>CM045997.1:102966854-104175042 GCA_025175895.1 Wurfbainia villosa
AGTAGACGAAATGCGAAAACCCGACACCAGCAATCGAGATTCAGACACGAGATGTAACGTGGTTCGGAATAAGGATTCCTACTCCACGGGGGTGAGGTTTCTCACCAGATGCGGTGCCTAAGCACTTTCACTATGAAGATCCTCCTTTACAGAAAGCCAGTTTCTGAAGGTGGAGGAGAAAGGACCTCTTACAATGATGTCACAAAATGAGGAAAATACAAGAGACTTAACAAACAGCAGATCTCCGTCCTCCTTCTCCGGCGAGATCGTTCTTCCTTTCCTCTCGTCTCCTCCTCTCTCTTGCTGGATGCGAATGATTGCGGATCGATCTCTCCCCCCTTTTCCTTCCTTGCTCTCCTCCTTTTTATCTTCCCCTTTCTTCATCGCAACGTCCTGGATTATCTCCATCGTACACGTGGCCACCTCCTCCTCCTGGAGAATAATTCTGTTACAAATATGAGGAACGAGGACTCCCCCGAATATTGTGTGGCCCCCTGCCGCTGTATAGCACCTTTCCTTTACTTTTCAGAACGAGGTTAAGCTGCTTCTCACCCCTCTCGCTTTGGGTGAGTCAACTTAGGCCCCTATACCATAGGTGACCTAGCCTTAGGGTTTCTCCTCAAACCAGACCAATTCTCCTTTTCCCGTCTCAAACTTCTTTCGGGCCGATTAGGTTGAGTTGACCCTTCCTCCATCTCATTGGCTTCGAATTGCCTAGTTGAACGATTCATATTCCTCTATTAGCGAAGTGTCTTCCGCCTCTTTTCCATCTGCGTCCCTTGCTTCTAGCATTCGCTGCGATGGCTGGCTCGCTACTTGTCCGTGAGATGACCTTTGGTACTTGCGCGTGTCGATTATTTCCGATAGCTCGCCCGTGTCAATGCCGTCTAACTCTCGTGTCGAATGGCTTCGCCTAACTCTCGCTGCTTTCTCCTTTTCCCTTTGGTGAACCAGTGTTTTGGAGCGGGTCACGGGTCACTGCTAACTCTTCTATTGGGAATTAGGTAGAAAAGGATCAGTAGTATCATTAGTCAACCCCAGAAAAATAGTGTGAAGTTATAAGCTTGACTTTCCAAATGTGCGTAAAGTTTATGCCCTATTCTTCATTCCTCCGTTTGAATCCACCTTTTCCTTTATAACTCCCTTGTGTGCCCTCGAGGCGGCCCGATGGGCCCATGGGCTCCGCTTCTCCTTCTCTCTCCGTGAAATTGAATCGTCACGGGAAACCCTATATAAACCTCCGCCTTCTCCTCTTAGGTATCATTTAGCGTGCCTAACAATCCAGTCTGTTCTTCTTCTTCCGCGATTTTCACCGACGGTGTTTCGGCGCTGCAGTCACCCCCTTCTCACGCGATTCTCCCTTTCCCCCGAGTAAGTGCTCTGCTTAGTTTAACACCCATGGCTCCTAGGACCACCCTTCCACCTGCCTGGTACGAACACACCGTAACTCAGTTAGATTGCAACCATTACTTCTTTAACATTAAGAACGACTACATAGCCCCCTCTATAAAATGCTGCTTCACAACTAAAATACATCGACCTCACAACCCTCCTCCTGGCTTGACCTGCTTTTTCTCCGAATAATTTCTTAACGGCCTATCCCTGCCGGTACCCTCGGTCTACTTGGACCTTCTAGACTTCTATGGACTACCCCTGAACCAATTCACCCCCAACTCCTTCCGAATTCTATCGGGAGCCCACATAGTGTTCCAACATTTGAACCTCCCTTTGACCCCAGAACTATTCCATTGCTTCTTCCAATTAAAGTCTTCTAAGGAAGGTCTCTTCTATTTGTCTAGTCGTTCAGACTGCCAATTTCTGGTGAACCTGCCTATTTCCCACAAGGGCTGGGAAGCACTATACTTCTTTGTACAACTTCCTGAGTCTTTACCTTATTCTGATACTTGGAAGGTAAACCTTCCCGAATTACCTTTCTTCCGGGACATGAGGACCAAATGTCCTTTCCCGGAGGTGTATAGAGTTTTAGGAGAGCTACACTACTGTTCGAACCAGCTGCTAGAGACTCCCCTCCTGCGCCATTTTGGATTGTCTCCTCTACCTCTGACGACTTCGGTTGCTGTAGGTAGGGTGACATTTATCTTGCAATGTGACTTCCTTTTTAGGTCATCCATCTTTCTTACCAGTATATCTTGTAGATAATCTGATGCAGAAGGCTCTGGTGGAAGGGGAGTCGATCGAGGCTGCTAAGAAGAAGAAGGCAGCAGCTAACAGAGGCAAACCCACAGCAGCTCCGTCACCTCCTCGGAAAAAGCTGTGGCTCGTTAAGAAAGGAGCCTCAAGCTCATCGGCTCATCTCCCCTCAACTTCGGATCCACCAGGGTCTCAGCCCCTGACCATTTATGAACCACGAAGAGAAGGTACTACCTCCCCTGTCTATTCTCCATCTCCTCAAGGAGGGGATTCTCCTTCTCATTTTCTTCACTCCTCCCCCTCGACGCAAAATTCACCTCCACCTTCTCATGTGGAGCCACTCCTAGCTCCTGTTCCTTGGACACGAGGGTCGCTCCCTCCCCTTCGCCAGATCGTATCCAGCCTCCAACCTCCTCCGAAGGGGAAGACCCCTCCCTTCCTGTTCCTCCAAGGGTCACGTTAGGATCCCTGCTGCAAATTCGGCACCCCTCGGAGGTGAAATTCTTTAATCAGTCAGGCGTACAAGGCCCATGCGAGCAAGTGGGCAAGCTACTTGCTGAGGTATCTCTTATTTCTCCCTTTTCTCTTTACCGCAAGTATTACTATATGCCAATTTGTAATGACAGTTTCTTTCCCCTGCAGGCCGCCGCTCAGCATGATAAGATGGTCATTCGGCTGGCCCGCTTTCAATCTACCGTGGAAACTCGCCACTTCGCCTCCGTGTCACAACAGAAAAAGCTCGTTCAGCAACTGAGCGAGCAAGAGGCGAAGGAAACCGATATGAGGGGCCAATGCGAGGAGGCGATGATGCAAGTGGCTCTGCTTCAGAGTGAGAAAGAAGAGCTGCAGCGGAAGAATGAGGAATTGGAGCAGCGGATTTTCCTCCAGTCTAGTGAGCTGCAACAGATAGATGAATTGGCGCGGGAACTGAGGGAGTATAAAGGGCACCTGGGAGATGCCATGATTGACTCTGCAAAATCCTCAACCACCATCCTACAGCTTCAGCAGGAGCGCTCCAGGCTCCAATTGGAGCGTCAAGCTTGGGAGGCCACCAGGAAATCTTGTACAGAGAAATGCGCGGAGCTCTCTTCCCTGGTGGCAGCTCTTCCTCAAACCTTGTCCACAATGGCTCAGCAGCAAGCCCTTCTTCATCAAGAATATCATGAAGCTCTTTCGGCTTTGGGTCAGCAGGCCATACAGGCGGCCACCGAGAAAGATGCTCTGGCGACTGAACTGGCGGACAGTCGAGCCCAACTAGCCCAGTGTCAAAATCAAATGAAGGAGCAGGAAGCTGACCTCAAGAGCAGATACGTCAAGAAGGGAGTAGACTTGTTCATATTAGGTTTCGAGGGGGCTGTGGCTCAAAACGCCGAACAAGGATATCCGCCTCCTGGCGCGAACACTAGCTACTTAGATCCTGTATCGGCGTTGGCTAATTGTTCCCCCGAACGATTTGAACTGTAACCTCCAGTACTGTCTTTTCTGTAATAACTTTTTCTTTACTGTTAAGAGCTGACTTTTATCAATATGTCTGTCCATTACGATCCTTGCGGGTTCCCTAACGAGTCGGGGTTTCTGGACCAATTTTGAGCTTCCCCTTGTCATTTCTTTACCCGTACCACATAACGCCATCGCCTGGCTGGTTCGGGGGCTCTCTTACGGGATTTTGCCTACTAGTATCCACATCCGCCCTGATTTTGGTTCGGACGTCACTTTAAATGGCCTTTTGCAGCTTGATTTTCCCTATCCTTCCTCCTGCTTCGGAAAAGATGCCAGCCTCTTCGTCTTCTCCCCCTTCCCCAGAACTTTTTCGTCATTCTCCTTCCATTATAAATCCTTCGTCCCCCTTGTCTTCGTCCTGTTATCTTACCATCATGGCTTGTGAGGCATCCCATTGAAATTTCTTGAATCGAATCTTTTGAAATACAGATCGGGTCTCGAGGATGATGCATTCATGACCCAGTCAACCGCCACGTCCGTCTTCCATCCCCTACCTTTTCCGCCTTCGGCCCAACTCCCACCCCTCCAAATGGGAGATCCTTCCGCCCCTTTCCCTCCTTCCGCAGAGGTGTGGAATCCTCCCTTCACGTGGGAGTATACGATGGGAGATCCTCATGCGGCCGCTGATCTTCCCCCACGTCCGCCAGCATTGGCTTTCGTGCCAGTTCCTTCAGCGAGGATTCATCCTTCCTCTTTTGATGAAGGTCCACGCTTCTTCCTCCACCTCAAGGCGAGCGTTTCCGAGTCATATTGGCTCCTTCTCCCCCCAAAGAGACATCTCCCGTCTCATCTGTCAAGAGTAATCGGGGAAAATCTGTATAAATCAAGCCAATGTAATTATTTCAAATATATTAATGAAACAAAGAAGGAAAACGATATCCGCTTTTGTCTTTTTCTCGTAGAAGTAAGGTTTCGCTTTCGGAAGGATGGTACCGATCCGAACACACACTTTTCTCGCTTTCTCGTGGATTCGGACCCTCTTAATTACGGTTGTCTTGCCCGTCGACCTTCCCACTACCGCCTCCATGTTTCCCTTTCTTTACAGGCATTTATGGTCCCTACCTCTTCTACCAATAAATGCATTCCTCCCCTTCTATATAAAATCCACCGACCTTTACGATAGCTTCCACCATTCTCCTTTTTCCTTTGCTTGTCATGGATGAGAATATCTAACAGGCGTTCCTTGCCTTCTAAAGAAGATAAATGATCACGGTACATAGTCATCTTGGAGGAACAAGTGAAGTGTTTATAGCAATGCTAGAGGAAACCTCGCCAACAATCGCCTCGCGCCAACAATGATCGGGTCCCAAAAAGAACCGTCCAAGCAAATCTTCTTGAAGCAGTCTTATCTTCAATGCATCCCAACCCCGATCACAAGAAAGAAACTCCATCAGTTCCGCCTAAACAAAGAATTGTAATACCCTAGATGTATTAGGGTTTCTCTTGTTGCTTCTCCTTGTAGATGGCTGGGAGTATGTAGTTCTCCCGTATCATCGAACTTCCCTAGTTTATCTCCTTCCTCCAGGACCTTCTGAGTCGTACTACTCTTTACTCCTTTTGTATTTACATGTAATTTGGGGCATATTTCGGCTCTCCCGTCTTTTCAATCTGCTGGGTATATAGACCCCTTAGACGAGCCGACTCTGCTATTGCACAAGAATACAACCATATAAAGTTGATTAATACAAGCAACTGAGACATAGAACAAATAATAACCGAGGAATTTCGGTTCTTCCGTTCCACCACCACACGGGGATATCTTCCGCTTTGCGGGGATAGCAATTTGCATAAATAGAGTAAATAATAACCGAGGAGTCTCGGTTCTTCCGTTCCACCACCACACGGGGATAAACTTCCGCTCTACGGGGATAGCATTTCATATATAGAGTAAATAGTAACCGAGGAGTCTCGATTCTTCCGTTTCACCACCACGCGGGGATAAACTTCCGCTCTGCGGGGATAGCATTTCATATATAGAGTAAATAGTAACCGAGGAGTCTCGGTTCTTCCGTTCCACCACCACACGGGGATAAACTTCCGCTCTGCGGGGATAGCATTTCATATATAGAGTAAATAGTAACCGAGGAGTCTCGGTTCTTCCGTTCCACCACCACACAGGGATAAACTTCCGCTCTGCGGGGATAGCATTTCATATATAGAGTAAATAGTAACCGAGGAGTCTCGGTTCTTCCGTTCCACCACCACACGGGGATAAACTTCCGCTCTACGGGGATAGCCTTTTGCATATAAAGTAAGTAGTAACCGAGGAATCTCGGTTCTTCCGTTCCACCACCACACGAGGATAAACTTCCGCTCTGCAGGGATAGCATTTTGTATATAAAGTAAGTAGTAATCGAGGAATCTCGGTCCTTCCGTTCCACCACCACACGGGGATAAACTTCTGCTCTGCGAGGATAGCATTTTGTATATAAAGTAAGTAGTAACCGAGGAATCTCGGTTCTTCCGTTCCACCACCACACGGGGATAAACTTCCGCTCTGCGGGGATAGCATTTTGCATATAAAGTAAGTAGTAACCGAGGAATCTCGGTTCTTCCGTTCCACCACCACACGGGGATAAACTTCGCTCATGGGATAACATTTCATATATAATGGGCTATTTAGGAAAAATAAATCCTTCTTTCCCTTTCACTACCGACGCGAAGCCCATTAACAGCTGTAAGCCCATTCTTCCTCCTTTTATAGGGGACCCTTTCGCTTTCGCTTTCTTATTACCTTCATCCCCTCGTCTTTTGGTTTCCTTCTTCTTCACTCGTTTGCTCCTCCGCCGTCAAATTTCGTTTCTTCTATCTTTCCTTCCCGGTTCCTCATCTTTCGTTATTTTCAGATATCCAAGATGCATTCCACCTTCTTCCAGGAAATAGCGGGCCGCTACACGAATCGCAAACGGGGTGTCAGTCAGCCCTTAGCTTCTTCTTCTTCTTCACCTCCTTCGATCACCACCATACAGGAATCACCTCGTCGTTCTCCCTCTCCTCCTTCGGTGACTTTCACTACCCCCATCCCGAAGGAAGTCGGGGTCATCAGTCCCTCTTCACTTCCTCCTACCTGTACAAGCCCTAACTTTCCCCCTTTGCCTCCTTCTACCAATGATATTCAGAAATCGCCTTCTTCTTCCCCGCAACCTGGGGAGGCATCTGGGAAAGAGATGCCCTCATGCCAGCCGGTGACAGAGGTTATACCACCCCAGTCTTCTCTTTCCCCGGCCCGTTATTCCTCTCCTGAACCCATGGCGATTGACCTTCCTTCCCCTTTGTTTATCCTTTGATCAAGAGTCCTTCCCTTCCTGTGGACCCTAACCAGGGTCCTTCTACTTCTAAAATCCCCATTGAAGGCTTCCCCGACCCAGTGCTCATCATCTCATCTTCTCCAGAACCCTCCTCCGATCAGCCTCCTTCCATTTTTCCTTCCGACTTCACCTCCCAGACAAACGTGACGCCCATTCTCCCGATCTCGGATATGCCATCCTTGACCACCACTTCCATGGGCCTTTTGAATGAGACTCCTCCCTCTCTCCGTTCTCCACCAATGAATACCGCGCCTCCGTTTCTCCCTTTGGGTGAAATTCACCCTTCATCGTCCATCTTCTTCCCTTTCTCCAGTCTTGGATCTGAACTTAGAGAGATGACTCCTATGGAAATGGAAGGCGTCGTTATGCTTTGGACACAATCGTTTTCTTAGTCAATTTCTTATCTTTGTTTAACTAACCCATTTCTTTTCTCCTCGGCCATTATATAGGCCGACCAATCCAGAATTGGGTTGCTCCCTTCATCAATACGAACCCAAGCTCGAGAATGGGAGCAGCGTATGGGAAGACTTGGCGAAGTGCTGGAGGAACGACTTCTATCACAACAATGCGCTTGTGCGGGAGCAATTCCGCCCGACAAATTCAAAAGATCGACATTATCGACGCGGTAATTAAAACAACATGTCGGGGCCACTTGTCCCTCGGCGAAATCCCATCAGTTCTCTTGACGGAATCATCCTCGGCTCAAGAGCTATTCGTCTTCAAGGGTGAGCGAGCTCCTCGAGAAGCCGGAAAGCGGACACCATCGCGCCTTGAGTTCAATACCAGCGAGCACGAGGATAAGATAGGGACCTCCGCACCGCTTGTGTAAGGAGGTACAAAAAAACTCCTCCCTTATAAATTCGGGCGCATGCTCATGCACCGTCTGCGACGAGACTTCCCTTGAGGAGGATGAACAGAACTCGTCAGGACGGATCTTATTCGAAGCGGTGGAAGGATTTGGCCTCTATCGTCGGAATATGGTGGAGATAGCGCATCTTGTGCGTGAGGACCAAAGTTCTCGGCGATGATGTTTCCACTCTGGTGGCGCAATTATGGAGGTGTCCGCGGCGCTATGTGGGCGTGCGTCGAAATCTTGCGAACAACAAGAAAAGTCGAGGCGACATCGAGCGAAACCAGCCGCGAACCGCGGGAAGCGACTCGTTATTTTAATCGCGCCACTTATCGGGGCCAGTTTAATGGCCTTGATTAGACAATATCGCCCGAGGATTGCCTCCTCCAACTTATCCTTCATTTTCTTTAAATTGGGAGGTGGATTCAAGCGTTATCCTCTGAGCGATTTAGGCTGTAATACAATATCTCATTTTGAAGCAGGATTTCCTTTACATTTTTACTGTTTCTCCTTGATACTCATTAGTAATCTAGTATTGCCCTTGTAAATAACCCCTTAATGAAATTTAGAGAGCACTTGGTATTCAATTAATATAATCAATTCAATAAACACCCCCTCTGAGTTTCATAATCTCTCCTTTTCTATTTCATATTTCTCATACAGTGTGAAAGAGCTTCAAATGAAGGGCGTTCCAAGGTCGTGGAAGCTCTTTGCCTTGGTAAATCTTCGAGATAATATCTTGACCACCTTTCTACGCGTGGCGTTATCTCGTAGGTCCTCCCGATTAAGAACCAACTTTCGAGATCTCGGTAGGATTGACCTTACGCAAAACCCAATCTCCTTCTTGAAATCTCCGAGGCACCACTTTCTTATTAAAGGCTCGCTGAACTCTCTGCTTGTAAAATTCCGCTCGCCTCCGGGCAATCTCCCGCCTTTCCTCCACCATATCTAATTCGGTGCTTCGGATAAGTTGGTTCTGATCTGGCTCGTATGCTTTTACCCGAGCACTATCCAACAACACTTCGGCCGGAATAACGGCCTCCACCCTATATACCAAACTAAAGGGAGTCTCTCCTCATTTGTCTTAGGTGTGGTTCGATAGGCCTGGGGCGCTGGTAGCTCTTCCACCCAGTTTCCCCTCTGAGCACCCAACTTGGTCTTTAATCCTTGAATGAGGATCCTGTTAGTTACCTCCACTTGTCCATTCGCTTGAGGGTGAGCTACCGAAGTGAAAGCTTGCTGAATGTTGAGACTTTGGCACCATTCTTGAATCTTTTTCCCTTGGAACTGTCGCCCATTATCACTGACTATTTTCCGAGGGATACCATACCGACAAATGATATTTCTCCATAAGAACTGTATTACGGCATTCTCCGTAATTTTGGCTAAGGGCTCGGCCTCCACCCATTTGGAAAAATAATCCACAGCGACCAATAAAAACCTCTTCTGTAAAGGTGCCGTTGGCATCGGACCCACTATATCCATTCCCCATTGGTCAAAAGGACAGGAAGAGACTACAGCTTTCATTAACTCGGCTGGTCGCTCAGAACGGTTGCTATGTTTCTGACAAGCGATGCAACTTTGCACTATACGAGCCGCATCTCGTTGAAGAGTAGGCCAAAAGTATCCGGCCAACAAGGTCTTTCTTGCTAAAGCTCTCCCTCCTAAGTGATTGCTGCAGCATCCTTCATGGATCTCCCGGAGTACCCATTCCGCATCCTCATTTCCTAGGCATTTTAACAAGGGAATTACGAAAGAGGTCTTATCAGTCTTCATTTAAGAGGATGAACCGTTTGGCTCGGTGTATTAAAGTAGATGCCGCATTTTCCCTTGAGAATCTTCCGTCACAGTAAATAAGCTATGATATCGGTTCTCGATCAAGAATTAGGCTTGATTGGTCGTCTCCCTCTATGTTGCATATTGCTAAGGAAGTGTGAATTCTCGCCTGGATCGTCTCCGATGATTTTATTCCTCCCACAGCGCTAGCCATCCGAGCCAATTCATCTGCCTTCTCATTGTGCTCCCGCGGGATTTGCTTCAAGAGGACTTGATGAAATTGAGCTTTTTCTTTCTCAAAAGCTTTCAAGTACTTGTGCAGCCTTTCCTCCCGAACCGCAAAAGAACCTTGAAGTTGGGATATTACCAACTGGGAATCCGAGTGGATCACAATGGAAGAAGCCCCTACCGCTTTAGCAGCCTGCAATCCCGCTAGGATAGCTTCATATTCCGCTTCATTATTAGATGTCCGATATTCCAGGCGAACGACTAATCGAGTTTCTTCACCCTCCGGGGTAATTAATAGAACACCAACACCACTGCCTGTAGATCCTGAGGAGCCATCTATGAATATATTTCTTGCCTTTGATTCCTTCTCCTTCATAGCTGAACCTTCTTCCGAACCACAAGGTACCTCGGCCAGGAAATCAGCGAGTGCCTGGGCCTTGATGACCGTGCGAGGTTGGTAGTGTATATCATACTCGCTTAGCTCTACCACCCATTTGGCTAACCTTCTTCAGAAATTTGGCTTAGTGGACGACCTTGCCCAATTGTGTGTTAAAGCGGTGATAGGATGAGCCAAAAAGTATGGCCTCGATTTGGCGGTTAGCACTAGGATATATGCCAGCTTCTCTAACTCCGTATAACGGAATTCTGCCCCCTTCAGAATATGGCTGGTATAGTAAATAGGTTGCTGGTGAGAACCTTCTTGTTTCAGTAATACCGAACTAACGGCTCCTTCTGAGACGGCCAGATACATCCATAGTGGTTCTCCCTGTATTGGTTTAGCCAGTAACGGGAGTCCGGCCAGATATCTCTTCAACTCCTGGAAAGCTTGTTCACATTGATCGTCCCACTGAAATTTAGTAGCTTTGCGCAAGATCTTGAAGAAAGGTAGCCCTTTGTCCGCCGATCTGGCTATGAACCGGGATAAAGAAACAATCCTGCCCACCAACTTCTGGGTCTCTTGCAGATTAGTAGGCGATTTCATGTTGCATAAGGCATTCACCTTCTCGGGGTTGGCTTGCAACCCCTTCTCAGTCACAATGTACCCCAAGAACTTGCCACTTTTTACCCCGAACAAGCATTTGTTAGGGTTTAGCTTCATATTAAATCGCCTTAACGTAGCGAAGGTTTCATTCAAGTCCTTGACTAAATCCCGAGTGACCTTCGAATTGACCAGGATGTCATCCACGTAGACCTCCACATTCTTCCCTTTACATTACGCAAAAATTTTGTCCATAAAGGCGTGATAGCCCGGCGTTCTTGATCGAGCGGCATGACCACATAGGCATATAATCCCCTGCGGTCACAAAGCTAACCCTCTTTCGATCCTCTTGGCCAAAGGTATTTTGATGATATCACGATATGCATCCATTAGGAAACCACTTCATATCCTACAAGAGAATCCACCAATCGAGATCAATACGAGGCAAAGGGTAGCGATCTTTAGAGCATGCTTTATTCAAATCACTAAATCGATACACATCCTCCATTGCCCAAGGCTTGGGGACCAAGACTACATTAGAAACTCATTCGAAACCTGGATTTCCTTTACATGGCCCGCTTTTAGTAGCTTATCCACCTCCTCGGCTATGATCTTGTCTTTCTCGGGTCCAAAATGTAGCCTCTTACATTGGGACGGTCGGGCTCCTCTAATGATGTTGAGGTGGTGTTCCGCTACTTGAGGATGGATACCCGTGAGATCATGCACATCTCTTGCAAAGATATCCTCATTCTCCTTTAAGCAGGCCACCAGCTCTCCTTTGATATCCAACTATTGTGCTATCCGTGTGGCCTTTCCCAGAGCAATCTCCACCAGTTCTCCCTCCTCTATCTTATCAGCCTTGGGGGGGAATTCCTCCAGGACGCAGACGTCGGTATCGATGACAGCTTTGCCTTTTAGGTCTTCAGTTCTGGCCTTCTTTTGATCGTCCCGAACCATTTACACATAGCGACTCGGAGGCCTTACATTCTCCACGAACTTCTCCCACCAATTGTCCCCGAAAATTTGACACGGTGATGCGGAAGTCACGGCCTGAAAAAGGGTGAGGAAAGGGCGCCCAAGAATAGCGTTATAAGTGGATGGAGCATCCACGATAAGGAAAGGGATTATACTAGTTTTTTGGCGGGACTTTTCACCCAGAGTTAAAGGCAATGAAATCTGCCTCGTCGGGTGGACCATGTGCCCTGCGAATCCGAAAAGGGGAGTGGACACATCTTCTAGCTGGGCATTTCCCGGACATGTGAAGGCCTCTGGAAGAGGATGTTGTGACAGAGCTCCCGAATCAACTAGCACCCGCCACTTCATAATTAGCCGGATATACACGGATAACAAGGCGTCAGATGAGGCGTGAGAACATCCTGCAGATCTTCCGCCCGACGCAAACGCGGCGCCGCTGCAGATACCGTTGATGGCGATGGCCAAACTCTCCATAAGGACGGCGTATGACTTCCGTGCCCGGTTAGAGTCCCCGTCAGTAGGTCCTCCGGCTATCACATCGATAACTCCCCGAGGGGGGAGGTCATCTGAAGTGGAGGAAGGGCCCTCACCTGATGGACCTTCTTGAGAGACCACCTCTCGGGACGGCGTTTGGGGGAAAGTGACCCGAGGTTGTTGATTATACGGCCGGACGGCGACATTGGTTGGGGCATCGCCGTCGCCGTCCCTCGGCTTGATACCTCAATTGCGGATATGCAACATGGAAGCGATCTAGTTCTTCTTGTAGCTTGAAACATCGATTGCTCTTGTGGCCATACTGTATGATATTGGCAAAGAAGCGGGGTGGGGATTACGCGGGATCCTCTATGTCCCAAGGGTCGTTATGGCGGACCACTTGATCGTAGAACTCCATTTCACGTTCTTTCCAAGTCCTCACAGGGAGGAAGCACTTCAGCCATGATTTGCAATGGCGGGCGGGCGAACTCTCCTGTAGCATTGGTCGAGGCCTCGGAGCCTCGTCCGAAAGGTCTTGTATACTCCCGAGGGGGAGCTTGAGGAACAATGGGACGAGCCCTTTCGATTGGGGCTATTGCGGCGCTCGGCTCTCATCACCTTTAATCCTTCTTCTTGGCGGATGAAGCTGCTCTGCGCGGCTCGGTAGCTCTTCATAGCTATCCGTAATTTGTCTCGAGGAACTAAGGAAGGGCCCTCCTTGACCCATCTTTGAATGGCACCTCGGAAGGATTCAGATCGGGCTGCGGGGATTCCCTTAGCCGCTGAGGTGAATCGATGGATATACCCCCTAAGGGATTCTGAAGGTCCCTGGGTGATATGTATTAACATAGGCGTCTTGCTTATCGCCTTTACTGACAAATTCTCATTGAACATTCTCGGAAGTCGGTAAACAGTGATAGATCCCGGGGGCAGAGTAGTGAACCACTTTTGCGCCGAACCAATCAGGGTGGTCCGGAAGACTCGACACTTGAGAGCGTCAGTATAACAGTGAAGCGAGGCCGCTCCATTGAATTGTGATATGTGCTCTTCTGGATCCGTCGAACCATCGTACTTACAGATCGGAGGATTTGAGTAGGATGGAGGGAGCTCCGAAAGAATGTCCATCGTGAAGGGACTAGGCTCGTAGAATTCCGGAGGTCTGGTGGATTGACTTTCACCCTGTTCCTCCCGGCGCGTTTGGGTGAAGGGCATAGTATTCTGGGGTGTTCTTCCCCCGAGTCCGCCTCCAGGCAACACATCACCATGCGGTATGCGAGAGGAGGAGGCATTTCGGGAGGATCTGCGGAAGAAGGTTCCGAGTGCGGATCTGATATCCGGTCCTTCTCCTTTCCCTAGCGAGGGCTTCTGTGATAGCATCATCCATTAAGGCCTTTAGTTGCGATGGTAGAAGGGTGATGGGGCGCTCCTCCGCCGCAGAGATATCAGGTTGTTGCATTTCTTCGGGTTGCATCTCAACGTCCAGCTCAAATGTTCCCACAGACGGCGCCAACTGATGCGGGTGCGGGGGAAAAATCCGTTCGCTCCGTTTTCAAGGCGATGAAGCGATGAGGGAGGTCTCGGAATATTCTCCCCCGGCAGCGATCAGTAAAGAATAAGAAAATAAAGTAGGCGAACGAAAACCCGACACCAGCAATCGAGATTCAGACACGAGATGTAACGTGGTTCGGAATAAGGATTCCTACTCCACGGGGGTGAGGTTTCTCACCAGATGCGGTGCCTAAGCACTTTCACTATGAAGATCCTCCTTTACAGAAAGCAAGTTTCCGAAGGTGGAGGAGAAAGGACCTCTTACAATGATGTCACAAGATGAGGAAAATACAAGAGACTTAACAAACAGTAGATCTCCGTCCTCCTTCTCCGGCGAGATCGTTCTTCCTTTCCTCTCGTCTCCTCCTCTCTCTTGCTGGATGCGAATGATTGCGGATCGATCTCTCCCCCCTTTTCCTTCCTTGCTCTCCTCCTTTTTATCTTCCCCTTTCTTCATCGCAACGTCCTGGATTATCTCCATCGTACACGTGGCCACCTCCTCCTCCTGGAGAATAATTCTGTTACAAATATGAGGAACAAGGACTCCCCCGAATATTGCGTGGGGCCCCCCAAGCCGTTGCATAGCACCTTTCCCTTTACTTTTCAGGCAATGAGGTTAAACTGTTTCCCTCACCCCTCTGCTTTGGGTGAAGTCAACTTAGGCCCCTATACCATAGGTGACCTAGCCTTAGGGTTTCTCCTCAAATCGAATCAATTCTCCTTTTTCCCGTACCAAACTTCTTTCGCGTCGATTAGGTTGAGTTGACCCTTCCTCCATCTCATTGGCTTCGGGAATTGCCTAGTTGAACCAGTTCCTATTCCTCTATTAGCGAAGTGCCTTCCGCCTCTTTTCCATCTGCGTCCCTTGCTTCTAGCATTCGCCTGTGCCGATGGCTCTCGCTACTTGTCCGTGTCGATGACCTCTGATACTTGCGCCCGTGTCGATTATTTCCGATAGCTCTCGCCCGTGTCAATGGCTTCATCTAACTCTCGCCCGTGTCAATGGCTTCGTCTAACTCTCGCCCGAACTGTTTCTCCTTTTCCCCTTTGGCTGAACCAGGTGTTTTGGAACGGGTCACGGGTCACCTGCTAACTCTTCTATTGGGAATTAGGTAGAAAAAGGACCAGTAGTATCATGAACTAATTTCTTGTTTGCTTGTGGCTGAACAAAATAACGAGTTATTAATGAAAAATCATGAATCTCGTCCAACTGGCTCTAGTCCATTCCCTGAAGTGAATGCGATAACTCATAACAATTCTGGACATGGACGAGGACGCGGCCGTGGTCGTGGTCGTAGTCGTGGTCGTGGTCGTAGTCGTGGTCGTGGCTGGAATGTTTACCGTAATGATCATGGTGGACATACAAACAATCAAAAGTGGAAATATAATGATAAAAAACAAGAAAAAAATGGATCTACTCAGAATGTTGAGAATAAATTAAATGCTACCGATGTGGGGTGATTGGACATTGATCACATACGTGTCGTACGCCAAAGCATCTTGTCAAACTTTATCAAGCCTCGTTGAAGGAAAAGGATAAAAATGTAGAGGCAAATGTCTTATATCAAAATAATGAACCTAATAATATTTTTGAGGGTCTTAAAAATTTGCCCCAATTAGAAGTTGGTGACTTTCTCGAGAATACTGAATATGGTGATTTTAATTAATGTAATTATTTTTATTTCTCAATATTTATAATAAATTCAAACTTATTGCTAATTTATTTATTTATTTATTTTTTTGAAGACCTATGGATATTATTGGGTCAAAGATTGAAGATGAGAATCTCTGTCTTGTAGACAGTGCAACTACACATATAATTCTCAAAAGTAAAAGATATTTCTCTCATCTTATCATGCAAAAACAAAATGTGAATACTATATCTGGCAGTGTAACCTTAATAGAAGGCTCCGGAAGAGCAAATATTTTACTACAAGGAGGAACAAATTTCTTGATCAATAATGCATTGTATTCACCCAAGTCCCATAGAAATTTATTAAGTTTCAAAGATATTCGCCTTAATGGTCATCATATAGAAACAACTAATATGGGAAATAATGAGTATTTGTGCATTACTAATGTTAAAATGGGGCATAAACAAGTTTTGGAAAGACTATCTGTCTTCTCTTCAGGCCTTTATTATACATACATTAAACCAATTGAAATAAATGTTGTAGTAAACCAGAAGTTTACTAGTCAAAATGAATTCCTTTTATGGCATGATAGATTGGGTCATCCTGGATCTGTAATGATGCGACGTATTGTGGAACATTCTTCTGGACATCCATTGAAGAACCAGAAGATTTTTCAATCAAATGAATTCTCATGTGTTGCATGTTATCAAGGCAAATTAATAGTAAAGGCCTCACCGAGTAAGATTGAATTTGAATGTCCTACATTTTTAAATCGAATTCAAGGTGATATATGTGGACCAATTCACCCACCATGTGGACCATTTAGATATTTTATGGTTTTAATAGATGCATCTACAAGATGGTCACATGTGTGCTTATTATCAACTCGAAACCTGACGTTTTCGAGATTACTTGCTCAAATAATTCGATTACGTGCACATTTTCCTGATTATCCCATTAAAACAATTCGCCTTGATAATGCTGGAGAGTTTACTTCTCAAACATTTAATGACTATTGCATGTCTATTGGTATAAAGATTGAACATCCTGTAGCTTATGTTCATACCCAAAATGGTCTAGCAGAATCATTTATTAAATGCCTTCAATTAATAGCAAGACCATTACTGTTGAAATCCAAGCTTCCTGTTCATGCTTGGGGACATGCAATCTTACATGCAGCAACACTAGTTCGCATCCGACCCACTAATTCTCAAGCTTCTCCTTTCCAATTGGTCTCTGGAAGAGAACCTAATATCTCTCATTTACGAACTTTTGATTATGCAGTTTATGTCCCCATTGCTCCTCCTCATAGAACAAAAATAGGGTCTCAAAGGAAATTAGGCGTTTATATTGGTTTTGATTCTTAGTCCATTATCAAATATCTTGAACCTATGACAGGAGATGTTTTTATTGCTAGATTTCTTGATTGTCGATTTGATGAAGCATTTTTTCCAACTTTAGGGGGTAATAATACTAGTAAAGAAAAGATAGAAAAAGAGATTATATGGAGTAATCCATCCTTATGTCATTTTGATCCTCGCACAAAACAATGTGAACTAGAAGTTCAACGGATCATTCATTTGCAACAGATTGCAAATCAATTGTCAGATAATTTCTCTGATCCAAAACGAGTAACAAAATTACATATTCCAGCAGAAAATGCTCCTATTAGAATTGATGTCTTTGAAAGACCTCTCTCAACAAATGAACCCAAACCATGCCTGAAACGTGGAAGACCAACATGTTCTAAAGATAAAAACCCTCGAAAGAAAAAGGGAACGCATGAACAAATTGATCGTATAGAAAAAGAAAATAAGTCAATCCAAGAAGAAAAACTTCCAGAAGAAGTTGAAATAGATAATCAAGAAATATCGATAAATTACATTTCTACAATGAAAACATGGGATCGAACAAATACAAATATTGATGATATATTTATATATAATGTGGCAAATGATATTTTGAGTGAAAATAAGGATTTTGAACCCATGACTTTAAAAGAATGTCAATCAAGAGAAGATTGGCCAAAATGGAAAGAAGCAATTCAAACAGAATTAACATCTCTCTCTAAACATGAGGTTTTTGGGCCCATTGTCAAAACACCTAAAGATGTTAAACCAATATGATACAAATGGGTATTCGTACGAAAAAGAAATGAGAAAAATGAGATTGTGCGATATAAAGCCCGACTAGTTGCACAAGGTTTTTCGCAACAACCTGGAATTGATTATGAAGAAACATACTCTCCTGTAATGGATGCTATTACTTTTCGTTATCTTATTGGTTTAATAGCACAGAAAAGACTTCATATGCAGATGATGGATGTCGTTACAGCATATTTATATGGTGCACTAGATAATGACATATATATGAAAGTCCCAAAAGGACTAAAAATTATAAAAACATGCAATTCTCGAGAATTATTTTCTATTAGATTACAAAGATCTTTGTATGGTTTAAAGCAATCTGGACGAATATGGTACAATCGTCTTAGTGAATATTTGCTAAAAGCTGGTTATACAAATAACCATATTTGCCCATGTGTTTTTATAAAGAAATTTGGACATGATTTTGTAATAATCGCTGTTTATGTTGATGACTTAAATATTATTGGCTCTCCTGAAGAGATCTCTAATGTAATAAACTATTTAAAGAAAGAGTTCGAAATGAAAGATCTTGGTAAAACTAAATTTTATCTCGGCCTGCAGTTCGAGTACTTAAAGAATGGAATTTTTGTTCATCAATCAACTTATACTGAGAAAATTTTAAAACGATTTAATATGGACAATTCATATCCATTAACCAATCCAATGATTGTTCGGTCACTTGATATACATAAGGATCCTTTCCGTCCTCAAGATGAAAATGAGAAAATTCTTGGTCCTGAAGTGTCATACTTAAGTGCAATTGGTGCTTTAATGTACCTTGCTAATAATACTCGACCTAATATTGCTTTTGCTGTAAATTTATTAGCAAGATATAGTTCTACTCCAACCAGAAGACATTGGAATGGAATTAAACATATTTTTCGATATCTCCGTGGAACAATTGATATGGGTCTATTCTACCCGTATGAACCAAATGCACAATTAATTGGGTATGCAGATGCAGGATATTTATCAGATCCACACAAAGCTAGGTCACAAACTGGATATGTATTTACATATGGTGGCACAACAATATCTTGGAGATCTATGAAACAAACTATAACAGCTACCTCATCAAATCATGCTGAAATAATTGCAATTCATGAGGCAAGTCGTGAATGTGTATGACTTAGAGCAATGACTAATCATATCCAGGAGTCATGTGGTTTGTTAATAAACAAGAAGACTCCAACGATACTTCATGAAGATAATGCTGCTTGTATAACCCAATTAAAAGGTGGATATATCAAAGGTGATAGAACGAAACATATCTCTCCAAAATTATTTTTCACACATGATTTAATACAGAGTGGAGACATTGATGTACACAAAATTCAATCAAGTGAGAATCTTGCAGAATTATTCACAAAATCATTACCCACAACAGCATTTGAGAAGTTGATTCATAAGATTGGAATGCGACGTTATAGAGATATTAAGTAATGTCCTTAATAGGGGGAGTATTATATCGAAATACATGTATAAAGAAGGATGTACTCTTTTTCCTTCACTAGAGTTTTTATCCCGGTGGGTTTTTCTCTAGTAAGGTTTTAATAAGGCATATTCTTTATAAAATAGACATCCAAAGGGGAGTATTATGAATAATTTTAAGTTATTGATTGGATGTCTATGAGTAACCTTTTAAGGTTACCATAGTAAATAAAAATATTTTTTATTTCTTTTATTTCTATACCTATATATATACATGTATCTTTGTAAAAATAGATAATATAGATTGAACGAAAGGAATAAAATTATTCCTCTTTTCTACTCTAAAAGATACTCTTTTTTCTTGATATTTCATAACAAATATCACAATTTAGACATTTTTTTATTGCACATAATATAATAAGCACAAGTGAAAAATAAATAAACAATTAAAAACCTTACAGGAGTTAAAGCCTAACTGATTTGACACTTTTGAAGACATTAAAAGCACTTCAAGGCAAAAGCAACGAAAGAATTTCTTTATGATTGTTATTCTCGTTTGTAAAAACGTCTCATACTTTCATATTTATCAAATAACGCATTTAATTTCCTTTTTACTCTTCAAAAATAACGTACTTAATTTCCGAATGTGGTGCTGAGAATTCAAATCTCAATACCACTGTGGTGCTGAGATTTAAATTTTCAGCACTACGGTGGTGGTGCTGGAATAAAATCTCAGCACCACAGTGCTGAGATTGTAAATTCCAGCACTACAGTGGTGGTACTGAAATTGCACAATCACTGTAATACTGAGAATTCAAATTTTAACATCATAGTGGTGCTGGGAATTCAAATCCCAACACCACAGTAGTGCTGAAATTTGAATTCCCAGCATCACATTCGAAAATTAAGTGCATTATTTTTGAAGGATAAAAAGGGAATTAAGTGCGCTATTTGATAAATATGAAAGTATGAAATATTTTTTGGACAATTTCAAACTTAAGAAGCGCTATTTAATAAATCGCCGTATTTATTTTTGCTATCCCAACTTCTTAAATGTAGATAAGACAATGATGGTTTTCCTTGCATCTTAGCACTTCCTTTCCTTTCCGCGATGACCTAAACGACTCTAAAACCCTTTTTCTTGTGATGACCCATACAACTTTAAGACCCTTCTTCTTGCAACGATACGAATGGCTATAGGACCTTGTATGTCAATACTAATTGGTAAATACTGACGTGGCCTATGCAACCCTTCTAAGGATCAACTCAGCTTCTGGCCAAAGAAATCGAGCTCATGGTTATGCAGACGATGGAACAAGTAAACTAAAGAAAAATGAAGGATTTAGCCTATAGAGAAAATCATATCTTTCCATTATCATCGCTTACCTTTATACAGGTGAAGACAGAAGGGTCCATGTAGGATGTCACATCTATCCTAAAATTGACTACGATGTCAGAAAAGAGTTGTTTCGCCCTGGCAATTACGGAAGCGACGCTGATTGTTCGACCATTTCAATTTAATAATCAATCTGTGTGTTACGTCATTGAGCAAGTAATTACACATGGTGGTTGTACTTTGTTAAAAACCTTCGGAATATGAGATTGAAGGAGGCGAGAACGAAGCATGGCTTGGCCAAGATTCCTCCATTTGAACTAGTCTTGTTGGACAAAGAATGGGTCAGGTTAATGAGACCCATTTCAGGCAAGGCAGGAGAGATGCTATCCGAACGGAGATGATCATGAATTGTTGAAGGAGATCGCCAAGCAAAAAGAGCGAAGAAACGTTGAAGGAAAGAAAAATAAAAAAAGAAAATACAAGGAATTTAACGTGGTCTAGCAATGATGGCCTACTCCACAAAATGGCTAAGAGAAAACTATTCAAAATTTAGGTTTAGGATTACAATCATCCTATATATATACATCTCTAGTCAAATATGATATTTTAGACCTAAAATATCATAAATTCCTCAACATTTTGAACTCTCCTCCGCCCCTAGGATGCGGTACGACCTAGTCGTGCTAATCGAAACGACTGTGTCACACCCGTGTCACATCCTCAACACATGGCATGGTTCGACCATGTCACTAGATACGATCGTGTCTTATTTTTCAGTGTGCAACATGCCTTGGTCATGTCTCGTGACACAACCATGTCATGGCTTCCAAAATAGACCACGGCTTGGTCGTGCTGCTTGGCACGGTCGTGTCATAGTTGTGTCATTCTTCTAGAGTGTAGCATAGCCTAACCATGCTGGTCGTGTCGTGGTTGTGCCGTGGTTGTGTCATTCTTCTAGAGTGTAGCACGACCTAGTCGTGCTGCCTAGCATGGTCGTATCGTGGCCATGTCATTACTTCCCTTCATATGAGTCATCTTCAATAATCTCTACCTTGACAAATATCAACCCCTTAGGAGAAAATAGTCATTCGAAGATAACACCTCCTGAAACGGTTGAGTTTAAGCTTCAACCCCTCTAGCAATTAGAGAATGCTTGAACTTCTTTGTGGCAACTGCTCTATCAACATATCTGCAATATTTTTCACAGTGTGAACCTTTTCAAGTTGAATATCACCAGAAGAAATCAACTCTCTGATCTTGTGAAACCTAACATCTATGTGTTTGGTTCTCACATGATAAACTTGATTCTTTGCCAAATAGATAACATTATGACTATCGCAATACAACTTGACTCCACCTTGTTGAACACTCAATTCCCTAACCAATCCTGTAATCCACAATGATTCATAGGTTATCTCAGCAACCGTCATGTACTTCGACTCAGTAGTGGATAATGTAACTATCAATTGTATCATAGACTTCTAACAAATAGGCCCCTTTGCCACAGTAAACACATATTTTATAGTAGACCTTCTATCTTCTAAATCTGCTGCATAATCTGCATCTATATATCCTACAACTGAAAGATCATCTATTGTCTACTAAAATGATATCATAATCTGTAGTACCTCTCAAGTATCAAAAACTCCACTTGATTGCATCCCAATGTTATCTACCTAGATTTGAGAGAAACTTGCTCATTGTATTAACAGCATGTGCCAAATTCGCCCTTGTGCAAATCATGACATACATCAGACAACCAACTGCACTAGCATATGGAATACTTGACATATCAAGAATTTCATCATTTGTCTTTAAGTACTGTGTGATGGATAATTTAAAGTATTGCATCAGAGGTGTACTCACAGATTTCGCATTACCTATGTTGAATTTGTCCAACACATTCTTAATGTAATTACATTGCGATAACCACAATCTCTTAGAGCCTTTATCTCTATGTATCTTCATCTCAAGAATTTTTTTGCCCGCATCCAAATCTTTCATATCAAACTCCCTACTTAGAAGCTTCATCAACCTGTTGACCTCAATTACACTTCTTGCAGTAATTAACATATTATCCACATAAAGTACCTTGCGACTGATCAACTTGACCATCAGTCGATTGATTCCCCTCATCAGTCGACTGATGGTAGGGTCAGTCGACTGCCCATAGCCTTCAGTCGACTGCTAACTTGATAACTCACCTGCAACACAGAGTTAGCACAGAAATGATAAAACCGACGATTTCTCATCGTCCGATCTCGACCTAAACCTTCCTCCGGAAGTCTTAGTCGTATCGCCGCCTACGGTCGTCCCCGTACGAAGAACACAACCTTACCATAACTCCGCACTCGGTGTTTACCTCTGGTCCTCCTGACCTGTCGCTTATCTTTCCGTCGCCACCGAGGTTCCTCGACTCCCCGAGATTCTCCTAGTGCCACCCGACCACTACGGTTTCTCATCCCGAGATTCTTCGGGTGTCGTTGACCTTGACATAGCTTAAATCATTTACTGCACACTCAACCCAACACATGAGACAATAATAATATTTTAATTTTGAACGTTTGCCATAATCAAAATCTATGTTCAATTATCTGGTGCCCCTGCACCAACAATCTTCTCATTTTTTATCTATGGCAAACTGATTCAAAGTTAAGAAAAATTAAGCATAAATAAGCATGAGTAAGCAAGTAGTACACATGTAGTAAGCATGTGGTAAATTAGTATGAGTAAGTTCTTTTTCAAACCCTCCCCCTCAAGGTTACCTCCCCCTTGACCTTAGGTGAGTTCTTGAAAAAGAAACTTTGAGTTTAAACTTTGCTCCTTAACTTTTAGGCTCTTCTCCCCTTTTGCCATATATCGAAAAACAAGGGGTATATTTATAAGATTCAAGAGAAAAGAAATTTCGTTTTTAACAAAAAAATAAAAGAAATAAGTATAAGAATCCAAACATGTGTCCGTTTAAGGTTAACTCTTGACTTATTAATTTGAGTCTTAGGGATCGTATAACACTCTAGGTGTAGGATTAATTTAAGTTTTTGCTATCCCTGTGCACCAACAATATTGAACTAGCTTTTTGTGAAAGAGTGTGTAAAGTAAATTTTTGAAACAACTACAAACATAATCTAAGATTTCAAAAATACTTAAAAGTTATAATCATAAGTATGTTTTCAAAATACCTTGAAGACTTTATTAATCTTAAAAGAGTTGTATACAAATTTTAACCTTTAAGATTAGTATTTCCTTCTTAACTTATCATTAAGGTTAATCACACGAAACCTAAAGGGTTTAGGGGTCTAAATTTGCCCTAAAGGTTATATGTCTAGTATTGGCCAAGTAACTATAGATATTTAAAGAATAAATGCATCAATCATGAAGATAAATATTCTTATAGGTTTTGAGCATATTTCGAATATTATGTTTTTTTTTAATTGTCCTTAGCATCTCACCCATTGTATGTGTCTCAAAACATGTTCACCTTATATGTTTTTGTGAGATAATTTCAATTTTTACTTAGTTAAATTGTAGTGATTTAAAGATTAATCAACCTTGGGTTAGATTAAGATTTAACCTTTAGTTAGTTAGGTGAACTTTTTGTAGGAACGTCCGTGAGCGCTAGAGGGGGGGTGAATGACGCGTTCGTCCGACGATGAAGGAATTTGATCGTGCTTGTCTACAATAGTTATTAGCGCAGCAAAATATAGAATAAAGCAATAACGAAATACAACAAACACACCAATACACAAGGATGTAACGTGGTTCGGAACATTAGGGTTCCTGTTCCTACTCCATGGATTGGGCTTGAATGAGCCCTAGCGATGCAAACACCACCACTAATCACAAACACTCCTTCTCGACAATAAGTCGGAGGCGGAGAAATCTCTTACAATGATTACAAAAGTAATACAAGCAAATACACTAAAATGTAAGTAAAGAAAACTTTACAAAGAGCTTTGAATTGCTTGATCTTTGGTTCCTTGAGAAGGGCCTTGAAGGTAGCAAATCTCCTCCAAATCACCTCAAAGAACCATGCCAAAATCCTTCTCAACGAGCTGCTTTTATAACCTGTATTCGGGCTGGATTCCGCCTAGCAGTCGACTGATCTCAACCATCAGTCAACTGCTCCTATAGTCGTTGTCTCACAACGACTCGAGCCATGTTGGATAAGTTCCAACGGATAGACCATCAGTCGACTGATCATGCCTCCACTTGACCGTCGAACCCTAACAGTTGACTCAGAAACATTTTGTGTCTGTTACCTCAACCATCAGTCGACTGCCCTCCCATGGTAGTCGATTGTTCAAGCCATCAGTCGACTGCCCAAGGTTGACAATCGACTGCCAAGGCCTTTTGTCATAGTCTAACGTCAGTCCACTCCTACTGATCATAATCCTAGTCGACTGCTACAAGTCGACTCGACTGCCAAGTGTCAAAGCACTTGACCAAACTACTGGTCTATAACCTCAGTCGACTGACAAACCTCAAACATGAGGTTTAACCCCAAGTATGATACCCTCATACTTGCTAGACATCCCTTAGTCTAGACCTAAACCTTCTAGCCACCTCCATCAGCCACACGCCTATCGGATCCTTCCAAGTCATCCATGACTTGTTCATCCATACACTAGTCTTTAGGTGATCTCATTGGCTATTGTCATGCTAACGTGGTCTATACCGCCAAGACACATTTAAGCTTACGCTGCCAAGATACACGCTTGGACTTTACGCTGCCAAATCATTAGACTTATGCTGTCAAGACTCCTGCTTGGACTTTACGCCGCCAATATCAACCCTTGGACTTCCCTTTCCAAACTATGTTGGACTTTCCATTTGCCAAGACTCAAGCTTGGACTTTCCCTTGCCAACCCATGTTGGACTTTCCAATTGCTAAGACTCAAGCTTGGACTTTCCATGTCAAGTACCCAAAACTTGGACTTTCCATTGCCAAGTGTCCCACCTGGACTTCTCCATTATGGTCAACCCTAAGTCAACCATCTAATCAACCCATTGTCAAACAACGGTCAACTCCTTTGTCAAACATCAAAATACTACTCGAGTCTGGTCAACCGTGACCTGGGTCGATTGCACCAACAATCTCTCGATTTTTTATATTTGACAAAAACCAACATCTTTAAGTTAGACCACTAACTCAAACCAATTCTCTCAATTATCCAAATTGGGAATTCCAACTTCTCCTATCAATTCTCCCACATCAATTCTCTCCCTTTTTGACATACATCAAAAAGACTCTCTCCAAGGGTGTCAATGTCTCATATCCCAATGAGATCTTACAATCTCCCACTTGGTCCAAAAACACCTAGGATGCCTTCACTCTTCCTAGTGATAAGTCTCATATCACTCAAGAGAGGCAATCCTTCAAACTCTCTCAATTTCCAAATTGAGCATCTCACATTCTCTAAAATTCTCTCTCTCATGAGGAAGAACACATCTATCATCCCATGATGGATAATCTCCCCTAAAGGCTTGCTCCCCCTTGACCATTGCACCAATAATATTCTTGGAGAGTCCCTAAACCTATAGGAATACTAAACCATCAAAGTTAAGGTTAAAAGTTCAACCTTGAACTTTCACACACCTTAAAATTGATACACATCCTAAACAACTCTCCTAATCCATGTCCAATGGATTTTCACCCTTTCAAATACTTTCCAAAGCATATCTTAGGGTTAGGAGCAATTAGGGTAGCCTAACATAGATGAAATATGGGCTAAACATTCTTGTTTACCCGAAATCAACGTTGACAGTCCACTCTATCAGTCAATAGTCGACTGCCATTAACGCCAGTCGACTGTCATCCATGGCAGTCGATTGATTTCTGCAAGTATAGAAATTCAATTTCAGAAAATGGAATTTAAAAATACATATTTTAAAAAATCCTGAAAATTCATACGTACATTACTTATAACAAATACAATGAGTGAAAAATATTGGAAAAATAAAATACTCATAAAATAATGAGATTGATACAAAGTTCAAAACTATTGAAAACTTTAAAGTTTTGACCCTACTTTGTATCAATTCTATCAATAGTGATTGCTATCAAAAGATAGACTTCACCAATGTTTTCTAAAATGATTTTAAAATATTTTTGAAAACCTATATTGGATCATGATCAATGGGCTCAATGCACATGACTTGCACATTAGCTTTCCTCATGATCCACCCATGGTATAAGATGAGTTTGAATTCATCTAGATGCAAAAACTATGCACCTTGAACTTAACTCATTTCCTACCGTCTCACATGTGTCTAGGGTATATCAATACACACACATATCAATTTTATGTGAGATGTGAATTTTGTTCATCCTAATCTAGGGTCTCATATATTTTCTAAGACAACACTACTTGATTCCCTTATACATGGACTTCAAGTCATGTCATAATCCTTAAATCAATTTTCATTAATCCTAAATACATGAATAATGATTATGGCATAAATATAGCATAATTAAAACATGTGCCAAAAATTATGATGTCATGACATTAAATATAAACCTAAGCATATCATGACAAAAAAATTAACCCTAAGCATAATCATGATATTTTATACGATAAAGATAAATATAATGTCATGACATGTTATATGACAATCAAGGCATGACAAATAAAATATAAGGCATAAGAATACCTAAATTTTAATATCAGTTGTCATTTGTTAGGAATAAGTTTATTTTGCCATAATATCACTTATTTTCCAAGTGTGCCAAAAACCCAAAATGACGCACTATGACCTCTAGACCTAATTTGTGCCAATTTAATCAATTTTTCATGGTTCTTAAAGATATTGGCACATCCTAAAATCTTTTAGGATATAGAATTCAAACTTATTTCCAAGGTACCCATAACCTTGAAAATGACCTAGAGTGTTAACTCTACCATGGTTAGGTTAACTACTCATCCACTTAGGGTTGACACACCCTAACCCATTTAGCGTGAGTCGATCATGCTCCTAGGAACCCAAAATCTATTTGAGATCCTTGGGTTTACTAAGTGTTCCTTAGGAATAACTTCCCTAGATAACCTCCTAATGACCCTCCTAGTTTTAGAAGGCTTGGTCATTTGAGTCTTGTCTAGGTTAACTCTAAAGGTGACTCCCCTTGTAACCTTCTTAGTGGTTTCCCTAGGTTTCCTTGAAACCTTAGCCACTAGGCACACTCCATGGTTAGCCTTAGGGATTGTCTCCCTAGTAACCTTGGCTCTCCTAGACCTAGGTTGTGTTCCATAATCGAATGAAACACTATGGTAGGTCTCCTTGGGCTTACGTTTGTGACCTAAACCTTTCTTGTCCTTGGGTGAACCTTACTTCCTAGACCCTAGGTTTTGACTCCTAGATCCTAGAGTTTGACCATTTGACCCTTGCATTTGATTTTGCATTTTCTTAAGGGTTTTTTTTTCCAAATTTTCAAGTTTTGACCTCAAAACTTGATTTTCTAATTCTAATTGCCCAATTTTTTATTTTTGATTGAGTCTTTGGGCACTACCATTTCTTTTAGATATATGCCTACCCTTCTTAGGGTTAATGCCTAAATGATCATCTACTTTTCTAATAGTTTCCCTAGATAGGATTATTTTAGGCACATTAGTCCCAAATTTCTTCTTAGTTCTAAAATTGACATGTTTAGCCCCTAAGCAGTAAAATCTATTATTTCTAGCATGCTTTTGTTCATGAGTAATAGAAATAGCATTAAAAATTTTCTTAGCATGCTTTTGACTATTAATTGAAGAGGAAGCATACTTAAAAGTTACCTTAGGGTTTGCCTTAGAGGCTCCCCCTATATGTGATGCTCCTTCTTGAGTCTTCTTCCTCCCCCTAAGACATTGACTCCTATAATGGCTCCGTTGTTGGCACTTGAAGCACATTACATGCTCCTTGCTCTTATGTGTTGGGGCACCAACATCCTTAACCTTTGGTGCCGGTTGAGCTTTCTTGATTTTCTTAAGGCACTTGCTCTTATAGTGCCCATATTCCCTACACTCAAAGTAAATTATATGATTTTTATTTTTAACTAATGTGCTTGAGTTACCTAAGTCAATGGTGGTGGAATTTTGAGTCTCTTCATCTTCTCGACCGGAGGTAGATGGTTCTTCTTGAGTTTGCTTCGACATTGAGATTGACCTAATCTCCCCTCCCTCAATCCTAGAGGAGGAAGCTTCTTCTATCTCTTCCGATCTGGATGTTGATTCCCTATCAACCTCTGAATTCTCAAGCTATTGGGATGAAGATGATGTGCATTCTTCCTCCTCCTCTTCTTCTTCTTGTGCCGAGTGAGGCTTCTCATGGAATCTTGCCAACTTGCTCTTTAGCTCCTTGACATCCATGTAATCCCCTAGCTTGCACAAAATATCATTAGGGATCAAATCAATAAGACATTTTACTGCCTTCTTATTTTTCACGAATCTTTGGAGTTGTTCCTCGGTTCATTTTTTCATCTTGAGGAAACCTCCCTTTGGCCCTCTTGGATATTCAAATCCTTCCATTAAGGCGGACCAATATTCGATGTCCATCATCATCATGAAGTCTTCAATCCTTGTCTTCCATTGATTGAAGTCTTCTCGTCCATAGAGCACATATGGAACCGGCGTGTTGATGTCTCATCCCAACTTTTCTTCAAATTCATTCTTTTTTCCTCTAGCGCTTAGCTCCTGGTTGTTAATCCGTAGAAGAGTCCCGGGCTCTGATACCAATTATAGGAACATCCGTGAGTGCTAGAAGGGGAGTGAATGGTGCGTTCGTCCGACGATGACGGAATTTGATCGTGCTTGTCTACAATCATTATTAGCGTAGCGGAATATAGAATAAAGCAATAACGAAATACAACAAATACACCAATACACAGGGATATAACGTGGTTCAGAATCTTAGGGTTCCTACTCCACAGATTGGGCTCGAATGAGCCCTAACGATGCAAACACCACCACTAATCACAAACACTCCTTCTCGACAACAAGTCAGAGGCAGAGAAACCTCTTACAATGATTACAAAAGTAATACAAAACAAATACATTAAAATGCAAGTAAAGAAAACTTTACAAAGAGCTTTGGATTGCTTGATCTTTGGTTCCTTGAGAAGAGCCTTGAAGGTCTGGATTGCAGCAGCAAATCCCCTCCACATCGCCTCAAAGAACCATGCCAAAATCCTTCTCAACGAGCTACTTTTATAACCTGCATTCGGGCTAGATTCTACCTAGTAGTCGACTGATCATGACCATCAGTCAACTGCTCCTGTAGTTGTTGTCTCACAATGACTCGAGACACATTGGATAAGTTCCAACGGATAAACCATCAGTCGACTGATCATGCCTCCACTCGACTATCAAACCCTAACAGTCGACTCGGAAACATTCTGTGTTCGTTACCTCGACCATCAGTCAACTGCCCTCCCATGGCAATCGACTGCTTGAGCCATCAGTCAATTGCCCAAGGCTGGCAGTTGACTGCCAAGGCCTTTTATCGCAGTCAAACGTCAGTCAACTCCCAGTAGTCGAGTGATCATAATCCCAGTCGACTGCTATAAGTCGACTCGGTTGCCAAGTGTCAAAACACTTGACTAGTCGACTGGTCCATAACCCCTATCGACTGACAAACCTCAAACATGAGGTTTAACCCCAAGTATGATGTCCTCATACTTGTTAGACCACCCTTAGTCTAGACCTAAGCCTTCTAGCCACCTCCATTAACCTCACGCCTATCAGATCCCTCCAAGTCATCCATGATTTGTTCATCCATTCGCTAGCCTTCAGGTGCTTCCATCGACTATTATCATGCTAATGTGGTCTATACCACTAAGACACATTTGGGATTACGTTGCCAAGACACACACTTGAAATTTACATCGCCAAACCATTGGACTTATGCTGCCAAGACTCACGTTTAGACTTTACGTCGCCAATATCAACCCTTGGACTTCCCTTGCAAACCCATGTTGGATTTTCCATTTGCCAAGACTCAAGCTTGGACTTTCTCTTGTCAACCCATGTTGGACTTTCCAATTGCCAAGACTCAAGCTTGGACTTTCCATGCCAAGTACCCAAGACTTGGACTTTCCATTGTCAAATGTCCCACTTGGACTTCTCCATTATGGTCAACCCCAAGTCAACCCATTGTCAAATAACGGTCAACATCAATGTCAAACATCAAAACACTACTTGAGTCCAACTCAAGTCTGGTCAACCGTGACCTGGGTTGATTGCACCAATACTTTTTAAAAAAAATAGCTTCCAGGTCATGGCGAGGCACAGGTGCCTTCTTTAATCTGAACAATGACCACTTCCTTATACAAAGCCAATTTTAAGAAAATTCTCACTTAATTCACTTAGAGTTACACCTTGGTCTAACTAGTTTAGGATGTGGTGAGGTAGCTTCTGCTAGTTCCACTTAGCCAAGTGCACCAAGCTAGATACTCCTTATCTAACCCAGATACACAAGACTTTATTTCTCTAACGTACTATTATCTCACCGCATCTTGATACTATGTTGTCAAGGTTTATTAAATATTGGTCCTATCTAGCCGTTCTAAAAATTAAAAAACTATGCATGTAAAGTTACACTAAGTGATCGAACACACAAATTTAGTACTAGCTCCCCCTAGATCATTGAACTGATGCGGTCTATCTACATAGTGGATTTCATCCTTGGGAATCCAATACTTAGTAGTACTTATATGTGAATTTAACAAGATCTTAGGGACTCATGCATGAACTCTTCGATTACTACGATTGACAATTGACATATACGATTTATTCGTAGTTATTGTCCTAAATCCGAGTCCGATCTTGTTGTGAACCTCTTTAACTTAGCCTTAACCTTTTGAACTTGTCCTTTCAAGAGAGAATTCCAATGTGAACTTGACAATACTTAGTAGTACTTATATGTGAATTTAACAAGACCCTTGGATCCCAATGTGAACCTTTCCAACTTAGCCTTAACCTCTTGAACTTGTCCTTTCAAGAGAGAATTCTCTTCCTCAAGTTTTTCAACTTGAGTTGAGTTTCCCTCTTGAACTTGACTTGTTGAAGAGGTTAGAGTAGCCTCATGCTTGAGGAGTTTAACCTTTTTTAGCAATGACTCGACTCTAGACTCGGACTTAGCTAACTTCTTATCTAACAATTTAATTGCACGATATAAATTACCAATTAGTGAATAGCTTACCTTGATCTTTTCCTTTGAGCCGGTTTTGAGTCTTGACTCGAATTCATCATCGGAGTCGGATTCAGATTCGTAGTTGGCTTAAGACTCGGACTCGGACTCGGACTTTGTCAGTCTCGCCATGAAAGCCAAGTTGTCACCTCGGTATTCTTCTTCTTCCCAAGTTGCGCTCGGAATGCTTTCATTGGTTGTTTTTGTCTTGGCTTTATTTTTGGGCAGTCTGACTTAAAATGCCCCTTCTTGTTGCACTCATAACACTTGTAGCTTTGTGGGGTTTCCTGTCCTTCGATTGCTTTGGATACTTTCTCCCTTTTTTAATCATTCTTCGAACTAGGTTGACTAGTTCGGTCTCCATTTTTTCTTCCGATTCCGCCTCGGATTCGAACTCTTCTTCTTCGAGAGGTGGCTTGCTCTTTCCCTTTCTTCTTTGACCTGCAACCAAGGCAAAATTTTTCTCAACCGAGACCGAGTTAGACTGCTCATGCAACTCAAATTCCAAAAATAACTCATCTAATCTTGTCACGCCCCGGGGGCCTATTCTCTATCCAAATGACGGAGGAGCCCCTTAGTGACAATATTCATAAACACAATATTGGAACCAGATCTGGTAAAAACTCCGAAATAATATAGAAATATAACTATTTTATGGATCGCATGCATGCACGACTAAGTATCAATTAATTAAAAGTAAAATACATTTTAACACTAAATCCAATTTTGACAAAATCCAAAATGCGTAAACAAATTACGATAACAACAAAAGAAAAATCGAACGACATCTCGATCGAATGCTGTGGGACCAGCACGGTTAGGGACTCTCTGAGCGACATAATGGTAAGTCAACTGGACTCATCCTCTATCAACTAACCTGAAGAATATGAGAAAAAGGGAGTGAGTACAACCACTCAGTGGGTGGATAGAATAAAGTGCATAATCATAATGGACATAATGAACATAATGAAAGTCAAAGAAACCAACTAGAGTAACTCAAACCTCAGAGTATCTGTATCAGTCCGCCACTAACCTGGACAACAATATAATAAATACATCTATAACACATAACCAACTGCAAATCTACAAGTAATGAATATCAAGAAACCACGACAAAGCCTCGGCTCTCGAGGTAATGCAAAGAGGTACTATCTACTAACTACCACGAACGAGACTCGTTGGTCGACAAGCAAAATATGAAGTACTGTCTATGGAGTGTAGGCCATACTAGCAGGAGTAAGGTCGTCAGACCAAATATAAGATGTATCCTATATGCATGTCAATCATATGCAATAACCAGGGCAGCAACCAAAATGCAGCAAACACAAACAAATGCAATCCATGCGATGCAAATGACATGGTCACCCCTGACGCCAGTCAGCCGCCTCACACGCGATGGTGAGGCCGAGTGGGTAGGGCTATGACAACTGTGCACTCTGCCATCACTGCTCCTGAGTGACCGAGTGGACAGGATGCTGTCGGAGTACACCTATCCTCCTACCCCAAACATAGTGGGGGAGCAAAGCTCTCATCTCCCGGTGTCGTAGACCAGAGGAGGGATCCCTGTCCGCTACCACGCTGCATCACAGCTACCCATGAGCGGACCAATGGAGCCTGACAGAGCAACTGCACACACCCTTCTGATGTACCACTAACCCATGAGTGGCAGTGTGTGCAGGCCATGTAACTGGCTGCAAGCTCACTACAAAGGAGTCACTGCTCGCCAGCATGCAATCATGCAAGATGGTGCATGTTCCTAAAGCATGTAACACCAACCAATATACGTCTCTAAATAATATGTACAAAAAAAAATGAGTACATATAGATGACCTAGGTATACATGGAAAGTATATCTAAAAGCTAGTCAAGTGTATGTCACAACTCCTAAAATAAGCACATCAAGGTAGTTAAACCTAGGGTTCCAACCCTTCTAACATGAACACCTATCACGACCGATAAGATCATAAACCTTCTCATAACACATCGAGACGATCAAGTCTAAATTATACCATTTCTACCAATTCAATCATGCATGCTACCACATGCTACCACGAACAGGTCGCGTGGGTACTTAAGATGTAAGGTAGTCATTTAGCTACAACCGATATACGATTCCAATTATCACTAACTCTGAACGGACAATACCAGAGTATGACTTTACGGTAAGTCATCTCATCCATGATTGGGAAACACGATCGACCCCGGATATACAAAGCAACCATTGAGAAACTCTACTGTAAACTTTCTCAACTACGAATGAGAGACTTAGTTGACAGCCGAAATAGGAGAAACAATATATACCCTCTAAGGATCATACCACCTCTGATAGTTCAATCACAATATCCACCGAACCAATAAGTAGATCAAACCTATACCAACAACATCTACCAATAAGCATGTCCGAATTATTATGTCTAGGATTCCAACACCTAGGGTTATATCATTGTCGTTTCATTCCTTAGATTCACTCCTAAGAGATAACCTCATCTAAATTATACTATCTCTATAGCAATTGGATGTCCCTATACCAATGAGCACGTCTGAGTTATTACACCTAGGATTCTACTAATGTTGTTTTATTCCTGAGATATGCTCCTACGGAATCACCTCACCTAAATTATACTATCTACTGATCTCAATCATGGTATCAATCGCGACAATACATAACCAAATTTATTCCTGAGATCCGCCCCTACGGAATCACCTCACCTAAGTTATACTATCTACTAATCTCAATCACGGTATCAATCGCGATAATACATAACCAAATTTATTCCTGAGATCCGCCCCTACGGAATCACCTCACCTAAGTTATACTATCTACTAATCTCAATCATGGTATCAATCGCGACAATACATAACCAAATTTATTCCTGAGATCCGCCCCTACGGAATCACCTCACCTAAGTTATACTATCTACTAATTACTGTATAACTAAGGAGGTCATGCCAGGACAAAGTCAAGGCAATACTAAATAAAGCAGCAGATGCCTATATATATATATATATATATCCTAAACTACGTAAGCCATGTAATCATGTCATCATGCATTAGGATCTAGAGAATCAAAGAACCTATATGTGTACCTTCTACGAATTTTAGTCATATTATCCTACTAGTCTAATCCTAATACTAGTCCAACAATTAAGAGGTAAACATTTACCGATAATACCTAATCATTTCTATCTTAATGATAACTAACTACGTATAACAGTAATAGCAATTTATAATCATATGCTAACGGTAACCCAACAACCTAAAAATTTCACAGTCTATCAGATATAAGGTTAAAACAACGCTAGACAAATCACAAAGTGAAAATATGATACCAACCTAAGTAAACAACATAACCAATATAACCAATATAAATATGCACTAAATTTTGAAATTATAGAATCCACCCACCTCTGATTTGTAGAACGTATTGATTGTCTTCACATCCGATAGTTTATCTCAAATCAGAATCCTGCTCCACTCCTACCACCTAGTAAGCATCTCTGAAGGGCAACTAACAGTTCTAAAGACAGTTCTTCACCTCCCCTGATGTTCTGATAACAATATCAGGTTCTGAACAGCTAGCATTGTCTAAGTTCTCCTCCAAGTCAATGACAAGAATAGAGTTAGAAGGACCAGAGCATACTTCTTCTGTCTTGCCTTTGAATTGTGCACAAGATTTGTTAATGACTTGTAATATTTCATTCGTACGTAGAAATGTATGCCATGCAAATTGAAAGAATAACCCAGTGTTTTTGCCAGTGTGTACCATGACCTTCTCCGCTATAGACCTTATTGGCTCACCCAAGAGGTCCAAGCTTCCCCAAAAGTTGATCTTCAAACCAAATTTATGCACAATGCTCTCTTCCTCCCAAAAGTTGGTCAATCTTTTCCTTCATCAGATGCCTAAGGGACTCGACCTCTTCTGGTTTTCGCTTAAAGTTTATCAACACTGATAGCATACACTGTCACATACTTGGCACCCATTTCATAGCAATATTGAAGAATAGAAACAAGGGATGTGAAGCCTACATTGTGACCAGAGCCTTCTTTGATTTTCAATTTCTTGACATATCTACGGTTACCATCCATGATAAATGCAATACACTTGGGTATTGGACCAGGTGCAGCACCGATCGCGAGATGACATGGGAGGGAAGAAGCGGCGGCTCAAACGACTAGCACCGATAGAAACCCACAGGATGCAACAACCAGACAGCTTTGTGCGAATGTTGTAGCTCGCAACTCTCAGACAGAGGACGGAGAGGACGAAGGTCGACGATGCGGCTTTCACTCGCGGCGACAGTGACCCAGTCACAACGAAAGGCAGCGACGGCGACAACTGCTCAGGGAGGCAGCCATGTGCGTGCATGCGACGCAAGGAAGGGACAGCGGCTGCAGGGTTGAAGCAGAGGCGCGACGACACTTGGAGTTGGCGACGCGAGCTGGGCGTGGCCGGCGCGCAGGGAGAAGGCGACGGTGGCAGGTGCGGCGGAAGGCATTGGTGTGGCTGCGGCGTGAGGAAGAAGGTGCGGCGGAAGAACAGGTTTTTCCCAAATTGAACGAAAATCAAAACTAGGGCTTAATTATATAATTAAGCTAATTGACTTAATCAACCTTAGGGTTATCTATTCAAAATCCTAACCTAGGTTTTAAGTTATATAATCTTAAACTTAACTGAATTAATCAACATAATGATTAATCTTAATTTGACCTCTTCCAATCTAATAAAATCTTATCCCATAATTAACAACCAAAATACTAATAAATAATTACATTTCCTTTTTAATAAATAAATAAATTTTATGTTATTTATCACGTTTAAATTGCCTTATTATCATATTACATTATATTAAATTTTTAATTTAATTTGTTATTATTATTATAAAAAAATCCCGATATTTTACAAATCTATTTTTTGAAAGGTCTCTAAATACTTTGTAGGCATTAACCATGGATTCTCACAAAGTGGTCCATGGAAATGCATTTAACGCGTACCTTATTACATCGCGGTTCTCCACCTCTTGCCCAATTGAATGGAGATCATTCATTATGTCTTGGATATTGGAACTTCGGTGAGCGCTAGAGGGGGGGGGGGTGAATGGCTTTCACGTTCATCGATGGAATTCGATTGTGTTTCTTGTCTACAATACTTGTTATATGCAGCGGAAATAAAAATGACAATGACAAAATAGACAAACACAATCACAACACACAAATATAATGTGGTTCGGAACCTTAGGGTTCCAACTCCACGGGGTGAGCTCAAATGAGCTCTAGTGATGCAAACACCATCACTAATCAATTCACTCCTTCTCGGAATAATCTGGAGGTGAAGAAACCTCGTACAAACGATTACAAAAGTAATATAAGAATAAAACAAGCAAATACAAAGAACTACAACTAAAATGTAAAGAACACTTTATAAATTAGAGCTTTGAATGCTTTGTTTGTTGGTTCCTTGGATGATCTTGAAAGACCCTAAAATGCGCCTACACTTCGCCTTCAAATTGCCTCCACAACCTCTCAAAGAACTGATGGTGAAATCCTCCACGTGCTGCTCCTTTTATGTTTACATCGGGTTGATTCCGCGCCTGGCAGTTGACTGCTATAATGCCCCAGTTGAGTGCCAATAATGTTGTTGTCTCACAATGACTTAATCCACGTTGGCATTCCAGCCAATGGATACTCTGGCAGTCAACTGCCATTTACCTGATGATCGCTCTTACTCGTAAGTCGATCGATCGATTCGCGTCGCTCGCGACCAAAATTAGCATCAATCGATTGCCCTCCATGGCAGTCGACTGCCCATACATGGTAGTCAACTGCCAAGGCTATTTGCCACAGTTGAATGTCAGTCGACTCACGATAGTCGACTGATCATAATCTCAGTCGACTGCTTAGTGTCGACTCGGCTGCCAAGTGTCAAATACTTGACCAGTCGATTGGTCCATAACTCCAGTCGACTGCTACACCTAAACCATAAGGTTTACTTCAAGTATGATGCCCTCATACTTGCTAGACCACTCTTAGCCTAGACCTAAGTCTTCTTGTCACCTCCATCAACCTCATGCCTATTGGATCCCTCCAAGTCATATATGACTTGTTCATCCATACGCTAGCCTTCAAATACTTCCATCGACTATTGTCATGCTAAGGTGGTCTACACCGCCAAGGTACATTGGGCTTACGCTGTCAAGACACACGCTTGGACTTTATGCTGCCAACCATTGGACTTATGCTACCAAGACTCCACCCTTGGACTTTACACCGCCAATATCAACCCTTGGACTTCCCTTGCCAACCCATGTTGGACTTTCCAATTGCCAAGACTCAAGATTGGACTTTCCCTTGTCAAGACCCATGCTTGGACTTTCCCTTACCAAGACCTATGCATGGACTTTCCAAGCCAACCCATGTTGGACTTTCCCATTGCCAAGACCCATGTTTGGACTTTCCATACCAAGTACTCAAGACTTGGACTTTACCATTGCCAAGACCCATGCTTTGACTTTCCATGTCAAGTGTCCCACTTGGACTTCTCCATCATATGGTCAACCTCATATCAACCATATAGTCAACCCATTGTCAAACAATGGTCAACTTATCGTCAAACATCAAAATACTACTCGAGTCAAACTCGAGTCTAGTTAATCATGATATGGGTCGATTGCACCAACAATCTCCCATTTTTTATGTTTGACAAAAACCAAATACCTTTGAGTTAGTACACTAACTCAAATCTCTCAATTCTCCCAATTAGGCAGTTCTCAAATTCTCCCATCAATTCTTACTCAATTCTCTTAAAATTCTTCTCCTTTTTGACATACATCAAAAAGGCTCTCTCCAAGGGTATCAATGTCTCATATCCCAATGAGATCTTATAATCTCCCCCTTGGTCCAAAAACATCTAGGATGCTTTCACTCTTCCTAGTGATAAGTCTCATATCACTAAAGAGATGCAATCCTCACTTTCTCCCAATTTTTAAAATTCTCCCCCTCATGAGGAAGAACACATCCATCATCCCATGATGGATAATCTCCCCCTAAAGGCTTACTCCCTCTTGACCATTGCACTAACAATATCCTTGAAGAGTCCCTAAGCCTATAGGAACACTGAACCATCAAAATTAAGGGCAAAAGTTTAACCTTAAACTTTCACACACCCTAAACAACTCTCATAATTCATATCCAATGGATTTTCACTCTTTATAATGCTTTTCAAAAACATATCCTAAAGTTAGGAGCAGTTAGGATAGCCTAACATAGCTGAAATTAGGCTAAAACAAACCTTGTTTACCCGAAATCAACCATTGACAGTTGACTCTGTTAGTTAACAGTCGACTACCCTTGTTGCCAATCGACTGCCATCCATGGCAGTTGATTGATTTCTGAAAATGCAGAAATCAGGTTTCAGAAATCAAAATTCGGAAAAGAATAAGTAATTATACATAAATCTAAAAATTACGAAAATTTATATGTATAATACTTAAGTCAATCATTATAGGTGAAAAATATTTGAAAAATAAAATACCAATAAAATATTGAGATTGATACAAAATTCAAAACCATTAATAACTTCAATATTTTTGACTTATTTTGTATCAACTTCTTCAATGGTGACTTCTATTAAAAGATAGACTACACCAAAAATTTTCAAAATAATTTTGAAATGATTTTAAAACCTTAATTTCAATCATGGTCTATGGGCTAAGCATACATGAATTATATACTAACTTTCTTCATGATTTGTCCATGGTATAAGATGAGTTTGAGTTCATCTAGATGCAAAAACTATTGCACTTTGAACTTAACTTATTTTCTAGCATCTCACATGTGTCTAGGGTGTATCAATACACACACATGTCAATATGATGTAAGATGTGGGTTTTGTTCATCTTAAACTAAGGTCTCATGTATTTTTCTAGGCAACACTATTTGATTTCCTTATACATGAGACTTCAAATCATGTCATAGTCCTTAAATCAATTTTATTAATATATGAATGATGATTATGATATAAATGATAACATAAATAAAAGTAAGTGCCAATAATCATGATGTCATGACATAAGTCATAAACCTAAATATACATGACATAAAAACCTTAAACCTAAGCATTATTATGACATATAAAATGATAAAAATGAAATATGATGTCATGACATGACAATGACAAACAAGGTATGACAAATAAAATATGAAGGTATAATAATACCTAAGTTTTAGTATTAATTGTCATTTGTTATGATTAAATTCTTTTTGCCATATTACTACTTATCTTAAGCGTGCCAAAACCCTAAAATGACACACTATTAACTCTAAACCTAGCTTGTGCCAATTTGATTGATTTGTCAACTTCCATGAATTATATTGGCACATCCTAAAATCCTTTATGATTAAATTCAACCTTATTTCCAAAGTATCCCATAACCTTGGAAATTACCTAAAGTGTCAACTCTACCATGGTTAGGTTAACTACCCATCCACTTAGGGTTGACACATCCTAACCCATCTAGCGTAATGGAATCACGCTCCTAGGAACCTAATACCTATTGGAGCTCCTTGGGTTGATTAGGTATTCACTAGGGATGACTTCCCTTAATACCTTCCTAATGACCCTCCTAGGTTTTGAAGTCTTGGTCATTTGGGTCTTGCTAAGGTCAACTCTAGGGGTAACTCTCCTTGTAACCTTCTTAGTGGTTTCCCTAGGTTTCCTTGAAACCTTAGCCACTAGACACCTACCTTGGTTACCCTTTGAGATAACTTCCCTAGTAACCTTGGTTTTCCTAGACTTAGATTGAGTTCTATAATTGAATGGAACACTATGATAGGTCTCCTTGGGCTTAGGTTTGTGACCCAAATCTTTCTTGCCCTTTGATGACTCTTGTTTTCTAAACCCTAAGTTTTGACCATTAAACCCCCTAAATGAGTTTGTCATTTTTGCTAGGGTCTTTTTCAATTTTTCAAGCCTTGATCTCAAGGCTTGGTTTTCTAATTCTAATTTTTTCAATTCTAATTTTTTATTAATCTTTTGGGAATAACACTTCCTAGACATATGTCTATGGTTCTTAGGATTAATGCCTAGGTGATCCTCTACCTTTCTAATACTTTCCTTAGGTAGAATTGTTTTAGGCTTATTGTAGATTTGTCCTTAGCCCTAAAATTGTAAGATTTTGCACCAAAGCAATAAAATCTATTTCTAGCATGCTCTTTATGAACAATAGCAAGATTACTCCTAGGATGCTTTTTCCCATTACTTAAAGAATGAACATTATTAAAATTTACCTTGGGTTTGCTTTAGAAGCTCCTCCTACATTTGATGCTCCTTCTTTACCCTTGCTAGGCTTCCTCCCCCTAGGGCATTGGCTTCTATAATGTCCCTTTTGATGACACTTGAAGTACACAATATACTCTTTGCTCTTCTTAATGGGGACTCTGGCATCCTTAGGCTTCTCATTTACTTTTGGTGCTGGCGCTTTCTTCTTAGCCAATTTTGGGCACTTACTTTTGTAATGCCTGACTTCCCTATACTCAAAGCATATGATATATTTTTTATTTATGATTGAAATGCTTGAGTTACCTAGGGTGGTGGCAAGAAGAATTTGGTCCAATTCTTCATGTCTCCCGGAGGTGGATGATTCTTCTTGATTTTGCTCCGAAGTGGAAATTCTCTCCTCCCTCTCAATCCTTGAGGTGGAAGCTTCCTCCAATTCTTCCTATTCCTCAGATGTTGATATTCGTTCAACCTCTGATTCCCCAAGCTCTTGTGAGGACGAGCTTGCTTCTTCGGTCTCCTTGTCCAATTGAGCCGATGATGGTTCTTGTTCCTTGGGCTCCTCTATTTCTTGAGCCATTGAGGGTTCTTCATGGAGCTTAGCTAGCTTGGTCCAAAGCCCCTTGGCATCCTTACAATCTCTTAATCTACACAATATATCATTAGGAATTGCATTAACCAAAATACCCATTACCTTATTGTTTATGTTGAAGTATCGGATTTGCTCCTCGTTCCACTTCTTCTTCTTGAGTATTTTCCCATTCTCATCCTTAGGAGCATCAAATCCTGCTAACACACTAATCCAATTTTTATAATCACATATAAGAAAATACATCATTCTAACTTTCCAATATGCAAAATCCTTGCGGTCGAAAGAAGGTGGAATGTTGATGTCGTCACCCAATCTTTCTTCAAACTCCATTTTCTTTCTTCTCCTCTAGCACGTTTGCTCCTTGGTGGTTAGTCCAAATGAAGAGCGGCCTCGCTCTGATACCACTTGTTGGAACTTTGGTGAGCACTAGAGGGGGGTTAATGGCATTCACATTCGTCGATGGAATTTGATTGTGTTTCTTGTCTACAATACTTGTTATATGCAGCGGAAATAAAAATGACAATAACAAAATAGACAAACACAATCACAACACACAAATATAACGTGGTTCGGAACCTTAGGGTTCCTACTCCACGGGGTGGGCTCAAATGATCTCTAGTGATGCAAACACCACCACTAATTAATACACTCCTTCTCGGAACAATCCGGAAGTGAAGAAACCTCGTACAAACGATTACAAAAGTAATACAAGAATAAAACAAGCAAATATAAAGAACTACAACTAAAATGTAAAGAACACTTTACAAATTAGGGCTTTGAATGTTTTGCTTGTTGGTCGCTTGGATGATCTTGAAGGACCCTGAAATGCGCTTGCACTTCGCCTTCAAATCGCCTCCACAACCTCTCAAAGAACTAATGACAAAATCCTCCACGAGCTACTCCTTTTATGTCTACATCGGGTTGATTATGTGCTTGGCAGTCGATTGTCATAAGGCCCCAATCGACTGTCAACAATATTGTTGTCTCACAACATTGACATTCCATCCAACGGATACACTGACAGTCGACTTCCATTTACCAGCAATCGACTGCTCATACTTGTAGCCGACTGCTCAGTCGGCTACCGAGCATTCTGCCTCGTGACCAAAACCAGCATCAGTCGATTGCCCTCCATGGTAGTTGACTACTCAAGGCTAGTCGACTACCCATACATGGCAGTCGACTGCCAAGGCTATTTGCCTCAGTTGAACGCTAGTCGACTCACGACAGTCAACTGATCATAATCCCAATCGACTGCTCAGTGTTGACTCGGCTGCCAAGTGTCAAACACTTGACCAGTCGACTGGTCCACAATCCCAGTCGACTGCTACACCTCAACCATGAGATTTACCCCAAGTATGATGCCCTTATACTTGCTAGACTACCCTTAGCCTAGACCTAAGCCTTCTATCCACCTCCATTAGCCTTACGCCTATTGGATCCCTCCAACTCATCCATGACTTATTCATCCATACGCTAGCCTTCAGGTGCTTCCATCGGCTATTGTCATGCTAAGTTGGTCTACACCGCCAAGGCACATTGGACTTACGTTGTCAAGACACATGCTTGGACTTTACACCGCCAACCATTGAACTTATGCTGCCAAAACTCTACCCTTGGACTTTACGCCGCCAATATCAACCCTTGAACTTCTCTTGCCAACTCATGTTGGACTTTCCAATTGTCAAGACTCAAGCATGGACTTTCCCTTGCCAAGACCCATGCTTGGACTTTCCATGCCAAGTACTCAAGACTTGGACTTTCCATGCCAACCTATGTTGGATTTTCCCATTGCTAAGATTCATGCTTGAACTTTCCATGTCAAGTACTCAAGACTTGGACTTTACCATTGCCAAGCCCATACTTGGACTTTCCATGCCAAGTGTCCCACTTGGACTTCTCTATCATATGGTTAACCCCATGTCAACCGTATAGTCAACCCAGTGTCAAACAATGGTCAACTCTGTTGGATCAAAATGAGCGCTAGAGGGGGGGTGAATAGCGCAGGTAAAACTTTTGTTTCTTTTTTGTTGGTTTAATAAAACAAGAGTAATGCAACGGAAAATAAAAGAACACAAGTTTATTTTTACTTGGTTCACAGCCTTCGGCTGCTAATCCAAGGCCCTAGTGGTCCGAGACCATGTACGGAGGGCAATTCACTAAAAATACTCCTCCTCGTTGAAGGTAGGAGTTAACGATTACAAAGCTCGAGAAAACTTGAGGTAGTGAGACAATCCCTCTCTCCTCGTCACGATAAAAGCTCGACAAAGAAATTACAAAGCTTTGGAATGAAACTTAAGTTTTAGCTAATACCGACAACTTTGAAGATTTGAGTTTTGAGCCCGAGTTGTCATCGTTTCGGCAGCGCTTCGTCGTTGTAGGATCGTCAGAGAGTAGCGGCATTGCGGAGGCATTTGGAGAGCTTTGAATTGATGAAAATGGTGAAGAACACTCCTTCTTTTATAGCTTTTGAGAACCCTAAATGTTGAGCTCAAGTCTTATCATCAAAGGCCACCTCACCCTAAGATAAGGGGATGAGGTTTTGACTCTCCTCGAGGCTTGAATTTGAACTGCAGTCAACTACCACCCTTATCAGTTGAACTGCTACAAGCCATCAGTCGACTGTCGGCTAGGGTTTTCGACTATAATAAAAAGTTAGCTCGAAATCATATAAAACTAAGTGTTTTCGATGGTCACCAACTATCCGATCTCGACATAGACCTTCCATGGGATGTCTTAGTCGGATCGTTGCCTAAGGACATCCCCGTACTGAGGACTTGACCTTACTTACACTTACTCACACGAGCTTACCTCAAGCTTTACCTTTGTAGATTTTGCTTTCGGTCTCCACCTGATTTCTTCGGCTCCCTCCAAAGTCCTCCCAGTATCGCCCGACCACCACGGTTTCTCAACACGAGAACCTCCAGGTGTCACCGACCTTCAACTTAGCTTAGCATTCCTGCACACTTGATTCAACTCATGAGATAACAATATGAGCTTAACTTTGTGTCTTTGCTATAATTAAAACTTAGGTTCGATTCTGGTGCCTACTGCACCAACAAACTCATCTTCAGACAACAAAACACTACTCGATTCAAACTTGAGTCTGGTCAATCGTGACCTGGGTCGATTGCACAAACATTGGATCCTTGCGTGGAGTTACGTCGCCATCTCATTTTCTTGCATCTTTAGATTAAACAACTTATTCAAAAGAAGGTCCTGTTTACATACCTTTATGGTGGTTGCCCCTTCATGCACTTCGATGAGTTTGTTCCATAGGTCCTTTGCACTGGTGAAGGGGCTGACGCGGTTGAGTTCTTCCTTGGAGAGGTCGCACTGCAGGCTTTGCATGGCTTTCGCATCGACCTCTACTTGCCACTTTATGGCGTTCGTCCACTTATCGCAATCCATGAACTCTCCGTCTTCATTAGTTGGTAGAGTAAAGCCTGTCTGAATGACTATCCACATCTCAACTTGGATCTTAAGGTAGCATTCCATCCAACCCTTCCAATAACGGAAGTCATCTCTATTGAAGAACGGAGGTCGGGAGGTGCTATACCCCTCGAGATGGGCCATTAATTATCTTACAAAAACAAAAATACAAATCAAAAGGAAATTCAAAGACTTGATCTTGGATTAGTAATGCAGGAAATAACAAGAAATAAATGAGCTATAAAAAGCTAAACAAAGAGCTAAGTACTTATGACCTTTGATGTCCCTGAAAAGGTACTAAACATCATATTTTGAGGTAGAAAATAGCTTGTTATAGGGGTAAACCCCAATAAGAAATATAGATCTTCAAGAGATCTTTGATTTGGTGGATAACACGTTTTGTGGGTCCACTTGTATCAAAAGTTATGCCCGTTTTATCGTGAGCTACTCAAGAAGCGATTAGATCGGTTGTAGAACTTTAGATACTTGCAAATATACAACCAAAAAATAATGTACCAAGACTTGGTCTTGAAATTAGTAGTGCAGAAATAAAAAATTTAAATGATAATGCAAAAATACGAAAAGAAAATTGCTCGATCGGTGGTTGCACCAGATCTGAGTGCCCCAACTCTGATACCAATTGTTGGATCGAAGAGACGTTAGAAGGGGGGGGTGAATAGCATCTGTAAAACCTTTTTTCGTTTCGTCGAAAACACGAGTATGCACAGTGGAAAGTAAAAATAATAAAGGAAAATAACACTCTTTCTTTTTACTTGGTTCATAACCAAAAGGTTGCTAATCCAAGGCCCCGCGATCCTAGACCGCGTACGATGGGGCAATCCACTATCAATACTCTCTTCCTGGTTGGAGGTAAGAGACGACAAATACAAGTAAAAAGATAGAGGAAGAGGCAACAAGCCTACCTCTCCTCTTAGCAATGAAAGTACAAGTAAAACAAAATAACAACTTTAAATTGAAACTATCGACAAAGGATTTGGAAGCTCGGTGTGGCATTGGCATTACGACGGCGTAGTGTTGTCGTTTGAAGCTTGGCATTGTTGGAGCACTTTGGGAGCACACTTAGATGATCCAAAGAGGTGAAAAAACCTCTTCTTTTATAGTCACTCAAACCCTAGCTCGTTGAGATCTAGATCTGGGTCAAAGCTCCACATCACCCTATTTTGTGAGGAGCTTATCTTGACTTTCTTCAAGATGATCAACTTGACCATCAGTCGACTGATTCCCCTCAGCAATCGACTGATGATAGAATCAGTCGATTGCCCATAGCCTTCAGCCGACTGCTAGCTTGATCACTCACCTGCAACACAGAGTTAGCACAGAAATGATAAAACCGAGGGTCCCTCACCGTCTAATCTTGATCTAGACCTTCCTTCGGAAGTCTTAGTCGGATCGCCACCTACGGTCATCCCCGTAAGGAGGACACGACCTTACCATCATGATGCACATGAACGCGACCTCAAATCTCGTGAGGAAGACCATCGAGGACTCAAAGTGCATGCTCGCGCTCAACGCCCATAAGTGCACAAATGTCATCAAGTAATAAAAGATTTATCGATCCCACGGGGACTGAGATTCGAGTACCGATCTATTCGGTGGACGTTATTGTTCGGAATTCAAATCTAATGTTTGTGATTGTGAGGGTTGTCGGTGGTCCTAACTCAATACGGTGTCACACGAAAGAAGAAAATGCTTGCTGCGAGTCTTTGGAAGGGATTCTAGGATTTTGGTTTCGCTTATGTATCGCAAAATATGCTATCAATTGAGCATTGTTTAAACATCTAACTATGGCCTTGTGGAAGGGACATCATATACTCTCCCGATGAGCCTTCGCATTTATCGGGAGCTATCTCTGCCTTACAAGGACGGGATAGGCGGTACGAGGATGTTGAATAAATCCCTGCAACGAATCATTTCCAATTCTATCGCACTCTTTTATCCACAGTTACAGGAGATGAGGCCAACCCCTAGGGTCCTCTTTAATTCCCCTAAGTCTTAGATACGAGGGTTGTCACCCCTCGTATCGGCTAAGCACAGTAGATAGAAAACCAAAATACAGATATCAGTTTAAACTAATACCAATTGCAAATACAAACTCAAGAACAGAATTTAATTTAGAATAACATATTCTATGCACACAAACTACTCTCTAATCCTAGAATCGAAGAAACTACTCCATAAATATGAGAGGAGAAACACAAAGCACGTTCATATTCGAATAAACAATAGATAACATGCAAAGAACAGAAATTACAATGCAATGTGGTCTTCTCTCCGGCGTTGAAGTACAGAACTTGGATCTCCGGCGGCCTTCTTCCTCCCCATTGCGAATTTTTGAAGCTTTTTAGGGCTTCGAAGTGCCATCCCAGTCGTCGTGCCTCCTCCATAGGGTTTGGGCATAGCTTTCCTTATATAGACATCACGCCGGATCCTCGCGAAATCTGGAAAAAACCCTAGTCGAGTCAAGTTGTCGGGCCGCCACACGGCCATGTGAAAACACATGGTCAGGCTGTGTGTAAGGCTGTGGCAGCCATTTTCGAACCCTGGACAGGGTCGTGTGTAGCCACATGCCCAGGTTGTGTCCCACTTTGTGTCTAGCTGCTAAATGCCTTCTTTTCGCTCCAAAAGCACACCATTTTCCCCATGGAATACTATCCTACACACAAAAGTACAAAAAGAATATCTCTGAACCAGGAAACAGGAAATGCATGCAAAATAAAGTAGAATATATATGAAACAAACATACAACGAAATGAGATATGAGCAAAAACTACTTCTAAAACCCTATATGTTTTGCTCACATCAATTCCCCAGACTTAGATCTTTGCTTGTCCTCAAGCAAACCTCAGTGTCATGAAATTTTAAAAAGGTATTGTTCCATACTTAGCATGTTAACTAGATTTATCAAGTGACATTTACAATCAAAGCAAAATAGATATGTTCTAGAAATTCACTAAGTTAGCTCCTCGTGGTCGTGCCAAGCGAATCTTCTTAGGGGATACTCATTCCATGATAAGTTAATTCGTCATCCTATAGCTTTCCTAAGGTCTCCGGCTCTTAGGCACTTACCTACCCAAAGCGAGTGTCGTTCCCTAGATATAACACAAAGTCTCAAAGGTGTACTCGGTATTGAGAGAAATTGATAGGTATTTCCCCAGTAATCTAACTCAGTTTCAAAGGGGTACCTAACCATTTCCACCCATGACAACTATTTTTTTATCCCTCATAATCTCTTTTTCTTATTTCTTTTCTTTTTTTTTCATTTTTTTTCTCTCTCTCTCTTCTGTCTTTTTTTTTTTAATTTTTTTTTCAGCTCACTGGGATTTTGATTTTTCTGAATGGGCTTACACAATCCGAGCATCTCCAGTAACTAAAATACTAAACTTAGGGTCACCTGTGGATTCCAAAGTACTAGACTACTGAGATGAAACATAACTAGGTATGTACTAGACTCTCCCTTTCAGAAAGTTCGTCATGTATATGTGTAAAATAAAAGCTAACCAGTGTAAGTCTAGAACATTCATTCAGAGCAAATAAAATAAAATACCACAAGGTAAATGAAGTTAAGCTACCCATGGAAATAACTTATGAAGAAAACTTTTAAAAAATACTACTGAGGCAACTTATAGATAGCAAAAACTAAACAACCAATGCTTGAATAAATGAATGCTAACTACAATGCAAATATCACGAAAGAAACTACTACTAGAAATACAATAAAACAAAACTTGGAGTCCCCCTAGACTTAAACGAAGCATACCTCTAGTACGGTGGACGAGGTGGAAAGTCTGGTAGCCTCGACATCTCGGGATCCTGGGAGAACCTGCTGTTGAGTCGCTAATGTCACATGTACATATGGTTGATTTGAGAGCTGGTGGATGCAGCGGCTGCTCGATGTTCCTCCTCCCTAGCCCACTGTGCCTACTGGACTCACATATGATGTCACATCTCCTGGCAGTAGGTGGCCTCCGCCTGGCGACGGGTAGTCTCCTCCTAGAAGTAGATGCGGGCCTCGCCGTAGAACTCCTCGGCCCGCTGGAAGTGCTCTTAGAAACCCTGAAACTCTGCCTGTGTGTAGGTGCTATGCTCCTCCCATCGCTGCCTCTACGTCTACTACTCGGCGTATATGTCATCGAGGCGCAATCGGAACTCCAAAAAATCATAGGCAGATGTACCTGCATCCTGCTCAAAAGTAGAAAAAGATGGTGGTGCAGGTGCAGGCTCATGTTGACGTGGGCTAGGTGGGCTCCTGTGTATGCGTGGATTGGAGAGAGAGTAATGTAAAGGGGGAGAGATGAGTGCCACTGTGGATGGTCCCTCATATGGCAGGGACTCCACTATCAGGTATAAGCGTCAGTTAGCTCGTGTGATGATGGTGGTACGATTGGGGTCGGGGAGCCTAAGGGCCGTCAGGTTTTTCCTTACAAACATAGGGAGTGTCCCTCTCTTACAATCATCTTCATGGCCATATACACTTCTCGGTGGATCCTAGGGCTCCCCTCTGTGATATCTAGCGTGGTGTAGTCGTATCCCATCCTATGGCAAATGTGAGTAAGTAGGCCCCCCACATTAATCTCTCCTCTCGCCGCTTTGCCCATTTTCACTAAGTGTTTAATGAAATAAGATCCTACATCAATGTTACTCCTTTCTTGTAGCATGTCCCATAAGCAAAGCAGCTCACTAGCTCTCACTACACCGTCACTCTCCCCACGATCAAAAATAATATTTGCCATGATTCGGTGTAGGTATCGGAAAATGGAATTTTGGAGGCATGATGCTTTGGCCCTAGAAGGGTCGTAAGCATGCTCTCCTGTCAATTCGGTCCAAAAGATCCGAGAGTTAAACCCAAGAGGGGTTCTTTTCTCTCCCCCACTAGGCAAGCCAAAGCATGAGTTCCATTGGTGTAGTGTCAATTCATGTTCAATGTTAAATATTCTAAAGGTAATCCTACCCTCTTCGCTTTCTCTTCCCGTTAAGATTTTCGCTTCCAAAGAACTCAAGAATTCTAAAACTATCCTAGGGTATATGGGGTGTCTTATTCCCATTATCTCTTCTCACCACATTTTTGCAAATAGGGCTTGAATGTCACCAAACAAACCTAGGGATTCTAAGAGATCTTAATCAAGGTACCTAGTAGCGGTGATTCTTCTAGTAGAGAGAGCATATCAAATCTTTCCCTATGCTCATTATTGCGAAAGAGAAGGGTTAGAAAGGCGTTACCTTCCTCCGGAGCTTGAGGGGCTTCCATTATCCTTGTCCTTCGCTCCGAAGCTCCGGATCGAGATGTCACTTGCTTGGTCCTCCTCATCCTTACTCCTTTTGGGCTCCCTTGAGAGTTGGAAAGGCTTCTAGGTGGTGGGGAAAAAGGATCCACACGGCTAGGGCAAGAGAAATCAAAACACACTGTTATATATATATATATATATATATATATAACATACATTCAATTTTGTTCTCTTTTTTTTTACAGAATCCCTTTTGTTACAAGCTTCCAGCAATGTTCTGCCACCTTCTCGCATAAACCCTATTCAACTACACCTCCGTCACTTAACACCCTCTTCTAAACCTTATATATATATATATATATATATATATATATATATATCTATATATATATATATATATATATATATATATATATATATATATATATATATATATATATATATATATATATATATATATATATATATATATATATATCTTCTGCTAATAATAAGATGATCAGTTGGTATTCAGTGTTATCTCGATACTAACCCAAGGAAGGACGAGGTGGAAGAGTATATAGCCAGGTGGAAGGGAAAGTGAAAGGGAAAGGGGGATGTATAAAGAGACAGTGTTCTTTCCATCCTTTATGTGATGAAGGAATGCTAGTTAGGAATTGAAAATCAGAGCGGGCTTGGAAATAAAAGATGCTTGTTTATGATGATTTTAGCTGAAAGAAACAATGGAATAAGAAGGGTGAAGGGGTAATGGTTAAGTAGGAAGTGACGAGATAAAAACCCAGCATAAAGCGAAAGGATTTAGGGCTTAGTTGGTTTAGAGGAATAGAGAAATACTGGGATACTTCCAGGAAAAAAGGATGAAGGGGAAAATGGAGGGCAACTTCTAGTTGTTCTATGAAGAAGACCTTGGTACGTCCGGGAAGTAAATGGGGACGTTCAGTAGAGGTAGCAGGGATTACATAATATTTCGAAGGAATTTCAAGGTGGTGAGATAGAGATCTACATCGATCACTTGTTACTTTGGAGTGAGTAGATGTGAACCATGGACGAGGGTTTTGGGAAGGAAGAGGCTGTATCTCTTTGTGGGTTGTGTTTTTAGAAAAAATGAAATAGGGAGATAGGAAAGTAAGAAGGATTAGTAAGGATTAGCTCTATATATATAGTGAAAGAGAAGAAGAAAAAGGGGAGAAATAATAGTTTTTCCTGCTTATTCTTTGTAGAAGAAAAGATGGGGGCAGAGAATCAAGGTAGTCTGTTATGGTGAGAGTAATGGGTAAGTAGGTGATTATGGAGGTTACAAGAATGGTTGAAGTATGTTGTTAATTTTAGGTAATGATGTGGGTATAGTGAATATGATGTGTAAGGAATTATTTGCATTCTGACGTGGAGAAATATGCACATTACAACATAATGATAAGAGTGAAAATATAAAAGCATTGCAAGAAAAGTTATATCAGATACAAGCAAAATATATTTAAAATAATTCCAAGTACAGATGAATTATAGAAGTAGAAAATGAGTGTACTCATTACAGAAGAAATGGGAATTGCAATGTTATTGGTCTGAGTCGGTATCAGACTTAGTGTCAAAGGCCTCTGGAGGGAATTTATTGAATACGACTGTCATATCTAAGGTAACAGTGGGTTGGTCGGAGTAGCGAAGGCCTTTATCATTAGCTTCTTGAATGGCTCCTTTGAATCCTCTCTAAAAATATTTCCCATATTTGGAGGTCATTTTGGTTAATAACTGAGTTTCTTGGGTCATCCATCATTCTGCTTCGATTTCCTACATGATGGATAATTCTCTATGGATTTGTGCAGTGCGGCAAATTTGTTTATTGCAAACATCTTATATCCATTGTAAATGTTAGGTAAGTATAAAGAAGTGAAACTGGAACTCTGCTTTGCTGTGGTTGGTCCTTTGACTGGGTTCGTCAAAGGAATTTCTGAGGTCATTCAAGGGTTGAAAACATTGGCCCAATTGAATAGTGTCAGTCTTTTCCTTTTTGTATCAGTTTTTGGGTTTGCTCCTTGGTTGCAGTTATTTCTGATTTTAGTGGTTCTATCTGTTGCTTATAGAAGTCAATCCTTTCTCGGAGCATTTGAATTGTGATATCTTTACAGGCATTTCTCCATTTAACCTCACGCATCTTATGTCTGTGTTGGATAGAGGTAGTTTCTTTTTATGATAGCAATTGATCTCTCTCTACAGTAAGGGCTTATATTTGGGCTTGTAGTGCTTGTTGTTGTTGGAAATAGATTTCTTTTTTTCATCCCATTCAGTTGATTTAGAGGGGCTAGTTTGGATGCCCTTTAAAAAAGAGGAGGGTTCTGGGGAAGGAATGACAGTTGAGGGTGTTTCTGTAGATGGGGGTGGAGGTTGAAAAGGATGAGTCTGAAACTCTGAGAACCATTGACTGAAGCTGTATAATTCGGAAGTACTCTGTAAGTGAACAAGTGAAAGTAACATTAAAAATATATTTGTAAATTTGTATGAATTAATAAAAAGAAGGGAAGTGTACCATGGTAAGAGCCTGATGGAGTTCTTGGAGAAGCTAGGGTATATTCGAGTTGGTAGTTAGAGGAATGGCTTGGGGTTGTGGGGAGTCAGTAATGGGGATTTCTGGAAGGCTTGAGGAGGATAAGAGGGGTATGTTGGGAGAGCCAAGACTTGATGGGGGCATAGGAAGAACTTGGGGGGAGTTTGGAGGGTTGAGATGGGATGTGTCTGATATGACTTGTATCAGTAAATCAAGAGGAGATAAGTGGGTGTTGTCGGGGATTGTAGTGCTGGGGAAAGAGTGGGATGATGTTGTGTGGTGGGGAAAAGGGAGGATAGGGGAAGATTGTCTGCGGAGGAAGCTGGAGAAGGGAGGGAGGAAGGTGATCTTTTCTCAAGTTTTGTGTTTTTTCTCAAAAAAGTAAAAATTTCTTAAAGTGTGTTATTTTGCAGAAATCAAGTGATTTTTTCAAGGTTATGTACATAATATAACAGCCTAAGGGCTAAATAATTACACTCTCTCTGCAGGACTATAACAGCCCATTATAATGGCTAAATAAAATTTTTTCAAAGCTCTACGCCTAATATAACAACCTGAGAGTTAGGTAATTACACTCCCTTTGTGGGACTATAACAACCTGTTATAGTGGCCAAGTAAAATTTTTTCAAGGCTCAGCGTCTAATATAACAACCTAAGGGCTAGGTAATTACACTTCCTTTATGGGATTATAACAGCCTATTATAGTGGCTAAGTAAAATTTTCTTGGGCTCAGCGCCTAATGTGATAGTCTGAAGGCCAAAATAAATTATTCATGCTCTATGCCTAGTGACATGGTGATTGTATAAAACATAACATGACAGGGTATGGTGATTGTTTTTGAGTTCAGTGAAGCATTCTTGGTGGACACTTGCAAAACTTTATTCGACTTTGCTCTTCAGTTTTACTAAAAAGAGGGAACTTATGATGGGTTCGAGATTTTTTAGCTAAGGCAGGGTATTGTGTTTGCTTGAGGTTAGTAAAGTATTTCAATAGATATTTGTAAAACTTCATTTGACTTCGCTCTTCAATTTTACTAAAGAGGGAGACTTATGATGGGTTTGTGATTTTTTAGCTAAGGCAAGGTACCTAGTATGTTTTCAGAACACTTATTTGTATTTACAGAGCATTTAGTGTATTTTCAGAGTCCAAAGCACTTTGTGTTTGTGCAAAGTATTTTATAGATTTCCCAAGTCATGTATGAATTTTTCGAGCAGCATATGTATTCCTTGAGCCATGTGTGCATTTGCAGAGTACTGCAGAGTATTTTATAGATTTCCTGGGTCATATATGTATATTTCTCGAGCAACATATGTGTTTCCCGACCGACATGTGTATTTCCTGAGCTCAGTAAGGATAGACAGTGTAGTTGATCCAGAGCTCTGTTATGTGAAGTGTTAATATTGAGTAGTATGTACAGTTCTTGAGCAGTCTATGCATTTCTCGACCGGTATGTGTATTTCTCGAGCTCAGTAGGGATGAGTAGTGTAGTTGATCCAGAGTTTTGTTATGTGAAGTGAAGTATTAATATTGAGCAGTATATGTATTCCTAGCAACATATGTATTTTTCGACTAGCATGTGCATTTTCTGACCGACATGTGTATTTCCTGAGCTCAGTAGAAATGGGCAGTGTAGTTAATCTAGAGTTTTGTTATGTGAAGTGTTAATATTGAGCAGTATATATATTTTGCGAGCAGCTATGCATTTCCCGACTAGCATGTGCATTTTATGATCGACATGTATATTTCCCGAGCTCAGTAGGGATGACGAGTGTAGTTGGTACAAAGCTCTATTATGTGAAGTATTAATATTGAGCAATATGTGTATTTCCCGAGTAGTCTATGTATTTTTCGACTAGCATGTATATTTCTCGACTAACATGTGTATTTTCCGAGTTCAGTAGGGATGGACAGTGTAGTTGATCCAAAGCTCTGTTATGTGTATTTCCCGAGCAGCCTATGCATTTCCCAACTAGCTATGCATTTTCCGACCAACATGTGTATTTTCTGAGCACATTGTTGGTTTTCTGAGTTTTATGAAGGCTTTTCGAATTCGGTAAAGATGGATAATATGGATATTCTGGAGTACCATAAGATGAGATGTCAAAGGATATTTTTATTGTTATTATTATTATTTGGAAATTTGTGTATGATTTATTTTTTAGGTATTTAATAAGGAAGAAGGAGGGACACGTGGAAGACTGGGAAGAAGTTATTTTAAAAAGAGTGAGAAAAGTGATTGCATCTCAATGGGTTGATAGGGGTATCAAAGTAAATTCATCTCGGAGTAATGCGGTACAAATTACTTATAAAAAGAGCAGAGATGGGAAATGGGGGATGATTCTTTCTTCTCTATTCGGAACACAAGGATATCTTCTTATTTCTTCTTCATTCCACTATTCTTCTTTTCCGATTCTGACTTGAGCGTCGGAGGAGCCGTACCAATAATGCTGGTCCATCTCTAATAATTCTCTTTGAGTGACAGATCCAGCATTTGGCCATGAGATTTCAGATTTTTGCAGGACCCTTAAGGAAGAAAAAAGGGATTTGAGTGGGCCGAAAAAGAGGACACCATCAATTTCCCTGCACAGTATTTAGTGAGCATGCTGAAAAATATGGATATGGTGTTATGGAGCGATTTGTTGGTCAGATTGTAGGGACTGTATTCCATTCTGAGTTACTCATCTTGCACCATCATGAGTATTTTTTTCTCAAGTATCTCTGTGGATGTCACATGCACTTGCATTTATTCATGTGGCACTAAATGTAATTACATTAACAAACTTAAGAGGAGTGTGAATTTTGTGACTGCCATTCTGTGAGATCTTACATCCTATAAAACTTATTATAACATTCCTGAAGAGTAATTTTAGTGTGATAGGTAACCTTTCTCCAGATAATAGTGCATTATATTCGTGAGTAATTTGACTAAATGCAGTCTTGCAGATATTTAGATCATATTTGGTTCACATTAGGGAGTGATTGTTGAAATGAATGTTCTAACAGGAATTTTAGGTCTTTCTGACTCTTCTAGTTATCTGTTTGGTTGGATGACCTAAATTGTTCTTTGTAAGCAAAAAAAATGATTCGATCGAGTTGTATAAATTGATTCCTAATTTGAATAACAATGGTCCAGTAAATATCATTTTGTGAAAATTGCAAATCAAACCATTCCATAAATTTTATTTGAAAATGAGGATGAGCACGAAGCTCACTCAAAGGTTTCTTACAGGTTCCTCTATAGCTTCACCTGAGAAAATATTGCTAGTTTGTTACATATCAAATGTGGCATGCAACTTTTTGTCACTCTGGCACCAAAGAAATAGGAATATATCACAGTTGAAGGTCTCAGAATATCATTAAAAGACATGCTGGTATCGTTAGTCACACAGGAACAAGTTCATCACAGTGATCATGTTGCAGCACCGAGAGCGTTTCATTAACAATCAATCAATAATTATCAAAGTAATATCAGCACAAGGAATCACCTGGTATTGCATGATCAACACTATGACACCTGAAGCAGAACAGTGTTAGTACTCAAGAGAACTGTGTTTGTTGCCGTTGGTGAAAATTGCCGTCGGAGAATGCAAGCTGATATAATATCGTCGAGGTTAGTGTTCAACACTATCTCCGTAAAACGATATTGCTCCGCTCAAATGCTTACGGATAACAACAATTCATTTTCAAGATACAACGATGAATCTCGGAATAGTAGCACTTCAAATTCCGAGACCGATGAACTTTCTCGTAGGTTTTTGGGACTCTGGATGCAGAAGATGGAATATATGCAAGGATTTGATTTGATTGAGTTTGAGCGAGTGAATTCCATCATCTAGGGGATCCTATTTATACTAGGTGAAGAGGTAGAGGAATCTTTTGGTTCAATTAAATCTCATCCATTCAATTTAAATGGATGATCTAGATTGCATCCCTTCCCAAGAGACACAATGTCTCTTCATTTGGATGCATCTAAGTCTTTCATTTTGAATTTAATGACCAAAATTAAGTGATCCAAAAGGTACTTATACCCCTTCATTTGAATGAACTGGATTTATCCATCTTAATCCAACGATCTAGATTAAGTCATATTAATTTCTCATTTATATAATTGAGAAAATTAATCAATTTTCCAACAATCCCCCACATAAATGGAAATTAATGCATGTATGTATGCTGACACTTTACAAGAGTCTAATTAATAAGTCAATGTATCAGGAGAGGTAGCTTGTGGCTTTGAACCTTCTGTAGTGAAATGCTATCGAGCATACTAGGTTGAGCAGTGAACGTGATGTCTTGAACTGCTCAGCTGTTTGTGTATACTGAGACAATAACACCCACACAGAGACTAGCTCTTATGAAAGGAGTGATGAGATTTGGGAAGAAAGGCAAGCTGAGTCCACGTTATGTAGGACCTTACCGGATCACAAAAAGAGTTGGCAAAGTAGCTTATGAGTTAGAGCTACCTCAAGAAATGTCAGCGATTCACAACGTATTTCATGTCTCAATGCTAAAAAAGTACGTTCCTAATGTCGACCATGTGATTGAGCCAAAGATGGTACAAGTTCAAGAAGATTTGAGTTATGAAAGTCGACATATTCAGATAATAAATCGAGAAATCAAGAAATTGAGAAACAAAGAAGTACCCTTAGTGAAAGTCATATGGCAAAATCAAAAGTTCGAAGAAGCAACTTGGGAACGTGAGGATGACATGAAATAAAAGTACCTAGAGTTGTTTTAAGTTTCGAGAATGAAACTTTTATAAGGTATGAAGGATTGTAGCACTCGTAAAATTTTAAGTTGTTTAAAGTGGTTATGTAGAGTTTGAATGCCCGTAAAAGGCTCAGAAAAATAATAAAATAAAATAAAATATGGTTCGCTACAGTTAGGATTTGAACCATGAACCTTTAAATTGGGAGATAGCCTTAATACCACTAGGCCATGGGATAAGTATTGACTAGAATAGATAAGAATATACAAAGAAGATAAATGAGAAGATGAGAGGGTGAAGAGTTGTTTCATCTCCTCATGAGAAGATGGAGAGTTTTTTTCATCTTCCTTCAATTAACGTGGAGAGTAAAGAAAGGAAGAAAGAAAACAAATCTCATCTTTTCCTTCTTCGTTCTCCTTATTCCTCATCCTTGGCCGAGACCCTTCTCCTTCCTCCCTCCCCATCCGAAACCCTAAGGTCCTTATTTTGGTGTTCTTGAGAAGGTTTCAAGGGGGTTTTCTCACAAGGGCTTAGTATATGCTAGAGGATCACTCCTAAGGCTAAGGAACAAGAGAAGGTCTTCATCTCACAAAAACCCTAGCAGTATATTAGTAAGATAGCGAGATGATGTAAGTATTTCTCACCTACAGTATAAGTAGCTCTTCAGTTGTTTTATCTAGCTTCTTTTTCCTATGTTTTGTTAGATTACATGTTTTGATCAGATTATATGTGTGTGTTCAGATTTATAAGAAAAGTATATATCGTTTTAAGTAAGACATAAGATCACCAAGATGTTATTTCTCTCCTATAGTTTAAGTAACTTTTGATTTGTGCATCTTGTTTCTATTATCATGTTTTGTTCAGATTCATATGTTTCTGTTCAGATTATGGTTGTTCGGATTTATGGGTATTTTAGGTATATTTCTTTGGAAGCAAGACATAAGATCGCAAGGATGCTTCCCCTACAAGTTTTGGGGACAAAGAGCATGATCAAATGTCTTTAAAGGCTTCCTATATGAGTTTTTGGAGTATGATCATGTTAAATGTTATTATACGGCAAAATCAGTATGTCATATATAAAGAAAGTATTTTGCTTTAAAGTGGTATGTATCGGGCCCTTAGATCGCCCACGGACCCTAGACCGCCCTTAGTAAGTTGCTCTAATAAGTTCGGTGGCTAGCTACCCCGAATTCTATTAGGGTTGCGCACAAATTAGTACTATGTCGGGCTGCCCAAACAAGGATGATTAGTATTTTAAAGTATATATGTATATATGGTTTGTAAAGTTAACCAAAGCACAAAGGTTACAAGCTTAAGTATATCTCATGTGCATGTTTCTACAAGCGAAGCATATTTAAAGATCATGTATTGCAAGTTATGTATTTCAAGTTCATGCATTTCAAGTTGAACCCTTGTGTTATGTACAAGTGTTTCTAAATGTTTAATATAGAAAGTTCATGCATTTCAAGTTGAACCATTGTGTTATGTACAAGTATTTCTAAATGGTTAATGCAGAATTTTCTTAATGGCAAGTATGAGCATATGTTGCATGCAAGTATTATAATAACATATTTTTCTTAATGTGATATTTTGTGAGAATAGGAGGTATTTACTAAGCTTCATTGCTTATAGTTTGCATTCCTTATACTGCAGATAAGGGTAAAGCAAGACTTAAGTAAGAGGGGGCAGCGGATGAAGTGATTGGTGTGTGTGGCGGTAGAATAGTAGATTACAATTCTGAACTTGCTAGAATTTATGTTATGTTAAGAACTCTGAATTTACTAATGGTTATGTTGTGTTTAAGAATCCTGAACTTGCTAGTATTATGTTATGTTAAGACTTTTGAACTTGCTAGTGTGCTAGTATTCATGTTATGTGCTTGATTATGTTGTGTCTAAGGATGTCGAACCTGCTAGTATTATGTTATGTTAAGACTTTTGAACTTGCTAGTGTGCTAGTGTTCATGTTATGTGCTTGATTATGTTGTGTCTAAGAATGTTGAACTCCGCAACTTTCCGGAGCATCCCGTGTTCAACACGGTGGGGCCGTGCCAATTGGCACGACCATTTTGGGGCGAACAAAGGCGCCCATGGCCAGGCCATGTTTTTCCACACGGGCAGGCCGTACTTTTCAACACGATCGTGTTCAACCCATTTTTGCCCCTTATCAACATTCCAAGCCTAAAATTTGTATACCCATAACGCACATGTTTATGGGTTGTGTTATTTCTCTATCTTCCGTTGTTTCAAGTTAAGAGTTTAAATTATGATACTTGTTTAGAAAATCATGTTTAGATCTTGTTATGAGTTGTTGACACTCTTCTGTTTTAAATCGGGTATTAGTTAATTTATAAATAGTGTATGTGAGTTTATGGAATGATTGAGTCATATTTTACCTGATCACGCAAAGAGTAAGTTACAGTATGGTAGTAACACCTCCTTTACTAGTGTAAAGAAGAGAGGGGGGTGTTACAGTATGGTATCAGAGCCAGGTTATGAGATTTGGGAAGATGGCTTGAGATGGTTAAAGATTATGACTGTGAAATCTTCTACCATTTTGGAAAGGCAAACAAAGTAGCAGACGCACTGAGTAGGAAATCATGTGTCACCTTAATGTCATTATCTTCATTATCCCAACCATTGGAGAAAGAGATGTTGAACTTTGGGGTTGAGATTATTTCTGGACAGCTTTCTACCTTGACAATAGCGCCAACACTGTTTGATGATATACTAGCAAAGCAAGATGAAGATCCAAGCATCCAAAGGATCAAGCAAGAGATCTGAGAAGGAAAGGATGAAGGATTTTGTATCACTAACAGTGGGGTACTATATCTTGGTGAACGCTTATGTATTCTCAACAATCCAGAATTAAGAAAGAGAATTTTAGAAGAAGCTCATATTTAATGCATCCTGGATCTACCAAGATGTATCAAGATTTGAAAGAAAAGTTCTGATGGTTCGGTATGAAAAGGGATGTGGCTAAATATGTCAGCACCTGTCTGACGTGTCAACGAGTCAAAGCAGAACATCAGAGACCTGGAGGAGTTTTGCATCCTATTCAGATCCCAGAATGGAAGTGGGAAGATATAGCTATGGATTTCATAGTAGGACTACCCAAAACAATTAATGGTTATGATGCTATTTGGGTGATTGTTGATAGATTGACAAAATCTGCTCATTTTCTGGCAATCAAAATATCGTACTCAATGGAACAACTAGCTCAGTTGTATATTAAGGAGGTGATCAGATTGCATGGAGTTCCTAAGACCATCATTTCTGATAGGGATAGTCGATTTACTTCACACTTTTGGGAGTGTGTGCAGAAGGCCCTTGGCACTAAGTTACAATTCAGCATAGCATTTCATCCTCAAACAGATGGGCAAACCGAACGAGTAAATCAAATTATAGAGGATATGCTACGAGCTTGTGCCTTAGATTTTAAAGGAAGCTGGTGCAAATACCTATGTTTGGCAGAATTTGCTTATAATAACAGCTACCAAGCTACAATTGGAATGACACCCTACAAAGCTTTATATGGAAGAAAGTGTAGGTCTCTTATTTATTGGTATGAAGGTGGTGAGAAGAAAGAAATGTGGCTCAAGACAAACTTTATAGATGACATTTCCAAAGCTATAAAGAGCATCCGCCAAAGAATAGAGACTGCTCAGAGTCGACAGAAAAGTTATGCCAATGTACGACGTAGGCCACTTGAATTCGAAGCTGGGGATTCTATATTTCTTAAAGTAGCTCCAATGAAGGGAGTGATGAGATTTGGAAAGAAAGGCAAGCTAAGTCCATGTTATGTAGGACCTTACCTGATCATAAACAGAGTTGGCAAAGTAGCTTATGAGTTAGAGCTACCTCAAGAAATGTCAGTTATTTTCAACGTATTTCATGTCTCAATGCTGAAAAAATATGTTCCTGATGCAGACCATGTGATTGAGCCACAGACGGTGCAAGTTCAAGAAGATTTGAGTTATGAAAGTTGACCTATTCAGATAATAGATCGAGAAATCAAAAAATTGAGAAACAAAGAGGTACCCTTAGTAAAAGTCATATGACAAAATCAATGGTTTGAAGAAGCAACTTGGGAACGTGAGGACGACATGAAACAAAAGTATCCAGAGTTGTTCTAAGTTTCGAGGATGAAACTTTTATAAGGTATGAGGATTATAACGCCCGTAAAATTCTAAGTTGTTCAAAGTGGTTATATAGATTGTAATGCTCGTAAAAGGTTCAGAAATAAAAATAAATAAATAAATATAGTGGTTCGTTATAGCTAGGATTCGAACCATGAACCTTTTAATTGTGAGATTTCGTTGATACCACTAGGTCATAGGATAATTCTTGGCTAGGATATATAAAGAACATAAATGAGAAGATGAGGGGTTGATTTCATTTCCCCATGAGAGGATGAAGAGTGTTCATCTCCCTAGGTATTAAAGAGGGAATTAAGAGAAGAGAAGAAGAAAAACCCCACATTCCTTCTTCATTCTTCCTCCTTCCTCATCCTTGGCTGAAATCTCTCCTCCTCCTTCCTCCCTCTCCATCCCAAGCTTTAGGACTCCTTGTGTTGGGATTCTCAAGAGGGTTTTTCAAGGAGATTTTCTCACAAGGCTTGGTATTTGCTAGAGGATCAACCTCCACCTTCTTCCTCCTCCATCGAAATTCCTCATCCTTCCTCCCTCTCCATCCAAAACCCTAAGGCTCTTGGTTGGGGTTCTCAAGAGAGATTTCAAGGGGATACAAAGGCTTAGTATATGCTAGAGGATCATTCCTAAGGCTAAGGAATAAGGGAAGGTCTTCATCTCACAAAAATCCTAGCGATATATTAGTAAGATAGTGAGAGGATGTAAGTATTTCTTACCTGCAGTATAAGTAGCTATTCGATTGGTTTATCTAACTTCTTTTTCCATGTTTTATTTAGATTATATGTTTTGTTCAGATTGTATTTATTCAGATTTATAGGCATTATATGTATATTTCTTTGGAAGCAAGACATAAGATCGCAAGGATGCTTTCCCTACGAGTTTTGGGGACAAAAAGCATGATCAAATGTCTTAAAAGGCTTCCTATATGAGTTTTTGGAGTATGATCATGTTAAATATTTATTATATGGAAAAATCAGTAGGTCATATATAAAGAAAGTATTTTACTTTAAAGTGATATGTACCAGACTCTTAGATCACCCACGGACTCTAGACCGCCCTTAGTAAGTTGCACTAATAAGTTCGGTGGCTAGCTACCCCGAATTCCATTAGGGTTGCATGCAAATTTGTACTATGTTGGGCTACCCAAACAAGGATGTTTATTGATTTTAAAGTGTGTGTATATATATATATATATATGTTTTCTAAAGTTAACCAAAGCACAAGATTTACAAGCTTAAGTATATCTCATGTGCATGTTTCTACAAGCGAAGCATATTTCAAAATCATGTATTGCAAGTTGTGTATTTCAAGTTCATGCATTGTGTTATGTACAAGTATTTCTATATGTTTAATGTAGAAAGTTCATGCATTTCAGATTGAATCATTGTATTATGTACAAGTGTTTCTAAATGTTTAATGCAGAATTTTCTTAATGGCAAGTATGAGCATGTGTTTGCATGTAAGTATTCTAATAGCATGTTTTCTTAATGTGATGTTTTGTGAGAATAGAAGGTACTTACTAAGCTTAATTGTTTATAGTTTGCATTCCTTATACTGCAAATAAGGGTAAAGCAAGGCTTGAGTAAGAGGGGGTAGCAGATGAAGTGCTTGGTGTGTGTGGCGGCGGAACAGTGGATTTCGATTCTGAACTTGCTAGTATTATGTTATGATAAGACTTTTGAACTTGCTAGTGTGCTAGTGTCCATGTTATGTGCTTGATTATGTTATGTCTAAGAATGTCGAACTTGCTAGTATTATGTTATGTTAAGACCTTTGAATTTGCTAGTGTGCTAGTGTTCATGTTAGGTGCTAGTGTTCATGTTATGTATTATTGTTCACGTTTATTTTTATGTCAAGATGCATATCATTACTATCGCTATGCATGAGGTTGAGTTACTTAAGAATATTTTATGTTAGAACTCTAGCGAATATGTATGCTTAGATATGTTAAGAACTTGTGTAATATCCCTGTGTCAACATGCCGATGTAGTTGATTTATTTCTTTAGCTTCCGCTGTTTCAAGTTAAGAGGTTGAATTATGATACTTGTTTAGAAATCATGTTTAGATCTTGTGACGAGTTGTTGATACTCTTTGGTTTTAAATCTAGGATTAGAAAAAGATAAAGTATGACGGTAACACCTCCTCTACTAGAGTAAAGAGAGGGGGTGTTACAGAATCTAGATCTTATCTAGAAGAAGAAATATATCTTCGATGCGAGCCCTTCACAATCCTGCTAATCCAAACGCAGTCAGATCTCAATACAGTAAGGACAACCGTATCTCTAAGGTATCCACACGAACCGTATCTTGGAGATGGAGATAACACCTTTGGTTGTGCTAGCAACCACACTAAGGCTCTCCACTCTATTACTTGGCCAAGAAGAAGAGAGAAAATAGAATTAGGGATCACACACGGCAAAAGGATTCACCCCCTTTCCACTCACATTCAAGAGAGCTTAAATCCCATTTCACATGCATTAAATTCCAATTCATGCATTAACCCCATTCATGTTTGCAACGTTTGAGGATGAAACCCCAGTGCATGGATTAATTCTTTTGCATTAACCCCTCTTTTGCATGCACCGTTTAGGGTGGTTTCTCAAATTCCCATTTCATGCGATGTTAATGCAATAATCCAATTTGTATGCAATAATCTATTTTGCATGCAACGTTTGGGAATATATTTTATTTCATGCATTAATGTCTTTGCATGCAACATTAAGTATTAAATCTCATTTCATGCAGAAACTCCTATTTGCATGCATGATTAATCATCATTAATCATGCTTACCTTCTTCAATTGATTTCACTTGAGTCTAACTCAAGTTAAACCAATTTGAGTCCAACTCAAGTTTGGCCAAGCAATGAGTCTAACTCATTCTAGTCCATTCAATTAACTAATGATTCATTTAGTCAAACTAAGATGAACACTTCTCCAAAATATGTTCTTTGTGTGTGACCCTATAGGCTCTCATAGCATTGGTAATGTATCTAAAACTATTTTAGATACATAAGCAATGAGCGACATCTAGCAATACATCATTGCTACCTAAGCTACAAGCAAGTCAAGATCCGATAACCTTTCCGTGACTATTATCATTTATGACGGTGTCCTTCTATCCTTGATATCTTAGATCGATCAATGAGGCATAGACCGTGTCATCCCCTTATCCACCTTTATGTTTCTTGATCCCCAAGTAGACTCACTCAAACAAATGAACTCAATATCTCATATTGACTCATTTGAGCATGGTCATGCATTTCGTGGTCATACTCTATCAAGAGACCAAAGATATCACTCCCGTCATATGGGAGGGATAGATCTCATCTATATCACTCACATCTCTCCACATAATTCGTTACATACCCAGTAATCGCCGTTATAGTGCACCCTGTTACGGGTGATGTTAGACGATACCAAAGTACCTAACTCCTTATGTAGGGAACCGTAATGACTTTAGGTCTAAAGACTATTCATACCAATAGTCACATGAGAAAGTATATGACACTCATATAACATGACACTTTCTCATGGCAGGTCAATTCAGTACATATATTCTCCAATATATATATACCTATATGTCAATGTGATATCACATATCCATGACTTGTGAGATCAAGTCATCCATTGACCTACATGCTAGTCTCATCTCATCTACTTTTGATTCTCATGGTTGGTTCCGTTTCGGCCATGGACACCATCTTGGATTCATGAGTGTTTCATTGAAGCGACCTGTCTTCACACTCACATAGGTGACACTTCTATCAAGAGTATCCTACCATACTCCACCTTATAAAGGTATAGAAATCATTAAAAGCATAAGCTTAACCTCACTACATGTGGTAGGACATCACATGTTCATCCTAGGATTGACATAGAGATAATATATCTCGTGTGCTGTAACATAACTTCTGTAGTTTCATTGTCCCATTGAACCAAGATCTTGGGATCTCCAGTCAACAAGGTTGAATTACCGCTACATTCGTTTTAGTTGTAGATTTTTAATCTCATTCCTCTTGATGAGCAGTATATTTGATCTCGGCTTAGCCCCTTCGTAAGAGGATCTGCTAAATTATTTTTGGACTTGACATAATCGATTGTAATCACTCCATTCGAGATAAACTGTCTAATGGTATTGTGTCTATAACGTATATGTCGTGACTAACCATTATACATACTACTCTGTGCCCTTCCAATTGCTGATTGACTATCACAGTGTATAAGTACGGCGAGAACAGGTTTCATCGAGCTCGGAATATCTTCCAAGAAATTCCGTAGTCATTCAACTTCTTCAATTGCTTTGTCTAGTGCTATAAACTCGGATTTCATTGTTGACCGAGCAATGCACGTCTACTTAGTGGATTTCAGAGATACCGCTCCCCCACCAATTGTGAATACATATCCACTAGTAGATTTGAAATCTTTTGTATCTGATATCCAATTAGCATCACAATATCCCTCCAAGACATGCAGTGGGATATTTTTCATAATGTAATCCGTAGTTCATAGTATATTTCAAATATCTAAGAACTCGCATCAATGCTTTCCAATGGGTGTCGTTTGGATTACTCGTAAACCGACTTAGCTTGTTGACCACACATGCAATATCCGGACGTGTGTAGTTTGTGAGATACATCAAGTTGCCTATTATCCGAGAATATTCTAATTGCGATATGGGCTCACCTTGGTTTTTCGCTAAGTGTTGACTTAGATCCATAGGTGTTTTCACTATAAAGAGATCGTACACATTAAACTTCTTTAACACTGACTCTACATAGTGGGATTGTGTCAAAACTATCCCCTCAGATGTCCTGAGAATTTTAATTCCCAATATAACTTATGCTCGACCCATATCTTTCATATCGAAATTTTTGGTCAATATTTTCTTTGTATTCATGATTATCTCATGGTTACTGCCCATTATAAGCATATCGTCTACGTATAGACAGACAATTACATAGCCTTTAGGTGTGTTTTTGATATAAATGCATTTGTCACATTCATTTATTTTGAACTCGTTTGGCAACATTATTTTGTCAAATTTCTCGTGTCATTGTTTAGGCGCTTATTTAAGTCCGTACAATGACTTAACAAGTCGACACACCTTTTCCCCTTTTTCTGGAACTACGAACCCCTCGGGTTGCTCCATATAGATTTCTTCTTCCAACTCACCATTTAAGAATACAGTCTTAACATCCATTTGATGTATTTCAAGGTCATACAATGTTGCGATGGCTATCAACACTTGTATGGACGTAATCCTTATCATCGGTGAGTAGGTATCGAAGTAATCAAGGCCTTCCTTTTGCTTGTACCCTTTGGCTACAAGTCTAGCCTTATACTTGTCAATCGGTCCATCAGCTTTATACTTGCGTTTTAGTATCCACTTATAACCTAATGGTTTAGAACCAGAAGGAAGGTCCACTAATTCTCAAATATGGTTATTCATGATGGACTTGATTTCACTATTGACTGATTCTTTCTATAATGGGGTGTCAGGACTAGAGAGAGTTTCGCTCAATGTTCACATAAAAGTCATAAAATCCGACCCAAATGATTTCTTGACTTTAGCCCATTTGCTCCGACGTGACTCTTCATTTTGATAGTCAATAGTCGTTTTACGACAACTAAGTTCAAAAACATCATTATTGTTAGAGCTTTTGTTGCTATCACTTTGAATGTTTCCCTTCTTATTTGGGAATACATTTTCAAAGAATATCGCATTCCGAGATTCTATGGTTGTTCCCACATGAATGTCAGGAATGTCTGTCTTGTGAATTATGAAACGATATGCACTACTATTTTGGACATATCCAACAAATATTGCATCGAGTTTTAGGTCCGATCTTTATTTGCTTTGGCTTGGGTACTTCGACCTTTGCCAAACACCCCCACACTTTCAAGTATTTGTACGATGACTTGCGACCTTTCTATAGTTCATATGGTGTTTTATCATTTTTCTTATGAGGAATTTTATTAAGAATGTGATTTGCCAATAATATGACTTCCCCCCACAAGTTCTGGGGTAAGCCTGAATTTATCAACAAGACATTCATCACTTCCTTTAGTGTCCAATTTTTACGTTCGGTAACACCATTCAATTAAGGTGAGTAAGGTGTCGTTGTCTGATGAATAATGCTAGATTCTGAACAATACTCATCAAATGGTGTATCATATTCTCCACCTCTATCGCTACGAATTATTTTAATTCGTTTATCAAGTTGATTCTCAACTTCTGTTTTATAGGTTTTGAATGTCTCTAAGACTTCATCTTTACTTCTTAAAAGAAAGATATAACAGAACCTCGTACAGTCATCGATAAAAGTAATAAAATACTTTTTACCTCCTCTAGTTTGCATGAATTTTAAGTCACATAGATCACTATGTATTAACTCTAGAGGAGTCGTTGACCTTTCCACCGAATGAAAGGGTAGTCTCGTTATTTTTGCTTCTACGCACACTTTACATTTGTGTGTTTTGTCAACATTGACGTTTGGTAATAAATTTAATTTGACGAGACGTTTCAGAATATTATTATTAACATGTCCAAGTCAATTATACCATAAATTAAAACACTCGACAACATAGCTGGAAGCTTTTATTTTATTACCATCAAATTTACGGTGTACAGTCATTATAACCATCTTGAACAGACTCTGTTCTAAGTACCCTTTACCTACGAATACACCATTCTTTGTAAGTACAAAATTGTTTGATTGGAACATTAGTCTGAAATCGGCTTTAACAAGTGTCGATCCAGAAACCAGGTTCTTCCTGATGTCGGGAACATAGAGCATATCAATAAGCGTTAGCTCCTTCCCTAATGTCATCTTCAAAATAACTTTTCCAAGTCCGACAATCGACGATGTCGTGGAATTGCCCATATAGAGCTTTCTTCCACTTATCCGAGTATACTTGGAGAACATCGCCTTATCAGAACAGATATGACGTGTTGCTCCAGTATCGATCCACCACTGCTTTGGGTTGTCCACCACCGTGTTGCCTTCAAACACCACTACAGTGAGATCTAGCTCCATGTTGTCAGAAGTTGCGACTTGGTTCGCAACATCCTTCTGACCCTTGGTTGGTTTCTTTGGTCGTCTGTAATCTTTGGACATGTGTCCTGGCTTTCCGCAGTTGTAGCATGAGCCCTTGAATTTCTTGCCTTGAGCATTCTTTTTGAATTGCTTCGGCTTCTTGGTGTTCGACTCAGCTAGGTTAGACATCTCGTCGATAGCTCGCTTCGTTCCTTTAGAATCGGAGAACCTTCGATTATCCTCCTCTATTCGTAGCCTCAGGATTAGGTCTTTAAGCCCCATCTCCTTTTGCTTATGCTTCAGGTAATTTTTGAAATTCTTCTACAACAAGGGGAGTTTCTCAATTACCGCGGCTACTTTGAACGACTCGTTCAGTTTCATGCCTTCGGTATCCAGATCATGCAATATCAGTTGCATATCTTGGACTTGAGATGTCACACTCTTGGAATCCACCATTTTGAAATCCAGTAACCGATAGACGATGAATTTCTTCAAACCAGCATTTTGGGTTTTGTATTTCTTCTCTAGTGATTCCCACAGAGATTTTGCCATCTCTATCAGAGTATACACGTTATACAATGTATTGTCCAATGCGTTGAAAACATAATTACGACACAGGAAATCTCCGTGCGACCACGCATCGCAAGCAATCTTACTATTGGAATCTCCTTCCATAGCGGTTGGCGGGTCTTCACGCAAAAACCTTACGAGGTTTAGCGTCGTCATATAAAACATCATCTTCTGCTATCATCTTTTGAAATCGGCTTCGTTGAATTTCTCCGACTTCTCTCCAGGTGGAATGGAGGTCGAGACTCCGGGTGAAATGGTAGTCGAAACGTCGTTGATCATGGTCATATCAGATTGTACCAATATCGTTTTACGATTGTTTGTCGCCATAAGATTGCCGTCGGGGAGGATGCAAGCTGATATAATATCGTCGAGGCTAGTGTTCAATATTATCTCCGTGAAACAATATTGCTCTGTGCAGGTACTTACGGATAGCAGCAATTTGTTTCCAAGATACAACGACGATGTTTCGGAATAGTAGCACTTCAAATTCCGAGACCGACGAACTTTCTCATAGGTTTTTTTGACTCTGGATGCAGAAGATGGAATGTATGCAAGAATTTGATTTGATTGAGTTTGAGTGAGTGAATTCCATCATCTAAGGGATCTTATTTATACTAGGTGAAGAGGTAAAGGAATCTCTTGGTTCAATTAAATCTCATCCATTCAATTTAAATGAATGATCTAGATTGCATCTCTTTCCAAGAAATATAATGTCTCTTCATGTCGATGCATCTAAGTCTTTCATTTTGAATTTAATGATCAAGATTAAGTCATCCAAAAAGGTATTTATACTTCTTCATTTGAATGAATCGGATCTATCTATCTTAATTCAACGATCTAGATTAAACCATATTAATTTTTTATTTATATAATTGAGAAATTTAATCAATTTTCCAACCAACCGAACGTCAGTAAAGACACTTCTCAAATTTGAAAGTCGACGTAATCACTTGCTTGCAATTCTTTTAAAATCTCCAATGCGACAAACCAAAGGAACAAAAACTCTCGATTGTAAATGGTGATCCAAGGGAAAAGCAGTAGAGGAGAACAAATCATAGTGTTACTAGATGTCTCAGGCTCAGTGATTTAGAAATTATTTGTCCATGGAGACCTGAGGGCCTGCAGACTTGAAGACAGCAAATGTATTGAAGGCGAGTCCTTTTCAGATGAGGGCAACTGATCCCACGATGTAACGGATAATGCAACCCAGAGATCATTGGATATCCCACATATGTACATGCGATGTGTCTGGATTTTGTCCCCACGGAGATGGTGCGGTGGTAAAATAGTGTGGTTGCTTTAGATACGGAGTGGGGTCGATTCTGGAGGGGGTCTAAAATCCCCCCTGGATTCAGATGACCCCCCACTGCTTTGCCACCGTGTCAAGGGACATAGTCCCCCCGCGATTTATCTCCCTCTCGTCGCAGTCCTGGGACGGGTGGCAGGGGGCTGCTAGTTGGACAGATTCTCAACTTTGGATGTGTCTGGATTTTTGTCCTCTTGGAAATAGCATTGTGGTTAAAATAGTTATGGTTATGACGGTGCTTACGGATATGATATGGATCGATTTTGGAGGAGATCTAAAGTCTTTTTTTAATTCAGATGACTCTCACATATTTTGACCACTGCATCAAAGCTCATAAAATCTACTGTGATTTATCTCCCTCACAATGACCGTGAAATAAATTAATGAAAGTTGCTAAATTGACGATTCTAATTTTTTACGGATGTATCTAAATTTCTACCATGCTAAATGTAAGAACACCACTGACATAATGACCATCTTGTATGCCATCGTTAATGGAGAAGATTAGTCCCCACGGGGATGGTGCGGTGGTAAGGTAGTGTGGTTACTTTGGAATAGGAGTGGGGTCGATTCCGGAGGGGGTCTAAAATCCCCCCTGGGTTCAGATGGCCCCCCACTACCTTGCCACCGTGTCAAGGGACATAGTCCCCCTGCGATTTACCTCCCTCTCGTCGCAGCCCTGGGACGGGTGGCAGGGGGCTGCTAGTTGGACAGATTCCCAACTTTGGATGTGTCTGGATTTTTGTCCTCTTGGAAATAGCATTGTGGTTAAAATAGTTATGGTTATGACGGTGCTTACGGATATGATATGGATCGATTTTGGAGGAGATCTAAAGTCTTTTTTTAATTCAGATGACTCTCACATATTTTGACCACTGCATCAAAGCTCATAAAATCTACTGTGATTTATCTCCCTCACAATGACCGTGAAATAAATTAATGAAAGTTGCTAAATTGACGATTCTAATTTTTTACGGATGTATCTAAATTTCTACCATGCTAAATGTAAGAACACCACTGACATAATGACCATCTTGTATGCCATCGTTAATGGAGAAGATTAGTCCCCACGGGGATGGTGCGGTGGTAAGGTAGTGTGGTTACTTTGGAATAGGAGTGTGGTCGATTCCGGAGGGGGTCTAAAATCCCCCCTGGGTTTAGATGACCCCTCATTGCCTTGTCACCGTGTCAAGGGACATAGTCCCCCCCGCGATTTACCTCCCTCTCGCCGCAGCCCTAGGACGGATGACAAGGGGCTGCTAGTTGGACAGATTCTCAACTTTTTGGTTAATGGAGAAGATTAAGGACGAATGAATCTTTTTTTTTTCATCAATTAATGGAGAAGATTATTTCTCTTAAAACAGGTTCTTGCCCGTTTAGAAGATTCACCCTGCTTACTTTTCTCACGATTGATTAGCGGTGGGAGGAAACAAACTTGATTTAGTCAACAATTTAGGTCGGCTACTTTGATTTTTCTGGGTAAGTGACAAGGTGTCATTTTTGTGTAACATCTAAGTCAATGTTTTGGGTCAAGTAGGTCGTTTCACCTTGCATGCGTCAAACGACAATATGGTGCTTATTTGTTCTCACGGGAATGACACGATGATAAGACAGGATATTGTTTGTAGATTGGGCAGGATTCGATTCCGGATGAGAGGTCTAAAATTCTCCCTGGCTTCAGATGGACCCCTCCATGCTTTGCTACCGTATCAAGGGACTTTGTCCCCCATGATTTATCTCCCTCTCGCTAGTGCCCTGGGACGAGTAACAGAGAGCTGTTAGTTGGACATATTCCCAACTTTTGCAAACAATATGATACTTATAACATCTTTATGTTGGGTCTCTCATCTTTAATTGTGTTAATGTGCAAACTTTAGACAACGCAATATTCTCAATTTGAGCACGACGATATTTACGAAATGAGCACAAATCGATTTTGAAAGAGAATCTAAAACTCTTCTCTGCACTTAGATAATCTTCATCTGTCTTGATCAATCACGTCAAGGTCAAAAGCCTCTGCAATTTATCTCCCTTACAATGGTCATGAGACATATTGATAGAAGTCGCTAGATTGACAATTCCAACTTTTTATGAAATATTCTCAATTCTAGGATAACAAAATCAGCCTTTTTTTTTCTTCCTTTTTTTTCTTTTTTTTTACTCTGGTTTCTTTCCCATCTTGTCACAATATCAAGTAATCATGGTATCTTAATTCCATTTCTGTACCTTCTTATGTGCCCCTATTGCGTTGCAATAGTTTTTATAAAATAGGGTTTTAATCCCATCAAAGCATTGAAACATACAAATAATATTTTTTGTCACACCTTTGATGTATTTTAAATATTTTTTTTCCTCAGTTTTGGAAATTTGCTGAATATTCAACATAGGATTTTTTTTTTAAACTTATATTACCATATGTATATTTATTTTATTGTCCTCATTTCTATTTTGATATTGTGCATGATGTAGTTAAAATTTTATTTTTTGAAAGATTGTTGTCCCTCGTGATTTCTTCTTCTTCCACATCCCCTTTGACGTGACTATCAGCTTCTCTTGATGAGCTGAAAATAATGGAATCATCCCAGTAAAATGCTTAATTGTCATTTCAACTTGGTTATTTTTTTCTTGTCCACATTGCACTTGCTTCATGTAATTTGTGGAAGGTAACGGTGAGAAATCAACATACAAAATGGCGGGAAAGTGAAGATGCGGATGTATATTTGAAAGAAGATTTGCTTAAAACACATGCTAAAAGTAAATTCACTTGGTTATATATGCAGCTTTATATTAATGAAAATGACGTGTAAGATTTTACTTGGATGTTCTGAAATGTCTATTATAACCATTTCTGGCTGAAATTTTAACAGAAAGTTGTAAACGAGCATGGTTGCTTTGAAAGTTAAATTAAAATTTTCAGATTTCTTAAAGAGCTAAAGCTAAATATCTGAAATTTTGGGCGCCAAATTGCCAAAGTTTCCAGCGAGCGAGAAGAGGAAATTTCACAATCCCATTTTCCCGTTTTATAGCATTCGTCTCCCTCTCATTGCCTTAACTTACACCCCATCACGTTAATCAATCAACATTTTAACCTAAATCCATTTTCGCGTTTCCACAGGCCGTCCCCTTTCTGCTCCGTCTCTTCGAGCAACAAATCTCTTGCACACGAGGTAAGCATGTGACGAGCAACCGTCGATGAGGCAACAGACGAGGTAGCGAACGGCCGCTTGAGGCCGTCGACCAGGCAGCGAGCGACCGCTCATGCGGCGGTTGCTGATGGGGCGGCCTCGGGGCTGCCGATGAGACAGTGAGTCCCTGCTCGAGGGGCCGCCGATGAGACAGCGAGCTGCTGGAGCCTGGATGTGAACAATGAATTATTTTTACAACACCAAATGAAAATTATATTTTTTAGATGAGGTTATGTCTTCACCCAGCTCAACAAAGAATACGTGACAAGACTATTACGAGAGATATTTATGCATTACATCTCAATCATATGCTAGTAGTGAAATTCAATGAAAGAGGACAATCTTACGATTATCCACAATCGACAATTGCAAATTTTATTGGGACTATTGTACAAAATGAACATGTGTTACCCCTAAACTTTTTAGATTGACGAAAAATATAAATCTCTTGAATGATGCATGAAAACTTGTTACTGTAAGTTGAAAAGTTTTTAATTTCAATTTTGCATTTAAAGCATGAACATATTTCATTTTATATTTATGAGCACATTTTTGTATTCCCAATTGCCATAGAAGAGTTATAATGCAAATGGTGGAGGTCGTGTGGAGACGCTGGAGGACTGAAGTGAAAATTACATCTTATGATTCAAATACTCCACTAGAAGAGCTTGTTGCAATACGATCTATTCCACATGGTTGACATCTCAAACTTAGAAAGTTTTATATAATTATTGAAAATCTACTGAGGTACAACTAGTATTAATTGTTTTCGACATATGTTTATAGATGTTATCATTTCATTATAAATTTTTGTGCCCGATAACTTTAAAAATCAATAGAGAAAATGCAAATAAAAAGAAAGGGACCCATGCACAGGGACACACTAGTATTCCATCATTGGAATATAAGTTTGTAATAATCAAAATTATTTTTTTCTTCTTTACAGTTAGTTTCTCATTGCTCATTTACTGTTTTACATTTTAATGTTTTTATCCTTGAAGTTCTAAAGTTTTATGGGATTCTAGATATTTATTACAAACAATAAAATGTATATAGTTAGCTTTTGATGGAATGTGTAATTTTTTGGTGTTAAAGAATCAATATTGTTAATATTTGGTGTTAAATGTGGATTTTTTATCCTTTTAGTCTCAAGAGAATGATAGAAAATCAAGTCGTATTGAAATACAACAATTGAGTCAAAGAAGTAGAAAGAAAGGAGGTGCCCCTTTGATGATAAGGCAATACGAGTTGAGGTAATAATAATATATTTCACTTTTTAATGACTTTTAAATATTTTTTTATTCTATTAACAATTTATTTTCTTGATAAAATTTACTTAAAGAATCTGTGGATCATCACCTCCAAGATAAACCTGAAGGAACATAACTAATAGAAGTCCATGAGGAGGCATTTCGGTAACAATTTACTTATAATTTAATTTCATATGGTTCAACTTTTAATTATATTCTTTATATAGTGAGGTTTTTGAAACCGAGTATTTTGATTGGGTTCGATGTTTAGGAGCTGGTGCGTTGCCTAGCTAAGTATTCCCAGAGCAATGTAAATGCAACTCAATGTACTGACAAGATTATCACTCTAATATAGATTTAACGGAGAAATTTAGGAAAATAGAAGAGAAAATTAAAGATATGGAGTTGCAAGAAGCACAACAACAGACAGAAAAGAGCAGATGAGAAGACAATGCAAGAAAATGAACAAATCCAAAATTTTACATTAGTAATGCTAAATATGATGTCTGGAAGTGTTGAGGGCTCTCATGAACCTGAACTTTTACTGGCAAACATAATAACATTTTTCACACAAACAAAATAATTGTTTAAAATTATTCGTATAATTAAGGTACTAATAGTAAATTTATTTATTTTTGTAGATGACAACTATGTTTGTAAATATTATGCAACAACAAGGTCCATCAACTGTGGAAGAAAATAGGTGTAGATCCTCTCCACTATCAGAACCATCTAATAATTAGAGAGAATTTCAAATAATTTTTAAGTATGACTAGTGTTGTTAGAGTTTTTCTGACATTTTATTTTCTTTCTGTAAAACTATCGTGCTTTGCAATTTTTTATGAATTATATTTAGGGTAATATTTATGTTTTTTTAAGTTGCAAGCAAATAATGATAGGAATAATAGCTATCATACATTCACACCAATTATCTAAATGAATGCCTTTTTAGGTGAAAATGACATGGAAATTTATGTTGGGGATTACCGGCCCTCTATAAATGGTTCTTTAGTTACATGCAAAACCAAGTTATATCACACATATCCAATGTCATTGGTAGTTTGAATGAGCTACATGCAATCAATCTAAACGAAGGACTAAACTTGAGAGTTGTGTAACTCATTCAGTGATCTCGAAGGGCTTCAAGCAAATTCCAAGGAAAATAACTCATTCAGTGATCTCGAGAAAAAAAACATATGCCAGAAAATTTCATGATATTCCAGGTGGTTGTTTATGGAACAAAAGGTTAAATCAAACTAGGAAAACATAAAGATATAGCATATTGATTTGTCAGACTCTATAATATCTAGCTTTGGAACAACAGTGATTTGTTTACAACACATTATCTTTCTGAGGATATGTAGCAGGCTTTCATATTAAAATCCAGAGTGCAAGTTAAAAATCACTATGTCAAATGGTTAACATTGCAGGCACAAGATGTGGTAGAGCATGCTACCTGAAGTAACATGTGAAATTGACCTAGGCATAGAATTTCACTCATTAATGGTTAGGACATTTAGGTGTTGCAATGCATGCTAAGCCTTCTCAAGTGTTGTCTCCGGAGGATATAGGATATGTACCTGAAAGTTTCGATTGTACAATGGACCTCTCTAGGCTTGGCACCCATCACAGAGGAACAGACACTAGGAATTGGTGCAGAAGGGTTCGACTCCAATGCCTAAGAATCAGTTAAAGGGAAGATTTTGACACCAGTAAAATGTGTAGCCCAAATGCATACTTTTGTTCCTCGAGTATTTATACCATAAAAGATAGTCATTTTGTTGTCATGTCCTAAATACCAGTAAGACCGATTGTGACATTTTATTTCTTAAGACCATATTGTGAGTCTCAAAAGTAATTAGATGTAACAGGCTATGGCTGGCACTTAGTCATCAGACCTGAGAGAAAGAGTCAACTTTCTTGAGTTCAGAATTCAGACTAGTTGAGCTATAATGTATTCTTAGCAACATTGGCATACAAACAATGAGTACTAGGGACTCCCATCCCATCTATAAGTTTATCATGTATCCTTAGCAACATTGGCATACAACCAATGAAGTACTAGGGACTCCTTTAATTTGTTTTTTTACTACTTCATCATCTATAGGTATGGGCGCCTTCTACAGAAAGGTCCAAAAAGTATAGAAGTTTTATTTGTTGGTGCCATTCTATGAGAATGTTTTCGAACAATGCAAATCTCGTTTCATTTAGATTTAACAAATGTGGCTCCACATTCTAGTGGTTCTCGCTTGGAACTCAAATGTCTACATTCTCTTAATGTTTGACTTCCCTGTATTCTAAACCCTGTCTGGTTCTGAGATAATTCTAAAGATTACCTTCCAAGTTTTTGCAAGTCTCGCATCGAATTTTTAGGTTAATTTTACCTGTTCCTTTGATGCTAGGCTGATAGAGGTCAGGAAAATACCCAGTTATTATCTGAAGTCTTAAATTCATGGGATGGGAAAAGATTTCTTTAATTTATTATTTATAATATTGGCTTAGTTGGGCCTGAATGAATGATTTAATATCCAATTAACAAAGTAAAGAAGATATGGATAATTATCACATGTTCAACATGGTTCTGTGGCCAAAAGAACTTTTTTGGTTTTGCATCTCAACTTTGTTAGTGCAATGCCATAGTTTGTTACGCCCTTGTGGTGCGGTGCAGTGGTAAAATATTTAGGGGAACAAGTGTCAGAGAGTTGCCTGGAAATTTCCAGAATGCTACTAGTAATGTACCTTCTGGAAAATCTCTCGTGCACTTCGGTGTGCTCCTTGCCAGCAGCGTGTTTTTGCTTTCATTGCTTTTACCATGTTCCTTCCAGTGATGGTTCTGATGCCTCAAAAATTTGTTCTTTGTTTTACTTTTGGCTGTGCATTGATCATTGGATCATTCTTTGCACTCAGGGGTCGAGGTAATTTTCATTGGACCTTATTGCTCTTAAATATGTCTCTATTTACCATAAGTCCATGATTTACTAGTGGAAACTAACTAAAAAAGTAGAGCATAATTCACGTTTCTTCCTTGCAATGGGATCATTGTAGGGAGACATTATGATGGTAATGTTGAACATGTTTATGGTCGAGTTTATGTATTTGGAGTTCATTTTGTATGAACCAAAACATCAAAGCACACTAAAACAATCTATTCCTGTAACTATTAATTTTTTTCTCACCTAGATTAATCTGGATTGTTAACTATTGTAATTGTGGATTTTCTTTCAGCAACTATTCTTTTATTGTCCATATTTTTTTAAAGATGTATATGTTCTTTTATAAACATCGATAATTGATATTTATATGGATGAATTTAATGTCTCATCAGATGGTAAAATATTGGCCACTGCATCTAGATAGTTGAAGACTTTTGATTGTTTTGATAACAAGAAACTAAGAGCACATGTAATGTCATAATTTCTATCATGGACGATGTCAGATTATCAAATTGAAATGCAATAGTTTGGATAACTTCAGATGGATTACTTTTGTTATTTTTTTTTATAGAGAAAGCTTGTTATTGAAATTTATATATGTTTTGGGAATGGAAGGAGTTGTGTTGATGGTGTATTGTGGAGTAAATGTAAATATTTTGGAATGAAAATGAATATTATGTATTAATTTAGTAATACAATAAATTAGTTTTGTGAAGTAAAATATCTTGAATTGATTTAATTTGATATTATATTTGATTTTGAAAATCTATAAGTAAAATAATATAGGGTCATTTTTGAAAGGGTGTTAAATCGATAATAGGAGTGATTTTTAGCTACTCCTAGAATTCGAAAACAATGCAAGACATTTATAGAAGCGATTAAAATCGCTCATACTACCAGGATTCCTAACAGTTAATAATCGCTTCTAATACTAGTAGTTACAATTGGTTAAAAAATCGATCTGGAAGCCGAACTTTCTAATCTGGTTAATAACCATTTCTGTAGAATAAATTCACACGCAGTGATAACCGCTTCTAAAAAGTGTCTTTCTAAGTCGGTCATTAATCACTTCTAAAGCTATCTATCAGAAGCGATTTTTTAAGTAACACCACCGATTAGAATAACATCTTTTGTTGAGCTTAGCACCGGGAGCATCTACACCGATTGTTTAACCACTTCAAATTATTTAGAAGTGGTTCATAAACAGTGATAAATGACTATTATAACCACTTCTAAAATCTTGTTTTGTGGTGTGTAAAAGAAAGTACCCTCAATTGTTATGAAACTAATATTGTCTTGATCGACTTGGCAAAAGGAATTTGATGATATCCTTAGTAGGAATCCATTATAGATATAAATTGATGTCCCGCAATAGAGTCCACCAACTGATCAATACGACATTATTCAAATTTCAAAAATCTATACACATCCATCACTTCCTAGACTACTTAGGCACCAAGACTATACTAGAAAGCCAAGTTGAGTACTACAACTCTCTCCATTAGCTTCAGCACTTCCTCCCAAATGACTTTGTATTTCTCAGGACCGAAATGACGATGCTTTTGTTTCATCGATAGGGTGTTAGTCGCAATATGCAAGTGATACTCTATTATAATCGAATCCACCCTCATTAAATACTTGGAAATCAATGTGAAAATGTCTTGATTTCTCCACAAGCAAATGATTAATTCTTCACTTGCATTTGATGAGAGGTCAACAGTAATTCGAGTCATTCTTTTTGCTTGTGAAGGAATCACTCGAACCGACTCTATTTCTTATCCGACGATAAGAGAGAGCTCTCCTTCTTGTATAATATATACTTTAGGTGGGCACCCTTCTTGCCTATCTGACCCTGGTTGATTGCTAGCCTTCCTTTGGTCTAGTCAAATCATTTCTACGTAGTATTTTCGAGCGGCTTGTTGATCTCCTCGAATTTCCCCCACCTCTTTCTCTCCATGGAGGAATTTAATATTTTGATGGTAAGATGAGGTGATGGTTTGGAAGGCGCTAAGGGTCAACCATCTAAGAATGATATCTACAATGATGAACATGGTAAGTATGGCTCGATGTCAAGGCTCTTCGCCCATCGAAAGGGATAGCCTAATCTGGCTGAGTGGGCGTACCATATGTCCTGAAAATCCAAATAGGGGGTAGCAATGTGCCACAAGTTTCCCACATTTATTCCCATTCACTCCAAGGCTACTCAGAAGAGAATTTTAACCAAGTTGCCCATGCCCACAAACACTTGGATCATGTCATAATTGGTCATTATATCCCAAATGACCAAAGCATCATTGTGAGGGATCGTGACTCCTTCCAAATCATCAAGTCCAAACCCTTTCACAGGTCTTGATTTCACCTCCAGAGCACTAACCACCATGCATTTAGCTCGACTGTCTCTCTTTCGCACCTGATTGCAATCATCGTCTATGACACCCTTAGAAATCATATATATGACTCCTCAAATGGGTTAATTATCTCGTGTTGGATTTCCCTCCTAGTTTGTTGGAGGGTTAGGTTGCCATGGTCTCTATCTCGAGAAGCCCAGGGGGGTTGCCTAGTAGGATAGCATGGAGGCAGTGGTTGTTGATTAGAAGGAGGGGCCCTCAACATGGCCCACACTTGAGGATAAGCACTGATAAGTCATTCTAGTTCACGATCCAACTTCAACCATGAGTGTTGTTGTCATACTTATGGTGGAAAGCATAGTAAGTAGGAGCCTGAGGACATAAACCTCTTTAATAACTGTTGGTCCTCATAAATTTATAGAACTCTCTCCTTTGATACTTGTAGAGGGGTGATGTATGGCTAATAGCAAGGAAGGGTAGGTTGAGGAGCAAACTAGGCTTCCACATAACATTCTAGGGTTTCAACTACCCAAGACTCTTGTTGTTTAAGGTCGGTCTTCTAAGTCTCGCCCATGTTAATATACTTCTTAGCTTGAGTGAGAAGTTCATCATAGTCATGAGGGGGTTTCTTTACTAGTGAGCGAAAGAAATCCTCCTCATGAATCCCTTATGCGAATTTGCCCGTCAAGATTTCCACCACTACCAAGGGTATCTCCAGGACGGCTCATGTAAACCTCTGTATGTATTCCCATAGGAATTCCTATGGCTTTTGCTTGAGGTTAAACAAGTTGAGGGGAGCAAGGTGATACCATTTGGAGCTCAAAAAGTAGCATGAGAATAACATGACAAAGTCTTCAAATGATTGAACAAACCCGAGCAGTAAGGTGTTGAACCACTACTATGCGAGTCTGACCAAGGTGGTGAGGAATACTCGACACTTGACTCCTTTTGAGTAGTGATATAGGAGGGTCGAGTTCTCAAAATGATCAAAATGTTCCTCCAAGTCCGTTGTGTCATTATATTCATAGACATGTGGAGGACGAAAATGAGGAGGCAACTCCTCCTTTAAGATGCCCTTTGAAAATGACATCTGAACAAGATCAATCTTTTTGAAGGAGACTGTCGAGGACTGGTCATCCTTTTCTTCACATGACAAATAGAAAATATCCCCTTTTGAGCTTTGAGTTGTGGGCTCCCATGTGGATGTGACCTCCATTGGAGCTATCCCCTCCCCCTTGTGTTGGAGATCGATTGGCCGGCTAGAGGGGGGTGAATAGCCCTCGTTCGTTGGATGCCGTATTTTGCTCGTCTAGGAAAACGTTAGCGCAAGCGGAAGCAATAAACTAACACAAGCAAATAGAAATAAAACAAAGACAATACAAACACGGAGATGTAACGTGGTTCACGGCTACGCCGCTAATCCACGGTCCGATTCGTCCACGGTGAATCACTCCGTAATCTATCCACTAGATCTCTCCTTTGCACAAAGCTAGGTGGAGGTAACCTCTTTACAACAACACTCCTCTTACAAATATATATGAAAATAAGCTTGGGTAAGAGGATGGAAAGCTTTAGGGAACTTTGGGAGAGTGTTAGAGTATGAGCATTACCCTCCCAAAGCCTTACCCCCTTCCTTTTTATAGAGGAAGAGGGTTTCTTCCCGTTGACACAGGATCAGTCGACTGATGGCACCCATCAGTCGACTGGTGCTGTAGCCGTTGCCCAATAACGGTCGCTTTCCACGTTGGATACTATCCAACGGTACTGGCATCAGTCGACTGATGGCACCCATCAGTCGACTGATGTCAACCAGTCGAGTCCTCAACGAGGTCGACTCCATTCTGTGCCCGTGCTGCGGTGACATCGATCATTGCCGTCCCTTGGCGGTCGGCCGATCAATCATCAGTCGACTGCCCATGCTAGCAGTCGACTGATCAACTTGATTCAGCCACATTAGACCAGTCGATCGAACCATCGACTCAGAGCAGTCGACTGCCATGACATGGCAGTCGACTGGTGTCGGGAAAACTCATCCGACACTTGGCCAAATGGCCAAGTTTCACCTAAGAGCTACCCTTCCCGGGTTACAATCGCTCACTCTCATCCCTCGGAGTCCCTCGCCTTTGAAGTTCTCTTCGTTCGCGGCCACGTCCCTCGGCAGCATCAGGCGCACGACTCTGCAATGCTCCTTCGCGTCTCTTGCCTCGAAGTCTACTTCCTCCGGCTTCACTCCAAGCTCCTCGTCCGGCGGTCCCTCGGATGCTCCAAGCGCACGGCTTCCGCAAAGCTATCCTTCACCGACTCAAGGCACGAGTCATGAGATGTGAAACTCGCCATGGCTCCATGTGCGAATTACTAAGTCCTGCACGACTTCAACGCACATATCAAATCAACATATCAAACTAACTTAAACCCTTTGCCACACCATCAAAACCATATTACGGCAAGAGATTGCCCTAACAATCTCCCCCTTTTTGATGTGTGGCAATCCGTTTAAGTTAGGTAAAAACATTTGATATAAATTTTAAGGAAAGAAAGCATGTAAACATAATCATGATATAGCAACATGCAACTCCCCCTTAATCCATGAAACTCTCTATGTAAATTTCTCCCTATCATAAATTTCTCCCCCTTTTATAATTAACTTAAACGCCCAACTACTCCCAAAGTGCCTTAAACATAATATTTTCTCCCCCTTTGACACCATCAAAAAGATTATCACTAAGTTAAAAACACATGACATCAAGTCTAATAGAAAAAAAATACCACAAGTTGATTTAAAATTCAGAATTCAACCTTTACTGGTCTGATATTCAGGCCATCAGTCGACTGGTTCAGATACCGATCGGCACGCATAATTTTGGGATTTTCGATTTTAGATCAATTTCAGAAATGCATTAAAAATTCCAGAAAATTCAAAAAATCATGAAATTTGGGGAACACATTTCTTTTAAGTATATCTATCAGTGAAAAATATGTTTTCATGAAAAATCATTATATTTCTACGTATTTGCCAAAAATCCAAAAGCTTTAAAAACTATTAGGTTTTTGATCATAAGAGTATCCATTTTAACACCCAGTTTTGCATCCAATTGTTTCAAAACATGAATACATGTATTTTAAAGTAAGAATTTGTTTTGAAAACATATGAAATATCCAACCATGATATTTGGGCAATATGTCTATGAATTAAACATAAGCCTTCCCCATGATTGGTCTATTATTGCTATTTTGATACTTTAAATGACCATCTAAATGCCATAGGCATTAGTGAACATTTGTATCATCTTAACATCTCACTCATGCTAAGTTTTCAATTAAAGTAGCCTATGGTGAGTGTGAGATGCATCCTAGGGGATATTTATATATACTTAACCAATATATTCATGCAATTCTATCATGATTAAGTATCAACCTAATAATCCTCATGATCATAAAGACATATATGAATGAATTCTACATTATGATCATGAAACTCATGTATTCATCAAATAATAGTCATGCATTAGGTATTATATGATGATAATAAACAAAGTATTACCTAAAGCATGATTCAAACCTATTTCTTATGATAACGTGCCAAATTTCAAAAACATAAATCATGATTGTAAATATACATAGGAATTACATCAATCATCATGATTTAAGCATTATTATCTATTTATGGGTACGTTATCATCACCCAACACTATCTAAAAAATATTGTCCCGTCATCCTAAGTCAACCAAAATATGATATAGGTTAGGTCCATGTGGTTGACTACCCTAGGGGTTTTCTAACCCTTAAGGATGGATTTTGGAACCCAAAATAAGTTCTTTCCTATTGGGTTCACTAAGTATTCCTTGGGGATCCATTTCCTAGCTATTACTTTCTTCTTATCTTGTCCCCTAGCAATTAGGCATTTATAGGCCTTTTCATTTTTCTTTTCCTTGTAGCCTAGGCCTTTTTTATTGAAGCTAGCTCTTTGGCTCCCAATAATCATATTTAATGTGTTAGAGCCAATTGTGAATTTCTCTAGGGCTTTGGTTAAATAATCTACCTTTTCCCTTAATGCCCTATTTTCCTCTATGCATGCATCATTAACATCCAAAGGCATATAGTCATGTGAGCATGCATCATCATGGCAAGAAGAAACATTATCATTTAAGCATGCTTTTTCTAGTTTTTGTTCTAAATCCTTAATTTGATTAAGCATGCTTTTATTTTTCTTTTTCATGCCAAATAACTCCTTAGTTAAACTAGAAATTATGGAAACTATTTTCTTAGGAGAGGCTTTCGTTACCATAGTTTCCATATCCTCTTCTTCTTCTTCGGATGAGGAGGATGTAGAAGCTCCCCCTTCATTTGAGCTCTCCCCACTTGTGCTTGATTCTTCATTTGAGGAGGAGGAACAATCCGAGTCATGAAGAGCCATTAGTGCTAGGTTGGAGTAGACATGCTCTTCTTCTTCGGATGAGGATGAGGAAGCAAGGTCATCCCATGTCTTGGCTTTGAGTGCCATGACCTTCCCTTTTCCTTTTGCCTTCTTTTCTTCTTCCTTTCTCTTGCTCCACTTCTTCTTCCTCTTCTCTTCTTTCTTTTTCTTCTCTTCCTTGCTCTTGTTTAGGAGGGAACAATTATCCCTTATGTGCCCCTCTCCTTGACAATTGTAGCATATGACCTTCCCCCTTGGTCTTCTATTCCTATCATGAGATTTATCAAATCTAAAATTCTTAAATGCACGCCTTACCTTCCTTACCATGTAGGCTTCTTCCGTGCTATCCATGGAGGAGGTAGAGGCTTCATCGGATGAGGAGGAGGGAACTTCCATCTTCTTCTTCCCTTTGTTGGCCATCAAGGCTACTCCCCTTGAAGTTTGGACTCTAGGCTCTTCTTGTATACCTTCAAGCCTTGTTTCATGAAGCTCCATTGTTGAGAAGAATTCCTCCAAGGTGCTTACTTCTAAGTTCTTGGAGATATAAAATGAGTCCACCATGGAGCTCCATCTTGAGGACCGGGGAAAGGCATCTATGACCTTCATTACCATATCCCGGTTTGATAGCTTCTCACCTACACTTGTTAGCCCAATTAATATTTCTTTAAATCTAGAATGTAGGGAAGTTACCTTTTCTCCCTTTTCAAGCTTAATATTTGATAGTTGGGAGCGGAGGAGATCTCTTCTCGCTAGCTTGGCTTCCGAAGTGCCTTCATGAAGTTCAACCAATCTCTCCCACATCTCTTTGGCACTTGAGTACTCCCCTATTCTATTTACTTCTTGTTGAGGGAGCACATTGTAGAGGTGGTGCTTGGCCTTTGAATTTGCCAAATACTCCTCTCTTTGTCTTTTGCTCCATCTCGATTTCTCCAATGGCTCCCCATCCTCGTTCCTAGGCAACTTGAAACCATTTTCCATTATTAATAGAATTTCAAAGTCGGTTTCGAAGAATACCTCCATTCGCTTCTTCCACCAAGCGAATTCGCCATCGACCTTCGGTGGATGGATGTTTGAGCCGGCCATTTTGAAAATTGCTTGTTGTGGCGGTTAGTCCTCGACAAGCTTTCCTTGGCTCTGATACCACTTGTTGGAGATCGATTGGCCGACTAGAGGGGGGTGAATAGCCCTCGTTCGTTGGATGCCGTATTTTGCTCGTCTAGGAAAACGTTAGCGTAAGCGGAAGCAATAAACTAAGACAAGCAAATAGAAATAAAACAAAGACAATACAAACACGGAGATGTAACGTGGTTCACGACTACGTCGCTAATCCACGGTCCGATTCGTCCACGGTGAATCACTCCGCAATCTATCCACTAGATCTCTCCTTTGCACAACGCTAGGTGGAGGTAACCTCTTTACAACAACACTCCTCTTACAAATATATATGAAAATAAGCTTGGGTAAGAGGATGGAAAGCTTTAGGGAACTTTGGGAGAGTGTTAGAGTATGAGCATTACCCTCCCAAAGCCTTACCCCCTTCCTTTTTATAGAGGAAGAGGGTTTCTTCCCGTTGACAGATCACTGATCGATCGATGGCACCCATCACCGATCAGGCCAGAGCCGTTGCCCAATAACGGCCGCTTTCCACATTGGATACTATCCAGCAGATCGCATCGCTAACCGATGGCACCCATCACCGATCGATGTCAACTACCGAGTCCTCAACGAGGTCGACTCCATTCGTCGCGTGCCTGCACGGTGACATCGACGCCGCCCCTTGGCGATAATCGATCAAGCCATCGATCGCCGCATCATGCCGCTACCGATTGATCAACTTGATTCAGCCACATTAGACCAGTCGATCGACCCATCGACTCAGAGCAGTCGACTGCCCATGACATGGCAGTCGATTGGTGTCGGGAAAACTCATCCGACACTTGGCCAAATGGCCAAGTTTCACCTAAGAGCTACCCTTCCTGGGTTACAATCGCTCACTCTCATCCCTCGGAGTCCCTCGCCTTTGAAGTTCTCTTCGTTCGCGGCCACGTCCCTCGGCAGCATCAGGCGCACGACTCTGCAATGCTCCTTCGCGTCTCTTGCCTCGAAGTCTACTTCCTCTGGCTTCACTCCAAGCTCCTCGTCCGGCGGTCCCTCGGATGCTCCAAGCGCACGACTTCCGCAAAGCTATCCTTCACCGACTCAAGGCACGAGTCATGAGATGTGAAACTCGCCATGGCTCCATGTGCGAATTACTAAGTCCTGCACGACTTCAACGCACATATCAAATCAACATATCAAACTAACTTAAACCCTTTGTCACACCATCAAAACCATATTACGGCAAGAGATTGCCCTAACACCTTGTCCACTGGGGATGCTCGTCCGTACTAGAGAGCCTCCCTGACTATTATCACCACCATCCAAGAAAGTTGTTCTGATGACATAGGACTTTCTATAATTTTCATGACCACTAGGAGAAGAGGTTGTCATTGTTCCTTGATTCTTCCCCGTGATGGTCTACGATTATTTTTCAAATACTCACCATCATAACTCTTTGATTGGTTTCCAAAAATGAAACTAATTTGATGGTTCTACCTTCACGTTCGAGCACTTCCTTTCCTTCCAGCGATGACCTGAATGACTCGAAGACCTTCCAATGATGACCTGAATGACTCTAAGACCCTTCTTCCTATGTTGGCATGAATAACTCTAAGACCCTTGTTCCCGTGATAATCTGAACGGCTATAGGACATTGCATGTTAATATTCATCAATGGGTATCGATGTGGTCGGTGTGACCCCTCCAACGGTCAAGTCAACTCCGAACTAAAGAGGTAGTGCTCACAATTACACGAGCAAAGGAATAAGTGAACTAAAAAAAAAAGAAGGACTTGAGCCCGCAAAGAAAACCATACCTTTCCATTATTGTCACCTATCTTATATAGGCGGAGGCATAATGGTTCATGTAGGATTCCACATCTGTCATAAATCGACTGTGGTGATGAAAAGAGTCATTTTGCTAGGGAAATTACAAAAGTGACATTGATTGTCTGATCATTTTAGTTTGATAATCAATATGTGCATTATGTGTTGAAGTAATTACACATGGCGGCTGCACTTGGACAAGAATCATCGAAGGTTGAGATCAAAGGAAGACTAATGCTTAGTTGCTAGTTAACTCAAAAACCACTTCAGTCGACTATTTTAGCACTTAGTCAAGTTAAATTGATTCAATAAATTCAAATGATTAAGCCAATAACTTTATTTGGTAATGACTGGTTTGTCAATTAACGTAAGACATCTTTAATTTATTAGGACCATGATGTCGCTAGGAGGTGAATAACTATTCTTGATTCTCCACATTTTCGTTCATTGTGCTTGTCTACAAAAATTTAGTATGTAACAAAAATAATATACACAAATACAAAAAAAAATAAGCATATCGATTTTACGTGGTTCAAAACTCCTGATTTCTACTCCACGACCTAGGATCCTAACAATAGTCCACTATATTTTCTATTGGTGCAATTGACCCAGATTACGATTGACTGGACTCAAGTTTGACTCGGGTAGTATTTTGATGTTTGACAATGGGTTGACTATTGTTTGACAATGGATTGACTATATGGTTGACATGGGGTTGACCATATGATGGAGAAGTCCAAGTGAGACACTTGGCATGAAAAGTCCAAGTCTTGTGTACTTGGCATGGAAAGTCCAAATTTTGAGTACTTGGCATGGAAAGTCCAAGCATGAGTCTTGACAATGTAAAGTCCAAGTTATGGGTACTTGGCAATTGGAAAGTCCAAGTCATAGGTACTTGACAATGGAAAGTCCAAATATGGGTTTTGGCAATTGGGAAGTCCAACATGAAGTTGGCAAGGGAAATTCCAAGGGTGTGATATTGGCAGTGTAAAGTCCAAGCGGTAGTCTTAGCAGCATAAGTCTAATATTTAGCGGCGTAAAGTCCAAACATTTATCTTGGCAGTATAAGCTCAAATGTACCTTGGTGGTGTAGACCCGGTTAGCATGACAATAGCCGATGGAAGCACCTGAAGGTTAGCATATGGATGAACAAGTAATGGATGACTTGGAGGGATCCAATAGGCGTGAGGCTGATAGAGATAACTAGAAGGCTTAGGTCTAGGCTAAGGGTGGTCTATCAAGTATGAAGACATCATACTTGAGTCAACCCTCATGTTTGAGGTGTGTCAGTCGACTGGAGTTATGGATCAGTCGACTAGCCAAGTGTTTGACACTTGGAAGCTTAGTCAACTTGGATCAGTCGACTGAGGTTACGAGCAGTCGATTGGCCAGAGTCGACTAATGCTCAACTACTATTCGTCAGTGATGCGACTACTAGGGTTTAGCTACTGAGGTTTACAACATTCGCGATCAATTGCACATGAAGGGCGTCGATCAATTGAAAGTGGACACAAGCACGTAGCTTCAAGATCGATCAATCAATCGTCGAATCAACTACCTTGTTGGAGTTTTTTCAACTTGGATTGAGCCATTATGAGACAATGGCTATAGGAGCTGTCGATTGGTGCCTTATGGCAGTCGACTGCTAGGCAAAAATCAGCCCGAGTTACAGCTTTATAAGGACCACGAAGAGGAGAATTTTCGCAAGCATTTCTTGAGGAATTTGAAGAGGAATTGTTGTTGAATTCCAGACCTTCAAGGCATTCCAAAAGCAACCAAAGATCAAGCATTCAAAGCTCATATTTGTAAAGTGTTTTTCTTTACTTGTATTCATTTACTTAGTGTAATTGCTTATATCTTTATTCTTATTGTTGTAAGACCATTGTACGAGATTTCTCCACCTCCGGTGTGTCACCGAGAAGGAGAGATTTGATTAATGGTGTGTGCATCACTAGAGCTCACTTGAGCTCACTCCGTGGAGTAGGAATACTAGGTTCCGAACCACGTATATCCTTGTGTTGATTGTGCCTGTGAGTTTGTATTTGTGTTCATATTGTATTTTTATATTCTGATGTGTTGACAAGTTTTGTAGACAAGCACAAAAGCGATCGAATTCCAAGCGAACAAACGAATGCGCCATTCACACCCCCTCTAGCACGACGCCAATGGTCCTACAAGTGGTATCAAAGCTTGGAGCTCTTCATTTGGACTAACCGCCAAGGAGCAAATGTGCTAGAGGAAAAGAAAATGGTAGTTGAAGAAAGATTGGGTGATGACATCAATGTGTCTCCTCCATATAAATTCTATGGAGCTAAGGAATTTGAGTAATGAGTGGTAAGAATGAAATATTTTCTTATATGCGATTACAATAATTGGATTAGTGTGATAGTAGGGTTCGACGCTCCGAAGGATGAGAATGGAAGGATACTCAAGAAGAAAAAGTGGAGCAAAGAGCAACTCTGATACTTCAACATAAACAATAAGGTAATGGGTATATTAGTTAGTGCAATTCCTAATGATATATTGTGTAGATTAGGAGATTGTAAGGATGTCAAAGAGCTTTGGAGCAAGCTAGCTAAGCTCAATGAAGAACCCTCGATGACTCAAGAAGTAGAGGAGCCCAAGGAACAAGAATGCTCATCGGCTCATTTGGAGAAGGAGACCGAAGAAGCAAGCTCATCTTCACAAGAAAGTGAGGATTTGGAAGTTGAGAGATGCTCAACATTCGGATCAAAAGTGAAAGAATTGGAGGAAGCCTCCACCTCTAGGATTGAGGGGGAGGAGAGACTTTCCACACCGGAGAAAAATCAAAAGGAAGTCTCTACTTTCGGAAGAGAAGAAGAATCCAACCAAAAGCCTCCTACCATCAATCTAGGTAACTTAAGCATTTTAGTTAACAATAAAAATCATATTGTATGCTTTGAGTGTAGGGAAGTTAGACACTATAAGAGTAAGTGTCCTAAACAGGTCAAGAAGACGACACAAGTCGTGCCAAAGACCAAGGAGACCAGAGCCCCAACAATTAAAAGCAAAGAGCACATTGTGTGCTTCAAGTGCAATCAATGGGGACACTACTGAAGTCAATGCCCTAGGGGGAGTAAGCAAACCAAGGAAAAAGAAGGAGCTACACATGTAGAGAGAGCTTCTAAAGTAAACCCTAAGGTATATTTTAGTAATGCATCTTCAAATCTTAATGTTAAAAAGCATGCTTTTAATACTCTTGCAATTTTGCATAATCATAAAGAGCATACTAGAAATATATTTTACTGCTTAGGTGCGAAATCTTGCAATATTAGGGTTAAGGATAAATTTAGAACAAATAATCCTAAAACAATTCTACCTAAGGAAACTATTAGGAAGGTAGAGGATCATTTACGCATTAACCCTAAGAAGGGTAGACATATGTCTAGAAGAAAAGAAAATGCCCAAAGAATGAATGAAAACTCAAAAATTGGGCAATTAGAATTAGAAAACAAAGTCTTGATATCAAGACTTGAGAAATTAGAGAAGACTCTTAGGAAGATGCAAAATCTAATTCAAGGGTCAAATAGACAAAATCTAAGGTCTAGGAGGCAAGAACCATCTAGGGGCAAGAAAAGTTTGGGTCACAAACCTAAGCCCACGGAGACCTACCATAGTGTTCCATTCGATTATGGAATCATTCATAGGTCTAGGAAAATCAAGGTTACTAGGGAAGTTATCCCTAAGGTTAATCATGGTGTGTGCTTAGTGGCTAAGGTTTCAAGGAAACCTAGGGAAGCCACTAAGAAGGTTACATGGGGAGTTACCCCTAGAGTTAACCTAGGTAAGACCAAAATGACCAAGGCTTCCAAGCCTAGGAGGGTCATTAGGAGGCTATCTAGGAAAGTTATTTCTAGTGAATACCTAGTAAACTCAAGGAGCTTCAATAGGTATTGGGTTCCTAGGAGCGTGATCAATTCACGCTAAATGGGTTAGGTTGTGTCAACCTTAAATGGATGGGTAGTTAACCTAACCATAGCAAAGTTGACACTTTAGGTCATCTCCAAGGTATTGGGATATTTTGGAAATAAGTTTGGATTTATATCCTTAAAGAATTTAGAATATCCCAATAGAATTTGAGAAGTATGGAAAATTGATCAAAATTGATACAATTAGGTTTAGAGGTCATGGTGTATCATTTTTGATTTTTGGCACGCATGAGAGATTGATCTATCAAGGTAAAATTGTCTTAATTTTTAGAAAATGACAATTGGGCCTAACACTTAGGTACTATATACCTTTGTATGACATACACTTGTCATTCTTCATATGTCTTATCGTATGGCTACATGAAAGGTGTGTTTATGGTGTATTGCATCTCACAAGAATATAGGGTTCACCTTGATTGTGTATTTCAAACATCTAGAAAGAGTGAGATACTAGGAATAAAAATCTTTGAATGTTAATGCTTGTGAAAATGGAATAAAAAATATCAAAACATATTAACAAATGCACAAATACAAGCATAATGCTGATATAATCGATACACATGCATAAACACACTAAAATGAAACAAGATTAAGTAAACAAATCAATTCTAGCTAAATAATTAGGGATCAGTCGACTGCTTCAGTTGAACAGTCGACTGACATTACTGTAGCTCGACACAGAGAGTTGAGTAGTCGACTGCTAGCGTTGTGACCCGGTCACAGAACCTCCATCAGTCGACTGCTCTGTGATAGTAGTCAACTGATCGCCGCATTTTTATAACCCGACCCGCTAGGGCTCGGCTTCTTCATGCGGATTCTCTTCCTCCTGACGCTTTTGCCCCTTCGTGTCTGAGTGAACATCGGCGATTCCAACCCTCGATAAGCCTAGTTCTTGAACCCTAATCTTGTTTACCCTATTTTTGTCTCTCCATCATGCTAATGAAACCCTATTTTCCTCCTATTTTCGTCGTTTCCGCCCAAGCTAGAGTTTTAGGTGCAAGAGATCGTTTCCTGCTACTTTTCTCCAACATTTGCTTGCTCCAGTCGTTTCCTACAACCTCAAATCAAATGGCACCTAAGTAACTTCTCTATCCCAAACCCTAATCATTTTACTTATGCAATGCCTTGATTTAACCATGTTTTGTGCTCTTTCATTGCATTCATCACATTCATATAGACAACAACGTAGGACAAAGCCTGGTGAAGGATCCCAGGCTCCATCAAGATCATACTAGGCCATGGCTGTGAGATATTTAGATGAGTCATTTTTTCGATTCTACTGTGGGGATGTCATCCAAATTATCATGCATTACCAGTTAGTGAAATTAGTTTTCTGCATGAATCCAATTAATATTGACCTACTCAAGGAGTTTTACTCCAATCTTCGGAGAGTTCGTGATGGTCCGACATTCTCCACTCACGTTGTAAAACGCAATTTAGAGTTCACTCCTACGATCCTACAGGAGTTTTTAGAGTGTCAATCATCTGATGACACCTTCATTTTTATGCTACTTCTGATGAGTCTTTTCCATCCCCATTTGATCATGTCTCTCTAGAATCCATGCATGAGCTCTTCTTTCATCGATCTCGTCCTTTGGGTCAAAATTTCTTTTCGATCAATTCTCTATCTACTCCTGACAATATGCTTTATAAAGTCATTGTTGGGTGTCTTTACCTATTGTGACCTGGGGTCAGGCAAAGATTCGCCCTCCCCACCTATTTCTGATGTATGCAATGCGGAATCTCTTAGATATCAATCTTGTATTGAACATATTTCCTTGCATAGTCCATTTTGTGTCCCCTATCTAGGGGAAGATTCATATTCCTTTTGTGTTGGTGCAATCGGCCCAGGTCACGATTGACCAGACTCAAGTTTGATTCGAGAAGTATTTTGATGTTCGACAAAACATATGACATGTGATTGTCATAGGAAAGTTCAAGTGTGTAGCCTTGGCGGTGAAAGTCCAAGCATGAGTCTTGGCATTTGGAAAGTCCAACATGGAGTTGGCAAGGAAAGTCCAAGTGTGTAGCCTTGGCCATATAAGTCCAAGTGTATAGCTTTGGCGGTGAAAGTCCAAGCATGGAGCTTGACAATTGGAAAGTCCAACATGGAGTTGGCAAGGGAAGTCCAAGTGTGTAGCCTTGGCATGAAAAGTCCAACATGGAGTTGGCATGAGAAGTCCAAGTGTGTAGCCTTGGCATGGAAAGTCCAACATTGAGTTAGCAAGGGAAAGTCCAACATGGAGTTGGCATGGGAAGTCCAAGTGTGTAGCCTTAGCGGTGTAGACCCGATTAGCATGACAATAGTCGATGGAAGCACCTTAAGGCTAGTGTATGGATGAACAAGTCATGGATGACTTGGAGGGATCCGAGAGGCGTGAGGTCAATGGAGGTGGCTAGAAGGCTTAGATCTAGGCTAAGGGTGGTATAGCAAGTATGAGGGCATCATACTTGGGTTAAACCTCATGGTTGAGGTTTATCAGTTGACTGGGGAGATGTACTAGTCAATTGGTGGGAGTCGACTGACATTCGACTACAGCCACGTGGCCTTGGCAGTCGATTGTCGCATTGGGTAGTCGACTGGCCTTGAGCAGTTGATTGCCATGAAGGGCAGTTGACTGCTGGTCTTGGTCGCGAGCACAGAACTCTCGATAGTTGACTGATCAGTCGTTTACGGGGTTGGAAGTCAACTGCCAGTGTATCCATTGGCTGGAATGCCAACGTGGATTAAGCCGTTGTGAGACAATGGCTACAGGGGTAGTCGATTGGGGTCTTATGGCAGTCGACTATCAGGCGCAAAATCAGCTCGATGCAGGTTATAAAAGGATCTCGAGATGGAGGATTTTGCAGCGATTTTTAGGGAGATTTTGAAGGAGAATTGCTGCTGCATTCCAGACCTTCAAGAGCAAACCAAAGCAAGTAACAAGCAAAGAGTTCAAAGTAATTGTTGTAAAGTGTTCTTTACTTGTGTTTCATTATTGTCTTTGTATTTGCTTGTACGTTTTGTATTACTGTTGTAATTACTTATACGAGGTTTCTCCACCTTCGACGTGTTATCGAGAATGAGGTTTATTAGTGGTGTGTGCATCACTAGAGCTCGTTGAGCTCACCCCGTGGAGTAGGAACCCTAAGGTTCTGAACCACGTTATATCATTGTGTTCTTATGAGTGTGCTTGTATTGTTGTTATCATGTTATTTGTTATTTGTATTCCGCTGTGCTAACGACAATTGTAGACAAGCAACGTGAACGAATTCTATCGAGCGACTATTAGGCTATTCATCCCCCTTTTAGCCGAGCCATCGATCCTAACAAGTGGTATAAGAGCGAGGAGCTTACCATCGCTCATCGTCGCGATAAGCAAATCATGGCTAGCATGAACATCCATCCACCGAATTTCGAAGGAGATTTTTCGTCGTGGAAGAAAAGCATGGAGGTATTTTTCGAAACTAATTTTGATATGATGCTAATTATTGAAGATGGTTTCGAGGTACCCTGGGATGAAGACAACAAGCCGATAGAAAAATCAAGATGGATCGAGGAGCAACAACAATAATTCAAGACAACCATTAAGGTAACAAAATTTTTAGTAAAATTGATACCTAACGATATTTTATCTAGATTAGGGAGTTATAGGGATGCTAAGGAGTTGTGGAATAAGTTGGTCAAATTCTATGAAAATCTCGAACCGGCATGAGTAGAGAAGGAAGTCGAGGAAGAATGTCCATCGGCTCAAGAGTGTCAGAATTCAGAGGTTGAGAAGGAGTCAACATCCGGATTAGTATAAGAGGTGGAAGATTGGAGGAAGCATCTACCTCCGGAAGAAGTAAAGAACCTTCCCATATCACCTCTACCGACCTAGGTAACTCAAACACTTTAACTAACAATAAAAATCATATTATGTGCTTTGAGTGTAAAGAATATGGGCACTATAAGAGCAAGTGTCCTAAGAAGGTCAAGAAGGCTCAACCGGTGCCAAAGGTCAAGGATGTCGGTGTCCCCACTAGGAAGAGCAAAGAGCACATGGTGTGCTTCAAATGCCATCAAAAGGGACATTATAGGAGCCAATACCCTAAGGGAAGACAAGTCTCCAAGGTCAAAGAAGGAGCTTCACATGTAAGGGGAGCTTCTAAAACAAATCCTAAGGTATATTTTAGTAATGTAAATTCAAATTTTAATGTCAAAAAATATGCTAGGAATTGTATTGCTATTGCTCATGAACAAAAGCATGCTATAAATAGATTTTATTGCTTAGGTGCAAAATCCTACGATATTAAGACTAAGGATAAGTCTAGAAATAATAATCTTAGAAAAATTCTACCTAAGGAGGCAATTAGAAAGATATAAGATCATTTGGGCATTAACCCTAAGAAGTCTAGACATATGCTTATAAGAAGAAGCTTTCCCAAAAGGTTAATGAAAAATCAAAATTGGAAAAATTAGAATTAGAAAATCAAGCCTTGAGGTCAAGGCTTAAAAAACTAGAGAAGATCCTTAGGAAAATGCAAAATCAAAGTCAAGAGTCAAATGATCAAAATCTAGGTCCTAGGAGGCAAGAACCTTCAAGGGGTAAGAAAGGTTTGAGTCACAAACCTAAGGCCAAGGAGACCTACCACAATGTTCCATTTGATTATGGAACTAAATCTAAGTCTAGAAAAATCAAGATTAATAGGGAAGTCATCCCTAAGATTAACCATGGTGTGTGCCTAGTGGCTAAGATTTCAAGGAAACCTAGGGAAGCCACTAAGAAGGTCAAAGGGGGAGTTTCCCCTAGAGTTGACTTAGGCAAGACCCAATTGATCAAGACTACCAAACCAAAAAGGGTCATTATGACAGTATCTAGGGAAGTTATCCCTAGTGAATACCATGTAAATCCAAGGAGCTCCAATAGATATTGAGTTCCTAGGAGCATGATTCCTTCACGCTAAATGAGTTAGGTTGTGTCAACTTGAATTGGTAAGGTAGTTAACCTAACCATAGCAAAGTTGACACTTTAAGTCATTTTCAAGGTTATGGATACCTTGAAAATAAGATTAGAATTTATATCCTAAAATATTTTAGGATGTGCCTGTTAGGGCAATCAACCCAAGTATGATTTAGTTTTGATGTGTGTGGTAAAGAGTTTAAGTTAGGTTGTTTATGTGATATGTGATTTGATGTGTGTGTTTAAGTTGTTCATGACTTAAGTGAATCACACATGGTTGACTTGATGAAAGCATTGGTGAGTTCACTATCTCATGACTCGGGTCCTTGAGTCGGTGAAGGATGACATTGTGGAAGTCATGCGCTTGGCGCATCCGAGAGATCGCCAGACGAGGAGCATTAGAGTGAAGTCAAAGGAAGCAGACTTCAGGGCGAGACGCGAAGGATGACACTGAAGGAGCCACGGGCTTAGTGCATCCGAGGGACGTGGCCGGATGAAGAGAGCTTCGGTGAGGGAATCCATGGGAAGATGAGAGATTGAGTGATTGTAACTCGGGACGGGGTAACTCATAGGTGAACTTGGCCGAATGGCTAAGTCAAGTGTCAGACGCTCAAACTTAGGTTTGAGATTTTACCCGACAAGTCGGACGCTCAAACTTGTGTTTGAGGTTTTACCCGACAATTGAATATGTCGGATGCTCAAACATGAGTTTGAGGTCTCTACCTGACGATGGAAGTGTCGGATGCTCAAACAGGTGGTTTGAGGTTTACCCGACCGTCGAATGCTCAAACAAGTGTTTGTTTAAGGTTTTACCCGACACCAGTCGACTTCTATAGATAACAGTCGACTGATCCAATTCGAGAGCAATCGACTGGTGTTCTACTGATGTGAGGGAATCCATGGGAAGATGAGAGATTGAGTGATTGTAACTCAGGACGGGATAACTCATAGGTGAACTTGGTCGAATGGCTAAGTCAAGTGTCAGACGCTCAAACTTAGGTTTAAGATTTTACCCGATAAGTCGGACGCTCAAACTTGTGTTTGAGGTTTTACCCGACAATTGAATATGTCGGATGCTCAAACATGAGTTTGAGGTTTCTACCTGACGATGGAAGTATCGGATGCTCAAACAGGTGGTTTGAGATTTACCCGATCGTCGAATGCTCAAACAAGTATTTGTTTAAGGTTTTACTCGACACCAGTCGACTTCTATAGATAACAGTTGACTGATCCAATTCGAGAGCAATCGACTGGTGTTCGACTGATGGACTTCTGGCCCAGCAGTCGATTGCCATGGATGACAATCGACTGCTGTGGGCACAAAACCGCTCGTAGCCGATCGATCACGGCCACGTTAGTAGCAATCGATCATCGATAACAGCAAATGACTAGGCTATGATGACGACAAAGTCAAGTCGCTGGGAGTCGCTTGAGCGGCAATCAACGATGGTATACAACAATGATCACATGGGAAGAATGACTTCCTCTCTATAAGAGGAGGCCTTAGGCGCCATGGGAAGGTTAATGCTTAACTCCCATTCATACTCCCATATTCCCTAAACGTTTTCCACTCCTCTTCCTTGTGCTTACTTCTATTCTATTGTAAGAGGGAGTGATTTGTGTAAAGAGGTTACCTCCACCTTGTGGTAAGCTAAAGGAAAGACTAGTGGATTGAGTTGAGGAGTGATTCGCCTTACAAATCGTCTGTAGATTAGCGGCAAGGGTCGTGAACCACGTTACATCTCTTGTTAGCGTTTGCATCTCTTAATCTTTGTCTTTAGTCTTAATTGTTTTTGTTTTAGTATATTCCGCTGTGCTAATTACTCTTGTAGACGATTAAGACGCAAGCAATTTCCATCTACGACATCGAGGCTATTCAACCCCCTTCTAACCGGGTCACGATCCTCCAACAATGCCAATTAAATTTGAGAAGTTTAAAAAATTGATCAAATTGACACAACTTAAGTTTAGAGGTCATGGTGTGCCATTTTGGGTTTTTGACACATTTGGGAGATAAGTAGTAATATGACAAAAATGAATTTAATCATAACAAATGACAATTAATACTAAAATTTAAGTATTTTTATACCTTTATCTTTTATTTGCCATACCTTATTTGCCATTGTCATGTCATGATATCATATTTCATTTTAATCATATAAAATGTCATGATCATGCTTGGGGTTAATTTTTAATGTCATGTTGTGCTTAGGTTTATATTATATGCCATGACATCATGATTATTGGCACATGTCTTATTTATGTTATCATTTATGTCATAATCATTATGTTGGTGCAGTAGGCACCTAAGTTGAACATGAGTTTTGATTATAACAAACGATACAAAGTTAAGCTCATTTTGTTATCTCACGAGCAAAATCAAGTGTGCAGAAAAGTGCTAAAGCTAGAGTTGAATGTCAGCGACACCCGGAGGGAGCTGTGGTGGTCGGGCGACACCAGGATGACTTCGGAGGGAGCTGAAGAAATCAGGTGGAAGACCGGAAGCATAAGTTATAAGGTAAATGTTGAGGTAAGCTCGTGTGAGTGAGTGCAAGGAAAGTCGTGTCCTCTGTACGAGGACATTCTTAGGCCACGATCCGACCAAGACCTCCCATTAAAGGTCTAAGTCGAGATCGGATGGTATATGACCATTTAATTTACTTATATTAACTGTATTTTCGTGCTAACTCTTTGTTGCAGCTGGAAAACCTACCATCAGTCGACTGAGGGCTTGTATCAGTCGATTGATCCATCAACAGTCGACTGTTGGTCAAGGATCAGCTTCGAGGAGAGTTAAAGCTTATCTCCATTTTTGAAGGGATAGGAGGCTTGCTCTCATTGGTTGAAGATCTGAACGTCTAGGGTTTCTAAGGCTATAAAAGTAGGGGTTCTTCACCCCATTTCAATCATCAAAAGCTCTCCAAAAAGCCTCTGCTATGATACTCTTCTACGATGACCTTATGACGACGAAGTGCTACTGCATCTCCGACGACAAGTGTCTAATTTTCATTACTTTATTAGTCGTTGGTATTTTCCTTATTGTCATCTTTATTTCTGTATTTATCATGCTTTAATCGTAACAAGGAGAGGGGGAGTGTCTCTCTACCTTGAGCTTTTCGTATCGATTGTATTCGCTTACTCCTACCTCTAACGAGGAGGAGTGTTTTTAGTGCTTTGCCCTCCGTACGCGGTCTAGGACCATTAGGGCCTTGGACTAGCAGCCGAAGGCTGTGAACCAAGTAAAAAAAACGAGTATTATTTTCTTTCCGCTGCATTTACTCTCACTCGCATTTTATATCGAACGAACAAAAATTATCTTACGCTATTCACCCCCCCCTCTAGCGCTCTAATCGATCCAACAATTGGTATCAGAGCCGGGGGTGTTAAGATTTGGTGAAACCACCAATCTAGTTTTTTTCACAGATTTATTTCCATTTTATTTCTGTTTATTTTGATTTTTTTACAAGCTCTTTCGTTCATTTAGATTCTCTCCCACACTACTAATCCAAGATGCACGTCTTGGTACATTCTGTTGGATCGAAGCAGATCGCTAGAGGGGGGGGTGAATAGCGATAAAACTTTTACAAAATCGTTCATTAAAACTCGAGTAGATAATTTGCAGCGGAAAGATAAGCAATAAATAAAAGAAGACAAATATTTTTACTTGGTTCATAGCCTTCGGCTACTACTCCAAGGCCCTAGTGGTCCTTGACCACGCACGGAGGGAAAAACACTAAACGAACTCCTCCTCGTTAGAGGTAGGAGTTAAACGAATACAAAACTCAATAAATACTCAAGGTAGAGAGACACTCCCCTCTCCTTGATATGATTTAAAGCTCGAAATAAGAACAACTTATAAAATTAAATCTTATACCGACGACTTTTGAAGACTTGAATCTTGGAGCTTGAGTCGTCGTCTCGGCAGCGCTTCGTCGTAGGGATGTCGGAGACTCGTAGCATATCGGAAGCACTTGGAAGCTTTTGAATTGATGAAAAACCCTAGGACAAGCCCTCCTTTTATAGACTTTGAGCCCCTCATCGAATGAGTCTTCAACCAATCACAAATGGGCACAAAACCTCCTTGAAAAGAGGTGATAAGCCTTGACTCCTCGAGGTTGATCCTTGACCATCGATCGATGGTCATCATCACGATCGGATGGCGACATCGATCACGAGTGCCGACCTCCGGCGATCGGCCCGATTGGCGGACGATCGAGTCCTCCAAGCGGATCGGTGATGCTTGCTGCAAGTCAAAGTTAGCTCAACAAAAACATAATTTCGATGGTTGTCGACCGTTCGATCTTGACCTAGAACATCTATAGGATGTCTTTGTCGGATCTACGCTTAAGATCATCCCCGTAAAGAGGATACAACCTCACTTACGCTTGCACACACGAGCTTACCTCGATACTTACTGTGTTGCTTTTGCTTCCGGCCTTCCACTCGATTCCTTCAGCTCCCTCCGAAGTCACTCGAGTGTCGCCCGACCACCGCGGCTTCCTCCGAGTGTCGCTAGCCTTCAGCTCCAGCTTTAGCACTTTTCTGCACACTCGATTCAGCTCATGAGATAATGATATATCCTTGACTTTGCGTCTTTTGCCATAATCAAAATACAGGTTCGACTTAGGTGCCCCTGCACCAACACATTCCACTCGTTTTTGTCATTGCTAGGTTTCTTCTTCTTTTTCTTTCTCTTTTTGTATCAATGGCCCATCTCGAGGGTTTTATCACCGTGTGACCTCCGTTTTACAACGGAGATGACTTCCGTTATTGGAAGGGTCGGATGGAGTGCTTCCTTAAGACCCAAATCGAGATGTGGATCATAATCCAAACAGGATTCACACTTCCGACTAACGAAGTGGGTGAATCTTTGGATTATGACCAATGGACCAATGCTACAAAAAGACAATTTGAAGTCGACGCCAAGGCGACTCAAATCCTCCAATGCGGCTTGTCCAAGGAGGAGCTTAATCGCATCGGCCCCTTCATCAGTACAAAGGATTTGTGGACCAAATTAGTGGAACTGCACGAAGGAATCGACGAAGCAAAGGTATGCAAACGGGACCTTCTTTTTAATAAATTATATAATTTAAAAATGCAGGAACATGAGACCGCGACTCAACTACACGCCTGGGTACAAGACATCGTCAACAACTTGCACGCCATCGGACAAAAGGTCGAAAACCGTGACCTAATAAGGTATGTCTTGAATTCATTTCCTAGGACTACCTTGTGAGCATCCATGGTCGATGCCTACAAGGTCTCTAAGGACTTATCAAAAATTCGGCTAGATGAATTATTTTCAGAATTCGAACTACACGAACAGTCTAATTCGGTACCCGAGAAAGGTATAGCTCTTATTGCAGGTCAAAAGAAGCCCGCAAGTAAGCCACCCCCGAAGGAAGAAGAAGACGAGTATGAGTCGGAGGTCGATCCAGAGATGGAGACCGAACTAGTCAACCTAGTTCGGAGGATGATTAAGAGCCGAAAATGACCCGTCACTCAACCCAAGGAAGGTAAATCTAAAGTTAGTTCTAACATTAGGTGTTATGAATGCAACATGTTCGGACATGTCAAGTCGGAATGTCCGAAGCTCAAAACAAAGAACCGAAGTTCAAGAAGGTGCTCAATGCTACGTGGGAAGAGGCATCGGAGGAAGAAGACGGTGACCTTGTCTTCATGGCTAAACCAACTGAATTGGAGTCAGAGTCCGAATCTGAACCCGAGGACAAGTCAGACTACGAATCTCTATTCAAGTCAAGCCACAGATACGCATCTGGTTCAAGAGATACTCTCAAGGTAAGTCGGTCCCTCATTAGTACTTTATACAATGCAATTAAGTTTCTAACTAGGAAGTTAGCTAAGTCCGAGTCCAAGGTCGAGACTCTGTTTGAGGAGGTTAAACTCCTTAAACACGAGGTCTCCCTAACCTCTTCGACTAGTCAAGTTCAAGAGGAGGACTCAACTCGAGTTGAAAAGCTCGAAGTTGAGAACTCACTTTTGAAAAGTCAAGTCGAAGATTTTAGGAACACGTTGGAAAGGTTCACTTTGGGATACAAGGGACTTGACCTCTTACTTGGATCACAAAGGGCCGTGTACAACAAGGCCGGACTTGGGTTTAGCTCAAGTACAACTAACAAGTCATACATGTCAATCGTAAGTCGAAATAGAATACATGTCTAAGCATGGGTCCCTAAGACCACTTTGATTTCTCAATTAGGATCTAACCAGTACTGGGTTCCCAAGGACCAAATCCACTATGTGGAAAGACCGAACCGATTCAATGGTCCAGGGGGAGCTAGTACAAAACTTGTTCGTGCTATTACTTATAAATTGCATGCTTAGTTTTTTTTTCTTTTCTTTTTAGAATGGTTAGATAGGGACTATAACTCGTAAATACTTGATAACATAGTACCAGGACGCGGCGAGATGATAGTACGCTAGGAAAGTGAATTCTTAGGTACTCGAGCTAGATAAGACGTATCTAGTTCGGTTCACTTGACCGAGTGAAACTAGCTGAAGCTACCTCACCATATCCTATACTAGTTAGACCAGGAAGTGGTCTTAAGTGAGTCAAGTTACTATTTTCTCAAAATTGGCTTTGTCTAAGGAAGTGGTCATTTTTTTTATCAAAAAAGGCCCCTGTGCCTCGCCACGACTTGGAAGCCAAGATCTTGAAAAAGTGACTTGATGAGCTTAGGGTCAAATCTGAATCTAATGCAAGGTTGACTAGTTTCGATTCATTAAAATTAATCGAGTAAAATTGAAGTCATTTCACAAGAACATATAAGGATAACATGTTTGATCATGTAGAAATGGGTGAGATGATCTAGGTCTAATAATTTACAACCAAATTTTAAAAATTCCAATATCCGATCCAACTACCTTGCGTGTAGAATCAATGGATGTTGGATAGTGGTTGCTCCCGACATATGACCGGGGATCAACTTAAGTTTCAAAGCTTCGATTCAAACGACAAGGGTCGGTAGCCTTTGGAAACAACGACAAGCTCAAAATCATCGGATCAGGTGATATTGAGCTCAACTCAAACTTTATCATTCAAAATGTTTTACTAGTTGAAAATTTCGAATATAATTTACTTAGCGTAAGTCAATTCTGTGATAATAACTATAAGGTCATATTTCTAGAAAATGAATGCATAATTAAAACAAATGAAACCTCTAAAACAATCCCTAAAGGAACTAGGAATAGCAACATCTATATTATTAATCTACCTAACTCCTCAACCAAGTGTCTTATGACACAACAAGAGGAATCTTGATTATGGCACCGACGACTCGGTCACTCGCACCCAAGACTCGTCCACAAGATGAGTCAGAGTAGCTTAGTCAGAGGTTTGCCCAACCTTAACAACTTAGATAATAAAATTTGTAATACTTGTCAACAAGGTAAACAATCTAGGATACAACATCAACTAACTAATCAAGAACGAACCAAAAGTGTTCTTGAGCTCCTACATATGGATCTATTCGATTCACATGGAGCTAAGTCACTTAATGGTAGTCAATTCTGCCTAGTCATAGTTGACGACTATTCTAGGTTTACTTGGGTTAAGTTCATCAAACATAAAAGTGATACCCTAGATCAACTCATCAACTTGTTTAAACTAATCGAAAATCAAAAGAACTTTAAAATTAGAAGACTTAGGAGCGATCATGGTGTTGAATTCGAAAATCACAGGTTTACAGATTTCTATAACATAAATGGATATCACCATGAATTCTCATGTCCTAGAATCCCACAGCAAAACGGCCTAGTCAAATGTAAAAATAGAACCCTACAAGAAGCCGCTAGGACAATGCTAAACGAGTATAACCTACCTAACAGGTTTTGGGCAAAAGCCATTAGTATGACTTGTTATGTCCAAAATAAGATCCTTTTGGTAAAGATACACCTAAAGACCTCGTACGAAATCTATCATGACAAAGTACCTAACATCAAGTACTTTAGAGTATTTGAATGTAAGGTATATATCCTGAACACTAAGGATTACCTAGGAAAATTTACCTCCAAAACCTCTACCGGAATCTTCTTAGGATACTCAACTATAAGTAGAGCCTATAGGGTATACAACCATGACACCCTTAGAGTTGAAGAGATCATTAATGTAGTGTTCGATGAAGGACACGAACCTACAAAATCCGTAGCAACTCGAACTAGCGAACCGACTCATACCAGACTCGACTCCGACCCTGAGATCGAGTCTAGTATTAATCCTAACCCAAGTCCAATAAGTCATCTAGTCGACCAAGTGATAGGTGACCCTAACCCAAGTCAAATTAGGATTCAAATGAATCATCCTATCGACCAAGTGATAGGTGATCCTAGCTTAGGGGTTCGAACTAGATCATCTTATAGAAATCTTAGTCAAATCTCCTTGATTTCGAAAATCGAACCCAAAACCATTGAACAATCTCTTCTTGATCTCGATTGGATTATTACAATGCAGGAAGAGCTAGCTCAATTCACTAGGAACGAGGTTTGGGAATTAGTACCACCACCTAAAGATAAATCAGTTATTGGAACAAGGTGGGTCTTCCGAAACAAACTTGATGACAAAGGTGAAGTAGTTAGAAATAAAGCAAGGTTAGTCGCCAAAGGTTTTAGTCAAGTCGAAGGATTAGACTACGATGAAACCTATGCCCCCATAGCTAGACTAGAATCCATCTGAATGCTGTTAGCCTACGCTGCACATCGAGGATTTAAGTTATTTCAAATGGATGTCAAGTCAGCATTTTTAAATGGACTTATTAAAGAAGAAGTATATGTTAGTCAACCCCCCGGATTCGAAAGCCTAGATAAATCCGACCATGTCCTTAAACTAAAGAAAGCTCTTTATGGACTCAAACAAGCTCCTCGAGCTTGGTACGAGAGGCTTTCAATTTATCTTGAGTCAAAAAAGTTTAACCAAGGCCTAGTCGATCCAACCCTCTTCGTAAAAATCGTAGGTAAGGAAATCTTTATAGCCCAAATCTACGTAGACGATATCATTTTCGGAACAACCAATTCGATCCTACTAAACGAATTCATTTCACTTATGGAAAGTGAATTTGAAATGAATTTAGTAGGGTAATTGACTTTCTTTCTAGGACTACAAATTAAACAAACTTAGGATGGAATATATTTACATCAACAAAAATATACTAGAGAATTAATTAAACGTTTTGGAATGCAAGACGCTAAAACCATCAATACACCCATGGCAACTAATATCAACATAGGAGAGGACTTAGAAGGAAAACCCATTGACCTAAAACACTATAAGAGTGTGATAGGGAGTTTTCTATACTTAACCGCGAGTTGACCCGATATTTTATTCGTGGTAAGTATGTGCGCAAGGTTTCAAACCTATGCCAAGGAGTCTCAACTAACATTAGTTAAGCGTATCCTTAGGTATTTAAAGAGCACGCTAAGTGAAGGTATTTGGTACCCTAGATCTACCGAGTTTGAACTAATCGGCTATTCCGACTCGGACTATGCCGGTAGTAAACTCGATAGAAAGAGCATGAGTGGTTGTTGTCAACTTCTCGGCTCGAGTCTAGTGAATTGGTGCAATAGGAAGCAACACTGTGTTGCCTTATCTACCACCGAAGCCGAATACGTCGCGATGGGTGAGTGTGTGACTCAACTTCTTTGGATGAAGCACACTCTCCAAGACTTTAACTTAAACTTCAACAATATTAAAACTCACATAGATAATATTAGCTCCATCAACTTAACCAAAAATCCTATTTGCCATTCTAGGACTAAACATATAGAAGTTAAACACCACTTTATTCGAGAACACGTAGCTAACGGAACCATTAAACTCGAATATGTGGAATCCAAGTCAAACTTAGCCGATCTTTTTACCAAGCCACTACCCGAAGCCGAATTTAGTCTACTCAAACGAAAATTAGGCATGTGTGTAATAGAGTATGATTTACAAATCATAGCTTATTATAATTCTATTATCTACTTTTCTTGTTAATGGAACTAGCTTAGGACTCACCCTAGATATCATGCACCTATAGATTTAAGGAGCCAATACATCTCACAACACATATGACTAATGTGTTTGTGTACTTAGCCACTTAGATGGGTGTGAGATGTTAGGACGTTACTCCTGGTTCCAGATGTAGAGCTAGTGCATCGCCATGAACCACAGAGTATAATCATATATATATTAACCGACTCTGACAAGGACTTATTGATCCTTCATATCAATCAAGTCAAATAAGAGTTGAACATTTAAATATATGAGCTTATTTTTAGTATATTATTTTCAAAATAATATGGAACATGCTTGGACTTGGAACTTAAACTTAATACTTATATTTTTCAAAACTCACTCTTTCCGATTTATGGCAAAAGGGGGAGAAAAGGCCAAACTTAAGGGATCAATTTTTTTTGATAACTTAACTTAGTCACTTAATTCTATATTCTTATGACCAAAAGTTAATGTTTTACTTAATGTAATATTGGCAAATTTATTAGTTGGGGGGGAGAAAGGCCAAGTTAAGGAATCTTCTTAACTTAAACTTATTTTTAATACTAAGGGCAACTTTAAGTAATTGTTAATTACTTAAACTCTTCCTAAGTAGCAAACATCAAGGGGGAGGGTTAAGACCTTCTTTCGAAGACTCACCCTCGGTCAAGGGGGAGATTTCCTCAAGGAGGAGTACTTCAAAGAAAGTCTCTATTACTCCTACTTAATTTTTAATTCTTCATGCATATTATTTCCTTAACTTTATATGAGTTTTCCATAGATAAAAAAGGGGGAGATTGTTGGTGCAGTAGACACCTAAGTCGAACCTGAGTTTTGATTATAGCAAACGATACAAAGTTAAGCTCATTTTATTATCTCACGAGCTAAATCAAGTGTGCAGAAAAGTGCTAAAGCTAGAGCTGAAGGTTAGCGACACCCGGAGGGAGCCGTGGTGGTCGGGCGACACCGGGATGACTTCGGAGGAAGCCGAAGGAATCAGGTGGAAGACCGGAAGCAGAAGCTACAAGGAAAATGTTGAGGTAAGCTCGTGTGAGTGAGCGCAAGGAAGGTCGTGTCCTCTGTACGAGGGCGTTCTTAGGCGATAATCCGACCAAGACCTCCCATGGAAGGTCTAAGTCAAAATCGGATGGTATATGACCATTTAATTTACTTATATTAATTGTATTTTCAAGCTAACTCTTCATTGTAGCTGGAAAATCTACCATCAATCGACTGAGGGCTTGTATCAGTCGACTGATCCATCAACAGTCAACTGGTAAGGGTAGCAGTCGACTTTTGGTCAAGGATCAGCTTCGAGGAGAGTCAAAGCTTATCTCCATTTTTGAAGGGATAGGAGGCTTGCTCTCATTGGTTGAAGATCTGAATGTCTAGGGTTTCCAAGGCTATAAAAGTAGGGGTTCTCCACCCCATTTCAATCATCAAAAGCTCTCCAAAAAGCCTTCGCTACGATACTCTTCTACGACGACCTTACGATGACGAAGTGCTACCACATCTCTGACGACAAATGTCTAACTTTCATTACTTTATTAGTCATTGGTATTTTCCTTATTGTCGTCTTTATTTCTGTATTTATCGTGCTTTAATCGTAACAAGGAGAGGGGGAGTGTCTCTCTACCTTGAGCTTTTCGTATCGATTGTATTCGCTTACTCCTACCTCTAACGAGGAGGAGTGTTTTTAGTGTTTTGCCTTCCGTATGCAGTCTAGGACCGTTAGGGCCTTGGACTAGCAGCCGAAGGTCGTGAACCAAGTAAAAACAAACGAGTATTATTTTCTTTCTGTTGCATTTACTCTCACTCGCATTTTATATCGAATGAACGAAAATTGTCTTGTGCTATTCACCCCCCCCTCTAGTGCTCTAATCGATCCAACACATTATTCATGCATTAATTAAAATTGAATTAAAGACAATGACATGATTTGAAGTCCTATGTATAAGGGAATCAAATAGAGTTGCCTAGAAAATGCTTGAAATCCTAAATAACCAAAACCCACATCTCACAAGAACACTTGACTTGTATGTGTCTTCATACACCATAGATACAAGTAAGATATTAGGAAAATGGATTAAGGTTTTAAAATCATTTCAAAACCATTTTGAAAAAATCTTAGCGAAGTCTATCTTTTAATAGCAATCACCATTGAAGGAGGTGATACAAAGTAGGATCAAAACATTGAAATTTTCAATGGTTTTGAATCTTGTGTCAATCTCACTATTTTATGGGTATTTTATTTTCTAAATATTTTTCACCCATAATGAGTGTTATAAGTATTATACATATGAATTTTCATGATTTTTTGAAGTATGTATAATTACTTATGTATTTTCAAAATTCATTTCTGATTTTTGATTTCTGCAAAGTGTTGGATCGATATGCGTCGCTAGAGGGGGGGGGGGGGGTGAATAGCGAGCGTAGAATTTCTTTTCGTTCGTTTACGTTCGTTAAAACACGAGTAGACACAGCAAAAAAAATAAGAAGACAAGTTTATTTTTACTTGGTTCACAATCCAACGGTTGCTACTCCAAGGCCCTATCGGTCATAGACCGCGTACGAAGGGCAAAGCACTATAACGTCTCCTCCTCGTTGGAGGTAGGAGACAACGATCACAAAACTGAATATACGAGGATGAGGCAACAAGCCTACCTCACCTCGTTACGAAAAAACAACGAATACAATATCAAAATATATTACTAGATGTTGCTGCCGACGAAGAAGATCTGAACTTGTCGCATCGGTGTTATGACGGTGTTGGAGCGTTGGCGTTGTAGGAGCACTTGATGAATAAACTTGATGATCTTTGGAGTTGGAATCCTCCCTTCCTTTTATAGATTTTGGCCTCTGAATTTGTCTCCTCATATTTCGGAACAGACCACGAAGTTGTATAAATTTTATCGCGAAGTGGTCGCGTCAAACCGTATTCGTTTTGACCTAGAGCAAGGGCTAATTCGTCGCCATCAGTCGACTGATGTCTCCCATCAGTCGACTGATGAGCATCAGTCGACTGCCCCATGTCCAGCAGTCGACTGCCAGCCTGGCCACTTCCCTGCAATGAGAGGTTAGCTCAAAAAATGATAAATACGATGGTTTCTAACCGTCCGATCTCGACCTAGACCTTCCACAAGAAGTCTTAGTCGGATCGCCGCCTACGGTCGTCCCCGTACAGAGGACACGACCTTACCATCTCTCACTCACACGAGCTTACCTCGATTCTTACCGTGTCGCTTTCGCTTTCGACCTTCCACTCGATTCCTTCGGCTCCCTCCGAAGTCACTCGAGTGTCGCTAGCCTTCAGCTCTAGCTTTAGTACTTTTCTGCACACTCGAATTATCTCGTGAGATAACGATGTAAACTTAACTTTGTGTCTTTGTCATAATCAAAACACAGGTTCGATTATCTGGTGGCCCTGCACCAACAATCTCCCCCTTTTTGATTTTTGGCAAACCAACACAAAGTTAAGGAAAGTTAAAGCATAAAACAAGTATAGTAGATGATGAATGTCATTTTCAAAAACTCCCCCTTAACCCTAGGTGAGTTTTGAAAGAGATACTTTAGTTTTCAAAATTAAATAAATTTTGTGTTACTTCCCCTTAACTTTCGCTCTTCTCCCCCTTTTGCCATAAATCAAAACAAATGTTGGGGTTTTGTTATGTAAAATTGGAGTTTGTTATATAAAATAGGGGTTTAAAAATAATATGGTATATGCATGCATCAAGATAAATTAGCTATGAGTCCAAGCATGCGTCTAGCAGTAATTAGATAGATTGGTTCGAGGTGTGTCCCTCTGCACCAATAATCTAAAGGTTTGTAATATAGCCCTTAGGGTTAGTTTGCTTTCCCCCTTAGTCAAATATATGAAGTATAAGAGATGTAGGGGGCGCTAAACTTTGGCCTAAGAGTTGTTAAGTACAATAGTTGGGAAAATAAGTAGTCTTTTGAAGAGGTTATATTTCAATTATCCTTAACATCTCACCCATTCTATGTGTCTCAGAATTTGTTCACCTTATATGTTTTGTGAGATGATTTTAAATTGATTAAAGATAGTCAATCTTGGGTTAGATTCGGATTTAACCTTTAGATCGTTAAGTAACTTTTTGAGAAATTGGCTTCTAGGTCGTGGCGAGGCACAGGGGCCTTCTTTGATCGGAACAACGACCACTTCCTTAGACAAAGTCAAATTCAAGAAAATATCACTTAAGTCACTTAGGGTTACTTCCTGGTCTAACTAGTTTAGGATACGGCGAGGTAGCTTCAGCTAGTTCCACTCGGTCAAGTGCACCAAGCTAGATACGCCTTATCTAGCTCGAATACACGAAACTTTGTTTCCCTAACATACTATCATCTCGTCGCGTCCTGATACTATGTTGTCAAGAGTTGACTAACTATTTTTCCTATCTAGTCGTTCTACAAATTAAAGTAAAATATTCAATGGTTTTGCCAAGTAAGCGGGTATACTATTTTAGTGTTAGCTCCCCCTGGACCATTGAACCAATATGGTCTATTCAAATAATGAATTTGATCCTGGGGAATCCAAAACTTATTAGTCCTTATATGTGAATTCAATAAAACCTTTGGGACCCATGCTTGGACTCTTTGATGACTACGATTTACGATAGACATATATGACCTATTCGTAGTCGTTGACCTAAATCCGAGTCCAGCTTTGTTGTACATGGCTCTTTGGGTTCCAAGTAGTCGGTTAAAATTCTTAGATCCCAACGTGAACCTTTCCAACGTAGCCTCAACCTCTTGAACTCGGCCTTTCAAGAGAGAATTCTCCTCCTCAAGTTTTTCAATTTTGGTTGAGTTTCCCTCTTGAACTTGACTAGTTGAAGAGGTTAGAGTAGCCTCTTGCTTGAGGGTTTCAACCTCCTCAAGTAACGACTCAACCCTAGACTCGGAATTAGTTAATTTCCTATTAAGCATTTTAATTGTATTGTAAAGCGTATGAATTAGTGAGCGGCTAACCTTAATTTTCTCTTTTGGTCCGGCTTTGAGTTGCTTCTCGAAGTATTCCTCGAGTTCGGAGTCGGTGTTGTAATTGGATTCGGATTCGAATTCGGACTCTGACTCGGACTCTTCGGGTCTTGCCATGCATGCTATGTCGCCGCCTTCTTCGTTGTCCCATGTTGCATGAAAAGCCTTCTTTTGATTTGATTTGAATTGTGCCCTCTTTTGATTCTTTAGTAGCCTCCTTTCCCTCCGAACGATCTTCCGCACTACGTTCACTATTGCTTCCACCTTTTCGGATTCAGACTCTAATTCGTCATCGGGTTTGAGTCCATCTTCTTGCCTGGTTTGTGGCTTGCTTCTTTGTCCTGTAAGTAGAGCAATACCTCTCTCGGCCCGGACCACGTTAGTTCGTTCGTGAAGTTCAAACTCGAAAAATAATTCGTCTAACCTAAGCTTTGAAAGGTCCTTAGAGACCTTGTAGGCATCAACCATGGATGCCCACAAGGTAGTCCTAGGAAATGAATTAAGAACGTACCTTAGTAGGTCGCGGTTTTCGACTTTGTGTCCGATGGTGTGCAGGCCGTTGACAATGTCCTAGACACGGGCGTGTAGTTGTGTCGTCGTCTCGTGTTCCTGCATCTTAAGGTTATACAACTTATTGAAAAGAAGGTCACGTTTACATACCTTAGCATCGGACGTTCCTTCGTGTAGCTCGATTAATTTGTTCCATAGGTCCTTGGCGCTAATGAATGGTCCGATGTGGTTGAGTTCCTCCTTGGACAAGCCGCATTGCAATATTTGGGTTGCTCTTGCATCGGCTTCGATTTGCCTCTTGGTTGCATTTGTCCACTTGTTGAAATCCAAGGGCTCTCCTTGATCATTGGTGGGTAGAGCAAAGCCGGTTTGGATTATTATCCAAGTCTCGACTTGTGTTTTCAAGAAACACTCCATCCGACCTTTCCAATAACGGAAATCATCTCCGTTAAAGAACGAAGGTCGGGTGGTGCTATACCCCTCAATGTGAGCCATTAAGTATCTTGCAAAACACGAATAAAAACCAAAGAGAATTCCAAGACTTGGTCTTGGATTAGTAATGCGGGAAATAAATAGGAAATAAAAAATAAAAATAAAGAAAAGAAAATGCTCAATCGGTGGTTGCACCGAATCTGAGCGCCCCCGCTCTGATGGCGACGAATGATAAACACAGTCTCGACTGATGGCAACAATAGCTTAAATGATAAACACAGTCTCGACTGATGGCGACGAATTAGCCCTTGCGCTAGGTCAAAACGGATAAGGTTTGACGCGACCACTTCGCGATAAAATTTATACAACTTCGTGATCTGTTCCGAAATATGAGGAGACAAATTCAGAGGCCAAAATCTATAAAAGGAGGAGAGGATTCCAACTCCAAAGATCATCAAGTTTATTCATCAAGTGTTCCTACAACGCCAACGCTCCAACACCGTCATAACGTTGACGCGACAATAAGTTCAGATCTTCTTCGTCGGCAGCAGCATCTAGTAATATATTTTGATATTGTATTCGTTGTTTTTTCGTAACGAGGTGAGGTAGGCTTGTTGCCTCATCCTCGTACATTCGGTTTTGTGATCGTTGTCTCCTACCTCCAACGAGGAGGAGACGTTATAGTGCTTTGCCCTCCGTACGCGGTCTAGGACCGATAGGGCCTTGGAGTAGCAACCGTTGGGTTATGAACCAAGTAAAAATAAACTTGTCTTCTTATTTTTCCGCTGTGTCTACTCGTGTTTTAACGAACGTAAATGAACGAAAAGAAGTTCTACGCTCGCTATTCACCTCCCTCTAGCGACGCATATTGATCCAACACAAAGTGCAGAAATTAGTCGACTGCCATGGATGGTAGTCGAGTGGCCTTAAGGGCAGTCGACTGGTAGTTGACAGAGTCGACTGCCAAGTGCTGATTTCGGATAAATAAGGTTTGTTTAACCCATGTTCAGCTATTTCTAGGTTTTCTAACAGCTCCTAACCCTAGGATATGCTTTGTAAAGCATTAGAAGGGTGAAAATCCATTGGATATGGATTCGGAGAATTGTTTAGGGTGTGTATCGAATTTTAAGGGAGGTGAAAATTCAATGTTGAATCTTTGCCCTTAATTTCGATTGTTTAGTGTTCCTATAGGCTAAGGGATTCTCCAAGAACATTGTTGGTGCAATGGTCAAGGAGGAGTAAGCCTTTAGGTGGAGGTTATCCATCATGGGATGATGGATGTGTATTCTTCCTCATAGGAGGAGAATTGGAGAATGAGGATTGCCTCTCATTTAGTGATATGGGATTTATCACTAGGAAGAGTGAATGCATCCTAGATATTTTTAGACCAAGGGAGAGATTGTAAGATCTCATTGGGATATGAGACATTGATATCCTTGGGGAGAACCTTTTGATGTAAGTTAAAAAGGGGGAGACTTTAAGTGAGAAGTTGGAAATTCCCAATTTGGAGAATTGGGAGATTTGAGTTAGGTCACCTAACTCAAAGGTGTTTGTATTTTTTTTGTTGTCAAACATAAAAAAGGGGGAGATTGTTGGTGCAATCGACCCAGGTCACAATTGACCAGACTCGAGTTTGACTCGAGCAGTATTTTGATGTTCGACAAAATATATGACATGTGATTGTCATAGGAAAGTCCAAGTGTGTAGCCTTGGTGGTGAAAGTCCAAGCATGAGTCTTGGCATTTGGAAAGTTCAACATGAAGTTGGTAAGGAAAGTCCAAGTGTGTAGCCTTGGTTACGTAAGTCTAAGTATGTAGCCTTGGCGGTGAAAGTCCAAGCATAGAGCTTGACAATTGAAAAGTCCAACATGGAGTTGGCAAGGGAAGTCCAAGTTGTAGCCTTGGCATGGAAAGTCCAACATGGAGTTGACATGGGAAGTCCAAGTGTATAGTCTTGGCATGGAAAGTTGGTTCTCCTAGATCTTTGATATGAAGGTTGTCACCCTTTGTATCGGCTATACGCAATAGATATAGAATCAGAACAATAATTTTCATCGATCCAAACAATACCAATTACAAATATAAATCCAAAAACAGAAAATATATTCAAACTAGCATATCCTATATACATAAGCTTCTCCTTAATCTAAGAATCGAAGTATCTACTCCATAGATGTAAGAGAACAGACACAAGACATCATAGAATGAATCATTACAACGTAAAGATATCTAAGAATGAAATTACAGTACTCTTTGTCATTCTCCTTGGCGTTGGAGTGCAGATTTCGGTCCTCGAGTCGCTTCTTTCCTCCTCGGTGTGAGTCTCCGGTGCTTTTTAGGGCACCTTCTTGCCGTCGCAGTTGTTGGGCCTCCCTCCTAGGGTTTGGGCATGCCTTCCTATTTATAGATGTGAAGCCGGCTCCTCAGAAATCCCACAAAAAACCCTACTCGTGTCAAAATAGCCCGGCGCCACACGGTCGTGTGGATTCCACACGTTCGCCCATGTGTGGCGCTGGGCCTGGCCGTCTTCATGGTTTTGACATGGTCGTGTGGAATTCACACTGCTAGCCATGTTCGCCTCTGTTCTACCCGTCGAATGTCTTCCTTTTGCTCCAAAAGTATATCGTTTTTCATGTAAAATGTCACTCTGCACACAAAAGCAACAAGAGAAGATCTCCGAACAAGAACATAGGAAATACATGCAAAACAAAGTCGAATATGCATGAAACAAGTATAAAATGTAATAAGATGTGAGCGAAAACTACTTCTAAAATTCTATATGTTTTGCTCACATCAAAAGTCCAACATGGAGTTGGCAGGGAAAGTCTAACATGGAGTTGGCATGGAAAGTCCAAGTGTGTAGCCTTGGCGGTGTAGACTCGGTTAACATGACAATAGCTGATGGAAGCACTTGGAGGCTAGCGTATGGATGAACAAGTCATGGATGACTTGGAGGGATCCGAGAAATGTGAGGGCGATAGAGGTGGCTAGAAGGCTTAGGTCTAGGCTAAGGGTGGTCTATCAAGTATGAGGGCATCGTATTTAGGTTAAATCTCATGGTTGAGGTTTATCAATCGACTGGGGGATGCACCAGTCGACTAGTGGGAGTCGACTGCAACCGTGTGGCCTTGGCAGTCGAATGTCATATTGGACAGTCGATCGACCTTGAGTAGTTGACTGCCATGAAGGGCAGTCGACTGTTGTTCTTGATCGTGAGCACAGAACACTCGGTAGCCGACTGATCAGTCGGCTACGGGGTTGGCAGTCGACTTCTAATGTATCCGTTGGCTGGAATGCCAACGTGGATTAAGCCGTTGTGAGACAACGGCTACAGGGGCAGTTGACTGGGGTCTTATGACAGTTGACTGCCAGACGCAAAATCAGCTCAATGCAGGTTATAAAAGGAGCTCGAGATGGAGGATTTTACAGTAATTTTTGGGAAGATTTTGTAGTAGAATTGTTGCTGCATTCCATCCCTTCAAGAGCAAACCAAAGCAAGCAACAAACAAAGAGTTCAAAGCTATTGTTGTAAAGTGTTCTTTACTTGCGTTTCATTATTGCCTTTGTATTTGCTTGTAAGTTTTGTATTATTATTGTAATTGCTTGTACGAGATTTCTCCACTTCCGATGTGTTGTCGAGAAGGAGATTTATTAGTGTTGTGTGCATCACTAGAGATCGTTGAGCTCACCCCATGGAGTAAGAACCCTAAGGTTCCGAACCATGTTATATCGGTTGTCTTTGTAATTGTTAATTTGTAATTCAGATATCAAACTTACATGAAAGAAGCCCTATTTATAGACACGATTAGGGCTTATTCAAAAGAATAAATCAAACCCTATCCTAGGAATAAATCAAAACTCTATCCTAAGAAATAATTATTCCTAACAGATATTTAGGGATAATAATTATCCCTAATTATATCTACAATATTCTAACACTCCCCCTCAAGCTGAAGAATATAAATTATATGCACCCAGCTTGTTACATATGTAGTCAATTCGGGGACCTCTCAGTGACTTAGTAAATATATCTGCTAGCTGATCATGTGAGTTAACAAAACTAGTAGATATTTCTCCAGATATGACTTTCTCTCTGACAAAGTGACAGTCGACTTCTATATGCTTTGTCCTCTCATGAAAAACTGGATTTGAGGCGATATGCATGGCGGCTTGGTTATCACATATAAGTGACATTTGTGTAACGTCTCCAAATTTTAGCTCCTGAAGCAACTGTTTGAGCCATATAAGTTCTTGACTGGCTAAGGCCATAGCTCGATACTCTGCCTCTGCACTGGATCTTGCCACAACATTCTGCTTTTTGCTTTTCCAAGAAACAAGGTTATCTCCAACAAATATACAAAAACCAGAAGTAGATCTCCTATCAATGGGAGATCCTGCCCAGTCTGCATCAGAATATCCTATAACTCGAGTATGTCCTTTGTCTTCATACAAAAGACCCTTTCCTGGAGCGCCTCTGATATATCGAACAATGCGAATCACAGCATCCCAATGTTCTTTACATGGTGAGTTGAGAAACTGACTTACTACACTTACTGCAAATGAGATATCTGGACGAGTAACAGTAAGGTAACTTAGTCTTCCTACTAATCGCCTGTATCGTTCAGGATCTAGTAGAGGCTCCCCCTGATTTGGTAGGAGCTTGACATTAGGATCCATAGGGTTGTCAACTGTCTTTGAGTTTAACATTCCTGTTTCTTCTAGAATATCCATTGCATACTTCCTTTGAGATATAATGATCCCATTTCTGGACTGTGCTACTTCTATTCCCAAGAAGTATTTAAGTCTGCCGAGATCCTTTGTCTGAAAATGTTTGAAAAGATATTGTTTCACCTGTGAGATCCCGAGATGATCACTACCTGTGATGACAATATCATCAACATAAACCACTAGGTAGATGCACCCAGCCGATGAGTGGCGATAAAAGACAGAATGGTCAGCCTCGCTCCGAGTCATGCCGAACTGTTGAATTACAATACTAAATCTACCGAACCATGCTCTGGGTGACTGCTTGAGACCATATAAAGATTTTCGCAAGCGACACACAAGACCAGAAGACTCCCCCTGAGCAACAAAACACGGAGGTTGCTCCATGTAGACTTCTTCGAGCAGGTCACCATGTAAGAACGCATTCTTGATATCTAACTGATAAAGAGACCAGTGTTGAATCGCAGCAATGGACATGAGTAAGCGTATAGAGGACATCTTGGCAACAGGAGAAAACGTGTCCCCATAATCTAATCCGAAGATCTGAGTATAACCTTTAGCAACGAGACGAGCCTTAAGCCGATCAACTGTTCCGTCCGGACCAACCTTCACTGTATATACCCATCGACAACCAACAACTGACTTTCCTGGTGGTAGAGGAACGAGATCCCAAGTTCCACAACTCTGTAAAGCACTCATTTCGTCTAACATAGCCTGTTTCCATCCTGGATGGGCAAATGCATCTCCCGCTTTGAAGAGAAAGCAAGAGGAAAGACAAGAATAATAGGAAGGAGATAGACGATGGTAACTCAAAGAAACATAATGTGGAGAAGGATTACGAGTGGAACGTATACCTTTTCGAAGGGCAATGGGAATATCAGATTCGGAATACTGGACCGGAGGAGGGAGCGGAGGATCTGGCTCCAGAGATGATTCCATGGCAGAGTCAGTGTTGGCTGGCAGCAAAGCAGAACGAGGACGACGCTGATAAACCTGCAACGGAGGAGGAATTGGGGCTGGGGGTGATAGAGAAACTTCCGGAGGATCAAAGACTGATACAGGCATAGAAGGATGAAACTCAGTTGATGACTCTAAAGACCCAAAGAAAGGAACTGAATCAAAGAATGTGACATCGGCAGAGATGAAATACCGACGGAGAGTAGGGGAATAGCACTTATATCCTTTCTGAGACCGTGGGTACCCAAGGAAAACACATTTATGCGACCGAGGAGAGAGTTTATCAATGCCAGGATCAAGAGCATGAGCAAAGCATATAGAACCAAAGACCCTAGGTGGTAAAGGATGAAGGGACAGTTTCGGATAAAGTACATGATGAGGTATTTGACCCTGTAAAGTAGAGGAAGGCATGCGATTGATGAGATAACATGCAGTAAGTACGGCATCACCCCAAAAACGAAGAGGAACGTGAGAGTGGAGGAGAAGAGTCCGGGTGGTCTCGAGAAGATGGCGATTCTTGCGTTCTGCGACTCCATTCTGTTGGGGGGTATGAGGACAAGACTTCCGATGTAATATGCCGTGAGATGCCAAAAAGGTTTGAAACGGAGTAGATAGATATTCACGTGCATTATCACTCTGCAAGGATCGAAGAGGGATACCAAATTGTGTTTTGACTTCATTAAAAAAAGATTGAAAAATAGAAAACAATTCAGAGCGATCTTTCATCAGATATAACCAAGTACAACGGGAAAAATCGTCTACAAAAGTAACAAAATATCGTGACCCCAATGTAGAGGTAACACGACTCGGACCCCAAATATCAGAATGAACTAAAGCAAAGGGAGAAGTAGCCCGACTCAAAATGCGAGGAGAAAATGAACTACGTACATGCTTGCCTAACTGACATGACTCACAAGATAAAGACTCTAAGTGAGACAGACTAGGATGTAATTGTTTTAACTTATCAAGACCAGGATGTCCCAACTGAGCATGGATAACAAGTGGAGATGCTGCTGCCGCACCAACAAGAGAGTTTTGGTGAAGTTGATATAGACCATGAGATTCACATCCGGAGCCAATCATCCTCCCCTGCATCGGTCCCCGCAATGAAATGTAAGATTTAGTGAATGAGATGACACAATCAAGAGACCGAGTGAGCTGGCTTATTGATAATAAATTAAAGGGAGCTCCGGGAACATAAAGAACATTCTGAATGGGAAGAGATGGAGAAGAATGAACAATACCAACACCTTGGGACTGAGTCTGAGAACCATTTGCCATAGTGACAAATGGTAAATAACCAGAAGTAGATAGTGAGGAAAAAAGAGATCTATTACCAGTGATATGATCGGTGGCCCCAGAGTCAAGTACCCAAGGACCCGAAGAGTGAGATATGCCAGCAAAGGAATTACCAGCTTGTGTAACGGCAGTAAGGGAATTAGACTCCTGTCGACCCTCATACCACTTCAGAAAGTCATCATAGGAAGGCGGTGGAGTTGGAGCTGGTGTTGACTGAGGCGGTGGAGCTGATGTCAACTGTGAACTAGAAGCCGAAGACGTGACAGAACTCTGAGCGATCTGAGTAGTACGAGGAGGTCGACCATGGAGACTCCAACATTTATCAATCGTGTGTCCTGGTCGGTGACAATGATTACACCAAGGACGTCCTTTACCATTCTTACGCGGTGGAAGTTTATTGTTATTTCCAGAGACCAATGCTGAAGAGTCAACTGGAACGGAGGATGGTAACGTCAAGACTTTGGTAGGGACACGAAGGAGAGTCGCCCAGGTAGAATCCATGGTTGCTTCTATGGGGCTGCCCAGGATCTGATCACGAACATGAGAGTAATCTGTGGGCAGACCATATAATGCCAGAGACATAAAAAATTTCTTCCGATTTTCAAGCTCTGCAATAGGAGTGGCCGCAGGTGGAAGAAGGTCATTGAACTCACACAGAAGGCTAGAGACTGATCCCAAATAAGTTGACATAGACTCTTTGATCTGACGGGCATTAAGAATGGTCATGAGGTCATCACAAACTTGATAGAGTCGCCGAGAAGTGTTCGTAAAAAGTTGTTGAGCTTGTATCCAAACATCCTTGCAGGTCTTATGAGTTCGGAAGACATCCCGAAGAGATGGATGGATGGTGGCTCGGATAATGCAACACAACTGAGCATCAACTTTTCTCCATAAAGGACGATCGACCACTTGAATATCCTCTTCAGTTTGTGTGAGATGTTGTTCATAACCCTGTCCAACAAGCCAAAGCTCAATATAAGAGGCCCAAGAGGAGTAGTTCTTACCATCCAAGAACTCAGACGAGAGCGGTGCCGTCACATGGTTGGTAAAAATTGAAAATTCCGGCTTCGAAGTATTGGAGGTAGTCATGAATGACCGCGAGTATTAGCGTTGACGAGATACCAGCAGGTCGAAAGCCTTTTCTTGTGTCGAAAGGCAGTCCCAGCAGTGTCGCTTTGGCTTATCGGGGGGGAAGCCGTGATGGAAGAGATGCAAGCTATGGGGCGAAGCAACAAAGAAGGCAGATGCCACGATACCACCAGCGTTAGTTGATATCTCCGGCGTGGTCGACGACGAAAAGACGGCCAACGTTAGGAGATCGAGGATGCAGCTACGCCCGTGTCAGAGGCCGCAGATGCTCCGGCGGAAGGCGGTGAAAAGACGGCAACGACAGGAGAAGAGGGCGACGAGGCTGCGACGATCGAGCGAGCCTAACTGCGCGCAGATCTGGCGACGGAAAGGAGAAGAGGGATCAGGCGGCGTCGACTCCGTCGCTCGAGGCGGAGCTAACCTCAGTCTTGGAGGGGCGAGGCGTGTCCGCTGAGAAAGGAACAAGTCCACGGCAGGCGTGCTGGAGGCACGATTCCTATTGCGACGAAGGAGACGCCGCGGAAGGAGCTTCTGGCTGCGTTGGAGAGATGCGTCCGTGTCCGTGAGAAGGCCGTGTCTGCGTCCGGGGAATCGCCGCTTCGTTCCTCTGCTCCCTTACCCGATCTTCGTCTTCGTCTTTGTCGGCGTCCGTGAGAAGGCCGCGTCTGCGTCGCGGGGAAGAAGCCGCGATTCGCGAAGGAAGGCCGCGGCGCCGAGAGATCCTGCGCAGATATGAAGAGGAGGCGCGTTCGGGAGAGAAACGCGGGAGAGAGGAAAAAACCGGGGAAACCTAAAAAGGAAATCTAACGCTCTGATACCATGTTAATTTGTAATTCAGATATCAAACTTACATGAAAGAAGCCCTATTTATAGACACAATTAGGGCTTATTCAAAAGAATAAATCAAACCCTATCCTAGGAATAAATCAAAACTCTATCCTAAGAAATAATTATTCCTAACAGATATTTAGGGATAATAATTATCCCTAATTATATCTACAATATTCTAACAGTAATTATGTACTCGTGTTTGTACTTGTGTTAGTATTATTATTATTCCGTTGCGCTAACAAGTGTGTAGACAATCAAGCACGAACGAATTCCATCGAGTAACGATTAAGCTATTCATCCCCCTTCTAGTCAGGCCATCGATCCTAACATTTTGGTCATATCATTACAACATGGTTAGCATCTAGGGGGATCAATGTCTCCAAGGGTACCTTGAGGTCGTTATCTGACTCCTATGATCGCATCACCATGAGACATTTTGCATTGGATGGCATGTGGACAAGCCTTGGAAGGATGGAGTGGCTAGCTCAGTCTCAGCTAGCTGGGGAGCATGGAGAGCTAACTGGGAGCATGGCGAGGGAGTTGTAGAGGAGGATGACCCTATGCTATCGGATGCACTGTCGGAGAGTCTCTCGGCGCGCTTTGCATGCTTGGAGACCAGAATTGAGGAGTTTCACGAGGAGGTTGACACACGGTTGGAGGAGCTCAGCTTAGAGCAGTCCTCCATTACTTATCAATTGAGTCAGATGGAGCAGCGTCAGCTCGAGATGTTCGAGATGATGCGGAGTTGGATGCTGAGTCAGTAGACTCCACCTCCTCCACCACCTTCAACCGATGACTCTAGTGGATGGTAGCTAGGATCATGTTTATGTACTTTATTTTATTTTCGTAGTGAGGTTGAGCATTTAGATATCTGTTTTGCTTGTAGGAATGACTTAAGAAAAATAAAATATTTTCTTTTGTAAAATTGTGTGTCTTTGCTTGGTCGATGTGTGTGTTGATGTGTATTTTTATGTATTCCTATTATGTTATGTCATGACATCATTTTTCATCTAATTATTTTAAATATCATGATAATGTGTAGGTTTGATTTTAATGTCATGCTTGTATTTAGATTATATATTTATGTCATGACATCATGATTATTGGCACATGTTTATTTATGTTATCTTATGTCAAAATCATCTTTCATGCATTTTTGGTTAATCCAATTGATTTAAGGCAAATGACATGATTTGAAGTCCCAAGTATAAGGGAATCAAATAGAGTTGTCTAGAAAATACATGAAACCTTAAGAACCTAAATCCACATCTCATATTAAATTGACATGTATGTGTATTGATACATCCTAGATAATGTGAGATGTTAGGAAATGTGTTAAACTCATGTGCTTATTTAGTACATCATATTGAGTTTAGAACTCATTAATGATAATGATGGATCATGAGAAAAGCTAATGTACAAGTCATGTATATTTAACCCATAGTTCATGGTTCAAAATAGGTTTTCAAAAATATTTTAAAATCATTTTAGAAAACCTTGGTGAAGTTTATCTTTTGATAGCAATCACCATTAAAGAAGTTGATACAAAGTAGGTCAAAAATATTGAAAGTTTCATTGGTTTTGAACTTTGTATCAATCTCTCATTTTAATGGATATTTTATTTTAAAAATATTTTTCACTCATTATATTTTATGTAAGTAATGTACGTATGAACTTTCAAGATTTTTTCGTATACATATTTTTACTTATGCATTTCCAAAACTCATTTTTGAAAAATTGATTTCTGAAAAACAGAGAGATCGATCATTTTCGATGGCGATCGATTGATGGCGCTAGCAAGGATGATCGATCAAGTCGATCTTGTGATTTGGGCGAACAAAGGTTGTTTAGCCCATTTTTAGCTATCCCTATGTACCCTAATTGCTCATAATTCTAGGATATGCTTTGGAAAGCATTAGAAGGGTGAAAATCTATTGGAAATGGATTCAGAGGGTTGGTTAGGGAGAGAGTCAAATTTTAAGATGTGTGAAAGTTCAAGTTTGAACTTTTGCCTTCAATTTTGATGACTTAGTGTTCCTATAGACTTAGGGAATCTCCAAGAACATTGTTGGTGCAATAATCAAGGGGGAGCAAACTTTTAGGAGGAGTTTATCCATATGGGATGATGAATGTCTTTTTTTTCAAAAGGGGAGAATTGGAGAATGAGGATTGTCTCTCATTTAGTGATATGAGACTTATCACTAGGAAGAGTAAAGGTATCCTAGATGTTTATGGGACCAAGGGAGAGATTGCAAGATCTCATTGGTATATGAGACATTGATACCCTTGGGGAGTCTTTTTGATGTATGTCAAAGGGGGAGAAGTGAGATTTAAGTTAGGTAAACCTTCACTATGCTTTGGCAGTGGAAGTGTTTAAGTTTAGGTTATTGTTATCCTAACTTAAAGGTATTGTCAAACATCAAAAATGGAGAGATTGTTAGTGCAATCGACCCAGGTCATGATTGACCAGACTCGAGTTTGACTCGGGTAGTATTTTGATATTTGACAATGGGTTGACCATTGTTTGATAATGGGTTGACTATATGGTTGACATGAGGTTGATCATATGATAGAGAAGTCCAAGTGGGAGACTTGGCATGGAAAGTCCAAGTCTTGTGTACTTAGCATGGAAAGTCCAAGTCTTGAGTACTTGGCATGGAAAGTCCAAGCATGAGTCTTGGCAATGTAAAGTCCAAGTCATAGGTACTTGGCAATTGGAAAGTCCAAGTCATGAGTACTTGACAATGGAAAGTCCAAGCATAGGTTTTGACAATTGAAAAGTCCAACATGAAGTTGGCAAGGAAAATTCCAAGGGTGTGATATTGGCGGCGTAAAATCCAAGCAGTAGTCTTGGTAACATAAGTCCAATGTTTGACGGCGTAAAGTCCAAGTGTGTGTCTTGGTAGCGTAAGCCCAAATGTACCTTGGTGGTGTAGACCCAGTTAGCATGACAATAGCTGATGGAAGCATATGAAGGCTAGAATATGGATGAACAAGTCATGGATGACTTGGAGGGATCTAATAGGCGCGAGGTTGATGGAGGTGGCTAGAAGGCTTAGGTCTAGAGTAAGGGTGGTCTATCAAGTATGAAGACATCATACTTGAGTTAACCCTCATGTTTGAGGTGTGTCAGTCGACTGGAGTTATGGATCAGTTGACTAGCTGAGTGTTTAACACTTGACAACCTAGTCAACTTGGATCAGTCGACTGGGTTATGAGCAGTCGATTGGCAGGAGTCGACTGATGCTCGATTGCTGTTCTGTGGTCTAGCAGTTGACTGTTCTATAGAAGTTGACTGCCATGAAGGGCAGTCAACTGTTCAAGGTGGACACGACCATAGAAGCTTCGATAGCCGACTGATCAGTCGACTGCTGGTAAGAGCAGTTGACTGTTAGTGTATCCGTTGGAGATTTTTCAACGTGGATTGAGTCGTTGTGAGGCAATGACTACAGGGGTAGTCGACTGGTGCCTTATGACAGTCGACTGCTAGGTGAAAATCAGCCCGAGTTACAGCTTTATAAGGAGCACAAAGAGGAGGATTTTTGCAAGTGTTTATTTAGAAATTTGAAGGGGAATTGCTGCTGAATTCCAGACCTTCAAGGCATTCCAAAAGCAACCAAAAATCAAGCATTCAAAGCTCACATTTGTAAAGTGTTTTTCTTTACTTGTATTCATTTGCTTAGTGTAATTGCTTGTATCTTTATTCTTATTGTTGTAAGACCATTGTACGAGGTTTCTCCAACGTACCTTCGGTTTGTCGCCGAGAAGGAGAGATTTGATTAGTGGTGTGTGAATCATTAGAGCTCACTTGAGCTCACCCCGTGGAGTAGGAACCCTAGGTTCCGAACCACGTATATCCTTGTGTTGATTGTGCTTGTGAGTTTGTTTTTGTGTTCATATTGTATTTCTATATTCCGCTGCATTAATAAGTTTTGTAGACTAGCACAAAAGTGATTGAATTCCAAGCGAACGAACGAACGCGCCATTCACCCTCCCCCCTCTAGCGCGACGCCAACGATCTTACATTTTCTCCTTATTGGCTACCTTTCAGGGATAGAGAAATCTCTTAAATACCTATTCTTTACAAACAAATATAAGAAAAACACAAAGATATAAATGAATATGGAATACAATGTAAACAAATAATTTACACAAGTAATTTTTGTTTGCTCATTTTTTGGTTGCTTTGAAATATTTTTTTAAAGTCTAAAATATAGTAGTACTTTTCTTTTAAAGTGTTCAAGAACTGACATTCGAACTCCTCCACGAGATGTTCCTTTATAGCTTTTAGTCGGGGTTAATTTATGCTTGACATTTGACTAACAATGTCTATCAATCATCGAATCTCCTGTCAATTCCTAAACTCTCTGTTAAATAGTGACATTAGTTGATCATTCTGTTGGTGCAATCGTCTTAGGTCACGATTGACCAGACTCGAGTTTGACTCGAGTAGTATTTTGATGTTTGACAATGGGTTAACTATATGGTTGACATGAGGTTGACCATATGATGGAGAAGTCCAAGTGGGACACTTGGCATTGAAAAGTCCAAGTCTTGTGTACTTGGTATGGAAAGTCCAAGTAATAGGTACTTGGCATGGGAAGTCCAAGTCTTGTATACTTGGCATAAAAAGTCTAAGTCTTGAGTACTTGACATGGAAAGTCTAAACATGGGTCTTGACAATGGTAAAGTCCAAGTAATGAGTACTTGACATGGAAAGTCCAAGCATGAGTCTTGACAATTGGAAAGTCCAAGCATGGGTCTTGGCAATTGGAAAGTCCAAGCATGGGTCTTGACATTTGGAAAGTCCAATATGGAGTTGGCAAGGAAAGTCTAAGGGTGTGATATTGGCAACGTAAAGTCCAAACGGTAGTCTTGATGACATAAGTCCAATGTTTGACGTTGTAAAGTTCAAGCGTGTGTCTTAATTGCATAAGTCCAAATGTACTTTGGCGGTGTATACCCGGTTAGCATGACAAGAGCTGATGGAAGCACCTGAAAGCTAGCGTATGGATGAACAAGTCATGGATGACTTAGAGGGATCCAATAGGCATGAGGTTGATGGAGGTGGCTAAAAGGCTTATGTCTAGGCTAAGGGTGGTCTAGCAAGTATAAGGGGATCATACTTGGGGTAAAACCCATGTTTGAGTTTTAGCAGTTGACTGGGGTTATGAACCAGTTGACTGGTCAAGTGTTTTGAAACTTGGCAGCCGAGTCGACTCTGAGCAGTCGATTGAGATTATGACCAGTCGACTGGTTGGGAGTCGACTGACACTCGACTGCGGTCGCATGACCTTGACAATCGATTGCTAGCTTTAGCGGTCGGCCGCCATGGAGAAGCGATCGGCGTTTGGCCACGAGCACGAGCTCGATGAGTCGACTTGGAAGTCAATTAAAGGCTTGACAGTCGACTGTAAGTGTATCCGTTGGTTGGAATGCCAACGTGGATCAAGTTCGTTGTGAGACTACGACACTGTAGACAGTCGACAGGGATCTTTTGGCAGTCGTCTGCCATGCATGGAATCAGCTCTATGCAGGTCATAAAAGGAGCACTTCATAGAGGATTTCAGCCATGGTTTATTGAATAGTTCTTGGGGCAGTTTGAAGGAGAATAGTTGGTTCTTTCTAGTCCTTCAAATTAAAGTCATTCTAAAGCAATCAACAAGCAAACAATCCAAACTTCTTTTTGTAAAGTTTTCTTTACTTGTATTTGTGTATTTCTTAGTTTACTTATTGTATTTCATTGTATTACTTTTGTAATCACTTGTACGAGGTTTCTCCACCTTCGGATTGTTCCCAGAAGGAGTGGTTTGATTAGTGATAGTGTGCATCACTAAAGCTTGCTATTGAGTTTGCCCTATGGAGTAGGAACCAGAGTTCCGAACCACGTTACGTATTGTGTCTTTGTGCTTGTGTATTCCTATTTGTATTTGTAGTTGTATTTTACATTTCTGCTGCGTACTAACGAATTGGAGAAACAAGCACGAACGAATTCCATCGAGCGACGCAAAATGCTATTCACCCCCCCCTACCGATCAACGATTCCTTTACAATTGGTATCAGAGCCCGGTGGCTCTCAAAAGAAGAAGACAATTCTATACCTACAATTGGTATCAGAGCGAGGTCGCTCTTCATTTGGACTAACCACCAAGGAGCAAAAGCGCTAGAGGATGGAGTTGTCGAACGATGGATTTGGATGGGACATCAACACTCCAATTTCATACACCTTCTATGGATGAGAAGGGTTTGATCAATGGAAGGCACGGATGGAGAATTTCTTCATGATGGACTTCGAAGATTGGGTCATTCTAATGAAGGGATTCGAATTTCCAAGAGGTCCAAAAGGTGGATACTGTTAGAGGATCGATTGGCCGGCTAGAGGGGGGTGAATAGCCCTCTTTCGTTGGATGTCGGTATTTGCTCGTCTATGATTAGATTAGCGCAAGCGGAAACAACAATACAAGCAAATTAAACAAATAAAGACAAAGCAAAAGAAATAGACAATGCTAACACAATGTCGTAACGTGGTTCACGACTACGCCGCTAATCCACGATCCCGATTCGTCCGAGGTGAATCACTCCTTCAAAGCCAATCACTATTGGTCTCTCCTTTGCACCAAGCTAGGTGGAGGTAACATTTACAATCAAGATCACTCTTCTTACAATAAGATTGAAGTAAAAGCAAGTAAGAAGAGTAGGGAATCGTGTATGACACTTTGGGAGAAGTTTAGAGCTTAAGTATTAGCCTCCCAAAGTCCCATCCTCTTCCTTTTTATAGAGGAAGAGGGTTTCTTCCCGTTGACACAGGAGCAGTCGACTGATGCCCTCGATCAGTCGACTGATCCTGTAGTTGTTGCCCAATAACGGCCGCTTTCCACGTTAGATTCCATCCAATGGCATTGGCATCACCGATCGATATTACCATCGACCGGGTACTCGATCAATGAGTCCTCAACGAGGTCGACCCATTCTGCGTTCGCAGATGCCATCACCGATTGCCATCCTTGGCCGATCGATGTCGACAAAGATCGACTGCTTGGGCCAAATGCCCATGAGTCAGACACCAGTCGAACCCAATCGACTCAGAGCAGTCGACTGGTGCCGTGTGAAACTCAAACTTAACATTAGTTTGAGCTTACGGCGGTCGGATAAACCTTAACCCTTGTGGTCAAGTTTCCGACACTCAGCCATTCGACCAAGTTCACCTAATGAGCTACTTACATTTCACTCATTCTCTCATCTCACTCGAAGTCCCTCGCCGAAGCTCTCTTCGTATGCGGCCACGTCCCTCGGCAAGACATCGACGCGACGACTGCAATGCTCCTTCACGTCTCTTGCCTCCAAGTCCGGCTTCCTTGGCTTCTTCAAGTCATCTCGTCCGTGGTCCTCCATCAAGCGCACGACTCTGCAATGCTCCTTCTCCGACTCAGGCATGAGGTTGTGAGTGGTGAACCCGCCAAGGCTCCATGTGCGAATTACTAAGCCCTGCATGACTTCAACGCACATATCAAATCAACATAACAAACTAACTTAAACCCTTTGCCACACACATCAAAACCTTATCATGGCAAGAGATTGCCCTAACAATCTCCCCCTTTTTGATGTGTGGCAATCCGTTTAAGTTAGGTAAAAATATTTGATATAAATTTCTAAGGTAAGAAAGCATGTAAACATAAACATGATATAGCAACATGCAACTCCCCCTTAATCCATGAAACTCTCTCTACAAATTTCTCTCCCTATCATAATTAACTTAAACATAATTATTTCTCCCCCTTTGACACCATCAAAAAGATTAACACTAAGTTATAAACTCATGACATCAAGTCTAATAGAAGAAAAATACCAAAAATTGTTTTAAAACCTGAATTCGGCCTCAACTAGTCTATTTTAGCCACCACGATCGGTTCAGTTGGACCTGATCGGCACGCGAATTTCAGAACTTTCTGATTTTTGGACCGAATTTCAGAAATGCATTGAAAATTCCAAAAAAATCGAAAAATCATGAAATTTGGGGAACATATTTCTTGTAAGATTCTTTATCAGTGAAAAATAGGTCTTCATGAAAAATCATTATATTTTCATGTATTTGCCAAAAATCCAAAAGCTTTAAAAACCACTAGGTTTTTGATCATGTGAGTATCAAGTTTAACACCTAGTTTTGATTCCAATTGTTTCAAAACATGAATACATAGATTTTAGATTAAGAAATTGTTTTGAAAACATATGAAATATCCAACCATGATCTTTGGGCAATATGTCTATGAATTAAACATGAGCCTTCCCCATGATTGGTCTATTATTGCTATTTTGATACTTCAAATGACCATCTAAATGCCATAGGCATTAGTGGACATTTGTATCATCCTAACATCTCACCCATGCTAAATTTTCAATCAAAGTAGCCTATGGTGAGTGTGAGATGCATCCTAGAGGGTATTTGTATATACTTAACTATTATATTCATACAATTCTATCAAGGTTAAGTATCAACCTAACAATCCTCATGATCATAAAGGCATATATCAATTAATTCTACATTATGATCATGAACCTAATGTATTCATCAATTAATAATCATGCATTAGGTATTATATCATGATAGTAAGCAAGGTATCACCTAAAGCATGATCTACACCTATTTCTCATGATTATGTGTCAAATATCAAAATCATAAATCATGATTGCACCTATACATAGCAATTACATTAATTATCATGATTTAAGTATTATTAACTATTTATAGGCACGTTATCATCACCTAACACTATTTCAAAAAGTTGTCCCGCCATCCTAAGTCAACCAAAATATGATATAGGTCAATTGCATATGGTTGACTACATTAGGGTTATCCTAACTGTCACGCCCCGGGGGCATCTTCGTCATCCAAATGATGGAGGAGCCCCTTAGTGACAATTATTCCGATATACATCGCTGGAACCAAATCAGATAAAAACTTTGAAATAATATAGAAATATAAGTATTTTATTAACCGCATGCATGCACGACTAAAAATATTAATCAATTAAAAGTAAAATATATTTATGAACCCAAAACAAATCGCAACAAAATCCAAAGTACATAAACAAAATACAATAACAAAAAGTAAATAAAACGACATCTCGATGATGCAGTGGGACCCGACCACCGCGGGACTCTCTGGCGGCGAAGGTAAATAGCCAGGACACGTCCTCTACTAGCTAACTGGAGGATAAAGAAGAGGGTGAAATCTACAACCACTCAGTGGGTGGATAGAAAGTAGTGCATAATCATAATGGATATAATGGACATAATGGAAGTTAAAGGAAATAAACTAGAGTAACCCAAACCTCAAGAGTATCAAAGTCAGTCTGCAACTAACCTGATCAACAATATAACAAATACACCTGCAACATATACAACTAACTGCAATCTACAAGCAATACATATCAAGATACCGCGACAAAGCCTCGTGGCTCTCGAGGTAATACAAAGACATTATCTGCGCGCAACCACATGCTACCACGACCGGGACTCGTAGGCAGATAAGCAATAAAAGACTCCATGTCTGCGGGCAACGACATGCTACCACGACCTGGTCTCGTGGGCAGACAGAGTATATAGCTATCTAGCTATGGACTGCACGCAACCACATGCTACCACGACCTGGTCTCGTGGGCAGTCAAGATGTAAGGTAGCTATCTAGCTACTTACGATACACGAATCCAACTATTACTAACTTCGAACGAGTAGTCCATGAGTATAACTCCGCGGCAGATCCTCTCAACCACGAATGGGAGACATAAGCGACCACAGGTATACCAAGCAACCATAGTTCAAAAGTAGAGAACCTCTACTGCAGACCCTCTCAACCACGAATGGGAGACATAGCTGGCAGCCGAGATAGAAGAAAAATTATAAATCCTCTACTGCAGACCCTCTCAACCACGAATGGGAGACATAGCTGGCAGTCGAGACAGGAGAAAAGTTATCTATCCTCTAACAATTAATCTTATCTTAATTATACTATTTCACTAGTTCATTCATAATACCAATCCAACAAAATAATAGGTAAGTATCTTCCAGCACTATCTACCTATTTATATCTCAACATTAATTAAGCACCTACAACAATAATATCAATCAATAACTACATGTTCATGATGAGCAAGCAATCTAAAATCCAAGGGTTCAGCGAATATAGTATCAAAGTAATTTTTAGCAATAACATCAGTAAACCAAATAACCAATAAAACCATGCACTAAATTCTAAAATCATAAAATCCACCCACCTCTGATTGTCGAATGTCCTAGCTCTCTTCCAATCCGAGAATTTGCTTCAGCTTTCAATTCTGTTATAATTAATCCATTCAACCGATTAATTACTCTATTTTAATTAACTAATTAATTATATCCATTACCTTAACTAATAGATTAACACCACCACTCTATTTACATTACCCGATTAATCAAAGTCTAATTAATTCCCCTAAACAGTTTAATTAATCCAGATTTTATTAGTCTAACAACAAATCAATTGAACTGTTTCATCAAACTTAAGCTAATTCAATTGTTTTCAATTAACAGATTAATCACCCAACCCTATTTAACTCAAAGATATCCATTCAATAATTCTAACCCAACTAAATCAATTGATCACAACTTTTGATTAATTAATCATAAGCTAATTAATTAAATAAATCTGGATTGATCAAGTGTTAACTACCTAAGTCACAAAAATGAAAATCCTACGGCTAAATTAATTACTCACCTAAGTCAACTAAAGCCGAACGTCTCCTTCCCCTGTGTTGCGATTTCCCACCAGCGATCGCCGGATTCCGGTCCCAGCTGAGCAGGAGACGGTGGCGGGATTCTTGGCGTTGGCGGAAACGCTGACGGCGAAGGCGACCCTCGGGCGCGAGCGATTTCGGGTGGAATCGTGCGATGGACAATACGGGATCGCGGGTCGATCGCTATTTATTCTTTGCGATCGCCTTCGAGGGTGCGTCTTGCCGTTTCGGAGGTGAGGCCGGGTGCGAGACGACACCGTGGCTAAGCGGTCACGGCGGCGTAATGCTGTGTAGCGATCGAACTCTTCCACGGTGGTGGCAGGGATAGGTCGCGGTGGCGGCGGCCCGTCGCGGTGGCGATGCGTGATAATGACGCACAAAGCGGCGGCGGAACAAGGAAAAAAGCGTAATTTTCTGGAGTATTAATCTAGGGCTTATTTATAACTTAGGGTAGTATTGAATTAATCAACCTTGATTAATTCAATTAACCAGAATCATAAAATTTTTATACCAAATGCCTATAAATAGACTGTCTCAAAAATTATCCGAAGCTTTTTCTTACTTAAATATCAATAACTAAATCTCCGTTTTTGAAACAATAACTTTATTATTGGATAAAGCCAATTTGACTTACTCCAATCTGAATAAAATTTTATCCCGAAATTATCAACTAAAATTCTAATAAATAACTAAATTTCAATTTAGTAAAAATGGATAAATAAATTTACTTTATTTATCTCGTAATTAAATTAAATTATTATTGTATTATATTATTTTTTTTTTATATTTAATTTGTTATATATATGTACATATATATATATATTTTTCGATATATTACATTCTCCCCCACTAATAAAAATTTGGTCCCCAAATTTCCTACTCGATATACCCTGATGAAGATATCCTATCTACATGTTGTTCTTTTACTCTAAACAGTTGCTTCATCGAAATCTCGTTACCATCCAACTTCAATCCAGCAGATGCCCTTTCTTCATTCTTTGCGCTTGGAATATACTCTGGAACTTCAACTATATCCTTCATAACATAAATAAATTGAGTACATACTCTCATATTAACAAAATATGAAAGTCATTATGTACTTCTATAGTTAGTTAACCCTAATTGTTACGTCACTCGTTTAGCTCACTCTAAACCTTCACATTCCAATTGTCAGATCGTAACCCTCTCGGTGGGTTATGGACCCATCATGCTTCCACTGCGCCACTCTGATCCCAAATTGGGTGCTAGTCTTCTCATCTTCAGCAAGTGTGAGATATAATGCATTTGTACTGAGTTGTATGTCAAGTCTCATACTCTAAATTACGGGTAGTCTAATTTCAAATCAAGGTATGCCTATCAAAATCTAAGGGTTACTCCTTTACTTCGTAATGAGACGTTAAAGTCTTCCTTTATTATAACTAATCTATAAAGGCAAGGTATCATAATTCTACTAATTTTTCCCTAAGTATTATCGGGATATCAAGGAATGTGAGCTATCAATATATCAACTAGAATAGGGTGCAGGAACAATACCTCGTATACCATACCCATCTCGCTAAGTCATCTCGATCAGTATGACTCAGTCTAACACTATTCAATAAGTATCTATGAGGAATTCAAACATTCTAATCTAGATATAGGTTATGAAATCTTGGACGAAGTGAAGCATATGATCATAGTCCTGGGCTCCCAAGTAGGGTAAAATTTTATAAGTCGACTAAATTCTACATTGTAATCCATGATGCTTCGATCGCCTTGCGTAAGATTCAGAAACTCCTAGCGACAACTTATACGGAAAAGAGACAGGGAAAATATTGTCTCTCCAAGGCCTCTCGAAATAGTTCCCAAGTGATACTCTACTCCCCGAAATCCTCCGCGGTATTTTCCACCATGTAATGGTCTGACCTCGTAAGTGATACACGACAAGCTCCATCTTTTCTGCATCCATGCAAGTTATGTATCTAATGAATCTTCTACATTTTCCATCCACGCATGAGCAATCCATGGATCAGCATCCCCTAAAATAAGGTAAAATGATCCTTCATCGTCTTAGTCAGTGTAGGTATACACACCTTATCTATGACCAAATCACTAGTAGTAGGGATTGATACTCTCTGAGGGGTCACTCCTTGACTTCCAAATGGGTGGCTAGCGGGCCTAATCCTAGCTTCCTAATTCGACACCAGTCGACATCCCTAAAGAGTTTACATTTTCAATCTTGAGGGTAGGTCCCGCAACATCAATAGGTCATTTTCGAGGTCGACCTCGTCCACGACCATGTGTAGGGGAATTTCACTACGTAACATTTCCTACAATGAGCAAATATGTAAGTATCTAACAAAAATATAATGATAACTTCCTATTACATAAGGAAAGTACAGTGACCACTAAAGACAACAACTTTTCCTATAGCTCAAAGATGTCCTTCTGCTTGCTTGGTCCCAAAACACAAAAGTCCAAAAAATAAAGAATAAGAAAATCTCGAAACACGAAACCCACAAATCGAAATCGCAAACCTAAGCTCTGATACCAATAAAATTGTCACGCCCCGGGGGCATCTTCGTCATCCAAATGATGGAGGAGCCCCTTAGTGACAATTATTCCGATATACATCGCTGGAACCAAATCAGATAAAAACTTTGAAATAATATAGAAATATAAGTATTTTATTAACCGCATGCATGCACGACTAAAAATATTAATCAATTAAAAGTAAAATATATTTATGAACCCAAAACAAATCGCAACAAAATCCAAAGTACATAAACAAAATACAATAACAAAAAGTAAATAAAACGACATCTCGATGATGCGATTGGGACCCGACGCAAGGGACTCTCTGGCGACGAGTAAACTCTACTAGCTAACCTGGAGGATAAAAGAAGAGGGGGTGAGTACAACCACTCAGTGGGTGGATAGAAAGTAGTGCATAATCATAATGGATATAATGGACATAATGGAAGTTAAAGGAAATAAACTAGAGTAACCCAAACCTCAAGAGTATCAAAGTCGATAACAAATCAACAATATAACAAATACACCTGCAACATATACAACTAACTGCAATCTACAAGCAATACATATCAAGATACCGCGACAAAGCCTCGTGGCTCTCGAGGTAATACAAAGACATTATCTGCGCGCAACCACATGCTACCACGACCGGGACTCGTAGGCAGATAAGCAATAAAAGACTCCATGTCTGCGGGCAACGACATGCTACCATGACCTGGTCTCGTGGGCAGACAGAGTATATAGCTATCTAGCTATGGACTGCACGCAACCACATGCTACCAAGACCTGGTCTCGTGTTCAGTCAAGATGTAAGGTATCTATCTAGCTACTTACGATACACGAATCCAACTATTACTAACTTCAAGCAGTAGTCCATGAGTATAACTCATGGCGGATCCTCTCAACCACGAATGGGAGACATAAGCGACCACAGGTATACCAAGCAACCATAGTTCAAAAGTAGAGAACCTCTCAACCCTCTCAACCACGAATGGGAGACATAGCTGGCAGCCGAGATAGAAGAAAAATTATAAATCCTCTACTGCAGACCCTCTCAACCACGAATGGGAGACATAGCTGGCAGTCGAGACAGGAGAAAAGTTATCTATCCTCTAACAATTAATCTTATCTTAATTATACTATTTCACTAGTTCATTCATAATACCAATCCAACAAAATAATAGGTAAGTATCTTCCAGCACTATCTACCTATTTATATCTCAACATTAATTAAGCACCTACAACAATAATATCAATCAATAACTACATGTTCATGATGAGCAAGCAATCTAAAATCCAAGGGTTCAGCGAATATAGTATCAAAGTAATTTTTAGCAATAACATCAGTAAACCAAATAACCAATAAAACCATGCACTAAATTCTAAAATCATAAAATCCACCCACCTCTGATTGTCGAATGTCCTAGCTCTCTTCCAATCCGAGAATTTGCTTCAGCTTTCAATTCTGTTATAATTAATCCATTCAACCGATTAATTACTCTATTTTAATTAACTAATTAATTATATCCATTACCTTAACTAATAGATTAACACCACCACTCTATTTACATTACCCGATTAATCAAAGTCTAATTAATTCCCCTAAACAGTTTAATTAATCCAGATTTTATTAGTCTAACAACAAATCAATTGAACTGTTTCATCAAACTTAAGCTAATTCAATTGTTTTCAATTAACAGATTAATCACCCAACCCTATTTAACTCAAAGATATCCATTCAATAATTCTAACCCAACTAAATCAATTGATCACAACTTTTGATTAATTAATCATAAGCTAATTAATTAAATAAATCTGGATTGATCAAGTGTTAACTACCTAAGTCACAAAAATGAAAATCCTACGACTAAATTAATTACTCACCTAAGTCAACTAAAGCCGAACGTCTCCTTCCCCTGTGTTGCGATTTCCCACCAGCGATCGCCGGATTCCGGTCCCAGCTGAGCAGGAGACGGCGGCGGGATTCTTGGCAGCGCCGGAAGCAACGTTGACGGCGAAGGCGACGACCCTCTGGGCGCACGCAGGCGATTTCGGGGTGGAATCAGCGCGATGGACAATACGGGGATCGCGGGTCGACAGTCGCGCTGTTGCTGCGACTCCGTCGGTGATCGTCTTCGAGGGCGCCGTTGTCCGGAGGTGAGGCCGGCAATGGAGACGACACCGCCCGCTAGCGGTCACGGCGTAGTAATGTGGCCGCGATCGAACTCTTCCACGGTGGTGGCAGGGATAGGTCGCGGTGGCGCGGTGGCCGGCGTCTTGTAGGCGATCTTGTACGGCAATGACGGCGCCAGCGGCAATGGCCGCATGCTGATGAGACGATCATGGCGGCGGGTTGGGTTGCCGACGCGAGGAAGACGCGAGTCGGGAGAGGGAAAAACAAGGAAAAAAAGAAAACGTAATTTTCCTGGAGTATTAATCTAGGGCTTATTTATAACTTAGGGTAGTATTGAATTAATCAACCTTGATTAATTCAATTAACCAAGTCCTTAAAATTTTTTATACCAAATGCCTATAAATAGACTGTCTCAAAAATTATCCGAAGCTTTTTCTTACTTAAATATCAATAACTAAATCTCCGTTTTTGAAACAATAACTTTATTATTGGATAAAGCCAATTTGACTTACTCCAATCTGAATAAAATTTTATCCCGAAATTATCAACTAAAATTCTAATAAATAACTAAATTTCAATTTAGTAAAAATGGATAAATAAATTTACTTTATTTATCTCGTAATTAAATTAAATTATTATTGTATTATATTTTTTTTTTATATATTTAATTTGTTATATATATGTACATATATATATATATTTTTCGATATATTACACTAACCCTTAAGGATGGATTTTGGAACCCAAAATAAGTTCTTTCCTATTGGATTCACTAAGTACTCCTTGGAGATCCATTTCCTAGCTATTACTTTCTTCTTATCTTGTCCCCTAGCAATTAGGTATTTATAGGCCTTTTCATTTTTCTTTTCTTTGTATCCTAGGCCTTTTTTGTTAAAGCTTGCCCTTTGGCTCCCTATAATCATATTCAATGTGTTTGAGCCAATTGTGAATTTTTCTAGGGCTTTTGTCAAATAATCTACCTTTTCCCTTAAAGCCCTATTTTCATCCATACATGCATCACTAACATTAAATGACATATATTCATGTGAGCATGCATCATCATGGCAAGAAGAAATATTTTCATTTTGATTTAAGCATGCTTTTTCTAGTTTCTCTTCTAAGTCCTTAATTTGTTCTAGCATGCTTTTGTTCTTCTTCTTAGCTCTAAATAAATCCCTAGTTAAGCTAGAAATCATAAAAACTATTTTCTTAGGAGTTAGATTTGTTACCATAGTTTCCATGTCCTCTTCTTCTTCTTCGGATGAGGAGGATGTAGAGGCTCCCCCTTCACTTGAGCTCTCTCCACTTGAGCTTGATTCTTCATTTTCGGTGGAGGAGCAATCCAAGTCGTCGAATGCCATCAATGCTAGGTTGGTGACAAATGCATTTTCTTCCTCGGATGAGGAAGAGGAAGAAGGGTCATCCCATGTCTTGGCCTTGAATGCTTTGGCCTTCCCCTTTTCCTTTGCCTTCTTTTCTTCTTCCTTTTTCTTGTTCCCCTTTTTCTTCTTCTTTTCTTCTTTCTTGTTCATCTCTTCTTTGCTCTTGTTTAGGAGGGGACAATTGTCCCTTATGTGACCCTCTCCTTGGCAATTGTAGCATATGATCTTTCCTCTTGGTCTCTTATTCCTATTATTTGATTTGTTAAATCTAAAACCTTTTAATGCACGTCTTACCCTCCTTACCATATACGCTTCTTCCGTGCTATCCATGGAGGAGGAGGAGGAAGCTTCATCATCATCGGAGGAGGAAGGAATCTCTATCTTCTTCTTCCCCTTGTTTGCCAAGAATGCTACTCCTCTTGAAGGTTGGATTTTTGGCTCTTCTTGTATTCCTTCAAGCCTTGTTTCGTGGAGCTCCATTGTTGAGAAGAACTCCTCCAAGGTGCTCACTTCTAGATTCTTTGAAATATAGAAGGAGTCCACCATGGAGCTCCACTTTGAGGATCGCGGAAAGGCATCTATAGCCTTCATAACCATATCCCAGTTTGATAGCTTCTCACCTACACTTGACAAACCGGTTATAATTTCCTTGAAACGAGAATGTAAGGAAATTACCTTTTCTCCCTTTTCTAGTTTAATGTTGTTGAGTTGGGAGCGGAGGAGGTCTCTCCTTGCTAGCTTCGCCTCGGATGTACCTTCATGAAGCTCAATTAGCTTCTCCCACATCTCCTTGACACTTAGGCATTCTCCAATTCGGTTAATCTCTTATTGGGGGAGCACATTGAAAAGATGATGCTTGACTTTTGAGTTTGCAAGGTGTTCTTCCCTTTACTTTTTGGTCCACCTAGATTTCTCTATTGGCTTCCCTTCTTCATCCCTAGGCAAAATGAAACCGGATTCCATTGTAATCATGATATCAAAATCTGTTTCAAAAAATACCTCCATTCGCTTCTTCCACCAAGCGAATTCTCCTTCAAACTTTGGTGGATGAATGTTGGAGCCGGCCATTTGAAAGTTGCTTGTTGTGATGGTTAGTCCTCGACAAGCTTTCCTTGGCTATGATACCACTTGTTGGAGGATCGATTGGCCGACTAGAGGGGGGTGAATAGCCCTCTTTCATTGGATGTTGGTATTTGCTCGTCTACGATTAGATTAGCGCAAGCGGAAACAACAATACAAGCAAATTAAACAAATAAAGACAAAGCAAAAGAAATAGACAATGCTAACACAATGTCGTAACGTGGTTCACGGCTACGCCGCTAATCTACGATCCCGATTCGTCCGAGGTGAATCACTCCTTCAAAGCCAATCACTATTGGTCTCTCCTTTGCACCAAGCTAGGTGGAGGTAACATTTACAATCAAGATCACTCTTCTTACAATAAGATTGAAGTAAAAGCAAGTAAGAAGAGTAGGGAATCGTGTATGACACTTTGGGAGAAGTTTAGAGCTTAAGCATTAGCCTCCCAAAGCCTCATCCTCTTCCTTTTTATAGAGGAAGAGGGTTTCTTCCTGTTGACACAGGAGCAGTCGACTGATGCCCTCGATCAGTCGACTGATCCTGTAGCCATTGCCCAATAACGACCGCTTTCCACGTTGGATTCCATCCAACGACATTGGCATCAGTCGACTGATATTACCATCAGTCGACTGGTGCTCGATCAGTCGAGTCCTCAACGAGGTCGACTCCATCTGCGTGCCCGCGGTCGTCATCGATCGTCGCCCTTTCGCGGCCGATCGATAAATCGATGATGACCCCCATGATACGATCGCTTGGGCCAAATGCCCATGAGTCGACACAACCACGAACCATCGACTCGAGAGTACGATCGTCATTTTATGGCAGTCGACTGGTGCCGTGTGAAACTCAAACTTAACATTAGTTTGAGCTTCCGGCGGTCGGATAAACCTTAACCCTTGCGGTCAAGTTTCCGACACTCAGTCATTCGACCAAGTTCACCTAATGAGCTACTTACATTTCACTCATTCTCTCATCTCACTCGAAGTCCCTCGCCGAAGCTCTCTTCGTACGCGGCCACGTCCCTCGGCAGCATCAGGTGCACGGCTCTGCAATGCTCCTTCACGTCTCTTGCCTCCGAAGTCTGCTTCCTTGGCTTCTCTTTAAGTCATCTCGTCCGGCGGTCCCTCGGCAGCATCAAGCGCACGGCTCTGCAATGCTCCTTCTCTGACTCAGGCACGAGGTTGTGAGTGGTGAACCCGCCAAGGCTCCATGTGCGAATTACTAAGCCCTGCATGACTTCAATGCACATATCAAATCAACATAACAAACTAACTTAAACCCTTTGCCACACACATCAAAACCTTATCATGGCAAGAGATTACCCTAACAGATACCTCAAGAAGAAGAGATGGACCGAAGAGCAAGCTCAATCCTTTGGAAGAAATGATAAGGTAACACAAATGATATTGAATTCGTTACCTAATGAAGTCTTGTCTAGATTAGGTGAATGTCAAGATGTCAAGGAGCTATGGAGCAAATTGGCAAAGCTTCATGAAAATTCCCCACTGGTCTCAAGTGAAGAATCATCCTCACAAGAGTGTGAGAATTCAGAGGTTGAAAGACCATCAACATCCGAGGAAGTCTCCACCTCTAGGATTAAGGGGGAGGAGAGATCATCCACTTCGGAGCAAAATCAAGAAGAACCATCAACATCCGGGAGAGACGAAGAAGTTCAAAATTCCCCTACCATGGAAGGTAACTCAAGCACAATAATTAGAAATAAAAATCATATTGCGTGTTTTGAGTATAGGGAAGTAGGACATTACAAGAGTAAGTATCCAAAGCGAGTCAAGAAGACTCAACCGACGCCAAAAGTTCATGAAAAACCTAAGGATGTCGGAGCCCCAACAATCAAGAGCAAGGAGCACATAATTTGCTTCAAATGCTATCAAAAGGGGCATTATAGAAGCCAATACCCTAAGGGAAGACAACCTAGCAAGGGCAAAGGAGAAGTTATATATGTAGGGGGAGCTAAGACAAATCCTAAGGTAAATTTAAATAATGCTCATCCTTTATATAAGGTCAAAAAGCATGATGGGAGTAATGTTAATACTCTTTCTATTGTTCATGATCATGAAAAGCATGCTAGAAATAGATCTTATTATTTAGGTGCTAAATCATGTGATATTAGGGTTAAGGACAAATTTAGAACAAATAACCTTAGAATAATTCTACCTAAGGAAGCAATTAGAAAGGTAGAAAACCGTTTAGACATTAATTCTAAGAAGGGTAGGTATATGCCTAAAAGAAAGGACAATGCCCAAAGAATGAATGAAAATTCAAAAATTAGGCAATTAGAGTTAGAGAACCAAGTCTTGAGGTCAAGGCTTGAAAAATTAGAGAAGACCCTTGCAAGAATGTCAAATTCAATTAAAAGGTCTAAGAGTCAAAACCTAGGGTCTAAAAGGCAAGAACCATCTAGGGGTAAGCCCAAGGAGACCTACTATAGTGTTCCATTCGATTATGGAACCATTTATATGTCTAGAAAAACCAAGGTTACTAGGGAAGTCATTCCTAAGGTTAATTATGGTAGGTGCCTAGTGACCAAGGTTTCTATGAAATCTAGGAAAGCCACTAATAAGGTCACAAGGGAAGTTATCCCTAGAGTTGACCTAGACAAAACCCAATTGACCAAAACTTCCAAGCCAAAAAGGGTCATTAGAAAGGTACTAAGGGAAGATATCCCTAGTGAGTAGCTAGTAAATCCAAGGAGCTTCAATAGGTATTGGATTCCTAGGAGCGTGATTCCATCACGCTAAATGGGTTAGGTTAAGTCAGCCTTAAATGAATGGGTAGTTAACCTAATCATAGCAAAGTTGACACTTTAGAACATTTTCAAGATTATGGGATACTTTGGAAATGAGGGTTGAATTTGTGTCATATAGGATTTTAGGATGTGCCAATTAAAATTGAGAAGTTTAAAAATTGATCAAATTGGCACGAGTTAGGTTTTAGAGTCATGATGTGCCATTTTAAGTTTTTGACACACTTGGGAGATGAGTGGTGTCATGACAAATTAGTGTAAATTTTAGAAAATGACAATTTGAGCTTAACACTTAGGTATTATATACCTTTGTATTTTATACATGACATGCTTTGTTTGTCTTGTCATGTTATGACATCATATTTCATTTAATCATATAAAATATCATGATAATATTTAGGCTTGACTTTTATGTCATGCTAGTGTTTAGATTTTAGTTATATACCATGACATCATGATTGTTGGCATATACTTTATTTATATTATCATTATATGTCATAATCATATCTCATGCATTTAGGATTAATTAAAATTAATTTAAGGACAATGGTACGATTTGAAGTCTCATGTATAAGGGAATCAAATAGAGTTGCCTAGAAAAATTTATAAGACCTTAGATTAGGAAGAACAAAAACTCATATCTCATATTACATTGACATGTGTGCATGTGTATTGATACACCCTAGATACATATGGAATGTTAGAAAAATGAGTTAAGTTCAAGGTACATAGTTCTTGCATCTAGATGAACTCAAACTCATCTTATACCATTGATGGATCATGGAAAAAGTTAATGTGCAAGTCATGTGCATTGAGCCCATAGATCATGGTCTAATATAATATTTTAAAATCATTTCAAAACTATTTTGAAAAACCTTGGTGAAGCCTATCTTTTGATAGCAATTACCATTGATGAAGTTGATACAAAGTAGGCTCAAAACATTGAGGTTATCTTTGTTTTTGAACTTTATATCAATCTCACTATTTAATAAGTATTCTAATTTTCAAATATTTTTCACCTATAATGTTTAACATGAGTATTATACATATGAATTTTTATGAATTTTCGAATTATGTATAATTACTTATGATTTTTTAAATTTCAATTCTGGATTTCTACAATTGCAGAAACCAATTAACTGTCGCTTTGGACAGTCGACTAGTCGTTGACCGAGTTGACTGCCAAGATTGATTTCGAGTAAACAAGATTGTTTAGCTCATGTTTCAGCCATTTTAGGCTACCCTAATTGCTTCTAACCCTAGGATATATTTTGGAAAGCATTGGAAGGGTGGAAATCCATTGGAAATGGATTAGGAGAGTTGTTTAGGGTGAAAATCAAATTTTAAGGTATGTGAAAGTTCAAGTTTAAACTTTTGCCCATATTTTTGATGGTTTAGTGTTCCTATAGGCTTAGTGACTCTCCAAGGACATTGCTGGTGCAATGGTCAAGGGGGAGCAAGCCTTTAGGAGGAGGTTATCCATCATGGGATGATGAGTGTGTATTCCTCAAAGGGGGCGACATGAAAGTTTTGGAAACCCTCATTGTGCTCACCAAAGGAGGAGAATTGGAGAAGTGAGGATTGCCTCTCACTTAGTGATATGAGACTTATCACTAGGAAGAGTGAAGACATCCAGATGTTTTTTTGACCAAGAGAGAGATTGTAAGATCTCATTGGTATATGAGACATTGATACTTTTGGGGAGTTTTTTTGATGTATGTCAAAGGGGGAGAAGTGAGGTTTTCAGTTAGGTAACCCTTCACTATGCTTTGGAATTGAAAGTGTTTAAGTTTAGGTTATTATTAGTCTAACTTAAAGGTATTGGCAAACATCAAAAAGGGAGAAATTGTTAGTGCAATCGACCTAGGTCACGATTGACCAGACTCGAGTTTGATTCGAGTAGTATTTTGATGCTTGACAATGAGTTGACTATATGATTGACATGAGATTGAGAAGTCTAAGTGAGACACTTGGCATTAAAAAGTCCAAGTCTTGTGTACTTGGCATGGAAAGTCCAAATTTTGTGTACTTGTCATGGAAAGTCCAAGTCTTGTGTACTTAGCATTGGAAGTCCAAGTCTTGGGTACTTGGCATGGGAAGTCCAAGCATGGGTCTTGGCAATAGTAAAGTCCAAGTTATGGGTACTTGACATGGAAAGTCCAAGCATGAGTCTTGAAAAATGGAAAGTCCAAGCATGAGTATTGACATTTGGAAAGTCTAACATGGAGTTGGCAAGAAAAGTCCAAGGGTGTGATATTGGTGGCCAGCGTAAAGTCCAAGCGGTAGTCTTGGCGGCATAAGTCCAATGTTTGGCAATGTAAAGTATAAGCGTGTGTCTTAGTGGCATAAGTCCAAATGTACCTTGGTGATGTAGACCTGGTTAGCATGACAAGAGTCGATGAAATCACCTGAAGGCTAGCATGTGGATGAACAAGTCATGGATGACTTGGAGGGATCCAATAGGCGCGAGGCTGATGGAGGTGGCTAGAAGGCTTATGTCTAGGCTAAGGGTGGTCTAGCAAGTATAAGGGGATCATACTTGGAGTAAATCTCATGTTTGAAGTTAACAGTCGACTGAGGTTATGGATCAGTCGACTTTTCAATGATCTTTTCCATATCTTTTTAATATGAAATTTTAATTATTCTTTCAACAATTCCAACACAATAATCTTCCAACTCAACCTTATCGGGTCATGAGTTTTTCGAGCTCCACACATAACGTAATAAGTTCTTGGTTGACCTTGATCTTCTGATTCATATGCAATCTATCAACCTTCTTTGTGCACGTTTGAAACACAAGATAAACAACTTAAACTCTATCTAATACATCAAAAAAACTAGTCAAACTTGGCGACTTGAGACATTATTATACATAGTGACTATATGTAGGCTCATGTTGCCAATAGTGGGCATTATATGTGGCTATTGTCTTGTTTGCGTAACCCACAACTATCATAGAGTGGCATAATATCTAATGAAATTGATATATGATACACTTTTTTTTAGTGGTTTTGTCTCGTAAAACGACCTTTAATAATACATTGAAACTATCTAAATTTGAAATATTATGATAATTCATAAAAAATATTTTTATCAATCCTTTTGTGTTTTTTATAATCAAGATATCTAAATTTTACCCGATTAAACCCAAAGAGAAAAGAGTCTTCTTTTGCTTCGCTTAATTATCAATCCGGCCCTTTATATAACAGTGTTTATTCCATTGACCAAAATCAGAATGTCATTAAAAAATAATTTAGTCTGCAATAGGAAAGTGAATTGAGACCTCTTTTCAATTAACTTTTGATATGCATAAATTCATTAATGATCTTTCATTGAAAGATTTGTCGCATGTATTTATGTCACCTATTCATCTATCTCAATACAATTAGTAATACACCAAGGCTACGCGTGTAGTATAACGTAATATAATCAACCTTGTAATATAATTAAGTTTGTAATGATTATATTATTATGTTTGATCAAAAAACTATATGTAATCTTTGATTACAAGAGTGATTACATTCTTTTATTTGATGTCCATTACAAAAATGACAAAGATGATCGACGACGAGGGATGATTGGAGACGGTGGCGACGAGGGATGGTTGGAGACGATGGCGACGACGATGGCGATTATTGGGCGACCAACAACGGTGGGCGCCGCCTGCTAGTGGACATCAGCGCTAGTCGGCGATGACCACCGGTGTCGCTGGGTGGGGACCGACGGTGGTCGCTGGTGTCGCCCCGATGGCTGACGCACGGTCGATGGCGGTCGGCGATGATCGATGATGGTCATTAACGTTGACCGACACGGTTGTCGATGGCGGCCAACAGTGGTCACTGGGAGTGGCAGACGGTGGTGGTCGCTAGTGTCGGTTGGCGGTGGCCGCTGATGGCGGGCGGTAGGCGGCAGGCGGTGGTGGTCGCCGACGGTGGGGGTCACCGACGATGGGTGGCGACGACGGGTGGCGGGCGACGACGGACGACGACGGGCGATCGACCGGCAGAAGGGGGCGATCATGGTCGCTGACGGGGCGAGTGGTGACGGCGAGGCGGCGGAGGGGGGGGCGAGCAAGGCGACGCGCGCGGGCGGGGGCGACCGAGCGGCAAGTGACGCGGCGGCGAGCAGTGAGGGGGCGGGGCGAAGACGACGACGGCAATGGGCGGCGACGGCGGGCGAGTGGAGGGGGGGGCAGCTGAGTGACGCGCGGGCGACGGGCGGACGGGCGATGGGCGAGCGACGAGCGATCGACGGGCGAGCGACGAGCGAGCGACGGTGGTCGTTGACGGCGATCGACGATCGACGATCGGCGATGGGTGGCGGGCGACGGACGGAGGGTAGCGACAGGGGACGCTCGGTGGTGGTGGACGACGTTCGACGACAACCAACAGTTGGTGACATCCATTTGGCCAGAGCAGCAACAGTAATGATCGACGTCGATTGCTGAACGTCCAACGCTATTCATATTACGACTTAGAAGGTAATCATAGGTTTTACTTTGTAATACAGATTATAAAATTTTAGTATCTTTTATAATACAGATTATATTATATTATAATTTTAAAAGGATAACAAACTAAGTAATAATTTTGTAATGTAATTTGGATTATATTACAAAATGAATTATAACCTACCAAATCTAATCCAAATGAAACATTATTTCAACTACTAATGATATTGAATTACATGTGAAAATCTATTTATATTTTTCAAATTTATTATAATGATGAATGAAATTTTTTTATAAAATCAAATTAAACCTAATTAATAGAATCATAAAATTTGAATATTTAAATTATAAAAAAATAATTTTTTTTTTTTAAGTTTCAACTAAGTGTTCAAGTGTGATGATCTACCTAAATATTTACATAAAAATATTTTTAGGATAAAAAAAAAGAAGTAGGTTGAAGCCCTACTCATATTTTTAACCTAGAAATTTAATATTAAAAATACCTTAAATTAAATTTATCTAATTTTCATGTACAGCCGTCGTCACGCATCGTTCCTCGTTCTTCCAGCATGCACTGCGACGCGACCCACGCGATCTCGCGCTCCTCCCCTTCGCCGCCGTGTTCTTCCAGCAGTCTCCCCCTCTGTCTCTGTCTCTCTCTCTGTCTCTCGCCTCCCCTGAGCAACCCAAAACCAAAAGGACGCTCGGATTCCATCCTTCTCTCATCGTGAACGCATTGAGATTCGCACTTCCGTCGTCTTTCTCTTTCTCTTTCCCTTTCTCTCTTTCTCCGCCTAATTTTGCTACAGAGACCGAAGGGTGACGCTGCTAATATATTAATATGCCAGAGCTTTAGCTTTTCGCAGCAAAGCAGAACTTTGACCGGACTAAATTAATACCCTTTTCTTTTCTTTGTCGAAACAGAGCAATGATCATTCACTGCACGCATTTATTTAATTCTCTGGTTTTATGCGTGCCATAATTTCTTTTCCTGTTTTAACCCAAACATGCAGTTAATAATCTTCCGAATTCAATGGAATTTAATGGATGAGTAAAGATTATCCTGCCATTGCCAGTTGCCGTCTCTTCTCCGTCCTAAGTTTGGAAACATATCTCTGCTAAATTCCCCAGGCTCTTCGCTGCTCGGTCGCAGTTCTAGCTTTGGGCCTTTGGTTGCAGTCTCTTTGAAACGTCAAGAAGGTGGAAGAGTGGTAGGAGAGGCAGAGGCAGAGGCAAGGAGGGAGCGAGCGAGCAAGAAGAGCACTCTGTTTCATACGTATTGTACATTTATGCATGGAAGGTAGGGAGGGCGTTGTGGTGGTAGAGTACGAGGGAGGGGGAGGAAGTGGAAGAGGAACACCGGATGCTGTACAAGGAGAATGGGAAGTCCCGCCGGCGGCATTTTCCAGCAGTGTCGCCGGCATCACCGTGGCGCCGCCTGAAGGGACTGACTTTACTATTGGACTGGTTGGAAGCGGAAGCGGCGGTGGCGGCGACGAAGGCAGCGAGGGAGACCTCGCGGTGGTGAAGAAGAGGGGAAGACCCAGAAAGTACGGCCCCGACGGCCTGGCTTTGGTGCCGTCTCCCACCGCTGCGTCTGCCTCCCCGTTCTCCCCTGGTTCTGGTTCCTCTGACGGAAAACGGGGTAGAGGGCGACCACGCGGCACCGGCAGCCGCCAACTCCTTGCGGCTCTCGGTAACAAACAAACCCCCCCTCCAATTGCTTGCTCTCCTGCCCCCCTTCTTCTCCTCCTCCTCCTCCTCCTTTTAGAAGCTGTTCTCTCTGAGGGCTTTTGTCACGAAGTCATCATTTGTCTGTTGTTCTACAGTGACGAAGAAGACTACCGTTTTCTTCTGATTAAATTAGGATGCTAAACAAGAAAAAAACCACGATATCATACCCAACGCTGCTTGTTTCCTTGATTTCCTCGTCTCACATTTTGCTTCTTGTTGATGTTTTGAAGGAGAATGTTTTACTTTCTCAGCTGGAGGGGGCTTTACGCCCCATGTTGTGACCATTGCTACAGGGGAGGTAGTATATGCCCATTTTGCCGTGGCCTTCATGTTGTTTTCCCCCGCTTCTCTGTTTATGTTAAGTAAATGTTCTTGTCCATGGTCGATCATATACCTGCAGGATGTTGTTGGAAGAATACGTTCCTTCTCAGAAAAGGGTCCACGAGCTGTTTGTATACTCTCTGCAAATGGATCTATCTCCAATGCTACCCTGCACCAGCCTGGTTCTTCCGGGGGTACTTTGACATATGAGGTATGACTACCTTGCTTCATCCTAAATCCATTTACACATGCATTTCTATAAAACATGTTGGTGATGTTCTTAAAATGCTACCTTGCTTCATACTCAGTCTCGCTTTATTTACATAATTCTAGAAATGCATTGGCCATATTCTTAAAAGGACTACTTACAATCAGCCAGTTGGTTATTTGGTGATGGCAGATTGCTTTGTTCTTGGTTAAGTTTCAGAGTTCTTAAATCTGCACAGAATTTGCCTTTAATTGATTTATTAATTAAATATGGTTCATAACTCGCACATCGCAATCAGATATGTGTTGCAGATCATATTGGATCGCATGTTGCTATTCCTTTCCCATTTTGATGTCATAATACTACATGTCTGACCATTCTTATTAAATGGGATCCCATTCAAGTATAGGATTTGAAACCTCTATACCAATGCTGAATAAGAGGTCCATCAGGCTTGTATTGTAACTAACAGGTTTAATCGTTACCAAATCTACACAAGCAACAAAAACTTTGATGCTGTATTCTTCGCTATTCAGCAGCAGATCATAATTTATATACTACATAAAGACTAACTTCAAATGATATTTTGGAATAATCATACTGGTCTTCTCGATGAGTTTTAGGTTTAACTGATTGTAAATTGGTTTTGATAGAAAAAAGACTCTCCCTCTCTTTGCAATATAAGGGGATCCGTGCAATTTCCATCAACTAGAACATAAGTTTTAAATGGTGGAATGCCCTACTTGTTACCATATCATACTAGCGTCCCTCGGTCGTTGAAAAATTAAAGCCCTTTTAGTAGACTGATATGCTACTTAGACTTGGGTACGGGTATTCATAATGGTTAGGGGTTTGTCGACACAATTTATTCTATAAGTTTTACATGTAATCAACTGGATTATCGGTCGTCCCCCTCAAGTATGGGTGTTAGTATCATTGGGACAGATATGTTAGAATTTTATAAATTTCTTCGCCAACATTGACTTGGTCTGTGGGTGCTCATTGGATAGGTTTACAATTTGTTTGTGCAGAAACTCCTTGCCCACTTTAGAGATTTAGCTTAGAAGAATAGTCATTTAAATTTGTTTTCAATCAAATTTGGTGTTTGTTCTGAACTTGATCGTACAAATGTACAGGGTCGATTTGAGATCCTTTCTCTGTCTGGGTCATTCTCAAACACTGCTATTCAGGGTGTACGGAATAGAACTGGTTTGATAAGTGTCTCACTCGCTGGGCCTGATGGCCGTGTCATTGGCGGAGGAGTTGCCGGTCTGTTGCTTGCTGCTAGTCCAATTCAAGTAAGGAATATTGCTCTCGTTGCTTCTAAACATTCATTATCAGTTATGTGTGTGATTTGCGAGCTCTGTTACATCTTTCATGGCCTACCTAAAATTGGATATATGGTGTAAGGAGAAATGATAGTCGCAGATACAACTCTCGTTATGCTTCCTAATACACAACCATCATCTTAAAATTCAGCATTTTGGCATTTGCATCAATTACACTTCTCTAAAACTATGTATCACGCATTTCTTTCTAGACAAAAGAATGTCAAAACTCTTAACCTTCGTTTTAGTAATCCATGCTAAAATGAATGGTCACAATTTGAAGCCTTCGAAATTCGTATTAGACACCTATGAACTAATTGATAATTGGGCTAATACAACTGTCTTCAAATGTTTTAGGCTAGCAAAGCTTTTAGAGGCCATTTCACAGAATGTGCTTATTAGTTGGAGTATACAGTTTGTATTTGAGCAGTGATGTCTTTGCTAATTTTGTTTTTATATCAGGAATTTAGTAGTATTTCTTGTATAATTTGGAATGTACCAAGAAAATATGACATTAAGAAGAATAGGGTTATCGAATACATCTTCTCTCGCCTTTCAACCTAATATTAGATTAATATCCCACATTGATTTACTTATAAGAAATAGTGCTCGACTATAGAAGCCCATGTGACTCACCCATCCATCACATCGCTAAATGATACAGTCCCAACCTAAATATGATTCAACTGATGAGAAAAAAAAATATTAGTAAAACATTTTCAAGCCACAAACCGGAAAAAAATCTCTACACTTTATGCAAATTGAGGAGAAGGTAGACAATGATTAAACAACTACAAACATAGGTGGTTTATGTGGTACATTATAATACGTGACTACGTTCATGGGAGGGGAAGAAGGGGAAGAAGATTTCACTATTTGACAATCCTAAATAGTACAAGCTAGTATAAGTTCTCCCCAACAATAAAGTTTGCTAGTGATACTGCTGTTACCTCTTTCCTGTGAATAAGGTAAGAATACCCGCGTGTAGGATGCTGTCCGAGCCAAGTAGCCGGTTCGGCGGGAGGAGTCTGGGAAGAACGGTTCAGGCATGTCAGTTTGAGGCAGTTGACACGGGAGGACGGTTTAAGGGAGTTGGCATGGCTGGGTGACCGTGAAGATTACTTCGATACGGGACAGATGAGAATTGGCTCGGTCTAGCGGGTCTAGAGATGGTTTAGTACGGGGAGAATAGGAGTTGATTTGGGCTACCGGGAAAAGTCTAAGAGCTGCGCTACACGTGAGTGGTAGGTTTAGGTTAGCTTTATCGAAGGAAAGTGGCTGAAAGGAATGGGCTAGTATATTTCCCGAAATGTAGATAAGAAATTGTTACACAACAGAAGATGTCCCCCACATAATATTTCGAGGAGCTTTCGCTCCTCGTGTTTGTAACAGAATGATTCTCCAGATAGGCAAGGTGATCACGTGTACGGTGAAGGAGGTTCGTGGTGCAACAGCTGGCCGAAGGAAGGAGGATAAAAGGGAGAAGCAGGGAAAGAGGAAAAGGGATCCGTATTATTCTAACAAGCAATAGACGAAGACACATCCGAAGGGGAGAGCGACCACATCGCCGGAGAAGGAGACAAGGAGAGTAGTGAGCTCCATATTTCTGATACTTTCCTATGTATTAAGCTAATTGTAAGAGGTTTTCTCCTCCACCTTCGGAAGTTCTTTCCGCGAAGGAGGTAGTTTATAGTGAAAGTGCTTTGGCACCGTAGCTCGTGGGAGAGCTCACCCCCGTGGAGTAGGAATCCTTATTCCGAACCACGTTACAACCTGTGTCTTTATTCATTGCTTGTGTGGCGTGCATTTCTCTTCTTCATATTACATCATTACTGTTGCGGCTGGAGAGAACCCTCAAGCTTCCCGCACGCTCCCCTGCGTTGAAAGGAAGCCAAAAAACCCTTCCCCGTACCGCATCAGTTGGCGCCGTCTATGGGAACTTCTGAGTAAGACGTAGAGATGCAGCTAGTGGAGATACATCATCCGGCAGCCTCCGCCGCTGAGGAAAATCCCATCACAATACTACCGTCGCAATTGAGAGCCATGGTGGACACCGCCATGGCTGAAGCCCTTGCTAGAGAAAGGAGAAGGACGGGGTACCTTCATCCTTATTCTGGTGAACCTTCCTCCCGTGGACCGCCACCAGAGATGCCCCCTCAACTTTGTACAACCACTAACGTCGAAGCGTTGCCTGGGGAGGGGCTGGGGGGACGAGTACATCAGACCACTATTCCATTAACCCAGAATCGACGAGAAGAGCAAGGCAAAAGCCATTTAACTAGGGCTCCGGAGATTTATGAGCCTAGTCATTTCACCATGAACATCCTTTCTAAAGTCCCGTCGTCATACTTTAGAAATCCCCAGGTAGACAAGTATGATGGCACGACGGATCCTGAGGAGCATCTATCACAGTTCGCAGAAGCCGCCTCGCTTCATTGCTATACCGACGCCCTCAAGTGCCAGGTCTTCCGTACCACCTTGACTGGCTCGGTGCAAAAATGGTTTAATACCCTACCCCCGGGGTCTATTACTTGTTTTGCTGACTTTCAGGGGATGTTCCGGCAAGAGTTCGCCAGTTGTAAGGCGTACAAACATGATGCTTCCGTCCTGCTGCATATTACGCAGGGTCCTCAGAGTCACTCAGAGGGTATCTTCACCGATTTACTTCCACTGCCAGAAATATCCTCTCGGCACGATCAGACGCCTTCAGAGTGGCTATTCCGCATGGGCTAAGGGAGGGTTCTTTCCTTAGCTCACTGTTGAGAAAGCCCGCGGCTAGCTACGAGGAACTGCTGAGCCGTGCAGAAAAATATATCAACGAGGAAGAAGGGCTGAAAGTTCGGAGAGTCGAATGAGCCTCCGCAATGGTCCATGCAGAAAGAAATCGCCTCGCAGCCCCTCGAGCACCTCCTCGACGGGAATATATACGACCCTTTCTACCGGAGGTTCCCAGGCCTCGATTACTGATACAGGGAGCTCATCCAGCACCTTCGTTGCAGATCATGGCCACAGATGCAGTTCCTCCCCCAAGAACTTGAAAAGAGCGGGAGATGGAGTTTTATGACCAGCAAGGTCTTCTACAACGGCCAATGGGGTATAGGGGAGTGTCTCGCAACCCTCTCACCCTGTTCTTTCACCAGTATCATATGGAATACGGCCACACCAATGATCGATGTTTTAAGTTGCAAGAAGAACTGGAGCGTATCCGGGCCGCTTACCCACAAGTGCGACCTCAGACGGGAGGATCGGCACGGCGAGGCCAACGACCCAATATGGCTTGACCGGGGCCCTATAACCAGCGACCGCAGGTCACTTTTCCTCCGGACCCTCAGACCCCAGCCCAGTAGGGTATCTCACAAGGAGGCCCGTCAGGTGAGGGCCCATCATCTGATCTGAATGACGTCCCCACACGGGGGGTTATTCACGTTATCGTAGGAGGACACACTGATGGGGATTCCAATCTGGCATGGGTCTCGTGGAGAGCTTGGCTATAGTTAATCGACGTCAGTCGACGCCGCCGCTTGTTCGGGCTCGAAGACCTCGAGGCGCTCTCGCTTTTCGATGCAGTATTTCCGGCCAACTACGGCAGGTATTAGTTGATTGAAGCTCGTTAACATCCTCTTCAGAGGCCTTCGACAGACGCAGTTGAACGCCGCCTGGAGGACGCCTCCTCTCTTCGGGTTTGCAGGACATGTGGTCCATCCCACAGGGCAGATCTCATTACCCTTCACTCTGACACAAAGCCCAGTCAGAAAATCAACATTGTTCCTTTTCTTATAGTAGATGCTCCATCCACTTATAATGCGATTTTAGGTCGTCCCTTCCTTTCTATTTTTCAAGCGGTGGCTTCTCTTTACCACCAGAAGGTGAAATTTCCGGTCGGTCAGTTGGTTGGAGAGGCCAGAGGTGAGTAGAAGGCTGCTCGGAGCTACTACGTACAAATGATCAGGGATGACCAAAAGAAGGCCAGATCTGACGACCCTAAAGGAAAAGCCGTCGTGATCTCCGATGTCTGCATGCTGGAAGAGTCTCCCCCTAAAGCGGAGAAAATAGAAGAAGGTGAACTGGTAGAGATAGCCCCTGGAAAAGTCACTCGGGTAGCTCAGCAGTTTAAGGCTAAGGAGGAGTTGGTGGCTGCTAAAGATATCTTCGCCGTGCATGACCTACGCGAGGATCGACTCGCATTCTTTGAACATCATCTCAACATTACGGAGGGGTCGACCCGTCAGCCAGAGCGGTGATATTCGGGACAAATCGATATAGCTGAGGAGGTAGATACATTATTGAAAGAGAATCATGTTAAAGAGATTCAATTCCCCGAGTGGGTATCTAATGTAGTCTTGGTCCCCAAGCCTTCAAGGTAATGAAAGATGTGTATTGACTTTCGTGATTTAAATAAAGCATGCCCTAAAGACTGCTATCCCTTGCCTCGCATTGATCAGTTGGTGGACTCTACGGTGGGATATGAGGTAGTGTCCTTAATGGATGCTTACCAGGGATATCATCAGATACCGCTGGCTAAATAAGTTCAGAAGAGGGTTAGTTTTGTAACATCAGGAGGGCTATATGCTTACGTGGTAATGCCCTTCGATCTAAAAAATGCGGGGGCTACGTACCAGCGGCTCATGGATAAACTTTTTGCGGAACCAAAAGGAAAAAACGTGGAAGTATATGTTGATGACATCCTGGTTAAATCAAAAACCACTCGGGATCTGGTTAATGATCTAGATGAAACTTTTGCTACCTTGAGGCGATATAACATGAAACTGAACCCTAAAAAATGCTTGTTTGGGGTGAAGGGCAGGAAATTTTTGGGGTATATAGTAACTGAGAAGGGACTGTAGGCCAATCTGAAGAAGGTGCAAGCATTATGCAATATGAAGTCACCCACTAATCTGCGAGAGACTCAAAAGCTGGTAGAGAGAATTGTTTCCTTGTTCCCTACTAGCTTTTGAGTCTCTCGCAGATTAGTGGGTGACTTCCTATTGCATAACGCTTGCACCTTTTCCGGATTAGCCTACAGTCCCTTTTCAGTTACTATATACCCTAAAAATTTCCGCTCTTTACTCCGAATAAACATTTTTTAGGGTTCAGTTTCATGTTATATCGCCTCAAGATTGCAAAAGTTTCATCTAGATCATTAACCAGATCTCGAGTGATTTTTGATTTAACCAGGATGTCGTCAACATATACTTCCACGTTTTTTCCTTTTTGTTCCGCAAAGATTTTATCCATGAGGCGCGCACGTAGCCTCCGCATTTTTTAGACCGAAGGGCATTACCACGTAAGCATATAGCTCTCCTGATGTTACAAAACTAACCATCTTCTGATCTTCTTTAGCCAGCGGTATCTGATGATATCCCTGGTAAGCATCCATTAAGGACACTACCTCATATCCCACCGTAGAGTCCACCAACTGATCAATACGAGGCAAGGGGTAACAGTCTTTAGGGCATGCTTTATTTAAATCACGGAAGTCAATACACATCCTCCATTGCCCTGAAGGCTTGAGGACCAGGACTACATTAGATACCCACTTGGAGAATTGAATCTCTTTAACATGACTCGCTTTCAATAATTTATCTACCTCCTCAACTATCAATTTGTCCTTTTCGGGCCCGAAATGTCGCCGCGACGGCCTGACCTCCGGGTATGATGTTCAAGAATGGCGAGTCGATCCCCGCGAGGTCACACACCGGCGAAGATATCTTCGCTTTTCTTTGGCGATCCACCACTCCTTAGCCTCGTCGCTGAGCTACCCGAGTGACTTTTCCAGGGCTATCTCCACCACCATCTTCTTCATTTTCTCGCTAGGAGACTCTTCCGATGCAAACGCTTGAGATCACAACGGCTTTCCTTTGTGGTCGCTGATCGACCTTTTTCGTCATCCCCGATCATTCAGACGTAGTACCGGCAAATTTCGCTCACCTCCGCCTCTCCAACCGACCGAAATTTCACTGATGGTAAGGAGAAGCCATCGCCAAAAAATGTAAAGGAAGGGACGCACCTAAAATCGCATTATGCTGGAATGGAGCATCCACTATAAGAAAAGGAACAATGTTGGTTTTTCGGGCCGATTTCGCGCCAGAGCGAGGGGTAATGAGATCCGCTCCGGACGAACCACATGTTCTCGCAAACCAAGAGAGGAGTGGCTACGCCCTCCACCGAGCGCTTTCAATCGATCTCTCCGAAGGTCTCTTGGAAGAGGATGTTGACAGAGCTTCCCGAATCGACTAATACCTGGGTCACTTCATAGTTGCCCAGGGAAATACGGATCACCAGAGCATCCGTATCAGGCAGCAGAACGCCTCTGAGGTTTTCGGGTCCGAACGAAGCGGTCCGATGTACTCGACAAGAATTATAGCCAAGCTCTCCATAAGACGGCATATGATTTTCGCGCTCGATCGAATCTCATCGCTGGGTCCTTCGCGATAACGCGAATAACCCCCCATGGGGACGCCATTCAGATCGATGATGGGCACTCACCGACCGACCTCTCGAGATACCCTCCCGGGCCGGGTCCGAGGGTCCGAGGAAAAGCGACCGCACTATTGGTTATAGTGGCCTCTGGCCGAGCCATATGGGTCATTAGCCTCGCTGGCGGCCCTCCCGCCTAAGGTCGCACTGGGTGTGCTGATACGCCCAGCTTCTTCTGCAACTTAAAACATCTACATCGGGCGCGACCATATTCCATATGATATCGGGCAAAAGAACGGGGTGGAGGGTCATGAGGCACTCTTATACCCTATCGTCGCCAGAAGACTCACGGGTCATGTAACTCCATCTCCCGCCTTTCCAAGTTCTTGGGGAGGGATCGATCCGCGTGGCTACGATCTGCAATGGAGGTGCGGGGCGAGCCTCAGACAAGAATCGAGGCCTCGATCCTCCTAGAAAGGGTCGTATATTTCTATCGGGAGGTGCTCGAGGGGTCAGGCGATTTCTTTCTCAGATGGGACTATCATGAGGCTCTTCGCCCTCCGGACTTTCAACCCTTCTTCCTTGTTGATATATTTTTCTCGCTGCCTGCCAGCTCAGTGGTCAAGGGGCTTTCTCAACAAAGTGAGTTAAGGAAAGAACCTCCTCACCCGCGCAAGTAACGACCACTCAAGGCCTGATTCACGAGGGATATTTCCGCAAAGGAAGTAAATCGTGAAGATACCTCCGAGTGACTCGAGGACCCCATGTAATACGCAGCAGGACGAAAGCATCATGTTTCAGACATTTTACAATCATAACTCCTTGCCGAACATCCTCCAAAGTCAAGAAACAAGTAATAGCCCCAAGGTGGTATTAAACCATTTTTGTGCCGAGCCGGTCAAGGTGGTACGGAAGACCCGACACTTCGAGGGCGCCAGATAAGCAATGAAGCGAGGCGGCCTCGCGAATCGCGATAGATGCTCTTAGATCCGCCATGCCATCATACTTCTACTTAGGATTTCAAGTACGACTACGGACTTCAGAAAGGATGCCTATGGTGAAAGGACTAGGCTCATAAATCTCCGGAGCCCTAGTTGAATGGCTTTCGTCTTGCTCTTCTTGTCGATTCTGGGTTAATGGAATAGTGGTCTGATGTACTGCCCCACCCCTCCTGCAATGCTTCGACGCTAGTGGTCAGACGGGCGGAGGGGCATCTCCGTGGCGGTCCACAGGAGGAAGGTTCACCAGAATGAGAATGAAGGTACCCCGTTCTTCTCCTTTCTCTAGCAAGGGCCTCAGCCACGGCGGTGTCCACCATGGCTCTCAGTTGCGACGGTAGTATTGTGATGGGATTTTCCTCCGCGACGAAGGCTACCGGATGATGTATCACCTCGGGCTGCATCTCTACGTCTTACTCAGAAGTTCTCACAGACGGCGCCAACTGATGCGGTACGGGGAAGGGTTTTCTAGCTTCCTTTCAACGCAGGGGAGCGTGCGGGAAGCTTGAGGGTTCTCTCCGACCGCAATAGTAATGATGTAATATGAAGAAGAAAAATGTACGTCACACAAGCAATGAACAAAGACACAGGATGTTACTTGGTTCGGAATAAGGATTCCTACTCCACGGGGGTGAGCTCTCCCACGAGCTACGGGGCCAAAACACTTTCACTATAAACTTCCTCCTCTGCGGAAAGAACTTCCGGAGGTGGAGGAGAAAACCTCTTACAATTAGCTTAATACACAGGAAAGTATCGGAAAGATGGAGCTCACTACTCTTTTTGTCTCCTTCTCTGGCGATGTGGTCACTCTCCCCTTCGGATGTGTCTTCGTCTATCGCTTGTTGGAATAATGCGGATCCCCTTTCCTCTTTCCTTGCTTCTCCCTTTTATCCTCTTTCCTTCGGCTAGCTGTTGCACCACGAACCTCCTTCACTGTACACGTGACCACCTTGCCTATTTGGAGAATTATTCTGTTACAGACACAAGGAGCGAAGGCTCCTCGGAATATTATGTGGGGGCCCTCTTCTGTTGTGTAGCAACTTCTTATCTACATTTCGGGAAATATACTAGTCCATCCCTTTCAGCCACTTTTCTTCGATAAAGCTAACCTAAACCTACCACTCACGTGTAGCGCAACTCTTAGGTTTTTCCCGGTAGCCCGAACCAACTCCTATTCTTCCCGTACCGAACCATCTCTAGGCCCGCTAGATCGAGCCGATTCTCATCCGTCCCGTATCGGAGTAATCTTCACGGTCACCCAACCGTGCCAACTCCCTCAAACCGTCCTCCCGTGCTAACTGTCCCAGACTGATGTGCCCGAACCGTTCTTCCTAGACTCCTCCCGCCGAACCGGCTACTTGGCTCGGACTGCATCCTACGCGCGGGTATTCTTATCTTATTCACAGGAAAGAAATAACAGCAGTATCACCAAAAATTTCTCTTACATGATTAGAATTCCTTAGCTCATAAAAACACCGAGAAGGCCTTCCAAATTCCTTTAGTTCAAGTTGCTCACATATTTCCATCTACCCCCATTTCCAGCATGTAAGATATGACTCAATTCGTGTTGGATTAACTTTTGATGCCATTAGGCTACTTGGTAGGTCTTCATGGGTCTATAAATTGCAATAACTCAATTCATGGTGATTTTGAATCACCATCCCAACAACAGGTGTATTGCTTTATACGCTATTAAAGTTGTGTAAAATGGGTTGAACCTGTCAACTTAGAATTTAACTAAATGGAAAAATAATCAACTATTATTAGCCTATAAATTCCCAACATATTTTCCATTCGGGCAATTGATATTGTTAGAATATTATAGATATTACTAGGGATAATTTATTATCCCTAAATATCATTAGGAATAATTATTTTCTAGGATAGAATTTGATTTATTCCTAGGATAGGGTTTGATTTATTCTGTTGAATAAGCCCTAATCTTGTATATAAATAGGGCTTCCTTCATGTAATTTAGGTAATTCCTATGTTACGAAATAACATGGTATCAGAGCATTAGGTTTTCCACCTTTTGCGTTTTTCCGCTGCTTCTCCCTTTCACGTCGCGATATCTTTCCCGCGACGCTGAGCACGCTTCTGGCCGCGTCTTCCTCCTCTACGCAACCGCCTTCGCGGACTTCATCTTGGTCATCTGTTCGCGTCCGATCCTCCTCCGGATTGCTCCCTTCCTCTTAGCGAGCTTCCTCTCGCATCCAGCCGAGCGATCTCCTCCCAGGGTCGCATCTCCTTCTTCAACCTCCTCAAACGCTGCCGGCAATTCAGCCTTCTTCGCCGCCACATGGACATCGTCGCCTTCATCTGACTCTATCCCACCATCTTCCGCGAGTCCCCTGCTCCTGTCGTAGGGAAAGGCAATGGAGCCCCTTGGTTCTCCCTCTCTAAAGACGCTATCCCCTCCTTCTTTCGCTCCTTCTGCGGCTCTGGAGGCCCAGATACGATCATCCCGCTGCTCAACTGGTGCGTGGTCCTTCGCACCGACATCTCTCTCGCGCCACAGCGATCACACTGCAAGCAGCAGTGAGGAGGAGAATCCTACTTCCGCGACGCTTCTTTCGCTGAATCGACCGTTTTCCCTTCTTCGCTGGTGCTCGATCCTCTTCCGGACCTGAATTTTCCCTCTTCCGCGACAAGACGCTCGCCACACAAACCGCCGCCGCCGTTTCTCGGCGTGAAGCCCTTAGATTATCGCGCAAGCGCGCCGCTGGCCCCATTTCTCTGCTCCGAATAGCACTGGAAAATTCCACGGGTTGAGCAAAGGCGGCTTCTCCAGTACTTCCGGTAACTTTCTTTCGAACCATCCAGTCTTCCTAGGTCATGGCTACCTCGAAGCTAGATTTCCCAGTTTTTACTAACCACGTTACGATGCCGCTCTCATCCGAGCTCTTGGATGGTAAGAACTACTCCTCTTGGGCCTCTCACATTGAACTTTGACTTGTTGGACAAGATTATGAAACACATCTCACACAAACTGAAGAGGATATTCAAGTGACCGATTGTCCTTTATGGAGAAAGGTTGATGCTCAGTTGTGTTGCATTATCCGAGCCACCATCCATCCATCTCTCTGGGATGTCTTCCGAACTTATAAGACCTGTAAGGATGTTTGGATACAAGATCAACAACTTTTTATGAATACTTCTCGGCGACTCTATCAAGTTTGTGACGACCTTATGACCATCCTTAATGCCCATCAGATCAAGGAGTCTATGTCAACTTATTTGGGATCAGTCTCTAGCCTTCTGTGTGAGTTCAATGACCTGCTCCCACCTGCGACCACTCCTGTTGCAGAGCTTGAAAATCGGAAGAAATTTTTTATGTCTCTGGCGTTGTATGGTCTGCCCTCAGATTATTCTCATGTTCGTGATCAGATCCTGGGCATCCCCATAGAAGCCACCATGGACTCTACCTGTGCGACTCTTCTCCGTGTCCCTACCAAAGTCTTGACATTACCATCTTCCGTTCCGGTTGACTCTTCATCATTGGTCTCTGGAAACAACAACAAATCTCCACCGCGTAAGAATGGCAAAGGGCGTCCTTGGTGTAATCATTGTCACCGACCAGGACACACGATTGATAAATGTTGGAGTCTCCATGGTCGACCTCCTCAGATCGCTTCACGCCAGAGTTCCGTCACGCCTTCACTTCCAGCTCACACACCACCCAACCCCACCGCCTACTGACAATACCTAACTCCACCGCTTCCCATGATGACTTTCAAGTGGTATGAGGATCGACGGAGTCTAATTCTCACGCCATTACACAAGTCGTACTTTCACGCATATCTCCCTCTTCGGGTCCTTGGGTACTTGACTCTGGGGCCACCGATCATATCACTGGTAATAGATCTCTATTTTCCTCACTATCTACTTCCGGTTATTTACCCTTTGTCACCATGGTAAATGGTTCTCAAACTCAGTCTCAAGGCATTGAAATTGTTCATTCTTCTCCATCTCTTCCCATTTAGAATGTTCTTTTTGTTCCCGGAGCTTCCTTTAATTTATTATCAATAAGCCACCACTCACTGGCCTCGATCAGGTTATCTTATTTACTAAATCTTCTGTTCATTACAGACCGAGTACGGGAGGATGATCGTCTGACATATGAGTCTCATGGTCTATATCAACTTCACCAAAACTCTCTTATTGGTGCGGTGGCATCATCTCCACTTGTTATTCATGCTCAGTTGAGACATCCTGGTCTTGATAAGTTAAAACAATTACATCCTAGTCTAACTCATTTAGAGTCTTTGGCCTCATGTGAGTCGTGGCCGAGTAAGTATGACGTAGTTCTGCTTTCTCCTCGCATTATAAGTCGGCCACGCCTCCCTCGCTTTGGTTCATTCTGATATTTGGGGTCCGAGTCGTGTTGCCTTTACATTGGGGACACGATATTTTGTTACTTTTGTAGACGATTTTTCCCGTTATACTTGGTTATATCTGATGAAGGATCGCTCGGAATTGTTTTCTATTTTTCAATCTTTTTTTAATGAAGTTAAAACACAATTTGGTATCCCTCTTCGATCTTTGCAGAGTGATAATGCACGTGAATATCTATCTACTCCGTTTCAAACCTTTTTGGCATCTCACGTCATATTACATCGAAAGTCTTGTCCTCATACCCCCCAACAGAATGGAGTTGTAGAATGCAAGAATCGCTATCTTCTCGAGACCACCCGGACTCTTCTCCTCCACTCTTACGTTCCTCTTCGTTTTTGGGGTGACGCCATACTTACTGCATGTTATCTCATCAATCGGATGTCTTCCTCTACTTTACAAGGTCAAATACCTCATCATGTACTTTATCCAAAGCAGTCCCTTCATCCTTTACCACCTAGGGTCTTTGGTTCTACATGTTTTGCTCATGCTCTTGATCCTGACATTGATAAATTCTCTCCTGGCCGATAAACGTGTGTTTCGGGTACCCACGCCTCGTAAAGGGTATAAGTGCTATTCCCTACTCTCGCTTCAGATTTCATCTCGTCGATGTCACGCTCTTTCGATTCAGCCTTTCTTCGGGTCTTCGAGTCATCGCCTCAATTATATCCTTCTACGTCAGACGCTGATCCTCCGAGGATTCTCTATTACCCCACCCCAAATCCTCCTCCGCTGCAGGTTTATCTGCCATCGCCTCGCTTACGGCCAACACCGACTCGCATGGAATCATCTCTAGAACTGTGTCCTTCGCCTTCCTCCGGCCTCCTTCTCGAGTCCGATATTCCCATCGCTCTTCGGAAAGGTACACGCTTCACTCGTAATCCTTCTCCACATTATGTTTCTTCGAGTTACCATCGCCTTTCTCCTTTTATTATTCTCGCTTTCTCCTTGTCGCCTGCTTTCTTCCAAAGATCCGCAGGAGATGATTTGCCCATCCAGATGGAAACAAAGCTATGCCGAAAATCGATGCCTTACAGAGTCAGGACTTGGGATCTCGCCTCTACCACCGTGAAAGTCATTGTTGGGTCGCGATGGGTATATACAAAGAAGGTTAGACGCATTTTAACTGACGACTTAAGGCTCGCCTTGTTGCTAAAGTTTATACTCAGATCTTCTGATCGATTACGGGGACACATTTTCTCCTCGCTGCCAAGATGTCCTCTATACGCTTATTCATGTCCCATCACGCGATTCAACACCGGTCTCTTTATCACTGACATCAAGAATGCGTCTTACACGGTGACCGCTCAAGAAGTCTATACGGAGCAACCTCCGTGTTTCATTTCAGTGGGAGTCTTCTAGTCTTGTGCGTCGCCATGAAAATCTTTATACGGTCTCAAGCAAATACCCAGAGCATGGTTCTAGATTCAAGATTGTAATTCAACACGGCATGACTCGAGCGAGGTCGACCATTCTCGCTTTTATCGCCACTCATCTACTAGTCAGATCTACCTAGTGGTTTATGTTGATGATATTGTCATCACTGTAGTGATCATCTCGGATCTCACAGGTGAAACAACATCTTTCAAACATTTCCAAACAAAGGATCTCGGCAGACTTAAATACTTCTCGGGATGATGACACTGTAAATGGGGATCATTATATCTCAAAGGAAGTATGCAATGGATATTCTAGAAGAAACAGGAATGTTAAACTCAAAGACAGTTGACAACCCTATGAATCCTAATGTCAAGCTCCTACCAAATCAGGGGAGCCTCTACTAGATCCTGAACGATACAGGCGATTAGTAGGAAGACTAAGTTACCTTACCGTTACTCGTCTAGATATCTCATTTGCAGTAAGTGTAGTAAGTCAGTTTCTCAATTCTCCGTGTAAAGAACATTGGGATGCTGTGATTCACATTGTTCGATATATCAGAGGCGCTCCAGGAAAAGGTCTTTTGTATGAAGACAAAGGACATACTCGAGTCATAGGATATTCTGATGCAGACTGAGCAGGATCTCCCATTGATAGGAGATAACTTTCTTGGAAAAGCAAAAAGCAGAATGTTATGGCAAGATCCAGTGCAGAGGCAGAGTATCGAGCTATGACCATAGCTAGTCAAGAACTTATATGGCTCAAACAGTTGCTTCAGGAGCTAAGATTTGGAGACGTTACACAAATGTCACTTATATGTGATAATCAAGCCGCCATACATATCGCCTTAAATTCAATTTTTCATGAGAGGACAAAGCATATTGAAGTCGACTGTCACTTTGTCAGAGAGAAAGTCATATCCGGAGAAATATCTACTAGTTTTGTAAACTCACATGATCAGCTAGCAGATATATTTACTAAGTCACTGATAGGTCCCCGAATTGACTACATATGTAACAAGTTGGGTGCATATAATTTATATTCTTCAGCTTGAGGGGGAGTGTTAGAATATTATAGATATTACTAGGAATAATTTATTATCCCTAAATATCATTAGGAATAATTATTTTCTAGGATAGAATTTGATTTATTTTTAGGATAGGGTTTGATTTATTCCGTTGAATAAGTCCTAATCTTGTATATAAATAGGGCTTCCTTCATGTAATTTAGGTAATTCCTATGTTACGAAATAACAGATATTATAGTTTTGTTTTCACAATAAATGAAATGCATATTAAATTTCTAAAAATGAGCTAGTGTTAAAAATGATCTAGTTTTTGGAGATTTTTTTTTTTAAATATAACCCATAGAGGAACATTAAACAATTAGGACATTAAGGGTCTATCAAATTATGATGGGGATTCTACCATTCTAAGAGACATGTAACCCAAGTAAGCCTTCTCCGGTTTAGACTCACTACTTTAGTATTGGAGCAATTGCATGGGTACCTCCCTTGTGCTAATCAAGGATTTTGCTAAAAATTGCTAGAGCATGAAAGGGATCATCATTGCTGATACAATTCATAAAGGAAATGTAGAAAGTAGCATTTAGTAGCACACAACAGGGATTGGGTTGTCAATCTATGTTGCCTGAAACGAGTAGTTTTTATTGGTCCTGCATGGGTCTAGCGTCGATACCCTTTTTGCACTAACGCTCGCAAAGCCACAAGGCAGAAGTAGCCTTGCAGAGGCCACCATGAGGTCATCACAACCTTGCCATGAACTTGTGGTGACTTCGCAGAGGCCTATCGAGGTCACTGTGATCTTGCAGTTTACTTGCTTGCGACAACTTCGTTTGGCCACAACCTAAGTTTTTTTTTCTTTTTAAAATGTTCTTTTAAGTTTTTTTTATCATTTTAGAATATTTATAAGGTTTGGAGTTTAGGATTTAAAGCAGTTAATTTTTTCCTTATTTATTTTTTTAGTCAATTAATTCCTTTTCTTTTGGTAATTTTTTTCTCTCTTTCATTTGTTTCTTTTTTTCTTTCATCAGTTTACAAAATAAACAATAAAAAATAAGGATTAAGAGAAAAAATCTCTTTAAGGATGAAGGCGAAGACAAAATTATTACAAAAAATATCTACAACAATCAAATACTAATGAAAATATTTTTTAATTAATATATTTTATATTTAAAAAAAAACACTTTAAAGAATTAGGATTGTCATTGTCATTAGGATCGCCATTAATTAATACATGCTTAGCAGTTTGAGGTTTATATGAAGGCGATATTGATGCGGCAACGTATTTTCTACCTCCTTTTGGGAGAATGATGACGTCATGGTGGCTTGGGGTCTTCTCCGGCCGCAACAGTAAAAAAAATGATGACTATGAAGCGAGCAACAGAGAATGATGAAATAAGGTTTAACGTGGTTCGGAATTCCAATTCCTACTCAACGGGATGAGCTCTAGAGCGAGCTCTGGTGCTAGACATCTTCACTATCAAATTCCTCCTTCTCGGAAGTGCTTCCGGAGGTGGTGAAAACCTCTTACAAACAAGAAGTGTGTGTAGAGAGAATGAGTAAAGCTACTAGGATTATCCGCCTTCGTGCTTCCTTTCCAATCCTCTTCTCCTGAAGGTTGATCTTCGTTCAGCAAACTCCTGCCCCTCTGACGGTCAGTAAGTGAGCGAGGGTGAGAACCAGAGAGAGAGCGAGAGCTCCAAAACTGATGTGTAGAGATGTTTCTTCAATGGAATCGATCCCCCTCCTCTTCCTTCCTTCCCCCCTTTTATACCTGTTACTCTTGGATCCAGTTGTGATGTAACAAACTACCGTCCACGTGGAAGGTCCTCCATCCTGAGGAATAATTCTGTTGCAATATTAATAAATGGAAACCCTTGAGAATCTTATGTGGGGGTCCTAGTTTGTGATGTGACGTAACAAACTCTTGCGAAGGAGCATGACGAGGAGCATCTTCCCCTTTTCTGGTTTGTTCAGGCCGAGATGTATATATGACTCGCCGAGTTGATATTTGACCCCGTTTTGGCCACAAGGCCTTCACACTCACAACTCCCTTAATTTTCCAAGTCATTTCCCGGCTTACTTCCCCGGGTTACTCATCCGGTTTCTTTTTTACCATTGGACTTCTCCGTCCTACCCCGGGTTGCCACCTCATCAACTCGGTCTATTTCCCTGAGTCGGATCTAATCAGACCAGGTTGTATATCCTACACTGCATTCCTCCTTTCAGACTTCACCTTAACGGTCGTGATTCCTTTATCCAACTCATAAGTCATGTTATAGCAGTATCATTAGCCACCCACCAAAATAGTCAAACGAAGCTCTGAGTTTGACTTTCTAAGTGAGAAACCCCCTTCTTCGTCATCTTCTTTCAGCCCCACCTCACTCAACTCCTCATCTTCTTACCGATAACTTATCGGGCTAAGATTTTACTTTCCCCTACTTACCTTAAGTATATTAAACGTTTTACTGGGCTAATGTACCCCGCTTCCCCATCTTCAGAGGGAAGTTTAAAAGCGAAACCCTCGGCGATCCCTTCGTCATACGCGCATTTCTTCTCCTTCTTCTTTGACGCTTCTTCTCTCGCCTGACGACTTTCGCCAGAGAGTGTTTTATACCTAGACTTTCGACACTTAGGAGTCTTCTTTCCCCAAACGAACGCCTCTCCTCAATCACAAGTAAGTGCCCTCCTTGCCTTCCCTGCTATGGCTCCGAAAAACCCTAGCTCGACCCCTTGGTACGAAGATACCATCATGCGTAAAACAGTCACCATTACTTCTTTGATACTAAAGACTTGTTTATAGCTTCTACTATAAACTGTCGTTTTGTTTCTAACTCCTTCCGGCCACATTGTCCCCCCTCGGCTATCACTGCTTCTTCTCCGAGCAGTTAATCAATGGCCTTCGCCTGCCTGTGCCCCCCATTTACTTTGAACTATTAGAATTCTACCAATTACCTGTTAACCAGTTAGCCCCTAATGTCTTTCGAATACTGACAGACACTGTAATAGTTTTTAAACACCTAGGGCTCCCCTTGTCCCTGTTAATGTTTCATTGTTTGTTCCAGTTGAAATCTTTCAAAGAGGACACCTTTTATTTTGCTAGCCGCCCTGAATGTTAATTCTTTACCAATATACCCTCCTCCCACAAAGGTTGGAGGGACTTGTACTTTTTTGCCCAGCTTCCTACCTCCCTTCCTTATTCTGAACCGTGGAAGACTGCTCTTCTAGACTTACCCCCTTTTCAAGACTATAGGCTTCAGTGTCCCTTTGTAGAAGTTCATGAGGTGTTGAAGGAACACCGGTACAATTCTGATCTCCTCCTAGAGGTCCACCTTATGAGCCATTATGAGTTATCCCCCTCCACTTGGATGATCCGGTCGTCATAGGTAGGATATTGCCAACACCTAATACCTAACGTCTACTTAATTCTTATGGCTATTATCTATTGTTTTGGCTGTCTTATATTGCAGACGGCCTGATGAAAAGGGTTGGAGATAGTGGAGAGAAGATCATCACCAATAAATCCTCCAAGAAACGGACAAAGGGAAAGGCTCCCATTCTCTCCCCCTTTCCCTGCAAAAAACTCTGCCCGCGCTAAGGGAGTGCCCCCAGCTCTTCTACCCTTCTAGTATCCTCCTCCTCTCGTACCCCTACTCCCCCTCCTGTTAAGCTCAACAGACGCCACCGTCTCTTCATTTCTGAGCCTTCGGTCCCCCCTTTACTCACTCGCGAGGAGCCCTCTCCTTCACTACCTACTTCTTCCCCTTCCTCCTCCTCGGGCAGGGAAATTGATCTTCCCACGTTTTCTCCTCCTCCCATAGCTCCTATAGAATTATCTCCTTCGCCTTCTCCCACCCTCGATTCTGTCTCTCTCGATCCTTCCTTGCTTGAGGAAGAACTTCCCCTTCCCATGGGAGATATCCCTCCCTTGAATCCTCCTACCGTCACCCTCGGATCTATGCTCAAGATCCGTAGTACATAAGAGGTAAAACTCTTTAACTAATCAGGCATACAAGGCCCCTGGAACGTATGCACAAGAATATATTCGAGGTATAGTTCCTTACCCTCCTTGTACTTAAAATATCCTAGTATTTACCTCTATAATATTTCTTCTCCTTTCTTAGGTAGCCAATAATTATAACGAAACTGCTTGATATTTGGCTGCATATCAGTCTACCATGGCAACTCGCCATAGCGCCTCCCAAACCCAGCAAAAAAAACTAACTCGGCAGCTAGCTGAGAGTAAACAGAGGGAGATTGCTTTAGCTGCCCATTGCGAGGAGCTGACGACTCAATTGGCAGCAAAGAAGCATGAAAAAGAAGAAACCCTGAAGAAGAACAATGCCCTTCACCACCAGTTGTTCCTACAAATTGACAAAATTTAGCACGCCGATGCTCTGGCCTAGGAACTGTTGGAGCATAAAGTTCAACTCAAGGAGGCGGAGGCTAGAGCATCCAGATCCTCGGCTGCCCTCCAACAGGCCCAATCAAGCAATAAAACTTTGGAGGGCTCCCTATCAGTAATGCCGAACACAGTTAGAGAGCCTCTCCTCCAAAATATCTACCTTTTCTGAGGCTTTGACAGACATTATAGGGCAACTGTAGGCACTGCAAAAAGAATATGATCAAGCTATAACTTTCCTGGGCCAACACGCTATAACCGCCGCCAAAGAAAGGGATGCTCTTGTCACTCAGGTGACCAATAATGAAGCTCAATGGAAAGAGCGGGAGGAGGAATTGCTGATAAAATGCGCCAACAAAGGGGTAGAGTTGTTCATTTTAGGCTTCAACGGGGCCAATAAACAACATGCTGCCCATGGCTGTCCCCCTCCGAGTACAGACATAAGCTATCTAAATGCGGAGGTTGCCATGGAAGAATATCCAGAAGAGGTCTTTGAGTTGTAATTTTTGATCTTGATATATATATCATTTGATTAAGGGGATAAGAGCTATTCAAGATTGATCCGACTGCGGTGCAGGGTAACTCAACAAATGATCAGCCTCCACCTCAAACTAAACTCTTGCCAACACAGTAGTTCCAGACACCAGGAGGTCCTTCCGACCTCCTTTTTTTTCCCGTGGCACCCTCCTGCAGCTCTGCTACAACTTATAAGGGGTCTCCCTCCTTCACCGGTCGAACACTCCTCTTCCTCCACCTCAGGTTGAGGTCCCTCGACCTCGAACACTGGCTGGGGTTCCCCCTCTTAGGGTAGTCCTACTATCCCATTCAGAAGAGGAGTCTTTTGCTGACTCTTCCAGTACTGTCCGATCTTTGTGAATAATAAAGTTCTGGTTGACTGAATATATTTGTTATATTTATAAAAAAGAAAAAAATATTAAGTTCAACATAACCGCCATAATCGCCCGAACCTTTCCTGCAGGATAAATATTTTAATACTTGATCCATTCTAAAGGACTAGCAATGTACAGCGAAATGGGGAAGCATCATAAGAAAACCTCTGCATTATGATCGGATTGTGCTAGCCAAATATTTACTTCTGCGGTAGGATTTGAACGGTTATTTCATTATTAACGCATCTAACTACCCCCTCGTCTTCCCATCCTATCAGCTTTTACTTTCTTCATTTTCTAAGAGGGCAAATCAATACCCCCTTTTCCTCTATAAAAACTTTCGGCACCGGCTTTTACTTGTATACTCTTCCATTCTTCTACCTTCTAAATGACAGACACTTTAGAGCAAGGGAGCAACTCTCCTTCACTTGAGCCAGGTGCAGTGGATCAACAACGTATACAAGAGCTGGAAGAGCTAGTGAGGGACCTGAGGAGTCGTCTGTAGTCAGCCTCCACTCGCAACTACTCCCTACGACAAGAGCTGGCTGTGGCTCAACGGGCCCTATCAAAACACTAGTTCATGCACCAGTCTCACGTCAGACGACTTCTTGCCATCTCAAGCCATCGCAGTGCTCCGACATTACCTCCAGAGAGAATCATCCACGAAGCTCCTTAGTTTTTCGTATACTAGGATGTATTTTCTTTACTTCTCTTAAGAAGTTATGCATGTAACCCTTTCCTTCAGCAATAAAACTCTTATTTTGAGAAAATACTAGGGTGTACCTCTTCTTTCTAAAAATCGATTTTCCGAGATAAGTAAAATGTCATAGCACCACCCTGCAACAACAGAAACTCGTCAATCTCATGCCAACGTCCCCTTTGATCCTTTAGCACAAGTCCGTCGTAACAACCTTCACTTACCTTAGGTCTGGCCCCATGCAGGGATGAAATTAAGCTGTAACAGATAAAGACGATCTTACTTTGGCTCCTCCTGGATCGTAACAAGACTTTTTACACGTGAAGGAGTAAATGCTCCTTCCTAGATGATATTGTTTAGGTAGATGGGACACGTGAAAGAGTAAATGCTAAACTAAAATTTTGGCGGAAAATATTAGAAGTGAAAAGTTTTAGGCTTAGTAGAGTTAAGACAGAATATATGGAATTTAAGTTTAGCAATATTAGACATAATGAGACAAGTGTTAAGATAAGAGATGACGAGTTATCTAGAACTGAAAGCTTTAAATATTTAGGAATATTTTTGCAAAGTGATGGAGGGATTGAGAGAGATGTTTTACATAGAATACAAACAAGATGGTTGAAATGGAGGAAAGCGTCGGGTGTTTTATGTGATCGTAAAGTACCTCTAAAATTGAAATGGAAGTTCTACAAAATGGCGGTTAGATATGTTATGTTATATAACGCTGAATGTTGGACTACGACTCGAGCACATGAGCAAAATATGAGAGTGGTAGAGATGAGGATGTTAAGGTGGATGTGCGGATATACGAGAATGGACAAAATAAGAAATGAGAGTATTAGAGAAAAAATCAAAGTTGCATTTATTGAAGGAAAGTTCCGAGAGATGCGTTTAAGATGGTACGAACATGCACTTAGCCGACCAATAAATGTTCCAGTTAGGCGATGGAAACAATGACAAATATACATATCAAACGAGGAAGAGGAAGACCAAAAAAGACTTAGTTAGCAGCAATAAAATAAGATAAAATTTATTTAAGTATAGATGATGATATAGTAGGGGATAAAGTCCAATGGCGTAGAAGGATTCATATAGCCAACTCCACCTGGAATAAGACTTTGTTGTTGTTGTATAGTTGACCTAGAGCTTTCAACCAAGGAAAGAAAAACAGATGATTTATACCTTGAATTTAAATTGGGCACATCGCATTCAATCGTATACAATGAGCCCAAGAATTATGTAAGTTATTAGAAACAATTATTTAATCTTGTAACTAGTTTTTCTTTTTTTGCCAGAAAACTTGCAATCTGAACTGATCTCTTTAATGATCTATCTCCAGATGATTGTAGGAAGCTTCAAACCAAACACTTTCAAGAATCGACTGGACAAACCCAGCCAGCCAGCAGAATTTACAGCCTTTCCAGTGACTACAAGTTTAACAGCTGCAAGGCCTATTTCACAGGCCAACCCCGACGATGACTGTGAGACACCCACCTCATCCTTACATGGACACAGCCGCTCCGAGAACATTGTGCGCGAACCCATTCCGAGCACTACTCTCCATCAGACCAGTTGGCATGGTCTGCAATCTCCAGACCACAAGCCTTCCCCCGATATTAACATATGTCTACATGGAGAATAAGGCTAAACTACTTTGGCACTATCACACTCTTCTAACATGATCTAAGTTGACTTGGTTTTCTCAGATGCTAGGTTAGGAAAAGCTCAGCAGGTAGTCATTACTTAAAAATGCTGTCACTCCCAAATGTTTGGGCACCGATCGGATTTTCTACTTTGTTGTAATTGTTATTGTTTTACATGTCGAAGCTTGAGGATACTCGCATTCGTTTGGGTATTGCATTTGGCGGTAAGCTCTACTCCTGATTGATTGATTTCATGGCGACTGCTGAAGTAATGTCGAAGATTAGTTTGAATTTTGAGCTGTTTCTTCATGCTTACCTATATCAGATTTTGAACATCACCTTTGTCTTGTGGTATGGTATGTCATTGTAAACCCTTTGCAAATGTACGATCGAATGCGATGAAAGGATTCGACAATGCTGCTGCAATCAAATGTGTCGTCGAAAATACCATCGCAACTGAGCGTGCATAATTTTTTTTAAAAAAGTTGTGTATATATATCATCGCAACCGGTATTGTATGTTGCATTTTGCTCCATTTATGGGGTTCTCTCCCAAATGGGATTGACTTTTGAAAGTTAAGTTGTTGGGTAGCTAGGTGTTTTCATTTTTCGATTTATTCCGACTATGAAAATTTTTTGTGAGATCGAATCAATATCTCTATAATAATCAAATTAAAGGACTCAATATTTGGTGCAAACTAAAAATAAAAATAAAAAAAATATAAAGGAAATACAAAAATTAGGTGTCAAAGAGGAAAATAACCTCTAATAAGGTTAAATAATTGATTTACATCAAAAGTAGATGTACTCCACGTTCATAATTCAGACATATCGATTAAATAATTCCATAGAGATAACATGATGGCTAAGGTATAGCGGTGGTTGTTGAAGTGACATTGGTCGATTTTGGAAGAGGTCTAAAATTCTTTTTTGAATTCAGATGACTATTACGTATCTTGGTCACTACGTCAAAGTCCACAAGGTTCTTTGTGATTTACCTTCCTCACAATGACTTTAGGACAGGTCGATGGGGACAGCTAAATTGACGGTTTAAATCTTTTGCAGAACATATCAATTAAATAGCTTTTGGGGCATCATCAATGATAAAAAAAATTGAAATTCACATAGTATAAGTTATATATCTATGATGCTTGAACTATTAGTGATGTTGAATTATCCATCAAGACTCATCTATATTGTTTAAATTTATTTTGGTGATCGATATAAATTTTTTTGTGAGATTAGACCGTCCATCTATAAGATTTAGTGTAAGATCTGAATATTTAAATTATTCATCAACACTAATTACTTGCTAAGAATGAGACATAAGGAAGGCAACTCCTTAATTTGGTGATTTGAAATATTTTTCTACTAACTCAAGTTTTAGGATTATGGAAGTAAAGAAGAAGAACCATAAAGTTATTAGCATACCAAATGAACAAAGAAGGTAGTGAAGGAGGGGAAGCAGTCGAGCTCAAATTAAAGTAAAAGAGAATATATCTTCTAATTTGATTTTCAATTCGAATTTTAAATCCATGCGTAGGAGTAATTTTTATATTCATATGCCTATGTGTAATTTTGATTTTAAATATCATGATAGAACTAGGATTATTTTTGGTGATAACTTTAGAAAAAAAATTCATAATAGAACTACTTTACTTAGGGATAAAAACATATAGAAAAATCTAGACAAACAACCCAAGAAGAATAGGTACATGCTTAGAAATAGAAAAGTTAGGAGGAGACGTGACAATTCTAGGATTAAAACACTAGTATTAAAGAACTAAGTTTTGGGAGAAAATATTGTAAATTTGGAGAAGACCCTACATAAATTCATAGATGGGTAAAGGAACCTAGATGTGATGCCAGAGGCAATAGCTAAATCACAATAGATTGGGTCTAGGCAGAGCTGGCTCTGGGGGAGGGCTATTGGGGCCCTCGTCCAGGTCTCAATTTTTTTTTAAAGTTTATATAGCCTAATTTTTTAAATTTTGTAGTGAAAATAAAGTCTAAATTTTCAATTTCGTCCAGGATCCTAAGATTAAATTTGAAAATCAAGACCGACTCTGGGTCTAGGGTACCAATCATCACTAAGGGCCGAGGTTCTACCATATGTAAGGGTGGCATATGTTGAGGATTGCCAAGAAAATATTTGGACCTAAAAGGGTTGTTAGAGATGGTATCTCTTTAAAAAGATTGTAACTGTCAATCTAGCGGCCTCCACCGGTCTGTCACAGGGTCATTGTGACGGAGGTAAATCATGGAGGGTTCTATGGGCCTTGACGTAGTGACCAAGACACCTGAGGATCATCTGAATCCAGAAAAAGGCTTTAAACCTCCTCCGGAATTGACTCATGCCACTTCTGCAAACACCGTCATGCCTTAGCCACCACACCATTCTCATGGGGACTAGAGATGGTATCTCTAGTTGGAGCGTTAGGAGCCAATTTGAAAGGGCAAATTCAGATGGCTAGCGCAGCCGTGTTAAGACTTGAAAGGGCAAGAGGTCGATTCCTGAAGGTGACGACCAGACTACCGATGACTCTGTATTTCTACGCCAGCCACCTGAGACCTGATTTATCCCCCTCCACACATAGGGGCAGCGGTGGGGGGCCGCTAATGTGGCGGTTCCATATTTTTTTTTTGTTAGGAGCCAATATGAAATTCATGATCTTTGGATCCCAAGGAATGAATGCATGGTTTATTAGAAATATTTTAGGAGTGTATTTGATTCAAGTTATCATATATAATCTTAATTATGTCATTATCAGATAATCACATAATCAAGGTTATGAGCGAATAAACCATAACTTCACTTGCTAGATAATTCTGAAATCAAAGAAAACTTTACTCTTCCGAGGTAATGTGGATTTGAATTATATGCTCCATTTATTTACATGACAAACATGTTGCATTATTTAATAAGCACTTATTACTTGAACTAAATAAGATTAAATAATATAATTTTAAATAGATAGTGAAAGTTATCAATAATCACCTTAACCCAACTCACCCTAGGTGTGGATATCCCTATGGGAATGACGTGGTGGCTAAGGTACGACAGTGTTTACAGATTTTGCGCGAGTTGATTCCGGAGGAGATCTAAAGTCTTTTCTTGAATTCAGATGATCCCTACGTGTATTGACCACCACGTCAAAGATCATAGGCTCCCCTCCGCTATGATTTATCTCTCTCATAATGGTCGTGGGATAGATCGATGATGACCGCTAGATTGACGATTTCAATCTTTTACAGACAAGTTTTGCAAACAGTTAATACGGTTGAGGATGAGCAAGGAGATGACCAAATTAACTAATGCAATGGGTGTATTTTAATTAGTTTGGGTTCGACAAATATAATTAATGAGAATCAAAACTGGAACGGAAAAACAAAGTTTATTTAAATCTTTTAAATAGTTTGGAGAATATGTTTAAATTGAAATTAGGATGATTTTTTTTGGATCAAATTACTTTTCCATGTAGATATTGGTTAGACAAATTTCTCCACAAAATTTGAGAATTTTTAGATGTTTATGAAATTTTTGATGAATTTCAAAATCTTACTAGTTGAATGTTTTAAGTGGCAAGTCAACTATATCAGTTATTAATCGACACTTAAAACATTCAACTAGTAAGATTCTGAAATTCATCCGAAATTTCAGATGTGGTCAAGCGTCAACTGATACTATGTTCATATGATATTTTATTAGTCCCCTCGCACTTTGCTCATCTCGTGGCTAGCTATTGTTATGGTGGGCTCTATGTTTGGATGATATGTCTTCATGGGAATAACGTATTGATTGAGACAGGATTACACTTGTGAAATGAATACGGATTGATTCTAGAGGAGGGTCTAAAACTCTTTCCTGAACTCAAATGACCCTCTTCTGTCTTGACCAATCGCGTCAAGGTCAAAGGCCCTCCGCGATTTACCTCTCTCATAATGATCGTGAGACAGATCGATAGAGGACGTTAAGTTGACGGTTATAATTTTTTGCCGAATCTGACTGGCCAAGGATGAAGTTGACTTAAATAGTGTTGAAAGACTAAATTAGCACATTCAACATTGAAAATGATCTAAAGGAACTTGATATTCATGTTAGAATCAATTAGGGGACTTTGAATGCATGTCGAGGATCATGGAACATGCATGCGACTAATAAATAGGATATTATTAGTGCATCTTTAAAAATATATGATAAAGGGAGAGAAAGGATAAGATTTAAGTTAGATTTCACCCAATAAAAATTTAAAAGAGGAAGTCTAGGTTCTATCTATATGATTTTCATTTTGGTGCATTAATTAGTCTTCTTAACTTAAATAAATTATCAAATATCAAAAAAAAAAAAAAAAAAGGAAAATTATTGGTGCAATTTTGTCACAAGTGGTCAAGTTGGACTTTTAAATTTTGACGTTTGGATAAAAGATTTGAGTTAGATATCACATTGTTATTTTGATACGTGTGTATTGACCTGGACATACATGAAATTTGTAGAGTTTGTGATTTGACAAGGTTACATGTACGATGACAACATCATGATGCATTCTAAGTGAGACACTTAGGTAGTATTTGATTTGTAGAAATTTTTTATTTTTTATTTTTATTTTCTGAGAAAATATGAGAAATGATCGTTTAGTTGATATTTTTCATCTTCGTTTGTCAGAAAATAAAAGAGTATTTTTTGGAAAATTAAAAAATGAAAAAAAAATATTTTCTATTTTTTGAAAAAGAAAAAATGAAAATGAAAAATATTTTTTTTTTTCCAAACCAAACGCCTCCTTAGCACCTCCACCAGTGCAGCGTGTTGGTAAATCACAGAGTCAAACTTACACATGAACAAATGTTGATTTCAGAGGCCGATTTAAAATCCTATCCCAGATTCAGATGGACGTTCTGTGCCTTACCAATCGCATCCACATATGGTGCCCTCTCGTAATTGTGGGACGGAGTGAAGGAGCTATTTATAGATTGACGATTTTAATCTTTTGTACAATAATTAAGTGAAGCACTTAGCAACTTAGAGGTTTGAAAAATTAGTGAAAGTTGCGTTAGATGACCGAGGGACCATAGGACTAAATCGCTAAGTTGGTGTTGGAGCAACTATAAAGCATAATTTGGTATAACGAAATTAGTAATTTAGTGGCTCAAAGTCCGTAGAGATTAGAGAAGAATAGAATGTAATATTCAATGGAAGGTAGGACGAGGAGCATTGAGGATACCCCCACAATAATTGATGGAAGCTCATTATATAGATAAAGTATAAAGGATGGCACGTGGAATGGGTTGAGGATTCAATGCATTCAAGAGATGAGTAACCTGATAGAAGATGATCATGGAGCAAAGGCAAACTACTAAAGTTAGACTCCAATGGTGAGATATGAGAGTTGAGCGACCTGTGCATATGAGGAAAGGGTAAAATTCAATTTAAGTTTGAGAATTGGTCATTAGAATGATTTGAGTCAGATTCTAGTTCACTAGAGTCCAATCGATTAGATAATGAGTCGACAAGTAGTTGAGACAAAGTGATTAGCTAACAATAAGAAAAGAAGGAACTATTATGGAAAAAATGACTGATAATCTTATTCTTTTGATTAGTAATATGAATTGTCGATAAAAAAATTTCACCGAGACATGGCCGATAATCTATGATCTATATTTTTTTAAAAAATTACTGGCCAACTAAATGAATGGTAAATTTTTCTAAAAAATAACGATAAATTATATATTTGATCGATAATTTTTTAAAATAAATGCCCAACATATATATTTTTAAAATATCATCAGTGTTAGATCGAGAAGCGTCGCTAGAGGGGGGGGGGGTGAATAGCGATCGTAAATCTTTCGTTCGAATTCGTTCGTTGAGATACAAGTAAACGAGTAAGCACAGCGAAAAATAAAATGACACGTTTATTTTACTTGGTTCACAACCCAGCAGTTGTTACTCCAAGGCCCTATCGGTCCTAGACCGCGTACGGAGGGCAAAGCACTATAACGTCTCCTCATCGTTGGAGGTAGGAGACAACGATCACAAAATCCGGAAGTACGAGGATGAGGCAACAAGCCTACCTCACCTCGTTATGAATAAAAACAACGAATACAATATTAAAATATATTACTAGATGCTGCTGCCGACGAAGAAGATCTGAGCTTGTTGTCGCGTCGGCGTTATGACGGTGTTGGAGCGTTGGCGTTGTAGGAGCACTTGATGAATAAACTTGATGTAATTTGGAGATGTAATCCTCCCCTCCTTTTATAGATTTTGGCCTCTGAATATGTCTCCCTTTTTTTTTGGAACAGATCACGAAGTTGTCCAAATTTTATCGCGAAGTAGCCGCGTCAAACGTTATCCGTTTTGACCTAGCGCAAAGGCTGATTCGTCGCCATCACGATCGATGACTCCCATCGATCCGTGATGAGCATAAGTCACCGCTTCATGTCCAGCTGACCGCCGACCACTTCCCTGCCGTGAGAGGTTAGCTCGGAAAATGATAAATACGACGGTTTCTAACCGTCCAATCTCGACCTAGACCTTCCACAAGAAGTCTTAGTCGGATCGCTGCCTACGGTCGTCCCCATATAGAGGACACGACCTTACCATCTATCACTCACACGAGCTTACCTCGATTCTTACTGTGTCGCTTTCGCTTCCGGCCTTCCACTCGATTCCTTCGGCTCCCTCCGAAGTCACTCGAGTGTCGCCCGACCACCGCGGCTTCCTCTGGGTGTCGCTAGCCTTCAGCTCTAGCTTTAGTACTTTTCTGCACACTCGATTTAGCTCGTGAGATAACGATGTAAACTTAACTTTGTGTCTTTGCCATAATCAAAATACATGTTCGATTATCTAGTGCCCCTGCACCAACAATCTCCCCCTTTTTGATCTATGGCAAACCAACACAAAGTTAAGGGAAATTAAAGCATAAAACAAGTATAGTAAATGATGAATGTCATTTTCAAAAACTCCCCCTTAACCAAAACTCCCCCTTAACCCTAGGTGAGTTTTGAATTAAATAAATTTTATGGTACTCCCTCTTAACTTTCACTCTTCTCCCCCTTTTGCCATAAATCAAAACAAATGTTGGGGTTTGTTATGTAAAAATGAAGTTTGTTATATAAAATAGGGGTTTAAAGACAATATGGTATATGCATGCATCAAGATAAATCAACTATGAGTCTAAACATGCGTCTAGCAATAGTTAGATAGATTGGTTCGAGGTGTGTCCCTCTGCACCAATAATCTAAAGGTTTATAATATAACCCTTAGGGTTAGTTTGCTTTCCCCCTTAGTCAAATATATGAAGTATAAGAGGTGTAGGGGGCGCTAAACTTTGGCCTAAAGAGTCATTAAGTACAATAGTTGAGAAAATAAGTAGTATTTTGAAGATTATTTTAAGTATATTTCAATTATCCTTAACATCTCACCCATTCTATGTGTCTCAGAATTTGTTCACCTTATATGTTTTGTGAGATGATTTTAAATTGATTAAAGATAGTCAACCTTGGGTTAAATTCGGATTTAACCTTTAGATCGTTAAGTAACTTTTCGAGAAACTGGCTTCCAGGTTATGGCGAGGCACAGGGGCCTTCTTTGATCGGAACAACGACCACTTCCTTAGACAAAGCCAAATTCAAGAAAATATCACTTAAGTCACTTAGGGTTACTTCCTGGTCTAACTAGTTTAGGATACGACGAGGTAGCTTCAGCTAGTTCCACTCGGTCAAGTACACCAAGCTAGATACGCCTTATCTAGCTCGAATACACGAGACTTTGTTTCCCTAACGTACTATCATCTCGCCGCGTCCTGATACTATGTTGTCAAGAGTTGACTAACTATTTTTCCTATCTAGCCATTCTAAAAATTAAAGAAAAATATTCAATGATTTTGCCAAGTAATCGGGTATACTATTTTAGTGTTATCTCCTCCTGGACCATTGAACCAATATGATCTATTCAAATAATGAACTTGATCCTGAGGAATCCAATACTTATTAGTCCTTATATGTGTGTTCAATAAAACCTTTGGGACCCATGCTTGGACTCTTTGATGACTACGATTTACGATAGACATATAAGACCTATTCGTAGTCTTTGACTTAAATCCGAGTCCGGCTTTGTTGTACACGACTCTTTGGGTTCCAAGTAGTCGATTAAAGTTCTTAGATCCCAACGTGAACCTTTCCAACCTACCCTCAACCTTTTGAACTTGGTCTTTCAAAAGAGAATTCTCCTCCTCAAGTTTTTCAATTTGAGTTGAGTTTCCCTCTTGAACTTGACTAGTTGAAGAGGTTAGAGTAGCCTCTTGCTTGAGGGTTTCAACTTCCTCAAGTAATGACTCAACCCTAGACTCGGACTTAGTCAATTTCCTAGTGGGCATTTTAATTGTATTGTAAAGTGTACTAATTAAGGAACGACTAACCTTAATTTTCTCTTTTGATCCGGGTTTGAGTTGCTTCTCGAAATAGTCCTCGAGTTCGGAGTCGGTGTTGTAATTGGATTCGAATTCGGACTCGGACTCGGACTCTTCGGGTCTTGCCATGCATGCTATGCCGATGCCTTCTTCATTGTCCCATGTTGCACGAAAAGCCTTCTTTTGATTTGATTTGAATTGTACCCTCTCTTGGTTCTTTAGTAGTCTCCTTTCCCTCCGAACGATCTTTCGCACTACATTCACTATTGCTTCCACCTTTTCGGATTCGGACTCTGATTCGTCTTCGGATTCAAGTCCATGTTCTTGCTTGGTGGGTGTCTTGCTTCCTTGTCCTGCAAGTAGAGCAATACCTCTCTCGGCCCGAACCATGTTAGTTTGCTCATGAAGTTCAAACTCGGAAAATAATTCGTCTAACCTAAGCTTTGAAAGGTCCTTAGAGACCTTGTAGACATCGACCATGGATGCCCACAAGGTAGTCCTAGGGAAAGCATTTAAAGCATACCTTATAAGGTCTCGGTTCTCTATGGCTTGCCCGATCGAGTGAAGACCATTGACGATGTCTTGGATCCGCGCATGTAATTGGGTGGCGGTCTCGCGATCCTGCATCTTTAGATTGTACAGTTTATTTAAAAGTAAATCTCTTTTACATACCTTAGCATCGGGCGTCCCTTCGTGTAGATCAATCAATTTGTTCCAGAGGTCTTTGGCGCTAATGAATGGACCGATGCGGTTGAGCTCCTCCTTGGACAAGCCACATTGTAATATTTGAGTTGCTCTTGCATCAGCTTCGATTTGCCTCTTGGTTGAATTTGTCTACTTGTTGAAATCCAAGGGCTCTCCTTGATCATTGATGGGTAGAGCAAAGCCGGTTTGGATTATTATCCAAGTCTCGACTTGTGTTTTCAAGAATCACTCCATCCGACCTTTCCAATAATGGAAATCATCTCCGTTAAAGAACGGAGGTCGGGTGGTGCTATACCCCTCAATGTGAGCCATTAAGTATCTTTCAAAACACGAATAAAAATCAAAGGGAATTCCAAGACTTGGTCTTGGATTAGTAATGCGGGAAATAAATAGGAAATAAACAGAATTAAATGAGAAAAATAAGAAACTAACAAAAACTAACAACTTACGACCTTCGATGTCCCCGAAAGGGTACTAGACGTTGGATTTTGGGGCTGGAAATGGCTTGTTACGAGGGTAAACCCTCATAAGAAATGTAGATCTCTCAGAGGGATTCGATTTGGTAGGTAGATCGTTATGTGAGTCCACTTGTGCGAAAAGTTATGGCCCTTTTATCGTCGGCTACTCCAAGAGAGAAAATTTGCAAGCACACAACCAAAAGAAACATACCAAGACTTCGTCTTGGATTAGTAGTGCAGGAGGAAAAAGATCTAAAAAAAATATGAATAAAAAAAAATGAACAGTAAACCAAAACGTGCTAGATCGGTGGCTTCACCAAATCTTAGCGCCCCCGCTCTGATACAAATTGTTGGATCGAGAAGCGTCGCTAGAGGGGGGTGAATAGCGATTGTAAATCTTTCGTTCGAATTCGTTCGTTGAGACACAAGTAAACGAGTAAGCACAGCGGAAAATAAAGTGACACGTTTATTTTACTTGGTTCACAACCCAACGGTTGCTACTTCAAGGCCCTATCGGTCCTAGACCGCATACGGAGGGCAAAACACTATAACGTCTCCTCCTCGTTGGAGGTAGGAGACAACGATCACAAAATCCGGAAGTACGAGGATGAGACAACAAGCCTACCTCACCTTGTTACGAATAAAAACAACGAATACAATATTAAAATATATTACTAGATGCTGCTGCCGACGAAGAAGATCTGAGCTTGTTGTCACATCGGCGTTATGACGGTGTTGGAGCGTTGGCGTTGTAGGAGCACTTGATGAATAAACTTGATGTAATTTAGAGATGGAATCCTCCCCTTCTTTTATAGATTTTGGCCTCTGAATATGTCTCCCTTTTTTTTTGGAACAGATCACGAAGTTGTCCAAATTTTATCGCGAAGTGGCCGCGTCAAACATTATCCATTTTGACCTAGCACAAAGGCTGATTCGTCGCCATCAGTCGACTGATGACTCCCATCACCGATCGTGATGAACATCGATCGCTTCCATGTCCAACAATCATCACACCTGACCACTTCCCTGCAGTGAGAGGTTAGCTCGGAAAATGATAAATACGACGATTTCTAACCGTCCGATCTCGACCTAGACCTTCCACAAGAAGTCTTAGTCGGATCGCCGCCTACAGTCGTCCCCGAACAGAGGACACGACCTTACCATCTCTCACTCACACGAGCTTACCTCGATTCTTACTGTGTCGCTTTCGCTTCCGACCTTCCACTCGATTCCTTCGGCTCTCTCCGAAGTCACTCGAGTGTCGCCTGACCACCGCGGCTTCCTCCGGGTGTCGCTAGCCTTCAGCTCTAGCTTTAGTACTTTTCTGCACACTCGATTTAGCTCGTGAGATAACGATGTAAACATAACTTTGTGTCTTTGCCATAATCAAAATACAAGTTCGATTATCTAGTGCCCCTGCACCAACAATCAGTATATATATATTTTTAAATTAACACCCAAATGGTTGTTTTTTTTTAAAAATTTATCAGTCTATTTTTTTTAAAAAAAAGACTTAAATCATATTTATCAATCATTTCTACAAAAGAATAATCGATAAACTTTAAAACCCTAGTTCAACAACTAATAAAAAAAATGAATTTTAAATATAATAATAAATTATTAAAAAATGACAAAAGAAACATCGTGTCATACAAAAAATAAAAGTCAAATAATGAACAAAGAGGCATTGAAAGATCTAAGTAGAGTATTAAAAAATATTTAGACCATCTCCTCTTTTGTGAGTGGAAGTCAACTCAGATTGTTGTAGTAATCCATTAGGCTGGTATTGCATGAGGAGTTACTGTAATATTTTTTGTGTTTTGACTTCTCATTAGGCCTACGCCTCTTGCATTATGTTTTATTTCCTGCTTCAATTGAAATACCTTCGTCTTGTTGGGGATTATTTGATGTGCTAGAGGGGGTGAATAACATCTTTCACTTTCACTTTGATTCAATCGTGTTCGTGCTTTTCTATAATTCGTTAGCACAATGGAATATACAAAATAGCATAAACAAAAACAATACAAGCACATGCAATAATACGATTGTACATTGTTCGGAACCTACGAATCCTACATCATGATCGGGCTTTAGTGTCTACACCACTAAACCTCTTCTCCTTCTTAGAAACACTTCGAAGGTGGAGAAACCTCTTACAAAGATCTTACAATAATAAGAATACAATCAAATATAAATATACAAAAGTAAATATAAGAAACAAGTGAAAACACTTCACAAATGTGAGCTTTTGAATGCTTGATCTTTTGGTTGCTTTGAGATGCTTGGAAGAACATGAATGCAACAATAAATCTCCTTCAAGAACTCCAAGAACCGACTGCCTTCAACCTCCCATCGAGCTCCTTTTATAACTCTACTCGGGTTGATTTTCACCTTCCAATGATCGCTTTACTTAGCAATGACCGACACTCATCTTGTCTCGTATCAGTTTAATCCATGCCGTTAATTGTCGATCATTTGTCGTCCCTAACCTAGCAGTCAATTACTATAAGCATCAGTCGACTGCCCGACATTCTATGTCCTGGCCACTTAAGTCTAGTCAACTGCTCAACCCTAGCAGTCGACTGATAGCTGGCAGTCGACTGTCAAACCCTAGTAGACAACTACAGAGGCACAAAAGCATTCAAGCCTCAGTCGACAACTCGACCAGTCGACTGCTCGAGTCAACTAGGCCTTTCGAGTTTCAAACACTCGACTAGTCGACTGGTAAATCTCAAGTATGATCCCTTTATACTTGATCGACCACCCTTAGCTTAGACCTAAGCCTTCAGCCACCTCTATTAGTCTCACACCCTCAAGGTCCATCTGAGTCCTCCACGACTCCTTCACAATTCGTGTTAACCTTCAGGTGCTTCTATCGACTATATCATGCTAATCGGGTCTACTTTGCCAAGGTTTATTTGGACTTATTTCGCCAAAACTACATGCTTGGACTTTACATTTTCAAAATCTTACCCTTGGACTTCCTTACCAAGATCTACTTAGACTTACGCCACCAAGACCACATGCTTGGACTTATACTGCAAATACTATACCCTTGGACTTTTTGATTGCGAAGCCTTAATGCTTGGACTTTCACCGCCAAGACTACACACTTGGAATTATGTGACCAAGACTACACCCTTGGACTTTTCATTTGCCAAGTATCCAAACTTGCACTTCTCTATGACAAGACCATTCTTGGACTTTCCCTTGCTAAGTCTCTAAACTTGAACTTCTCCATTGCCAAAACCATTCTTGGACTTTCCATGTCAATTATCTAGACTTGGACTTCCCCTCGAGTCTTACTCGAGTTTGGCCAACCATGACCTCTTCAATTTGATTGCTCCAACAATCTCTTTCAAATAATCTCCCCCATATGACTTTGGATATCCCAATCATTCATTAATCATATGGTCAACATGGTCAAACCATATTATCAAACACATTGTCAAATATCAAAACTTTACTCGAGTCTGGTCAATTATGACCTAGGCCGATTGCACCAACACATCTCTGTTGGATCGATATGAGCGCTAGAGGGGGGGGGTGAATAGCGTTCATAAAAACTTTTCTTTTTCGACGATTAAAACCAAGTACATAGCGGAAAACTAAAAGAAAAACACAAGAAAGACACAAAACTTTTTTACTTGGTTCACAGCCCATCGGTTGCTAATCCAAGGCCCTACGATCCTTGATCGCTTCCGAAGGGCAATCACTAAAAGTCTCTTCCTCGTTGGAGGTAAGAGACAAGATGATTACACTGATTATAAGGCCAATAACAACCTTATCGGTCCTTATACAAATTAAGTACAGAAAGATAATAATAATACCGACAATTAATTAGAAGATGGCGCACGGTCGGAGTAGCATTGTAGAGAGCACGAGCACTTGGGAGATTCTTGAATTTGGGTGTGAGTCCTCCCCTCCTTTTATAGATTTGCGCCTTGGAATTTGTCCTGATCTAGATCCAAAACTTGTGGATCTTATCTTGAGGTGGCGGCTTATCTTATCCTGAGGTGGCAGCTTATCTTATCTTGAGGTGGTGGCATCAATCTCTATCTCTTTGACCTTGTGCACTGGGCTGATTCGTCGACATCAGTCGACTGATCCTCTTAGCAGTCAACTGCCTTCAGTTGACTACTGACATCTCCAGTTGACTGCTGCACTTGAGAATTCCTGCAATACAAGATTAGCACAATAGATGCATAATGCCATGCAGTGTGACAGTCCTTTGACTGTCCGATCTCAACTTCAGCATTCCTCCGGAAGCCTTAGTCGTATCGACGCCTAGGATTGTCCTCTAACCGAGGGCACGTCCTTACCACCGCTCCACACACGGAGCTTACCTTTGGTCCTCTTGACCTGTCGCTTAGCTTTCGGTCACCACTGACGTTCCTCGACTCCCCGAGGTTCTCCTGGTATCGCCCGACCACCACGGTTTCTCAACTTGAGATTCTCTGGATGTCGCTCGACCTTTGGCTTAGCTTAAACACTTCCTGCACACTTAGCATATCACATGAGATAACAAAATAACTTAACTTTGAATCTTTGCCATCATCAAAACCAAGGTTCGATTATCTAGTGCCCCTGCACCAATAATCTTCCCCTTTTTGATTTATGGCAAACCAATTCAAAGTTAAGAGAAAATAAGCAGTAAGTATTGAACAATCATTTTTCAAAACCTCCCCCTTAAGGGTACCTCCCCCTTAACCCTAGGTGAGTTTTGAAAAACAATTACTTTTTGGGAAAGAAAAAGTAAGTAACCTCTTAACTTTATTCTCTCTCCCCCTTTGACATATATCAAAAATAACTTTATATTGGGTACATTGCCAAGAAATAGAATTTTTAAACATGTTAATCAAGTTGATTTAATATGTTCAACTCCCTTTAATACTTAAGAGTTTAGGAGTTTAGTTTTTTAGATCCTACACCAACAATGTATATCTTAGGTTAGAATGTGACCCCCTAACCTTTAACATTGTTATAAAATTTTGAGAAAGAATTAAAAAAAAACATTTTAAAGGCTCATGTCTATTGGTTTTATGCCAAACTGGAGGTAGCTAGATACTAAGTTTGTCCAACTTAAGTCTTCTCTCCCCCTTGGCATATTATCAAAAGAAGGATTTAAATTGAGAAAGTATTGGTGATTTTTTTAAACAAAATATTTTTTAACAACTTTTATGATGATTATTCAATTAGAACCTCCCCCTTAACCTAACATCCTTGTTAGCCACAAGGAAGGCATATCTAGAGGGTCTCCCCTTTTGTCTGATAAACTCTTAGGACATCCTTGTTGGCCATAAGGAAGACTCACCTAAGTGTCCAGAGGGTCTAGGTATCTAAAGTTGACCTAAGGATTTATACGTTCAATATTGGTCAACTAACCATCATTTTAAGAAGTATAGTTGTTTTGAAAACTACGTATAACTACACACAATAATCATGGCAACCAATAAAAATAGTTTTAAGAATCTATTTATGTGTATATAAATTTTGAAATCATTTTCAAAATCATTTTTAATTTGTTGTCCTTATCATCTCACCCATTCTACATGATCAACCAAGTTATTCTTATAGGTATTGTGAGATGAATTTAATTTAATGCCTTAGAAATTAATTAATCTTGGGTTAGATTCGGATTTCACCTTTAGTTAGTTAAGTGAACATTTCAAAAGAGGGCTTCCAGGTCGTGGCGAGGCACAGGGGCCTTCTTTGATCGGAACAACGACCACTTCCTTAGACAAAGCCAACTTAGGAAATTACACACTTAATTCACTTAGGATTACGTCCTGGTCTAACTAGTTTAGGATGTGTTGAGGTAGCTTCAGTTAGTTCCACTTAGTTAAATGCACCAAGCTAGATACTCCTTATCTAACTCGGATACACTTGACTTCGTTTCCTTAACGCATTACTATCATCTCACCGCATCCTGATACTATGTTGTCAAGATTAATTAATTATTTCCTATCTAACCATTCTATGAGAGTGAATTTAAAACTAGTATGTATGACATGAAAAAATAAGCATGATAATGATATGTATGCATGAGCAAGCTACATTCAATCAATTTAAAGAAACGGTTATTTTCTTGGGTAGACTTTTATTTGTTCTATAGTTATAAGATACTTTATTATAATTAGGTTTACAAATTTTAGTGTCTTGATTTTTGGTTAGCTTAGACTTGTAACCCAAGTCTACATGTTTATTAGTTGAATTTTTAAAAGTTGAAGGTTTAATTACTAGATTATTAATTTGTGTATAATCAAATGGTACTCTATTATAATTAATTTTATTGGTTTGATTATCTAATTTTGAATTTTTAATTAAGTTAGATTGTGAATTATTTAAAATAGGATTATTAGAATTTTTTAAGATAAGATTATTAGACTTTTTAAAAATAGAATTATTAGAATTTTTTAAGATAAGATTATTAGACTTTTTAAAAATAGAATTATTAAAATTATTAGAATTTTTTAAGGTAGAATTATTAGAATTATTCAAGATAAGATTATTAAAATTTTTAAAGGTAGAATTATTATTAGAATTATTTAAGATAAGATTGTTAGAGTTTTTTAAGGTAGGATTATTATTAGAATTATTTAAGATAAAATTGTTAGAGTTTTTAAAGGTAGAATTATTATTAGAATTATTTAGATTATCTTTGGAATTTTTTAAAGTTAATTTTGATTTTTTTATGGTTGAATTTTTCAAAACAGAATTTTTTAATTCGGAATTATCTAGATTAATCAGATCTAGGATTTGATGATTCTGTCCTATGGTTTGATTATTCTGATCAAGGGTTTGATTATTCTGATTAAGTCCTAGGTTGGTTTTATCTTTGACTTGATCTAGATCTATGTTGATTAAACTAAATATTTGATTAATCTCTTTGTTAATTTTATCAAATGTTAGATTAATTTGATCATTTTCTTCCATGATATTATTATTATTATTATTTAAACTAATTAAATCTGAATTAATTAATTTTTTATTAGTTGAATTATTAATTGTATTAATTAATTGACAACAATTACACAATTTATCTAAATTATCAACTATTCTAAAACTCAACTTTTCAAAATTATTAACTTTACTAACCTTTTTTTTCCGGACGATTCTTTTAATGACCGAATCTTCCGCACCCGAAGCACTTGATATGCTCCTTGTTCTTTCGGATTCCTGGCAATGGTGTCTCCTTTGTCGTCGGTTGCGTCGTTCGAGTCTTACGAGTAGGACACTTATTTTTATAGTGTCCTCTCTCCCTGCACTTAAAGCAAATAATATGAAATTTAAAATTTAAATTGACATTGTTACCTTTATGCCTTGTGGGAGACTCTTCCATGGTTGGCTCGGTCAGCGATTTTCTAAAACTTCGCAAAAAAAAACACAAATCAAAAAGTCCCAAGACTTGGTCTTGGATTAGTAGTCGAGATATTTAAAAATAAAAATAAAAATAAAGAAAAGAAAATGCTAGATCGGTGGTTGCACCGAATCTGAGCGCCCCCGCTCTGATACCAATTGTTGGATCGATATGAGCGCTAGAGGGGGGGGTGAATAGCGTTCATAAAAACTTTTCTTTTTCGACGATTAAAACCAAGTACACAGCGGAAAACTAAAAGACAAACACAAGAAAGACACAAAGCTTTTTACTTGGTTCCATGACCCACCATTTTGCTAATCCAAGGTCCTGTAATCCTTGATCGCTTCCGAAGGGCAATCACTAAAAGTCTCTTCCTCGTTGGAGGTAAGAGACAAGACGATTACAATGATTATAAGGCCGATAACAACCTTACTGGTCCTTATACAAAATAAGTACAGAAAGATAATAATATCGACAATTAATTAGAAGATGGCGCCGCGGTCGAGATAGCGTTGTAGAAACACGAGCACTTGGGAGATTCTTGAATTTGGGTGTGAGTCCTCCTCCTTTTATAGATTTGCGCTTGAATTTGTCCCGATCCGGATCCAAAACTCGTGGATCTTATCTTGAGGCGGCTTATCTTATCCTGAGGTGGCAGCTTATCTTATCTTGAGGTGGTGGCATCAATCTCTATCTTTTGACCTTGTGCACTGGTGATTAAATCGACATCGATCGATCTCTTAGCATCAAGCTTCGCTTGACTGACTACTAACATCTCTAGTTGACTGCTGCACTTGAGAATTCCTACAATACAAGATTAGCATAATAGATGCATAATGCCATGCAGTGTGACAGTCCTTTGACTGTCCGATCTCAACTTCAGCATTCCTCCGGAAGCCTTAGTCGTATCGACGCCTAGGATTGTCCTCTAACCGAGGGTACGTCCTTACCACCGCTCCACACACGGAGCTTACCTTTGGTCCTCTTGACCTGTCGCTTAGCTTTCGGTCACCACTGATGCTCCTCGACTCCCCGAGGTTCTCCTGGTATCGCCCGACCACCACGGTTTCTCAACTTGAGATTCTCTGGATGTCGCTCGACCTTTGGCTTAGCTTAAACACTTCCTGCACACTTAGCATATCACATGAGATAACAAAATAACTTAACTTTGAATCTTTGCCATCATCAAAACCAAGGTTCGATTATCTAGTGCTCCTGCACCAACAATCTCTTGTGCAACAATTGTCTCTTGCATAGTATTCATCTTTACTTGTACATTAGATGATGTAGAAGAAGTAGATGTCAAAGTCTTATATATCTTTGGTGATGGTTTGAGTCCCAATCCTAATCCACTAATATAACAAGATTCACGGCCAAGTATATCTTGATGACATTCAAATGCTAAATTCTTGAAACCATCCAAAGTGGATAAGGAAATATCATCCTATGTTGTTTTTTTGTCAGAAATGAAGCTTTTTTATCATTATAAAGAGTAATCATTTTCTCCTGTTAAACAGACACATATTGATATTAAAAACTTATTATATCAAAAATAATGTACAAATATGAAAAAATAATAAATTATAATTTACATATTACTTTCGTGCAAGTTCACTTGTCCACTGGACTTCCTCTATACAATAATATCGATGTCATGCCTCAATTGCATCATATCCCTTGCAATTAAAAAAAAATAAACATCATGTCATTATAATCAAACATACAACTATAAAATTAATTATAATTTAACATACACTCTTTATGTGTTGAACCACAAGTCTAGCGTCGTTATAACGACTAAACAAAAGCATTGTCATTTTTTAATATTTTTTTGTAGAATTATCTTTAAAAAATGCAACTAGTAATTAGTAACTATCATACAATAATATTAAGATTGTAAATTGAAAAACTTGTAATAATAAATTGACCTTAAATTCACTCCCAATAATTATATAAAAACTATCCTACTTCTTGCGATGGTAAATTATCTAACTTTTTTTCTTTTTTTTTTTCTAATTTTGATACTTATGATGTCATTCGTTTACTTGAGTAAAATAGGATTTCCTCATAACTTCAAAAGATAAACCTCTATATCATCACAATCTTAAAACTTAAAAACAGACTGATTAAAAAAAAATTAGTTTTATAATTTAGTAAAAAACAAATTAATACAAATAACATACCTTAAAAATATTACTTTGATGCACTGAATTAGTTAAATTTTATTTGACTGAAATTTTCTTAAAGTTTTTGTATTTAAATGGTAAGAAATTGCTCATAAATGCTCCTAACTCAGTAGTAAATATATTAGCTATTACAATAATCCCCCCCTTTGTTTTATTTGCCATATGATACACATGTAAAAGCTCCCTAGATGGTTGGGATGGTGAACGCGCACGATGACCTACAAAAAATAAATTTTTTTTTTGGACAAGTTAAATTAATATACAAATAATATATATTTTCTTCAAATTTAATTCAAATGCAAAAATACTCTCGTAAAAATATTGGGATCATAGTTGATGAATTAGAATGGTGATAAATGAAGGAACAACTAATGTGGTAGTTGCACTAGTTATTATTTGCAAAAGTCCAACATCAATAAAAATAGGAGTCTGTTCAGCTAATATGATTAAGCTAGTTTATATGCGAAGAGATTTAGATGACATTTGCATTTAGAAAAGGACCTAGTAGTTGATACCTTTATAAAAAAAAGAATAAAAATTAATAGGTAGATATATATTGTAATATATCGGGAAAAATAAATATATAATAATAATATAATTATAAATGAGATAAATAAAAAATAATTTGTTTAGTCTATTAAAAAGGAATTAGTATTTTAGTTGTTGATCGGGATAAATCAAATTGATATTAATCATGATACAATTAACCCTAAGCTTATCTAAATTAAGCCTAGGTTATATTTTTGGTTCCCTTCTCGCGATCAAATTATCGTCGCCCCTCCTCATAAGACGCTCAGCGCTGCCTGCCGCTTCTGCACCGCGACCACTCTTCCTCGCACACCTGTTGGGGTCAGGGCAAGCACCAATTTCTTCCGGCCAGCCTCGCCACTGCGAGCCGCCATCGCTTCGCCGCCTGTCTCCGCCAGTGCGGTTGGCACCGTGACCGCCCCACACACTACGCCGGCCAACCGCCGCCGCTTCTTCCCGCGTTGGATCTCTTTCCCTGTGCTCAGGCCGCCGTGAGTTCCTCTCTCCGTCGTTGCTTGATCGATGCTGCCGCCCGAGCCTTTGCTGTCGCCTCCTCCTCTGCCAGAACCGTCGTCACCCGAACTCGAGCCGACGGCGAGCGAGTGGCTGGAAACTGGATTCAGCAACTTTCTGGATTGCGGATTGCCGTTGACCTCGTCGGAGCAAGGTGAGGCAGTGTCTCCTTCTTGCTTTAGACAAGATCTAAGTTCAAAATGGAATTTTTTTCTTTAATTGAGTCGGTTTGTGATTAGGGCAGCGGTCTTTTTCCGACGAACAGTACAGATTTGGGGGAAGGATTGGCTGCTGGTGGAGTGAAGGGCTGGTGAGTCTGTTCTATTCTCTCTCTTATAGTTGTAAATTGCTAATTTAGGTTGTGTGATCTGTGGAGTGAGTTTTTCCTATCGATAGAGGGGCTGTCGTATGTTCTGTGTTCTGTCTGTGCTTATGAGGGAGCAATGAATGAGAGATTTAGGTGGTTGATAGCCATTTGGGTTTCGTATTGTGAATATATTCAATATACAAGCTGAAGGTTCAGTAGGGGGGGTTTCTAATTTGTATTTGATAAAAAGGATGCGAATATAGAAACTATATGGTAGTAAATTTAGCACGTTCTCATGTGCTTGGATTTTATGATAATCCTATATGTTCTGTGTGCAGGGTTTTGATTCAAGACTTTCACAGGCCTAAAGAAAGATGATATTCTTCATAGAAGGCGGGTATTTTGACTTATCTTTTAGATATAGTCATGTTGGTATGCTAGTTAGTATAGCTTACAATAATTTTCATGTTTATCTACCTTGTATGTTATTGTGCCTACTTGATACATGCATTTGGTCAGTTTATAGTTATACCTTTCCTATTTTTCTTGGATCATTGATATGTACCTATTGGATGTGCATATTATTCGGATATGTATTTTAGTTGGATTTACATACTTTAGTATCATGCACCATCTTGCATGATTGCATGCTGGTTGGACGAGGTTTCTTTATAGTTGAGCCCGCAGCCAGTTACATGGTCTGCACACGCTGCTACTCATGGATTAGTGGTACATCAGGAGGGTGTATGCAGTTGCTCTATCAGGCTCCGCTGGTCCGTTCATGGGTAGCAATGAGGCAGCGTGGTAGCGGGCAGGGATCCCTCCTCAGGTCTACGACATCGGGAGATGAGAGCTTTGCTCCCCTACTCTGTTTGGGGCAGGAGGATAGGTGTACTCCGACAGCATCCTGTCTACTCGGTTACTCAGGAGCAGTGATCGCAGAGTGCACAATTGTCATAGCCCTACCCACTCGGCTTCACCATCGCGGCTGAGGCTACTGACCATGTCATTTAGCCATGTGCATGGATAACATTTGTATTGTGTTTGCTGCATTTTTATTGCTGCCTTGGATGTTGCATATGATTTCCATGCATACAGGATACATATTTGTATATGGTTTGACGATTTTATTTCTTCTAGTATGACACATGCTCCTATATCAGGGTAGGAGATTCAGGTAAATACAGTCCTTTTGTATTTCTTTCTTGCATACCCTATGAGACTGTACTGGCATGATTGTTATTGTTAGCTATATCTTACTTTGTATATCGACTATATCCGCTGAGTTCTTTGAACTTACCCCGTTGATTTATGTCTATTTCAGGATGAAGCTGTCAGGAGAGTCCAACTGTCAAACCCCCACGTCGTGATAGTTTTTATTTGTTATTTATTTTATGGATTTTGATTTTGATTAGAAGATATGTTTAGGACTGGGGTTGGATTTATTTACTCGTGGATTTTTGGTGTCCTCATGGACCTTTATTCGGATTTTTATTCGATTGGATTTGGTTGCGTATTCCTGCCCAGATGGCAGAAGGGGTAGGTTTAGATGTGATATACTTTTGGTTATGTCATTTGATTGTTGGCCTGAGGCCTATTTTATTACCTGCGTGTGTTGTTTGGATTCCGGTCATGTTGACCGATGTATAGTGGCCGTGTAGGCCTTGTATGTTAGTTTCATATTGTCACCCGTATAGGGGAGATGCTGCCAAATTTTTGTCGGGCGAGAACTCCCTCGGGGTGTGACAATTTATTTGGTATCAGAGCGTAGGTTCCGAGTTCCTTAGGGTCTTTGGGTTTTCGGAGTTTGCCACATTTTGGCAGGTTAACTGGGGTATTTTCGGAGTTGTACGGATTTCCGACGATTTTTATATTTCGAAAATTCGAGATATTATTGACTAGGTCAATTTGGGGATTTGACGATGACATGACATCTCCAGATGACTAACAGGTGAATAATTCTAGAAAATTTTCTAGATTTAGTACATATTTGTATTAGTTATATTGATTATGCAGTTTACTTAGGTAGTATCATGTTTTGTCTAGTATTGTTTTAACCTGATATCTGTTAGACGGTTAGATTTTTAGGTTGCTGGTTTATCATTAGTATATGGTTATTAATTGCTATTATTGCTATACGTAGCTAGTTATCATGGTGATATAAATGATTAGATATTATTGGTAGATGTTTACCTCTTACTTTTTGGACTAGTATTAAGATTGGACTAGTATTGGGATTAGACTAGTTGAACAATATGACTAAGATGAATAAATTCGTAGAAGGTATACATATAGGTTCTTTGACTCTCTAGATCCTAGTGCAAGATGATATGATTACATTGCTTACGTAGTTTAGGGTATATATAGGCATTTGATGCTTTATTTAGTGAGCCATTGATTCCTGTTAGTATGACTATGATGTCGTTTATTAGACAGCGTGTTATATGTTTATATGGTTATGTGTTTTTGCGGTGGATACCATGATTGAGACTAGTAGAGATAGAATAACTTAGATGAGGTTATTACAGGAGAGCGGATCTCATGAAACAACATTAGTGGAACCCTAGGTGTTGGAACCCTAGGCGTAATAACCCGGATGTGCATATTGGTATATGTTTATACATTTACTATTTCAGTGATATGGTGATCGGACCAGTAGAGTTCGTATGATTAGGATGCGATTAATCCTTCGAGGGTATATAACGTTGTGCATATCTATCGGCTGCCAACTATATCACCCATTCATGGTTGAGAAAGGTTTATAGTAGAGTTTCCCTATAGGTGCTTTGTATATTTGTGGTCTATCATGCCCCCCATGCATGGTTGAGATAATATACTGTAAAGTTATACTTTCGCGTTATTCGTTCGGAGATGATGATAATCAGATTCGTATGACGTCTGTAGCTTGATAGCTACTTTACATCTTAAGTATCCACGAGACCTGTTCGTGGTAGCATGTTGTGGCATGCATGGTTAAACTGGTAGAAATGATATAATTTAGGCTTAGCCCTCTTGCCGGTCTTGTAAGTAGATGTGCTGTCCTTATTGGTCTTGATAGGCGTTTCCTGTTAGCTGGGACGAAACCCTATGATTAATCGTCTCGACGTGTTTATGAGTGGACTGAACTTATGATTTTTATCGACTTTGATAACCGATCATGTTAGAAGGGTTGGAACCCTAGACTGAACCATCTCGACTTATTTATTTATAACTCGATGATCTTTACAGGCTTTGGTAAATATTTCGTATTAAAGGTGTTGAAACCGTCGCTTGATCGCCTCAATGGGTTTAATTATAGATCGATGATCTGTATCGATTTTGATAGTCGTTCTATGCTGGATGTATTGGATAACCCTAGGCTTAACAACCTAGCTAGGATAATCGACTGCCTCCGCGACCCATTAGTGGTAGCATGTTGTTGCGTGCAGTCAATAACTAGATAACTATACACGTTGTCTGCCCACAAGACCCATTCGTGGTAGCATGTAGTTGCACTTAGAAAGTGCTATTGATTGTCGGCCCATGGGTTACGTTCGCAGTAGCTCATAGACAGTTCCTTTTGTATGCGAGAGCCACGAGGCATTGTCGTGGTATATGGATGTGCATTGCATGTAGATTGCAGTGGTTGTCTATGTTGTAAGTATATATGTTATACTGCTGTCCAGGTTAGTTGCAGACTGATATTGGTACTCTGAGAGTTGGGTTACTCTAGCTTGTTCCCTGTGACTTCCAGTATGTGCATTATGATTATGAACTATTGTCTATACATCCACAGAGTGGTTGTACTCACCCCTCTTCACTTATCCTCTAGGTTAACTGATGGAGGACGTGTCCTGTTGACCTACCTTCGTGTCGCTCAGAGAGTCCTTTGTCGTACTTGTCCTACTGCATCGTTGAGATGTCATTTTATTTACTTTATCGGTATTGCATTTTATTTATGCACTTTGGATTTTATCACAATTTGATTTGGTGTCATAAAACTATTTTACTTTAATTGATTTATGTTTAGTCGTGCATGCATGCAGTTAATTAAAATATTTGTATTTCTAATATTATTTCGAGGTTTTTACCAGATCTGGTCCAGGTATTTCGGAATATTGTCACAAGGGGCTCCTCCGTCATTTGGATGACGGATATGCCCCCAGGATGTGACAATTTTATTGGTTTGCGGTTTGGTTTGTGGGTTTTATGTTTCGAGGATTTTCTTTTCCTTGGATTTTTTGGAGTTCTCGTGTTTTGGGACCAGGCAAGCTGAAGGATATCTCTGAGCTATAGGAAAAGTATTGCCTTTAGTGGTCACTTTAATTTCCTTATGTAATAGGAAGTTATCATTATGTTTCTGTGAGATACTTACATATTTGCTCACCGTAGGAAAAGTCACTTAGGGAAATTTGTCCTTACTCAGGGTCGTGGATGAGGTTGACCTCGAAAGCAACCTATTGATGCTGCGGGACCTACCCTTGAGCTTGAAAAGGTAGACTCTTTAGAGATGTCGACAGATGTTGAATTAGGAAGCTAGGGTTAGGCCCGCTAGCCACCCATTGGGAGGTCAAGGAGTAACCCCTCAGAAAATATCAGTCCCTACTATTAGTGATTTAGTTTTGGATGAGGCGTCTATACCTACACGAGTTAAGACGATGAAAGATCGTGTTACCTTATTATAGGAGGTGTTTGATGGGATATTTATCTGTCCCAGTATTTTCTAGAGAAGATCCAGAATTCTTTGTTAAAAGAGAGATGAACCTTTGAGATTATGCATCGATTATCGATGATAGAATACGGTAGTTACGGAAGGAAATGAATATCCTTCATTGTGGATAGAGGATCTATTTAGATCAGCTATAGGACATCTGTGTATACTCTAGGATTGATCTATGGCTGGTGGGTTGATATTGTAGTGACATGGTGTCATACAATTATCATTGTCGTTGTGATGATTGTTATATCATCAGCCTAGAGTAAAGAGATTGCAGTTGTATAGAGACGATAATTTCATACTTGGTATGAATTGTATGAGCTTATGATTATCTTATTAGACTTATTGATGACTTAGTCGTCTAGGGATTTGAGAAGTCGTGTATTCTGGACACGTTTGGATCAGTTGTGGTCGTTGGAGTTGCATAACTTGGCCACTGTTGATGGTGGTAGTTGGAGTTGCGCATTCGGCCACCGTAGATGGTGGTTTTCCTGATATTGATTTGATTATTATCATAGATATGGATAGGATGCTCAAGCGATACTACAATCGCTGACTGATTGGACCAGGAAGGTGATGGAATTTACTTGGTCTGAAGCTTGTGAAACTAGTTTCAGGGTTCAGACGATGGTTGACTTACACGCTAGTGTTGATTAATCATTCTAGTGTGGATGGAAGGATAGTGTACATGGATGCATCATTTCGGGGATCGGAGCGATTCCGATGCTATTGAATAAGATGTATCCTAAGCTTACGACAGTTAAAGGACTGCGACATAAGCCATCATATATATAATGTCACGCCCCGAGGGAGTCCCCGCCAGACAAAAATCCGGCAGCATCTCCCCTGTACGGGTGACAATACCAATTTTTATACAAGGCCTACACGGCCACTATACATCGGTCAACACGACCGGAACAAAAACATCTACACACGCAGATCATAAGGCCTCAGGCCAACCATCATAGTAAATAAATAAAGTCTATAACATCTAGACTTACCCCTTCTGCCATCTAAGCAGGAACATACAACCAAACTAATTGAATAGTCCATAAGGACACCACAATTATTCCCAAACTTCCATAAGTACATAACCACAACATCAGGACCTATACATATCCTCTATACAAAATCCAAAACCAATAGACCAATAAAACCTATTCATTTCGACGAGGGGGATTGGTAGCTGGACTCTCCTGACAGCATCATCCTGAAATAAATATAAAACCACGGGATAAGTTCAAAGAACTTAGCGGATATTTGTCGATATGAATAGCAAGATATAGCTAACAATACTAATCATGTCAGTACAGTCTCATATATATGGTAAGCAAGAAATAAATGCAAAAGGACTGTACTCACCTGAATCTCCTACCCTGATATAGGAGCATGTGCCCTACTATAAGAGATAAAGTCATCATCATATATGAATATGAATCCTGTATGCATGACAATCATATGCAACATCCAAGGCATCAATACAATAATGCAGCAAACACAATACAAATGCAATCCGTGCAAAAATACATGCCGTGCATATGACATGGTCACCCCTGACGCCAGTCAGCCGCCTCACACGCGATGGTGAAGCCGAGTGGGTAGGGCTATGACAACTGTGCACTCTGCCATCACTGCTCCTGAGTGACCGAGTGGACAGGATGCTGTCGGAGTACACCTATCCTCCTGCCCCAAACATAGTGGGGGAGCTAAGCTCTCATCTCCTGGTGTCATAGACTAGAGGAGGGATCCCTGCCCGCTACCACGCTGCCTCATCGCTACCCATGAGCGGACTAGCGGAGCCTGACAGAGCAACTGCACACACCCTCCTGATGTACCACTAACCCATGAGTGGCAGTGGGTGCAGGCCATGTAACTGGCTGCGGGCTCAACAATAATGGAACCCTGTCCAACCAGCATGCAATCATGTAAAAATGGTGCATCATACTAAAGTATGTCAATCCTACTCAAAATACCTATACGAATAATATGTACAATCAATATGTACATATCCATAATCCAAGTAACTATGATCCAAATAAACAGGGAAGACAAAAATCATATCCTATCCAATGCATGTATCAATAGGCACAAAAACATACTAGGCATGTAAACATGAAAATTATTGAAAGCTATCCTAACTAGCATATCAACATTTGACTATATCTAGGAGATAAGTCAAAATACCCGCCTTTTATGAAGAATATCAATTGTCTTTGCATCATAGAATCTACCTCCATCAAAGGCCTACAGGTAAAAATATAATTATTACCAAGTTCTATGATAAGTCCAACGAGGGTAATAAATTGAACTTAAATCCATACTTTGAATCTCCTAAAATAAACAAACATAATACCTCCTGTATGTGCAGTCTGTGCTAACCCTCTCCACATCCAAAAGACAGTCCTGAACCAAAGTCCTGAGATCACAGATGCCCAATCGTCCTGGAAACTGAAATCATAAGATCTCAAAGTCTTCCTATAAAATTCCAGTATTCTATTCACCACTAAATAATCTAATTATTCAGTCAACCACAATCCAACAACTAATTAATGCTAATTAGATCCAAATCCCAATTTACAGCCATACCTTCCCTTATCTAATTGATGATATGAGAATCCAACGCACTTATAGAATCTGCCCCCAATCTCAGAATCACAGATTCGTCAAGGGATTCGCCACTTCGAATCCGGAGTCATCGCAGCAGCGAACAGTCATCCACTCTCCTCTTGGCCTCAAGATCTACTTGTGAGATGGCTGTGATCCAACTCGACTTCGATCAAAGGCAACGATGAAGAAGAGGGTGGCAGCATTGGCTCGCATGGATCAACTACCACGCGAAATAGGAGCTCCTTGCCGGCGAGGCAAGCGACGACGGTGATGAATTGGGGGAAACAGAGGGGTGTGCGCGAGGAGGTCGTCGATCGTCACCTAGGGCAGAGGAGTCCGGCGACGATCCGATGGGTGGAGGCGCGCAGCGCGGCGGTCGTGCGTAGCGTGCGGAGAAGAGGCGCGGGAAGGGAAAGAGGCGCTGGCGGCCGAAGCGGCGGTGGACGACGAGCTCGTGGCGAGTTGGGCGGCGTGCTCGCGGGATGATTTGCCCGAGCCACGAGCAGTCGTGGATGGTCACGGGCGGCGGTGCGGTGAGGAGGGTGGCGCGGCCTCGTCGTCGACGGAGAAGAGAGCGATGGAGGAGAAGAAGGGAGGGCGTCGGGCGCAGCGGGGAAGAAGAGGCTTCGGCACGGAACTGTCGAAGGAAGTCGGGCGGAGAAAATAGAAAAGAAAATAGAAATTAGGTTTTTCGGTTTAGGTTAATACCCTTTAAATAAAGCCTATTTATTTTATCCCCGTAAAAATCTCATACAGACTTTGTTTAAATCAAAAAAATTCTGAAAAAATTCCTAGAATTCCCTAAAAATCTCGAAAAATTTCCAGAATTATTTCTCTAAATTCTTGGCCATTTAATTTAAATATTTTAAATTTCAATATTTAACATTCTCTCCCACTAATAAAATTTGGTCCCCAAATTTCCTGCTCCTGTACGAGTACGAGATGTCACAACAACCATCTCTGACATCTGGAGACAAGTCACCCACCTCAAGTGACTAAGTGGGGTATTGAGCTCCGATCTTTTCCTCAAGCTCCCAAGTAGCCTCCTCATCTGTGAGGTGACTCCACCTGACCTTGACAAGTCGCACAACCTTGTTCCGCAACTGTCTTTCCTTGTGATCCAGAATCCGTATCGGAACCTCTTCGTAAGTAGCATCAGGTTGAATGGAACCTGACACATCTGACCGAATATGTGTAGGGTATGACACATACTTCCTCAGCATGGATACTTGAACACATCATGAATACCAGCTAAAAACGGTGGTAGTCCTAGACGGTAAGTGACTGCTCCGATCCTCTCCAAAACCTCAAACGGATCAATGTACCTAGGAGCTAGCTTACCACGGAGTCCAAATCTCTTCATCCCTTTCATGGGTGAGACTCGCAAGAATACCTGATTACCAATAGAGAACTCCCGAGGTCTCCAATCTACATAACTCTTCTGACGATCCTGCGCCTCTGCCATCCTACGTCTGATAGTACGGACCAACCCTGTCTCATACTGAGCTCTATGGGTCCTAGCAACTGGTCCTCCCAGTTACCCTCGAAATCCATAACACAGGACCCTAGAAAATCCTCTAGTATCAAAATGGTCCGCTCAGACTGTCCATCTATCTGCGGATGGAATGCAATACTAAAATGAAGCTGCATGCCTAAGGTCTGCTGCAGACTCTGCCAAAACTGAGACGTGAACTAGGGATCTCTATCTGATATAATACTCAAAGGACACCATGCAATCTAATGATCTCCCGACAATATAACTTTGTCAATCGATCTCGAGAGTCGGTCTTCCAAATCGCTAAGAAGTGCGCGAATTTAGTTAGCTGGTCAACGGCTACCCAAATTGCGTCATGGTCTTGCTGTGTCCTAGGCAAACTCACCACAACATCTATAATAATACACTTCCACTTCCATTCCAGAATCGGAATTTTCTAAAGCATATGTTCCTTAAACTGATGCAACTCCGAAAACCATTATCCTCCTCGGAGTCAGAGATGGTAATCCATCTACCCTTCAAAATCCACTCCACCACACACTCTGTAAGTGCATGGGAGGCTATCGCGACCAAACTTCCTTGTTACAACCGTTCGTGTTCCAGCTACTCTATAGTAGCTATCCAGTAGCTAGCCAAAACCCCATGAGCATTACGGCTCCTCACCTCTACCAAACAACATAATAACTGTGAAGTCCACGTCATATATATGACGGCTTATCTCGCAGTCCTTTAATTGCCATAAGCTTAGGATACGTCATATTCAATAGCATCAGAATCGGTCCGATCCCCGAAATAATACATTCAAGTACTCTACCCTTCCTTCCACACCAGCATGATTAATCAACACTGGCGTAACAGTCAACCATCATTTGAGCCCTGAAACTAGTTTCACAAGCTTCAGACCAAGTAAATTCCATCACTTTTCTGGTTCAACCAGTCAGCGATGTAGTACCGCTAGTGCATCCTATCCATATCTATGGTAATAACCAAAGTAATACCAAGAAACCACCATCTATGGCGGCCGAGTGCACAACTGATCCAATCGTGTCAAAATACACGACTTCCCAAATCCCTGGACGACTAAGTCGTCAATAAGTCTAATAAGATAATCATAAGCTTATATAATTCATACCAAATATGAAATTATCTTCGCTACACACCTGTATTCTCTTTACTCTAGACTGATGATATCACAATCATCATAACAACAATGATAATTGTATGACACTGTGTCACTACAATATCAACAAGTCAGTCATAGATCAATTCTAGAGTATACATCGGTGTCCTATAGTTGATCTAAATTGATCCTCTATCTAAAATGAAGAATATACATTTCCTTCCACAACTACTGCATTCTATCATCGATAATCGATGTATAACCTCAAAGGTCCATCCCTCTTTTAACAAAGAGTTCCGGATCTTCTCTAGAAGAAATACTGGGACAGATAAATATCCCATACAACACCTCCTATAATAAGGTAAAACGATCTTTCATCGTCTTAACCAGTGTAGGCATACACGCCTTATCCATAACCAAATTACTAATAGCAGGGACTGATATTCTCTGAGGGTTTACTCCTTGACCTTCAAATAGGTGGCTAGCGGGCCAAATCTCTAGCTTCCCAATTCGACATCAGTCGGCACCTCTAAAGAATCTGTACCTCTGAAATCATCATTAGATTCCTCAAGATCAATACGTCGTCGAACTCGTCCACGACCATGAGTAGGGGCAATTTCACTAAGTCAATACTTTTCCTAACCATTAAAGTACAGTAACCACTAAAGACAATACTTTTCCTATAGCTCAGAGATATCCTTCAGCTCGTCTGGTCCCAAAACCCGAGAACTCCCAAAAATCCAAGGGAAATCAAATCCTCGAAACACTGAAACCACAAACCAAAACCGTAAACCAATAAAATTGTCACGTCCTGGGGGCATATCCGTCATCCAAATAACAGAGGAGCCCCTTAGTGACAATATTCCAAAATACATAGACCAAATCTGGTAAAAACTTTGAAACAATTATAGAAATACTAGTATTTTAATAACTGCATGCATGCACGACTAAACATATATCCATTAAAGTAAAGTAGTTTTATGACACCAAATCAAACTGCGACAAAATCCAAAGTGCATAATAAAATGCAACACCGATAAAGTAAATAAAGCGGCATCTCGACGATGCAGTGGGACAAGCACGACAAGGAACTCTCTGAGCGACTCGAAGGTAGGTCAACATGACACGTCCTCCATCAGTTAACCTAGAGGATAAGTGAGGAGGGGATAAGTACAACCACTCTGTGGATGTATAGACAATAGTGCATAATCATAATGCACATAATGGAAGTCACAGGGAACAAGCTAGAGTAACCCAACCCTCAGAGTACCAATATCAGTCTGCAACCATCCTGATCAGCAGTATAACAAATATACCCGCAACATACACAACCACTGCAACAAGCAGTGTACATCCGGATACCACGACAAAGTCTCGTGGCTCTCGCACAAAAAGGAAACTATCTATGAGCTACCGTGAACGTAACCCATGGGCCGACAAGCAATAGCACGGTCTACGTGCAACTATATGCTACCACGAATGAGACTCGTGGATAGACAGACTGTATATAAATATCTAATTATCGACTGCAGGCATTAGCATACTATCACCAATAGGTCGCGTGAGCAGTCGATCATCCTAGGTTGTTAATCCTCGGGTTATCCAATACATCCAGTATAAAACGACCATTGACGTCGATAAAGATCATCGATCTATAATTAAACCCATTGAGGCGGTCAAGCAAGGGTTTCAACACCTCTAATATGAAATGTTTATCAAATTCGGTAAAGATCATCAACTTATAAATAAATAAGTCGAGATGATTAAATCTAGCATTCCAACCCTTCTAACATGATCGGTATCAAGGTCGATCAAAATCATAAGTCCACTAATAATCGCGTCGAGACGATTAATCATAGTGTTTCATCCCAACTAACAGGAATCGTCTATCCAGGCCAATAAGGACCACAAATCTACTATCAAGCCCTTCAAGAGGATTAAGCCTAAATTATACCGTCCTCCCAGTTCAATCATGCATGCTCCAACATGCTACCACGAACAGATCTCGTGGGTACTTAACCTGTAAAGTAGCTATCTTGCTACAGACATTATACGAATCCGATTATCACCAACTCTAAACGAATAACACAAGAGTATAACCTTACAGTAGATTATCTCAACCATACATGGGAGACCTATTCGACCTCAAATACACAAAAGCCCCTTTAGGGAAACTCTACTTTAACTTTCCTCAACCACGAATGGGTGATATTGTTGGCAGCCGATAAATATGAACAACATTATATACCCTCTAAGGATTTAATCGCATCCTAATCATATGACCTCTACTAATCCGATCACCATATCAGCTGAAATAGTAAATGTATAAACCTATACCAATATGCATATCCGGGTTATTACACCTAGGGTTTCCACACCTAGGGTTCTACTAATATTGTTTCATTCTTGAGATCCGCTCCTACCGAATAACCTTATCTAAGTTATTCTATCTCTACTAGTCTTTATCAGGGTGTCCATCGCAAAAACACAGAACCATATAAACATATAACAAGCTGTCTTATAAACGACAGCATAGTCCTACTAATGGGAATCAATGGCTGAAATTAATTAGGGTATAACTAAAGGGTCATGCCAGAACAAAGTCAAGGCAATATATAAATAAAGCATCAGATGCTTATATATACTCTAAACTACATAAGCTATGTAATCATGTCCTCATGCCTTCTACGAATTTATCCATCTTAGTCATATTATTCAACTAGTCTAATAATTCTAATACTAGTCAAATCCTAAGTGGTAAACATCTACCAATAATATCTTATCATTTATATCACAATGATAACTAGCTACGTATAGCAGTAATAGCAATTTATAACCAAATGCTATCTATAAACCAGCAACCTAAAAATCTAACAGTCCAATAGATATCAGGTTAAAACAATACTAGACAAAACATGATATCACCGCATAACCAATATAAATATGTACTAAATCTAGAAAATTTTCTAGAATGTATTTACCTGTTAGCTGTCTGGAGATGTCCTGTCGCCGCCAAATCCCCCATATTGACCTCATCAATAATACCTCGAATTTCTAAAACATAAAAATCATCGGAAATCCATACAACTCCGAAAATACCCATTTAACCTACCAAACTTGGCGAACTCCATAAACCCAAAGACCCAAAGACCCTAAGGAACTCGGGAACCTGGCTCTGATACCAAATAAATTGTCACACCCCGAGGGAGTCCCCGCCAGACAAAAATCCAGCAGCATCTCCCCTGTACGGGTGACAATACCAATTTTTATACAAGGCCTACACGGCCACTATACATCGATCAACACGACCGGAACAAAAACATCTACACACGCAGATCATAAGGCCTCAGGCCAACCATCATAGTAAATAAATAAAGTCTATAACATCTAGACTTACCCCTTCTGCCATCTGAGCAGGAACATACAACCAAACTAATTGAATAGTCCATAAGGACACCACAATTATTCCCAAACTTCCATAAGTACATAACCACAACATCAGGACCTATACATATCCTCTATACAAAATCCAAAACCAATAGACCAATAAAACCTATTCATTTCGACGAGGGGGATTGGCAGCTGGACTCTCCTAACAACATCATCCTGAAATAAATATAAAACCACGGGATAAATTCAAAGAACTTAGCGGATATTTGTCGATATGAATAACAAGATATAGCTAACAATACTAATCATGTCAGTACAGTCTCATATATATGGTAAGCAAGAAATAAATACAAAAGAACTGTACTCACCTGAATCTCCTACCCTGATATAGGAGCATGTGCCCTACTATAAGAGATAAAGTCATCATCATATATGAATATGAATCCTGTATGCATGGCAATCATATGCAACATCCAAGGCATCAATACAATAATGCAGCAAACACAATACAAATGCAATCCGTGCAAAAATGCATGTCGTGCATATGACATGGTCACCCCTGACGCCAGTCAGCCGCCTCACACGCGATGGTGAAGCCGAGTGGGTAGGGCTATGACAACTGTGCACTCTGCCATCACTTCTCCTGAGTGACCGAGTGAACAGGATGCTGTCAGAGTACACCTATCCTCCTGCCCCAAACATAGTGGGGGAGCTAAGCTCTCATCTCCCGGTGTCATAGACCAGAGGAGGGATCCCTGCCCGCTACCACGCTGCCTCATCGCTACCCATGAGCGGACCAGCGGAGCCTGACAGAGCAACTGCACACACCCTCCTGATGTACCACTAACCCATGAGTGGCAGTGTGTGCAGGCCATGTAACTGGCTGCGGGCTCAACAATAATGGAACCCCGTCCAGCCAACATGCAATCATACAAAAATGGTGCATGATACTAAAGTATGTCAATCCTACTCAAAATACCTATCCGAATAATATGTACAATCAATATGTACATATCCATAATCCAAGTAACTATGATCCAAATAAACAGGGAAGACAAAAATCATATCCTATCCAATGCATGTATCAATAGGCACAAAAACATACTAGGCATGTAAACATGAAAATTATTGAAAGCTATCCTAACTAGCATATCAACATTTGACTATATCTAGGAGATAAGTCAAAATACCCGCCTTTTATGAAGAATATCAATTGTCTTTGCATCATAGAATCTACCTCCATCAAAGGCCTACAGGTAAAAATATAATTATTACCAAGTTCTATGATAAGTCCAACGAGGGTAATAAATTGAACTTAAATCCATACTTTGAATCTCCTAAAATAAACAAACATAATACCTCCTGTATGTGCAGTCTGTGCTAACCCTCTCCACATCCAAAAGACAGTCCTGAAACAAAGTCCTGAGATCACAGATGCCCAATCGTCCTGGAAACTGAAATCATAAGATCTCAAAGTCTTCCTATAAAATTCCAGTATTCTATTCACCACTAAATAATCTAATTATTCAGTCAACTACAATCCAGCAACTAATTAATGCTAATTAGATCCAAATCCCAATTTACAGCCATACCTTCCCTTATCTGATTGATGATATGAGAATCCAACGCACTTATAGAATCTGGCCCCAATCTCAGAATCACAGATTCGTCAAGGGATTCGCCACTTCGAATCCGGAGTCATCGCAGCAGCGAACAGTCATCAACTCTCCTCTTGACCTCAAGATCTACTTGCGAGATGGCTGTGATCCAACTCGACTTCGATCAAAGGCAACGATGAAGAAGAGGGTGGTAGCATTGGCTCGCATGGATCAACTACCACGCGAAATAGGAGCTCCTTGCCGGCGAGGCAAGCAGCGGCGGTGATGAATTGGGGGAAACAGAGGGGTGTGCGCGAGGAGGTCGTCGATCGTCACCTAGGGCAGAGGAGTCCGGCGACGATCCGATGGCCGTGGAGGCTGGCACGCGCGGCAGGGGTCAGCGCGTGCGGAGAAGAGGCGTCGGCAGCGAAGGGAAAGAGGCGACGCGCCGAGGCAGCGGCGGCGGTGGACGACGAGCTCGCGGCGAGTTGGGCGGTGTGCTCGCGAGATGATTTGCCCGAGCCACGAGCAGTCGTGGATGGTCATGGGCGGCAGCGCGGCCTCGTCGTCGGCGGAGAAGAGAGCGATGGAGGAGAAGAAGGGAGGGCGTCGGGCGCGGCGGGGAAGAAGAGGCTTCGGCGCGGAACTGCCGAAGGAAGTCGGGCGAAGAAAATAGAAAAAGAAAATAGAAATTAGGTTTTTCGATTTAGGTTAATACCCTTTAAATAAAGTCTATTTATTTTATCCCCGTAAAAATCTCATACGGACTCCGTTTAAATCCAGAAAAATTCCAAAAAAATTCCTAAAATTCCCTAAAAATCTCGAAAAATTTCCAGGATTATTTCTCTAAATTCTTGGCCATTTAATTTAAATATTTTAAATTTCAATATTTAACATATGACGTGGACTTCTCAGTTATTATGTTGTTTTGAAGAGGTGCGAAGCAGAAATGCTCATGGAGTTTTGACTAGATACTGGATAACTACTATAGAGTAGCTGGAACACGAACGATTGTAACAAGGAAGTTTGGTCGCGATAGCCTCCCATGCACTTACAGAGTGTGTGGTGGAGTGGATTTTGGACGGTAGACGGACTTCTCTTGTAAAAAGATAATTCCCCATCTCTGACTCCGAGGAGGATAGTAGTTTCCAGAGTTGCATTAGTTTAAGGGAGGGATGCTTCAAGAAATTCCGATTCCGGAATGGAAGTGGAAGTATATTATTATGGATTTTGTGGTGGGTTTGCCTAGGACACATCAAGGCCATGACGTGATTTGGGTAGTCGATGACCGACTAACTAAATTCGCGCACATCTTAGCGATTCGGAAGACCGACTCTTTGGATCGTTTCACAGAGTTATATTGTCGGGAGATCATCAGATTGCACGATGTCCCTTTGAGTATTATATCAGATAGAGATCCCCGGTTCACGTCCCGATTCTAGCAGAGTCTACAGCAGGCCTTAGGCACACAACTTCATTTTAGTACTGCATTCCATCCGTAAACAGATGGACTGTGTGAGCGGACCATTCAGACTCTAGTGGATTTGCTGAGGTCCTATGTTACGGATTTCGGGGGCAACTGGGAGGACCACTTTCCATTAGTGGAATTCGCCTACAACAACAGGTATCATTCGACTATCCAAATGGCCTCGTTTGAAGCATTGTATAGCAGACAGGGTCGTACACCCACCCTCTGGGAGGAGGTTAGAGAGGCCCAGTTGCTAGGACCCCAGAGAGCTCAGCATGAGGCAGAGTTGTTCTGTACTATCAGACGAAGGATGGAAGGGGTGCAGGATCATCAGAAGAGTTATGCAGATTGGAGACGGAGACCTCTGGAGTTCTTTATTGGTGACCATGTATTCCTGCGGGTCTCACCCACAAAAAAAAACGGTGAAGAGATTTGGCCTCTGTGGTAAGTTAGCTCCAAGGTACATTGAGCCTTTCGAGATTTTGGAGAGGATCGAAGCAGTCGTTTACCGCCGAGCGCTACCCCTATCTTTGACGAGTACTCATGACGTGTTTCATGGGTCTATGCTGAGGAAGTTTGTGCCAGACTCTACACATATTCTGTCAGATGTGTCAGGTTCCATTCAACCTGATGCTACTTACGTAGAGGTTCCGGTACGGATTCTGGATCACAAGGAATGACAGTTGCGGAACAAGATTGTGCGACTTGTCAAAGTCGGATGGAGTCACCACACCGATGAGGAGGCTACTTGGGAGATTGAGGAAAAGATCAGAGCTCAATACCCCCACCTGTTTACTTTAGGTACATGAAATATACTTTCAGTACTTGTGCTACTTAAATGTGCTGTCTCTTACTCGAGATACATTTAAGTAGAAAATTTGGGGACCAAATTTTTATTAGAGGGGGAGAATGTAATATATTAGAAAAATAATAATAATAATAATAATATAATTATAAATGAGATAAATAAAAATTAATTTGTTTAGTCTATTAAAAAGGAATTAGTATTTTAGTTGATGATCGGGATAAATCAAATTGGTATTAATCGTGATACAATTAACCCTAAGATTATCTAAATTAAGCCTAGGTTATATTTTTGGTTCCCTTCTTGCGATCAAATTACACGCCTCCTTGCGATGCGGCCGTGCCGCCGTCGTCTGCTGCAATGAAGCGACCACTCTTCCTCGCACAACTGTTGGGGTCAGGGCAAGCACTAATTTCTTCCAGCCAGCCTCGCCACTGTGAGCCGCCATCGCTTCGCCGCCTGTCTCCACCAGTGCGGTTGGCACCGCGATCGCCCCGCACACTACGTCGGCCAGCCACCACCGCTTCTTCCCGCGTCGGATCTCTTTCCCTGTGCTCAGGCCGTCGTGAGTTCCTCTCTCCGTCGTTGCTTGATCGACGCCGCCGCCTGAGCCATTGCTGTCGCCTCCTCCTCTGCTAGAACCGTCGCCGCCTGAACTCGAGCCGATGGCAAGTGAGTGGCTGGAAACTGGATTCGGCAACTTCCTAGATTGCGGACTGCCGTTGACCTCGCCGGAGCAAGGTGAGGCAGTGTCTCCTTCTTGCTTTAGACGAGATCTAAGTTCAAAATGGAATTTTTTTCTTTGATTGAGTTAGTTTGTGATTAGGGCAGCGGTCTTTTTCCGGCGAACAATATAGATTTGGGGGAAGGATTGGCTGCCGGTGGAGTGCAAGACTGGTGAGTCTATTCTATTCCCTCTCTTATAGCTATAAATTGCTAATTTAGGTTGTGTGATCTGTGGAGTGGGTTTTTCCTATCGATAGAGGGGATATCGTATGTTCTGTGTTTTGTCTGTGCTTATGAGGGAGCAATGAATGAGAGATTTAGGTGGTTGATAGCCATTTGAGTTTCGTATTGTGAATATATTTAATATACAAGATGAAGGTTCAGTGGGGGGGGGGGGTTTCTAATTTGTATTCGATAAAAAGGATGCGAATATAGAAATTATATGGTAGTAAATTTAGCACGTTCTCGTGTGCTTGGATTTGATGATAATCATGTATGTTCTGTGTGCAGGGTTTTGATTCGAGACTTTCATAGGCCTAAAGACAGATGATATTCTTCATAGAAGGCGGGTATTTTGACTTATCTTTTAGATATAGTCATGTTGGTATGCAAGTTAGTATAGCTTGCAATAATTTTCATGTTTATCTACCTTGTATGTTATTGTGCTTACTTGATATATACATTTGGTCAGTTTATAGTTATACCTTCCCTTTTTTCTTGGATCATTGATATGTACCTATTGGATGTGCATATTATTCGGATATGTATTTTAGTTGGATTTACATGTTTTAGTATCATGCACCATCTTGCATGATTGCATGCTGGCTGGACGAGGTTCCTTTATAGTTGAGCCCACAGCCAGTTACATGGTCTGCACATGTTGTCACTCATGGGTTAGTGGTATATCAGGAGAGTGTCTACAGTTGCTCTGTCAGGCTCCGCTGGTCCACTCATGGGTAGCAATGAGGCAGCGTGGTAGCGGGCAAGGATCCCTCCTCAGGTCTACGACACCGGGAGATGAGAGCTTTGCTTCCCCACTCTATTTGGGGCAGAAGGATAGGTGTACTCCGACAGTATCCTGTCCACTTGGTCACTCAGGAGTAGTGATGACAGAGTGCACAATTTTCATAGCCCTACCCACTCGGCTTCACCATCGCGTGTGAGACGATTGACTGGCGTCAGGGGTGACTATGTCATTTGCACCGCATGCATTTTGTATGGATAACATTTGTATTGTGTTTGCTGCATTTTTATTGCTGTCTTGGATGTTGCATATGATTGTTATGCATACAGGATACATATTTGTATATGGTTTGACGATTTTATTTCTTCTAGTATGACACATGCTTTTATATCAGGGTAGGAGATTCAGGTAAGTATATTCCTTTTGTATTTCTTTCTTACATACCCTATATATGAGACTGTACTGACATGATTGTTATTGTTAGCTATATCTTACTTTGCATATCGACTATATCCGCTGAGTTCTTTGAACTTACCCCGTTGATTTATGTCTATTTCAGGATGAAGCTGTCAGGAGAGTCCAGTTGTCAAACCCCCACGTCGTGATAGTTTTTATTTGTTATTTGTTTTATGGATTTGAATTTTGATTAGAAGATATGTTTAGGACCGGGGTTGAATTTATGTACTCGTGGATTTTTGGTGTCCTTATGGACCTTTATTCAGATTTTTTTTCGATTGGATTTGGTTACGTATTCCTGCCCAGATGGCAGAAGGGGTAGGTTTAGATGTGATATACTTTTGGTTATGTCATTTGATTGTTGGCTTGAAGCCTATTTTATTACTTGCGTGTGTTGTTTGGATTTCGGTCGTGTTAACCGATGTATAGTGGCCGTGTAGACCTTGTATGTTAGTTTCATATTGTCACCCGTACAGGAAAAATATTGTCGGATTTTTGTCAGGCGGGGACTCCCTCGGGGCGTGACATGTATAAACATACTCAACAAACTAAAAGGAATGTATATCCAAATAATAAAAAAGATTTATACTTATAGTTGGTAAATACATCACATTCATATACTAAAATAAATAATTCAATTACAACACTGATGTTAATAACTCTTATAATTCTAGAATACAAAATTATATAATTTTGTTTTAACTTTTAATCGGTCTCATTATTTATAACAAGGATGTATAATACAAGTAATATAATAATCAATTTATTAAACATCTAATAATATCGTGAAAATAAATATTCGTAATTATTTTGTAAATAGATCATACAAATGATAAATAAACAAGCATATTTTGTTTTGTAAATTATTTATGTATATATTGAAAAAACATTAATTGACACAAATACTACGAGAAAATAAAGTGCAAAAAGAAAAGAAAGCAAACAAGGTCTTTAAAGATTCACATGAGAAATCTCCGTGAGATCTAATAACCAAATGCACGTTCACAAGAGGCATATCCAGAGAAAAAAAAAAGAACATCAACAAGAGAAAATAGTAGAAGTTTATTAATCGGCATTGAGTTAGTTTATTAACTTTCAGAGAAGAAAGGGAACAAAAAAATTAACTATTATTTTATTTTTTTAAAAGAATGTTTTAGGTTTTTAATTGGAGGAAGAGTGAAAACCTTCCTTCTATTTATTTATTTTATTTATTTTTTACCTTGGTTATACATTATATATTAGAAATTCCTATATATAATGCACACATTTATTTTAAAAAATAATAAACAAAACAACTTTCATAATAAAAAAAAAGAAAAATAAATTAAAATAATTTGATTTCTATTGGGGACCGTTTGGTGCACTAGAGGGAGGTGAATAGCGATCTTCAATTTCATCATTCTATCGTTTCGGTCGTACTCGTTTACAAGTATTAGTGCGCATCGAAATACACAAAATACAAGACAACAAACACAACCATTACATAAGTATTTTTACATGGTTTAGAACCCTAGTTCCTACTCCACAATGACGCTCTAGTGATCACCCTCACTATGAACTTCCTCTTCTTGGTATGACACTAGAGGTGGAGAAACCTCTTACAATAAGTGTTTACAACAATAAATTACAAAACACAACCAAATATAAGAAGCAAATAAAATAAGAAGTGAAAATAATTTACACAATATTGCGATTGCTTGAATGCTTGTTTAATTGCTTTGGATGCTTTTAAATATCTGAAATGAAGCAACACTTCGTCTCAAAATCGCCCAAGAACCACTATCGGAAAACTCCATTGAAGGCTTCTTTTATAACTACATCGGGTTGATTTTCTACCTTACAGTCGACTGCCCACAGTACCGTTGTCTCACAACGGACTAATTGACCATTTAGTCGACTGTCATAGCCATCAGTTGACTGCCATAAGCCAGCAGTCGACTATGAGACATTCTGTGCCCTGTCCACTTAAGGCCAATCGACTGCTCAATCCTAGAAGTCGATTGCTAGTGGTCAGTCCACTGGTCTAACCCACTAGTCGGCTATCAGAGCCACAGTCAACAGTCGAGTCTTAGTCGACTACATGACTAGTTGACTAGGTCAAAACCCCAGTCGACTGCTCGAGTCAATTAAGCCTTCCGAGTGTAGTGCACTCGACCAGTTGACTGACCAATGCCATCAATCAATTGGTAAATCTCAAAACTGAGATTTAATCTAAGTATGATATCCTTATACTTGTTACTCACTCTAGGCCTAAACCTAAGCCTTCAAGCCACCTCCATCAGCCTCACACCCTCAGGATCCATCTAAGTCCTTCACGACTCCTTCATCCTTCGCACTAGCCTTCAAGTGATTCCATCAGCTTTGTCATGTCATCGGATACCCTTAGCCTAGACCTAATATTTTAAGTTAGTTCTATCAGCCTCAAGCCCTTGGTTCGAGTCCACGACTTCTCACCCTTGGCCCTAACCTTCAAGTGCTTCCATTGGCTTTGTCATGCTAATGAGTCTCCTTTGCCAAGAGGTCGTGCCTCCGGGACTTCCATCGCCAAGTCTCCAAACTTGGATTTTCACGGGCAAGACTACACCCTTGGATTTACATGACCAAGACTACACATTTAAACTTTTCCCTTTGTCAAATATCCATATTTGAACTTTTCATTGCCAAGACTCCACCCTTGGACTTTTCCTTGCCAAATATCCATACTTGGACTTCTTCATTGCCAAGATTACACCCTTGGACTTTTCCTTGCCAAGTATTCATACTTGGACTTCTCCATTGCCAAGAATTCATTCTTGGACTTCCCTTGCCAAGTATTCATACTTGGACATCTCCATTGCCAAGAATCCAATCTTGGACTTCTACTCGAGTCTCACTCGAGCTTGGTCAATCTTTAACCTGAGATCGATTGCTCCAACAATCTCCTCATAACAGTCTCCCCCATATGACTTTGGATATCTCAATAATCCACTAGCCATATGATCAACATATGGTCAAACCCACATTGTCAAACAATATGTCAACCCATTATCAAACATCAAAACCCTACCCGAATCCCACTTATGTCTGGTCAATCGTGACCTAGGCCGATTGAACCGATAATCTCCCTTTTTTTTTATGTTTGACAATACCTTTAAGTTAGACTATCCCATAAGCCTAACTTGACTTTTCTTATGCCAAGATATAATAAAGGTTTACCTAACTTAAACCTTTCATTTCTCCCTCTTTGGCATACATCAAAAAGTCTACCAAGATTTTCAATATCTCATCTACCAATGAGATCATTCATTCACCCCCTTAGTCCAAAATCACCTTAGATGCCTTCACTCTTCTTAGTGACAAAACCTTTATCACTAAATGAGAGACAATATTTCATTCTCCCCCTTTTTAACATCCATCATCTCTTGATAGAAAAACTCTCCCTAAAGGATTACTCTCCCTTGACCATTGCACCAACAATATCCTTGGAGAGTTTCTAAGCCTATAGGAAATCTAAACCATCATAAGGATAAAAGTTCAAACTTGAACTTTAACCTCCCTTAAACTTGATCCTTACCCTAATTAACTCTCCAATTCATTTTCAATGAACATTCCCCCCTTCTAATGCTTCTCTAAGCATATCATAGGGTTAGGAGCAGTTAGAGTACATAGGGGTGTTGATAAATAGCTAAACAATGCTTGTTCATCCAAAATCAGCATCAGCAGTCGACTGTGTCAGCAACTAGTCAACTGCTCCATGAGGCAGTCAACTAATTTTTGCAATTTACAGAAATCAGATTTTCAGATTGAATTTCAACATTACATAAGTAATTCTGTAGGTTTAAAAAAATCATGAAATTTCATACACATATTACTTATGCTAAATACAATGGATGAAAAATAGTTTTATATTAAAACACCCATTAATTTCAAATAATGATACAAAGTTCAAAAGCATTGAAACCTTCAATGTTTTGCCTAACTTTGTGTCAATCTTATCAATGGTGATTGCTATCAAAAGATAGACTTCACCAAGATTTTTTAAAATAATTTTAAAATATTTTTCAAAACCTAATTTCAATCATGATCTATGGACTAGATGCACATGATTTGTACGTTAACTTTCCTCATGATTTCTTCATATAAATGTACTATATCACATATGTCTAGGGTTCATGAACCTAACTCATTTTCCTAACATCTCACATATGTCTAGGGTGTATCAATACACACACATGTCATCCTATGGGTCTTGTGAGATGTGGATTTGTTCTTCCCTAAATCTAAGGGTTCATGCATTATATCTAGGCATATCCATTTGATTCCTTTATCTAGGATATCAATAATGTCAATTGTCCTTAAATTCAATTTGAATAACCTTAATGCATGAATTATGATCATGACATAAATGATTGTATAATTTAAAGCATTTGCTCATTGTGCAAAAGGTTAGAACCACCAATCTAGAGGCCCCCTCACCTCGGCTCCATAAGTATGAGAGGGAGTATATCACGGGTGGTCACTGACCTTGGTGCGATGACAAGTGCGGTGGAGGATGTGGCCCGGCGTGGGCATTAAATAGCTCGCTAATGTGGGGGATCGAACCTTGCTCCTTGTTTAAATTCTACATCGCACTTACCAATGCACCATCCCCGTGGGGACTTAAAGCATTTGCTCATGATTCATGATGTCATGACATGATATAGATAAACCTAAGTATTAGTCATGCCATTAATCAATTTAATTACCATCATGACATTTTAAATAATATGAAACATGATATCATGACATGGTATATGACAAATAAAGCATGTCAAGTTTTATAATATCAAGGTATAAAAATACCTAAGTCTTAAGCTTAATTGTCATTTTCTAGAATTATACCTAATTTTTCATAATGATTAACCCCCTTAAGTGTGACAAAGCCCCAACTTGGCACATCCTATTGGGGACCTTGGATACGCTAGAGGGGGTGAATAGCGATTCTCAATTTTGTGGCGTTATTGCATGTCTATAATAATATTAGCTTGCATAGTGGAATACGAATACAAATAGACACAGACACAAACAAGTAAACACACATGCACAACAATAAGATTTTACGTGGTTCGGAACTTATGGTTCCTACTCCATGGTCAGACTTTAGTGTCTACTCCACTAAACCTTGTCTCCTTCTCGGCAACACACCAGAGGTGGAGAAAACCCCTTACAATATGAATTACAACAACCGAATACAACAAATAAAAAAGCAAATAAAAGAAATGCAAGGAACACTTTATAAGAGAATATTTTTGATTGCTTGTTTGTTTGGTTGTTTTGAACATCTTGGAAGGTTTGGAATGCATTAGCAAAACCCTTTCCAAATAGTCAAGAATCAGTTCCTTTCTTCTTCCTGTTGAGCTCCTTTTAAGTCACGTGTTGGGGTTGATTTTTTGCTTTCTAGTTGACTGACCTTACCCACCAGTCGGTTGCTCACCTATTCGTTGTCTCACAACGGACTAACCTACGTAGGATTAAGGTTGATCAGTCGATTGCCCTGACCTAGCAATCGACTGCTATACCCACCAGTCAACTGTCATAAGCCAGCAGTCGACTGTCAATCTTCTGTGCCCATGTCCACTGAAACCAGTCGATTGTCAATGGCCAACCGACTGCTCAACCCTAGTAGTCGACTACTTGAGCCATAGGTCACAGTCGAACCTCAGTCGACTACATGACCAATCGACTGGGTCATAATCTTAGTCGACTACTCGAGTCAACTAGGTCTCTCGAGTTTCGTGCACTCGAATAGTCGACTGACCAATACCACCAGTCGATTGGTAAATCTCAATGATCCCCTCATACTTGATACTCACTCTTAGTCTAAACCTAAGCCTTCTAGCCACCTCCATCAACCTCACACCCTCAAGATCCATCCGAGTCCTCCATGACTCATTCACCCTTCACGCTAGCCTTCAAGTGCTTCTATCGGCTATGTCACGCCATCGGGTCTACTTTGCTAAGAGGTCGCGCCTTCGGGACTTCTCCATTGCCAAGCCTTAATGCTTGGATTTTCATCGCCAAGACTACACACTTGGAATTATATGGCTAAGACTATACCCTTGGACTTTTCCTTTGCCAAATATCTATATTTGGACTTTCACCGCCAAGACTACACACTTGGACTTACATGATGAAGACTACACCCTTGGACTTTTCCTTTGCCAAGTATTCATAATTGGACTTTCCCTTGCCAAGACTTCACCCTTGGACTTGTTCTTACCAAGTATCCATACATGGACTTCTCCATTACCAAGTCTCCAAACTTGGACTTCCACTCGAGTCTCACTCGAGCTAGGTCAACCTTGACCTGAGGTTGATTGCTCTAACAATCGCCTCCTAACAATCTCTCCCATATGACCTTTGATATCCCAACCATCCACTTGAAATATGGTAAGCATATGGTCAAACCGTATTGATAAACTCATTGACAAACCCATTGTCAAATATCAAAACCCTACTCGAGTCCAACTCGAGTCTGATCAATCGTGACCTGGGTCGATTACACCAACAATCTCTCCCTTTTTGATATTTGACAATACCTTTAAGTTAGGCTATCCCATAAGCCCAACTCAACTCTTCTTATGCCAAAGCATAATGAAGGTTTACCTAACTTGAACTCTCATTTCTCTTCCTTTGACATACATAAAAAAGCCTACCAAGGGTTTCCATGTCTTATCTTCCAATGAGATCCTTAATTCTCCCTCTTAGTCCAAAATCATCTTGGATGCCTTCACTCTTCTTAGTGATATAACTCTTATCACTAAATGAATGCAATTCTCATTCTCCCCCATTAAAAACATCCATCATCCCTTGATGGACAAACTCCCCCTAAAAAATTACTTCCCCTTGATCATTGCACCAATAATGTCCTTGGAGAGTTCCTAAGCCTATAGGAAATCTAAACAATCGAAATTAAATAAGGATAAAAGTTCAAACTTGAACTTTAATCTCCCTTAAGATTCGATACTTCACCCTAATTAGCTCTCTTAATCATTTTCAATGAATATTTCCCCTTCTAATGCTTGTCTAAGCATATCATAGGGTTAGGAGAGTTAGCAACAAATCTTGTTCATCCAATATCAGATACAACAGTCGACTGAAATAAAAAACTAGTCGACCACACCACTACCAATCGACTACTCCAAGAGTAAGTCGACTGATTTCTACAATTGTAGAAAATAGTTTTCCAGATATGAAATTGGAAAATTCATAAGTAATTCTGTAGGTTTTGAAAAATTGTGAGATTTCATAAGCATATTACTTATGATAAATAAATGGGTGAAAAATAATTTTATATTAAAATATTCATTATTTTGAAGAATTGATATAAAGTTCAAAAGCATTGAAAACTTTCAATGTTTTGTGTAACTTTGTGTCAATCTTATCAATGGTGATTGCTATCAAAAGATATGCTTCACCAAGGTTTTTCAAAATAGTTTTAAAATGGTTTTCAAACCTTATATTGAATCATGGTCAGTAGGCTCAATGCACATGACTTATACATTAGCTTTTCTCATGTCTCATCCTCATGATTTAATGAGTTCTAAGTTCATATTGATATACCATGCAAGCACATTGAACTCAACTCAATTTTCTAACATCTCACATGTGTCTAGGGTGTATCAATGCACACACATGTTATCCTATGAGTTTTATGAGATGTGGATGTGTTCTTCCCTAAATCTAAGGGTTCATGCATTATAATTAGGCATATCCATTTGATTCTTTTATCTAGAACATCAAATAATGTCATTTGTCCTTAATTTCAACTTTAATGAACTTAATGCATGAATATGATCATGACATAAATAATTACATAATTTAAAACATTTGCTCATGATTCATGATGTCATGGTATGGTACAAATTAACCTAAGCAATATCATAACATTTTAAATAATAATATGAGCATGATGTCATGACATAGATAAAGATAATCTGAGCATAAACATGACATACATGGGCATGATACACAACAACATGTTATGAACAATAGAACACACAATTTTGCAACCAAACATTATAATGTAGATAATAGAAAATTCAGAAGAAAAATAATTCCATTCATTCTCAAAAGTTGTTCATACAAGTTGTAAACACAACATTTTGACAATCAACTCACCAAGAAATAAAAGAAAATACATGACTAAAGTCCTAGCTACTAGCCACTAGTGTCGTCGACCGGAGGTGGTGGAGGAGGTGGAGACTGTTGACTCAGAGTCCAAGCCCACATCATCTCGTACATCTCAAGTTGATGCTGCTCGAATGTGTGGAGACGAGAGTCGATCTGTCAGGTGGCGAGTCATGGAGGAGTGCTCGAGACTGAGGCTGCTCTAGCCATTCCATCCTTCCGTAGCCTTTAACCATCCCCGCCAATGCGAAGTGCCTCAGGGTAATGCGGTCATATGTGTCGGATAAATGCTTCATGTTACCCTTGGTGATATTAATGCCTATCGATGTTAACCATGCAGTGATGATGTGGCCTAAGGGCATATGGAGCTTCCCTTGGATACGGGAGACAAAATGGACTATGCAATGAAAGATGTTTAATGCAATATTGATATCTAGCAAACTATGCAATACATACATCATGAAAAGGTGAGGTGGTCAGATCATAGCCTGACCTCGTGTCACTATAGGTAAAAGACATCCGTCAATGACTTTGTAAAGAACATTGTCGGGAGCTAATAAGTCATTGATGAAAAATAGATTTTGACCTAAGTGACGGGGTCAGTGAAAGAAATGCTCATGAATATGATCTATCATGATATTATCAAAAGATATGGGGGGGGGGGGGGGGTGTTTCATCTAAATTAGGATAAAAGACAAATGTGTAATAAGATGGTTGACACTAGAAATTCCCGTAGGATCTCCGGAGTAAACTCCATATCGCATTTTGCAATGCACGTCTGATACGTCAGACCATCTTTGACTTTTCTAAGGTTTGTGTAAAATTCGGATAGAAGATCTACATTTATGGGATGAGTACAAAAGACTAACTTTTCTAAATGATAATGTCTGATGATCTGAATAACGCCCCCACAATAGTTCCTAAAGAATGGCTCATCCAGATAACGAGCTAGTATAAGCTGAGATGCCCGAGGTGGATTTGGATTACCACCCGGAGCTCTAGGATCCGAGGATGCTTGATTCCTCATGGATTCGTCACCCAACTCCAATTTATGTTTTTGTCTAAGATGAATGTAATGTAATACAATGATGATGAATACATAAATAATTTAATTAGAGAATGATTATATACAAATAAATAGCTAGGGTTAAGGCTTTAAAGTTGTTACTTTGGTGCCATTTTGGATGTGAGGTTGTAGAAGACACCGGAAGGGAAGAGCAGCTTCAGAAAGATGGTCGGAACTAAAAGTGAACCCGGAACCCTAAAAACTTGTGGAGTCAACCAAAACAAGAGGAAGAGAAGGCTCAAATTAGCTCGATAAGGGTAATGGTTAACCTAAAATACCTAGATTTAGAATTTCGGGGGAGAGAGATATTGTCGGAAGAGACACCGGGAACGACGGGCGACGGGTTTGGGAAGAAGTCGATCGCATGAAAGGTCAAGGGGCTAGGGCTCAATCTTTTAAACATCGCACCCATCAGTCCATTGTTGTGCTTCAGTAGTTGATCACTGACTTTTCTGTCACCATGTACAACACCATCAGTCGACTGATGGGTATCATCAGTTGACTACAAAACTTTCAATGTCCCTGTGTGTAGGCAGCAATCGACTGCTAGGTATCATCAGTCAATTGCTAAACGTTATGTAGGAAGCTACAGTAACTTCACTCCACTATTTATCTAAAACAGTCGACTGGTACCTGAGTTTTCACTATAATCCTAAAAATTGATTCATTCAAATCCAATTTTGTTAGATTTTGTGTGTTTATTGCATGTATACTAATTGAAATAGTACCATGCTCATAGTTGTGTCTTATTCTAAAAAATTAGGATTAAGATTATTGATTCCCTATCACCAATGTAAATTTTCATCTAAAGAATAACATAACTAATAAGTAATAACCAGTGAACTAGCAAAGTCATATTTTTTTTCCATAAAATAAATTATCATTCAAGATGATTTTGAAAGTAAATTAGGAAACATAACTCCACCTCAAATTCTCAATGATCAATTTTAATGCGAAGTGAGATGACGATGACACTAGCAATTGTAATGCGACGACCAGCGGTAAGCAATGACGACAATGATGATGATGATGGCGATGACGACAAAGGATTGGTAGGGGGATGGATTAGAATTTAAGAAAACTTTTAGGGTTAGAAATGAGGAGAAAAACTAAAGATGGCGGTGAAAGACGGAAGAATGTTTTAAGCAGAGGGATACAAATTGTTGTGCCTTTTTTAGTAATATTATTAAAACCCTCACAATATTTTAAAAATTATAATTAATCCCTTTAAAATATTTTTCCCATGAAAAAAATAAAAGACGCAGGCTGAAGTTTTTTAACAGGTTGACAAGAGAGAAGTGTGTTAGGAACGTTGGTGTAGCTAGAGATCAGGGGGGTGAATAGCGATTTCACTTTGTCACTTGGAATTCAATTGCGTTCGTTTGCGTGCTTGTCTACAATGATGTTAGTGCACAGCGGAATATACAACAAATACAAATGCACAACATAAGATATAACGTGATTCGGAACCTAAAATTCCTACTCCATGGGGCGAGCTCAATAGCAAGCTCTAGTGATGCACACCACCACTAATAAACCTCTCCTTCTTGGAAAACACTTCGAAGGTGGAGAAACCTCTTACAACGTGATTACAACAGTAATACAAGAAATACAACAAGTATACTAAGCAATAAGCAAATACAAGTAAAGAAAACTTTACACAAAGATTGCTTGCTGCTTGCTTTGGATTGCTCTTGAAGGTTTGGGATGCAACATAACTTACCCTTCAAAATCGGCCCAAAAACTGATGCAAAATACTCCATCTTGAGCTGCTTTTATAACTTGTATCGAGCTGATTTCGCACCTAGCAACAACTGCCAAAAGACACCAGTTGACTGCCCTTACCAGCAATCGACTGATGCCTGATAGTCTACTACCAAAGATTATGTGCTTGTGTCCGCTTAAATTAGTCGCCTGTCCATAACTGACAGTCAACTGCCAGAGCTTCACCCGAGCAATTGAAACTCAATCGACTAGTCATAATCCCAGTCGACTGATCCAAGTTGACTAGCTGCCAGTGTCAGACACTCGGCCAGTCGACTAGTCCATAATCCCAGTCGACTGATAAACCTCAAATATGAGGTTTAACTCAAGTATGATCCTCTTATATTTGATAGACCACCCTTAGCCTAGACCTAAACCCTCTAGTCATCTCCATTAACCTCATTCCTATCAGATCCCTGCGAGTCCTCCATGACTCGTTCATCCATACACTAGCCTTCGGGTGCTTCCATCGGTTATTGTCATGCTAACCGGGTCTACCTTGCCAGGATACATTTGCACTTATGCAGCCAAAACAAATGCTTGGATTTTACGCCGCCAAACAGTGTACTTATGCTGCAAAGACTATACGTTTGGACTTTACGCCGCCAATATCACACCCTTGGACTTCCCAATTGCCAAGCATCTATACTAGGACTTTCACTGCCAAATTTCACTTGGACTTTATGCTGCCAAGACTACACACTTGAACTTATGCCATCAAGACTATACCTTTGGACTTTCCTTGCCAAGTACCCATGACTTGAACTTTACCATTGCCAAGACTCACACTTGGACTTTCCAATTGCCAAGTACCCATGACTTGGACTTTACAAATGCCAAGATCATCCTTGGACTTCCCATGACAATCACATTGTCAATCATTTTGTCAAACATTAAAATACTACTCGAGTCAAGCTTGAGTCTGGTCAATCGTGACCTGGGCCGATTGCACCAACAATCTCTTTTTGATGTTTGACAAAACCTTTGAGTTAGGCTACCTAACTCAAGCCATCAATTCTCTTCCTTTTTAACATACATCAAAAAGGCTCCTCCAAGGGTATCTATGTCTCATATCCCAATGAGATAAGTCAATCTCCCCCTTTGTCCAAAATCATGATTAATGACCTCATTCTCTCCAGTGATAATCCCTTATCACTAAATGCATGACATTTTCTCCATTATCCAATTTTCCCCCTTTGAGGAAAAACTCATCCATCATCCCTTGATGAATAACCTCCCCCTAAAGACTCTCTCCCCCTTGATCATTGCATCAACAATGTCCTTGGAGAGTTCTTAAGCCAATAGGAATACTAAACCATCAAAATTAAGGGCAAAAGTTCAAACTTGTGCTTTCACACACTTTAAAATACTACAAAAATTATATGATTTGATGATAAATTTTGCAACAAATTTTGAATAAAAATCCGTTACAAAATTTTTTTGCAACGAATTTTTTTTCGTTGCAAATAATTTGTCGTTAAATTCTACAACGGAAAAAAAAATTTGTCACCAAAATTGCAACGAATAAAATTTTCATTGCAAAATTTCTCGCCAAATTTGGCGACGAAAATAATTATTCGTCGCCAAATTTTGTGACAAAACATAGTTCGTCGCCAAATCTGCGACGAAAATAATTATTTATTGTCAAATTTGGCGACAAAACGTAGTTCGTTGTCAAATATGTGACAAAAAAATAGTTCTTTGCCAAATCTGTGACAAAAAATAGTTCGTTCCAAAAATTTGGCGACGAAAATATCTATTCGTCGTAAAATTTGGCTGCGAATTTAATTTTCATCGCCAAATTTAGCGAGGAATAGTTACATTCGTCGCCAAATCTGTGACGAAAATACAATTCATCGCAAAAGTCTAATAAATATATTTTCCTGAATAAAAAATAAATTTGGCGACGAATATTTTTTCGTCGCCAAATCTGCGATGAAAAAAAATTCGTTGCAAAATATTCAAGGCCAGTCGACTAAAGGATACATCAGTCGACTGGCGCTTGATTAGTTCAACTGGTTAGTCGACTATCAAACGTTCTGTAAGGTGCTACAATATAGCAGTCGATTGATCGTTTTGATTAGTCAACTGCATAGTGAAGAGTCGACTGCTCAGTTGGCTACCAAAGTTTCTGTAAGGTGCTACAGTAATAGCAGTCGACTGATCATGTTGATCAGTCGACTAATAAGGATAATCTGTGACAAAAACTCTCTCCAATGCAATTTTTGAGACAAAAAAAATTTTTCATCACAAATTCTCATGTATAAGTCGATTGATGGTGGCCATCAGTCGATTGGTGGTGGAGAAGCTGGTCAGAGAACCTTTTTTAGCCAACTTCCCACTCGACTAATAGTATACCAGTCGATTGGACACATACGTCAGTCGACTAGTGCTTCATTTTTTGCAATGAAATTTTTTTTTCGTTGCCAATTCTGCGATAAAAAATGATTTTTCATTGCAAATATGCGATGAAATTATTTTTCAATGCTAACCTGGAAAAATTTAAAAAAAAAATATTATGATAGATTATACTATTTTCCCTGTTTTACAACAAACACATATAATAATATAAACTAATTCACACATCAAACTTCAATACCAAATCTGTAACACCCCATAGTCTTTCCACTCTCTGCTAGGGGAGATGTCACTCCTTTACTGTCTTATTCTTATTTTCTTCCTTATCTTACTCTGATATTATACTTTAATCATCACCCCATATTATCATCATTCTAAAATTCATGCAATATACTAACACAATATGCTAACAACTAAAATGATCATAAGGACCTTGACATCACTTAAACAATAACCAATTCAAGATCTTCACATAACATGCAAGTATTAAGACTAACCCAACATGACTCTAGCATTCTTTGGTCTCAACCATAAGCAATTCAGTTAAACTTCAACAATATCAAAAAACCAATTAGAAACTTAAAATCTAGTTTAGACATCTGTACTTAGGATCTTTTATTTCCACTATTCCGTCGCCACACACTCCAAGCACTTCATCCGCTATGCCACCTTACTGAAGCTTTTCTTTACCTTTATCTGCAGTATAAGAAAATGTAAACTGTAAGCAATAACGCTTAGTAAGTACTTTCTATACTCAAAAAATATGCAACGTATGAAATCATGCAACTAGTTCTCTTACCCTTGATACATTGATACACATGCAAGCATAACTGGAAATCATAACTCTGAATACATGTCTCTTGAGTATTTTAAACTTGTAAACAGTGTATTTGAATTGGAATAATTAATTTTGAAAACTTTTACTTGTACTTATACTGATACTTCAAATTAATAATCATCCTGAATATGAATCAGACATAGTACCAATGTGCGCTTTCCTAATAGACCGGGGTGGCTAACCACCGAACCTACTAGGGTAACTGAGATTGAGGGCCTTGGCCCGTGGGCGAAACTTATGCCCTGTACATACCTTTTCGAAAGTAAAATACTTCCTTTATACTTATATTCTTATACATACTGAAAAAATGCTCTTAATCCCCTAAACCACGAATGGGGAGCACCATAAAGATCATTATGCTCTTGACCCCCAAAATTGAAATGAGGAGCATAGTGAAGATTGTTGTGCTCTTAATCCCCAATTCGAACGGGGAGCATCTTTAAATTTTCATTATAAAGGAAATATTTTTACATCTTACTCTACATTATGCATATAATTGTAAGCTACAACTCATCTACAATATGCATGATCATAAATCACATTCTTATCATGGATCTAAACATGATACTAAATCAAATATGACATAACGGGTAAAAATCATGTAACTAAAAATACCATGCATAACTGGCTCATATACATGCGTATAAACTGCTCAACCATGTAACTAGAAATAACAAGCACAAAAAACATATCAATGACATACGATAACTACTTATACTGTAGGTGAGCAATACTTACTTCATACGCTTTTTTCACCAATTTATACCGTTAGATTTTGTAAAGAGAAGACCTCCTACGTATTCCTTTGCTTTAGCGTGATCCTCTACCAAGTCCTTGAGGAGATCCCTCTTGAAAATCCCCTCTTGAATTATCCCACGGTGGAGAAAAGTAATTGGAGGTGGAGGTGGCTTGCACCGTGGAGGAAAATCAAGGGGAGAATCGATCACGTTCTGGAAAAATATTTCTTGAAGAAAACTCAACGAAAGGTTGCTCCTTTCTTTGATTTGGCGGAGGAAGAACGAGAGAGAGAGAGATGCTTCAGCGGCTGGAAAAAATGAGAGAGAGAGAGAGAGAGAGGGATGAGAGGACGAAGGGGAAGAGGGAGAGAAGAGGTGGGCGGTGGCAGGAGTTTAGGGAAGAGAAAAATATATAACTAGGGTTTTTCCTTAACTTAATCACCCCTTTAAATGATTAGCCAAATCAACCAACTTCTCTCTTTTTCCTGCCTATAGATATATTTTGTTGTATCATACTCATTGGTAACCTTATGGCTTAGTGGTAGGAAGCCTACTCCCTCAAACAGAAGGGTCATGGTTCGAACCTCGGCTAACGAACCATTTATTTGAATTCTATTTTTTTGATTCTTATTTATATTTTTTTTCTCTAAATAAAAATATAGGAACTAAAATTTAGGCTGTTACAATCCCTTATACGTTTTAAAAGTTTCATCCTCGAAACTTAGAACAACTCTGGATACTTTTGCTTCATGTCATTCTCACGTTCCCAAGTTGCTTCTTCAAACTTTTGACTTTTCCATAAGACTTTTACTTACGGTACCTGTTTATTTCTTAGTTTCTTGACTGCTCGATCTATTATTTGAATAGGTCGACTTTCATAACTTAGATCTGTCAGAATCTGTATCGTCTGTGGCTCAATCACTTGGTTGGTATCTGGGACGTGCTTCTTAAGCATTGAAACATGAAATACATTGTGGATAGCTGACATGTCCTGTGGTAGCTCTAGCTTATAAGCTACTTTACCAACTCTCTTGGTGATCAGGTAAGGGCCTACATATCTGGGACTTAACTTTCCTTTCTTCCCAAACCTCATTACCCCTTTCATATCTTGATACATCTTGGTGGATCCAGGATGCATCGAGTATGGGGTCCCATGAGCTTCTTCTAGGATCTTCTTTCTTAAGTCTGGATCCTTGGGGATACATAGGCGTTTACCCAAATATAATACCCCATTATCAGAGACACAAAATCCTTCATCCTTTCCTTCTTGGATCTCTTGCTTGATCCTTTATAGGCTAGGATCTTTGTCCCGTCTTGCTAATATATCCCCAAACAGTGTAGGTACTATGGTCAAGGTGGAGAGCTATCCAGAAATGATCTCAACCCCAAAATTCATTATCTCTTTCTCTAGTGGTTGGGATAGTGTTGCTAGGGACATCAAAGTGGTGCATGATTTTCTACTCAGCGTGTCTGCTACTTTGTTTTCCTTTCTAGGATGGTAATGGATTTCAAAGTCATAGTCCTTTACTAGCTCAAGTCATCTGCGCTGTCGCATATTTAGATCTTTCTGAGTGAAGAAGTACTTCAAACTCTGGTGATCTGTGTAAATATTGCATTGGACTCCATATAGGTAACGTCTCCAAACTTTAAAAGCAAAGACCACTGCTGCCAACTCAAGGTCATGAGTAGGGTAATTCTTTTCGTAGTCCTTGAGTTGTCTAGATGCATGAGCAATGACTTTACCCTTCTACATAAGTACTGCTCCAAGTCCCATCTTGGACGCATCACTATACATGTCAAATCCCTCATTACTTTCTAGAAGGGTAAGCACTGGAGCACTTGTGAGTCTCCTCTTTAATTCAAGGAAGCTCTTTTCACAATCTTCGATCTATTTGAACTTCTTGTTCCTTCTGGTAAGAACCGTCAACGGTGAAGCTATCCTCGAGAAGTTTTCCACAAACTTCCGATAGTACCCCACTAATTCGAGGGAACTTCTGACTTCATTGGCATTCTTTGGTTGACCCCAATTACTGACCGCTTCTATCTTTGTCGGGTCTACCATAACTCCATCTTTTGAAATAACATGACCCAAAAATGATATTCGATCGAGCCAAAACTCACACTTGGAAAACTTTGCATATAACTGTCTTTGCTGAAGGGTCTGCAAGACTATCTTCAAGTGTTCGGCATGTTCCTCCTGGGTTCTCGAGTAGATAAGGATGTCATCAATGAAGACGACCACAAACTTGTCAAGGAACTCCTTAAATACCCGATTCATCAAGTCTATAAACATAGCAGGTGCATTTGTCACTCTGAAGGGCATGACCACGAACTCATAGTGTCCATACCTCGTTCGGAAGGCTATTTTCAGTATATCATCATCTTTAACTCTTATTTGATGATAACCGAACCGCAAGTCAATCTTGGAGAAGACTATGGCTCCCCTCAATTGATCAAATAAATCCTCTATCCTTGGCAGAGGATATCTATTCTTGATCGTCACTTGATTCAAGGCTCGGTAGTCTATGCCCATCCTCATAGACCCATCTTTCTTTTTCATGAACAACACCGGAGCTCCCCACGGGGAATGACTAGGGTGGATGAATCCCTTGTCTAGCAACTCCCGTAATTGTTCCTGAAGCTCTTTCAATTCAGCTGGAGCCATACGATAGGGTGCTTTTGAGATTGGGTGGGTACCAGAAATAAGCTCGATCTCAAACTCAACTTCCCTCCTATGTGCTAGTTCTAGTAGCTCATCAGGAAATACTCCAGGGTAGTCTCATACAATTGGGACGTCTTCCAGCTTTTGGCTTCTTTCTTGCTTAGTATCAACTATATGTGCTAAATACCCAGTGCATCCACCAGCTAACATCTTCTGAGCTTCCATAGCAGACAAGAACTTCTTAGTCTTCTTCCTTGGTTCTGCCATAAACTCAAAATTGGCCTCAGTCTCGGGTTGTAATACTACTCTTCGCTTACGACACTCAATAGAAGCACCATACTTGCTCAGAAAGTCCATTCCAAAGATGACATCATAGTCATGCATGTCCAGCACGACCAGATCACTATAAAGCTCTCTGCGAAATTACACGCATGACATGCTAGTGTGTAGATGTCATTATTTCACCCGAAGGTAGGGTCATCAAAAACTAAATATCTAAGATATCTGGAGTTATATCTATCTTCTTAGCAAATGTCATAGACATGAAAGAATGGGTTGCCCCAGTATCAAACAGTACGGTAGCATGCTGAATAAGGATAGGTATCTGACCTGTGACTACCGTAGAAGCATTTTCTACCTCTTCCTTGGTGAGGGAGAAGATCCGGGCATTAGGTGTAACTGATGGGGCCTCCAATCTTCCTTGGCTGATGTGAGGACCCTCCAGTGCTCCTTGCATCTGATATAGTTGAGCTGGTCTACCTTCATACTGAGTAGACTGTGGCGGCGATAAATTAGTCTTGGTGGGGCATTGTTTGGCGAAGTGTCCCTCGACACCATATATATAACACCCGCTCATGCCCTGGCGGTAAACTCCTGGATGCTTCCTCCCACACTTAGAACATGTAGGATACGTAGGCTGCTTACTGGCTAAACCTCCCTTTGCATTATTTCATTGTTTCCTCTTGCTATTGTTGTTTCACTTCCAATTCGAATTACCGCTCTGAGGTTTCTGACCTCCTGAACTTCCCTGGCTTTTGCTTTCTATCGAAGCTAGCTTTTGGTGCTTGATATTATTCATGTAATGCTCCGTGATTAGAGCACTACTAATTAGCTCTTCAGTGGTCTGTGGTCTATTAATTCCACCAGCCATATTCAGAGCAATCTCCCGTCTCAACATCTTTAGCATCAACCTAACTCTTTCCTTCTCAGTACTGACCAGTTCCGGACATAGGCGAGCCAACCTATTGAACTTCTTTACCGCTTCATCTACTGATAAACCCCCTTGTCGGAACTCCATGAACTCATTATAATGCTTATTGGTGACTCGCATATGGAAGAACTCCTCGAAGAACTCCGTATCAAAGTCCATCCATGACATTTGGTTCATGACCCTCTTGGCCTTTACTTGCTCCCACCACATTCTGGCATCTCCGGTCAGACAGAACGAGGTGCACTTAACTTTCTCATTCTCAGGCCTGTCCATCAGTTTCACTATGCTCTCTACTGTCTTGAACCATGGCTGAGCATCCCATGGTTCACTGGCACCGGCAAAACTCTCTGGCTTCAGCTTTTGCCATTGAATCAGATTGGCCTCCTGCCTCATCCCTCCCACCGGAGCTGTTGGTGGGGTGCGTAAGATGCGCTGGAATGACATTCGAGTCGCTGGTGAGTAATGTGATTTTCTCGCTGATTCATCATCAAGGTATTGATGACCTGCTGCTGCTCTGCCACTTGCTGTTGGAGCTGAGTGACTATCTACATCTAGGCATGTGGTGGTACTTCTTCATTCATTCCTTATCCTCTATGGGGTCTTCCTCGAGGCATTTCTTGCTCTTCCTAAGACGATAAGGTGAAACCACTATAAGGCTATTATCACTACTTTTTATTATCTTCACATACATATCTAGATATGCTCTATTACTTACTGCCTATAATCTTCATATATATATATGCAAGCATGTTTAACTCAAAGAGAACATTCTAGGTGAGCATGTTTAACTTAAAAGAAGCATTCCTTACTACTCAAAGTAACTAAAGCAGATAAATACTTGCTTACTTGGAGGCGGCAGGACTAATGCTAGATGTATGTGTGACGGAAGGGCAGAACCCGCTCTGATACCATCTGTAACACCCCCTAGTCTTTCCACTCTCTGCTAGGGGAGATGTCACTCATTTACTGTCTTATTCTTATTTTCTTCGTTATCTTACTCTAACACTATACTTTAATCATCACCCCATATTACCATCATTCTAAAATTCATGCAATATACTAATGCAATATGCTAACAACTAAAATGATCATAAGGACCTTGACATCACTTAAACAATAACCAATTCAAGATCTTCACATAACATGCAAGTATTAAGACTAACCCAACATGACTCTAGCATTCTTTGGTCTCAACCATAAGCAATCCAGTTAAACTTTAACAATATCAAAAAACCAATTAGAAACTTAAAATCTGGTTTAGACATCTGTACTTAGGATCTTTTATTTCCACTGTTCCGTCGCCACACACTCCAAGCACTTCATCCGCTATGCCACCTTACTGAAGCTTTTCTTTACCTTTATCTGCAGTATAAGAAAATGCAAACAATAAGCAATAATGCTTAGTAAGTACTTTCTATGCTCACAAAAACATGCAACGTATGAAATCATGCAACTAGTTCTCTTACCCTTGATACATTGATACACATGCAAGCATAACTGGAAATCATAACTCTGAATACATGTCTCTTGAGTATTTTAAACTTGTAAACATTGTATTTGAACTGGAATGATTAACTTTGAAAACTTTTACTTGTACTTATACTGATACTTCAAATTAATAATCATCCTGAATATGGGCCCGGCATAGTACCAATGCACGCTTTCCTAATAGGCCGGGGTGGCCAACCACTGAACCTACTAGTGGCTAGGCGAGGCCTTGGCGTGGGGTAGCGATGCCAGTACATGCCTTTCAAAAGTAAAATACTTCCTTTATACTTATATTCTTATACATACTGAAAAAAAATACTCTTAATCCCCTAAACCATGAATGGGGATCACCATAAAGATCATTATGCTCTTGACCCCCAAAACTGAAATGAGGAGCATACTGAAGATCGTTGTGCTCTTAATCTCCAATTCGAATGAGGAGCATCTTTAAATTTTCTTTATAAAGGAAATATATTTACATCTTACTCTACATCATGCATATAATTGTAAGCTACAACTCATCTACAACATGCATGATCATAAATCACATTCTTATCATGGATCTAAACATGATACTAAATCAAACATGACATAACGAGTAAAAATCATGTAACTAAAAATACCATGCATAACTGGCTCATATACATGCGTATAAACTGCTCAACCATGTAACTGGAAATAACAAGCACAAAAAGCATATCAATGACATACGATAACTACTTGTACTGCAGGTGAGCAATACTTACTTCCTACACTTTTTTCACCAATTTATACCGTTAGATTTCGTAAAGAGAAGACCTCCTACATGTTCCTTTGCTCTAGCGTGATCCTCTACCAAGTCCTTGAGGAGATCCCTATTGAAAATCCCCTCTTGAATTATCCCACGGTGAAGAAAAGTAATTGGAGATGGAGGTGGCTTGCACCGTGGAGGAAAAATCAAGGGGAGAATCGATCACGTTCTGGAAAAATATTTCTTGAAGAAAACACAACGAAAGGTTGCTCCTTTCTTTGATTTGGCAGAGGAAGAACGAGAGAGAGAGAGATGCTTCGGCGGCTGGAAAAAGAGAGAGAGAGAGAGAGAGAGAGAGAGAGGGGGGGGGATGAGAGGACGAAGGGGAAGAGGGAGAGAAGAGGTGGGCGGTGGCAGGAGTTTAGGGAAGAGAAAAATATATAACTAGGGTTTTTCTTTAACTTAATTACCCCTTTAAATGATTAGCCAAATTAACCAACTTCTCTCTTTTTCCTGCCTATAGATATATTCTGTTGTATCCTACTCATTGGTAACCTTATGGCTTAGCGGTAGAAAGTCTATTCCCCCAAACCATAGGTTCATGGTTCGAACCCCGACAAATGAACCATTTATTTGAATTCTTTTTTTTATTCTGATTCTTATTTATATTTTTTTTCTCTAAATAAAAATATAGGAACTAAAATTTGGGTTGTTACAAAATCAATATATACATAACAAACATAAACATAACTTACAATACATAGATATCGTATGTGATAAGTCAAGTAACATTTAAATACAATAAATAAATTCAAACGTAACCACCATCGTCACCACCATCATCATCAAAAAATACATCATCATTTTCATTATTACAGGGATCGGGAGGAGGACCAGATGGAGAAGGAGGAAGTTGACTTGAACTAGACGTTAATTGAAGATGTTGCATAATGAACATATGTTGCCTCTGAAATTCGTTCATCTATTCATTTAATTCTTTTACTTCCTGATCTCTTTGTCTTGATTCATTTTCCTTCTGCGCTAGTAACTCCCTCAAATGAATAACCTCTTCGGTTAATTGATTTATTTCTACTCTCGATGCCGGGGAGGATGAAGAAGAAGCACCAGAGACTTTATAGGATCGACTCAAAGAATCGAGTCCAATTATTCTTCCACTTTTTGCCCCTTCAGTTGCTTCGAGCCATAAATTAATATTGCTAATAGAAGGCTCAGATTCGACTGCATCATCACTTGCACTCGAATTTCTATGTGCAAGTTTATTGTATTTCTTCTATTTTGAAAGAAAAAAGTTAAATACTAACATAAGAATTTAAATTTTTTAAATTATAAACCTTCATTGTTCTAGCTCTCTCCCCACTCCACGTCTTATCTTTCTTTTGGAATGTACGGGTGAAAGTATCTATGAATAATGGCTTAGTCCCCGTCTCCTGGGCATAAACAAATAGCGTTATAATTTATAAATTAGTGAGTATTAGATTACAAAATTATGATTTGAAAAAACTCACCAATCGATGTTTATACTCATCAATATTGATTGAGCACTCCCGCATACGTGGAACACATAGCGCCGAAATTACAATATTGATTTTTCTTATTCTGCTCACTCCTCCGTTTGCTATCCTCAGATCCCCAATATGCAATAATTTATTCCAATTCTCCTCGGTTATACAGTGTGACTTTTTATTTCTGGTTTTCACATGATTGAGTATGTTCTGATATGGTCGCCACACTTTTTCTTGAAAATCCTCCTAATCTCTAGTGTTTCACTTTCCTCCCAAGTAAATAACCACTGCAGTAGAGAAAAATTGAATTGATTATATTTACTACAATTTTATATATAAAATGATTTAAATAACTTACTTTGAACTCATTCCACTACAAAATTTTTATTTCTTCCGGCGTGCTCGTATAAGTCATAGAAGCTCCGCCCCAATGGTTATTTACTATTTTATTCACCTCGTGAATAACATGTACAAAATTTGTAAATCTAACATAAAATAAAAACAAACCATGTTAGATACTTATAAAAATACATATTGTATTTAAAACATAGATAATTTAAAACTTGAATACTTGTGAATCTCCGCGTGGAGATATGAACTCTTGTGTATCTTCCCTCTCAATGAGTGATTGTTGTACTGGGGAAGATACATTAGTAGGTATCTGTTGAGACCCAAAAGATCCTGCAACTGGAGAAGAGGTGGAGGGCACATTTCCAGCAAGAGCATCAGACTGTGCAGCGGCTGAAGCAGAGGAAGACTGTGATCTTCCATCGCTACTCCGTCTATGACTGCCACGTCGAAACTAACAATCATAATTATTAGAAGAATATGATAGTAAAAAAAAAGAATTACATTTGTATATCGAATTTATAATATGAACAATATGAAAAAAATTATCATATTCATAGCAACTGGATAACCTACAAAAAAGACAGTTCATTAATATATCAAATATATGGAATTTAGAATTAGACAGTAAATTGAAACATAACTGGTACTCAATAAAAGTTACCCATAATTATAAATCGAAGTCCGCATTGTGATCTTCATCCTGATCATATGTTTATTCATCATCGTCATCGTCATCGTCTAAATTAAATTCCTCGTCTTCATCCTCATTCATTTCACTTGCATCAACGACTATTACTACGTTGTTGGGATCTCGTGATGTTAAAATATTATATTCTTTGATATGAAATGTATTGACAACTTCATCTTGTTGATATGCTATGTCTTCCCAATGTTCCTCAATTTTTTTACGTGCTTTTGTTTTACAAACAACCCACCAATCACTTTTGTCTCGTCTCTGACTAGGATATGAAGCATAAAATACTTGAATCGCTTATTGTGCTAACATAAATGGTTCATACCTCTTGTATAATTTTTTGTAATTTATTTCAACCAAATTAAACTGTGGTGCCTTTGATAGGGTCGAACCAACGACACATAAATAAAATAACTCGTAAATCTGAACCCGAGTACACTACCTCTAAAATTTCATCTAGTAAGCCATAAAAATCATTCCTTGCACCTCTATCATTAGATGACTGAACATAAACTCCACTATTCATTGTAGCTTTCCCAGTTCCATATTCTTGAGTATGAAAATTATATTCATTTATGAAATATGTCGGTCAAGTTTTCACCACTGAGTTTGGACCCCATGACAGATGCTTTACTAGTTCTTGCTCAATGTGAGCATGATTATCAAGAACCTAAAGTCAAATAAGTATGTGTTAAAGTCAAGATTTATCAAATTTATTATCATAGACTACTTACATATTTTTTGAACCATGATGCAAATTCTTCATCGCAGTCAAACTCATGCTCCAAAAGCTCAGAATATAGGGTTTAGAAAATCCTACTATAAAATTAAATGTAACATGAAAAATAATTTACAATATATAAAATATATAATATAACATTTATATACTCACTCAAAATACGACGTTACTTCTGGACAGTTCAGTAAAATATATGTGTGGGTTGCTCGCTACTCTTGACCAGTTAAGTATCTACTTGTACAAGATCCACTCGGTCGACCAAGGTAATTAAAAATTGAGAATGACTTCAAATAGGGATCAACAGGACCCTCATCATTTCTTCTTGCTCTACGACTTTTGTATTGAACGTGAGGTTCAAAATAATATGATACAAAAGTTCTAACTTCCTCCACAATATATGCATTAACAATAGAAGTCTCAACATGAGCCTTATTTTTTACATTTTTTTCAAGTGATAGAGGAATCTAATAGTAATAAAAAATGTATTAGAAAATAATTTATACTAAAATTGATCAAATGCACTAACAATGATAAAAAAAAAGTTCACCTTTCAAACGGATACATCCATCGAAATTGAATAGGACCTCCAACTTTAGCCTCATATGACAAGTGAACCAAAAGATGTTCCATGGAATCAAAAAATACCAGTGGAAATATTCTTTCTAAGTAACACAAAATGATCGGAATGTCTCTCTCTAATATCTCCATGTGTGAATGACTCAATACTGTCGAGCAAATATCATGAAAGGAAAATGCTTAATTCCGTAATTGCACCTCATATAAAATTTGGTAATAGTTCCTTAAAAGCAATAGGAATTAGTCTTTCCGTGAATATATGACAGTCATGCCTTTTTAAACCAATCAATTTGCATTCCTTCAAATCGATGCATCTGCCAAGATTAGAGACATAACCATCAAGAAATCTCAATGATTTTAACCATTCACAAACAATCCGTCTCTAATCCTTATTCAATATATAAACTGCTTTTGATTTTGGTCCCCTACTATTTTCATCAACATCAAGGGCGGGTCATTTACAAATGAGATGCATATATTTTCTTGCATTCAGATTGTCTTTTGTTTTTTCAGTAATATCCATCACCGTATTTATCAAATTATCAAAAATATTCTTCTCAATATGCATTACATCAAGATTGTGATGAATCAAATTACTCTGCAAATACAGTAAATTTCAAAATATACTCCGTTTAGTCTATTTATGCGTAATTCCATAGTCATATGTTATAACATTTGGTTCTTCAATAACAGATAGAAGGTTAAGCACTCTATGTCATAAGAATTGACTGGTGAATCTCAATGGTGGAGGTGTTCTTTCAATTCTATTCTTAGTGAATTCTTCTTTATTTCTTCTGAATTTATGATTCGGCGGTAAAAATTGTCTATGACAATCAAAATAACTCGGTTTCTTTCCATGTTTCAATCTGAATGACTTTGATCTCTCCATACATATTGGACATCCTAAAATTCCCGCAGTACTCCATCCCAATAACATACCATAAGTAGGAAAATTATTTACGGTCCAAAGAAGTGCAACTCTCATTGTGAACATCTGATTAGTATGGACATCATATGTAGAAATACCCTTATCCCATAGTTGTTTTAGCTTGACAATCAGCGGTTGCATGTAAACATCTATTCATTTGGGATTATGAGGGCCAGACACAATCAATGTTAAAAACATATACAGTGTTTTCATACACATATCGGGTGGAAGATTATACGGAGTTACGATAATTGACCAGCAAGAATAAGTTTTTCCTGATTTGCCAAATGGAGCAAATCCATCAGCACATAGACCCAACCTGATGTTTCGAGTCTCATTCGCAAACTCAGGATATATTCTATCAAAAAATTTCCACACCTCTGCATTCGATGGATGACACATTAGCCCCTCCTCTGTTTCATGATTTGCATGTCAAGTCATGTGTTCAGCAGTGACCTTTGATGCATAAAGCCTTTGCAATCTAGGAGTTAAAGGCAAATAGAATTTTTTCTGAATGATTTACATCGCTTATTATGATTCGATCTCGTGGTACTCTTGTACCTATATTGATTAAAGAATTTACAAGTCTCTAAATCTATATTATCTCCCCAATATAGCATACAACCATCTCTGCAAACATCAATTCTTTGCACCGGAAGACCTAAATCTTTCACAAGTTTTTTCATACTGTAAAAATCATTAGGCATTATGTGATCACACGACAATACTTCTCCAATAACTTGAACAAAATCATTAAAACAATCTTCGGACACATTATGCTCAGCTTTAACATTCAACAATTTTGTGGTGAGAGACAATTTAGTGTGACTATCACAATCAGACCATATGGGTTCATCTGCAACTCTCAACACTTCTTGAAATTTGAGATATGGTTCATTGTATACATTTTCATGAACACCAATTACTTCTACCTCCTCCAATGGTGATGAATAACTAGTATACATGTGTTCAAATATTTGAGGACAACTAGAACTTGTAGCGTTTGATTCGGTATTCAAATTATGACCAACTGCATCAACTATCATCCTATGATATGGATTGAATTGATCATAATATCTTTGATCTCCACTAACTGTCCTTTTTATGTTTCGTCCAACCTCTTCATCAGATATGAACGGTTCACCATGACATGTCCAATTATAATAATTTGAAGTAAAACCAAATCTACAAAGATGTTCTCGAACTTTATCACATTGAAAAAATTTACCATTATGATATTTTTTACATGAACACCTTAATTTATTCTCATCCATAAACTCAACATTGCTACTAGTAAAATTCAAAAATTGTTCCAGCCCAATAACAAATTCATCGGTTAAACCACGACATCCTGGTAAATTATTTTTATACATCCAACTTCTTTCTCTCTCCATTTGTCGTATTTCCAAATTTATATCAAAGATTAATTCTATTTTTTCCATATTTCATCCATATTAACCTAACAATAAATTTATACTCAAAATAAATTCTTTTAGTGCTTACTATGCTTTTGTATGATATTGAATTTCAAACTATAACATATCGAACAAATATTATATATTTACAGTAAAAAAATACTTAAAATCAAACATTAATTATATATATTATAAAATTATAATGCTATAAATTTGTGAATATACACTATATATATCTGCCTTGGTGGAAGCAACGGATGAGCTCACAGTTGAAGACTTCACGAACACATGGATCACCTGAAGGACGAAGTACAAGTCTATGAAAAATAAAACATTAGTTTTGTATTTAAATTACACATTACTGATTTAATTTGAATAACATGTTGACTCTACTGTGACCGAGTACATGATGTATAGGGACGGGGTCGCCACAATAGTTGTGTGCGATCCAAGGGCGGTGATGAACTACCCAACTGAGTCATGTAGAGCCTGAAACAAATTAAATTAAATTCTCTAGCTAGGCCGGTGATGAACTACCCAGGTGCGTGATCCAGGGGTGGTTAACCCCCCCTACCGCGTCGTCGTGGCCCTACGACGTGTGTGCCCGTGGCCGCTGCCGCGCGAGCTTGTGTGGCAGCGACGCCGCTGCCCCGGCGCTGGAAGAGGGGAAGAGAGGAGGAGGCGTACTGGCGGATCGAGTGGCAAGGACGAGCGCGTGAGGAGGGAGGAAAGGAGGAGAGGATGATAATTAGGGGAAAATCGATGACGATTTCTAATTCGTTGCAATATTCATCACCGATCTGGCGATGAAATTTTGTTGGAAATTTCGTTACTAATTTGCGACGAAATTTACATTTCTTCACAAATTTTGTTACAGATTTGCAATAAATTATTTTCGTTGCCATTTTGGTGTATTTTTGTAGTGATTGTTATGAGGAGTTTGTTAGATAAATCGACCTCAGGTCAAAGGTTGACTATGCTCGAGTGAGACTCAAGTGGAAGTCCAAGATTGGAGTATTGGCAATGGAGAAGTCCAAGTTTGGAGACTTGACAAGGAGAAGTTTAAGAATGGATTCTTGGAAATAGAGAAGTCCAAGTATGAATATTTGACAATGAAAATTCCAATGCTGGAGTCTTGTCATGGGAAAAGTCTAAGGGTGGAGTCTTGGAAAGAGAAAGTCCAAATATGGATACTTGGCAAAGGAAAAGTCTAAGGGTATAGTCTTGGTCGTGTAAATCTAATTATGTAGTCTTGGCAGCGAAAGTCCAAGCATTGAGGCTTGGCAATGGAGAAGTCCCAGAGGTGCGACTTCTTGACAAAGGTAGACTTGTTAGCATGACAAATCCAACAGAAACACTTGAAGGCTAAGGCCAAGGGTGAGGAGTCGTGGACTCGAACCAAGGGCTTAAGGCTATTGGAAGTAGCTTGAAGGCTAAGGTCTATGCTAAGGGTACCTGATGACATGACGAAATCGATGGAAGCATCTGAAGGCTAGCACGAAGGATGAAGGAGTCATGGAGGACTCGGATGGACCCTGAGGATGTGAGACTGATAGAGGCAGCTTGAATACTTAGGTTTATACCTAGGGTAAGTATCAAGTATGAGGGGATCATACTTGGGTTAAACTTCAATTTTAAGATTTACTAGTCGACTGGTGGTATTGACCAATTGATTGGTCGAGTACACGGTACTCGGAAGACTTAGTTGACTCGTGACTTAGTCGATTGGTCGAGTAGTCGACTGAGGCTTGACTGTTGACATGTGGCTATGACAGTTGACTAGTGGCTCGTACTAGTCGACTAGCCACTGGTAGTCGACTGACCATAAGTAGATAGAGCACAGAATATCTCGTAGTCGACTGTTAGTTTATGGTAGTTGACTGGTAACTATGAAAATCGACTGTTGGGTTAGGGCAGTCGACTGATTAGATAGAATTCGACGTGGATTAGTCCGTTGTGAGACAACGAATAGGTGGGCAGTCGACTGGTGAGTAAGGTCAGTCGACTGCCAGATGAAAATCAGCTCGAGATGCAACTTTACAAGGAGACTCCGTGAAAAGGAGAAGAGGCGGTTCTTGGAGTTCTTGGAGGAAAAACACTGTTGTTTTCCAGTCCTTTAAAGACACTCAAAGCAACCAAATAAGTAAGCAATCAAAAGCGCACTTGTAAAATATTTTGTTTTGTATTCTTTCATTTATATATTACATTTGCTTGTTTCTTGTTACTTCTCCTTGTTATAAGCTTCATATTGTACGACGTTTCTCCACCTTCGGTGTCATATCAGAAGGAGAGGTTTTAGTGAGTGTAGATTACTAGAGCTCGACCGTGGAGTAGGAACTAGGGTTTCGAACCACGTAAAAATGGTGTTGTGATTGTGTGTTGTTTGTCTTTGCATTTGTATTCCGCTGGTAACATTATTATAGACTATTGGTGCAACAATGCCCCAAGCATGTATATGTTCTGATGTTTGGATAATCATCTAAGTTAGGCAATGCTTTGTGATCTAATTGTGAACATGTTTAAGTGACAGGGAAATCCAAGAATGAAGACTTGGTAAAAGAAAAGTCCAAGGGATGGACTTGGCAGCGTAAGACCAAGCTTGTAGTCTTAGCAGCATAAAGTCCAAGTGAACCTTGGCAAGGAAAGTCCAAGGGATGGACTTGGCAGCGTAAAGTCCAAGTGAACCTTGGCAAAGGAAGTCCAAAGTAAAGTCTTGGCAGCATAAGTCCAAGCTTGTAGTTTTGGCAACGTAAAGTCCAAGCATTTGGCAACCCAAGACATGACGAGGCCGAAGGAAACTCTTGAAGGCAAGCGCAAGGCTGAAAGAAGAGTTAGAAGGTCAAGTCTAGGTCTAGGGAGTCAATTCAAGTATGACCGATAAGGTGCTCAGTCAAAATCGACTATCATCGACCGATCGATGGTCGGCACGATCGATGAGGCAATCGATCGACTACTAATCCAAGTAGTCGATCGATCAGTCGAAAATGGGCATAGAATGAGTCTCGCTCGAATCCTCGCAGAAGAATCACCGACCGATCGCTCATAAGTCGATGAAGTGATCGACCGTCGATAGCCTCCCGCTGAAATGGCGCAAATCCTCAGATCCGCGGTCGGTCGCTAGCTTTGTGTGCCGATCGATGGTGAGCATCAGTCGACTGATCAAAGCTCAACGGGAAAAACAACCCCTCTTCTATAAGAAGAGGCCTTGGGAAGCTTGGTAAAGCTAGTGCTCTCATTCCTAGCTACACCCTCGTGCTCACCAAGCTTTTCTCCAAGTATTTTTGTGATTCTAAACCTCCTCTTCTCTAGTCTTCATCTTCCATCATTGTAAAGAAGAGGAGTTCATTGTAAGACAAAGTTTCTCCACCTTGGTTCATCCAAAGGAGGATTTAGTGAAGCTTGGCTAGGGCTAATCCACCTTACGGATTACCGTAGAGTAGGAGCGTCATCTCCAAACCACGTACATCGGGTGTTAGCATTGTATTCTTGTGTCTCATTCTTATTTGTATTTGTATTTGTATTGCTTCCGCTAACATACTTTGTAGAAACAAAGAAAGGCTAATCACCCCCCCTCTAGCCATTATAAAGATCCAACATAGACAAACACGTAACCGAACAAAGAAATCGATGAACACTATTCATCCCCCCTCTAGCGCACCAAATGGTCCCCAATAATGCACAATATTTCTCTTTGTGATCTCCAGAGAAATTCTTTTTCGTTGATTGCCATTCACACTATAGCCCAACTCCTGAACCCGCCGGGATCGCCGTCGGCGTCCCTCCAATAGAACCGCGTGCCAGATTGCAATCGAAATCCAGTCAAATTACGGTCATCAACTCTGCAGCCGCTGGAGGCCATATTTGCGACCGATTCTGGCCATGGTCTTGCCGACATCGAAGTTCGACCTGATCGTGATCGGATTTCGGTCGGGATTCGACCATGGTCCGGCCATACTTCGACTCTGACCGAATCACGATCGGAATTGATTGCGATCTTGTCGGACTCCGGTATTGATCGGATTGCACCTAATCCAACCGCCAACATGACGAACCATGTAAGCTTTCGACGAAAAAATATTGTGCATTCTCGTTATTTATATATATATATATACGCATATATATTATATATACATGGTATATATATATATATATATATATATATATATATACCCGTTAAAACAAATAGAAATCTTGTTAAATTAGTTATGGAGTAGCTAGATGAACTAATTTTAGACCGGTACATTTAATTAGATGATTAGGATATGAAGTAGATTAAGTGGGCAAGGATGTTTAGCCATTTAAAATTAAATATTATTTTTATGAAATCGTAATGGATCTATATTCTAGCTGTCTTGGAAAAATAAAATCATAAAAAATTTTGTACTAGCCCAACCAATGCAAGATAAATTATAGCTTTGAAGATTAGATTCCATCCTTTCACATAAAATATTTATTTTGATAAAGGTATTTCTCAAATAATTTAATATTTAACGTATTCTAGAATAATAAGCAAAGAAAAATAAAATATTAATAAAATAATACAAGTGTTTTAATCCTTATTTATGAATCAACAAGTTTTTTGTTCTTATTATTGAATCAAGGATACTCCTCCATGTTTTTTTTGTTTGTTTGTTTTCAGTCTTGATCAGCCGTATCATTTGCAAGTTCATGAGAATTGATTTGATAACTTGGTCCATCACTTAAATTGCTTGATTTAACTAATAATTGCCTTGAATTCGATCAAATTAACCAATACTAAGCTTATATTTGTTTTAATCACTGTACAAATCACTTGCACTAATAAAATCAATTATATTAATCACTTTCGCATCTATATATTTCATATGAAAATTAAAATGGAATGGGTTTTTTAAAAAAAAAAATATTTCAAGAAACTTATAATTTCTCGGCAGGAAAGTGCAGATAATTCAAGTAGTCGGTGTGCGGGGCTAAAATTAATATTAATTAATTTTCTGGCACTGCCAATCATTGCACGAACAGCAACAATTAATTATAGCAGTAGAATTACGACGACGAACCAACGAATGGAATCTCCATACAAGAACACACGTTGAATTTGGAAATTTTGACTGACAGCTCCAAGCTAAGTCGCGATTGCTTGATAATTATAGCAAGCAATCTATGAAACTTAACCACGAGAGGCGCATCTTCGATCCCTTCTCAGCTTGCTTCGAGCAAGAAGCCACCCCGGAGGCGGAGGAGGAGTTCGATTCCGCGGTTCCCGGAGCTGGAGTTGGCTTGAGACACAGAAAGAAGTTTCTTGATCCCAAATTGATGAGCTTTTCTTCGGGATTCAGACCTGATAATTGATTAGATCGAATCAGAATTTGACGAACGAGGGTTAAATTTTGATCGGCCAAGTGTTTTTTTTCTTCTCTTTTTCTTACATTCGAGGCTGAACTGGGAGTAATGGAGCTCGAAGGCTGAGGGGTCGGCGGGCAGCAGCCACGGCCGCCTGCCCTCCCTGTCGTAGCGCGCCAGCGCCGCGGCCACCAGGTCGCCGACGGTCCAGTCCGTGGACGCCACTACCTGCACGGGGCCCAGACTCCGCTGCACCGTCACGTTCACCAGCACCTTCGCCGGCACCCTCGGCGGGGACGGCGACGAGGTAACCGCGGCCCCTCTGAATAGCAGCTCGGGCTGCGTCTTCGGCCGCCGCATCTGGCGGTGCTCCGGCGCCCCGCCGGAACCGTGGTGAAACGAGGCCGAGCGCTCCGGCGCCGCGCGAAGACGAGCGCGCATCGCCCCGTCCTGGCCGCTGCGCGGGTTCTTAGGCTGCGAGGAGCAGGGCGATGGCGGAGCCTGAGTCGGAGTCATCGGTGGGCGGGTGCCGACCGCCTCAAATTTGGTTATAAAAAATTAAACAACTAATTAAAGTTTTTGGCTAAGAATTGAATGATAGAAGAGAAGAGAAGAGAAGAGAAGATAGAAGAGGTGAGAAGAGAGGAAGTGGCTTCCATTGAATTTAATGGAGAAGAGTCGAGTCGTATCTGGGGGAAGCTTCATCTCGACTCACCTCCGCGTTGGATCGCAGTAAATCAAAACGAACGATCGATCGATCCTTCACCTCCATTATTTGTTATCGATTATCTCTTCAATTTTCGTTTTTTTTTTTTTGGATTTTTCTGCCCAACAAATGAAACTGGAAGAAGTAATTGTTTAAGTCCGTCAATTATATATCCATCAATCATCCTTTCTGCAACAATTAATGAAGCGGTCCATGCTGTCACCGGTCCGAGCGGGAGCGGGCGCGGGCGGTTCAGGAGTTAGGACCCGACCTGGGGGAGGAGGTAACTGACCATCCATGCCAAGACCCTGACCCCGATAGGACGGCCCGAACGCCTCAATGATTAAAGACGTATGGAAGAGAGATACACGCATCCCAAACCGGAATTTTTTTTCTCTTCTCTTAAAAAACAGAAATTACATTTTTCCAAACACCACGCTCAATTTTTTAAATTTCTCAAAGGACTCATTTTAATGCCCAGAATATCCTTTCCGATCTATAATATTCCATTCCTAAATCTAAATAAAAAATATTTTTTTTATATATTTAAATTGGATCAGATTAAATAAAAATAAAATTTTAATTATTTAATTTATAAATTTCATACAAAAATCATTGATAATTGCTGAATAAAAAAAATTAGGGTGATCGATTACTTCATCTCTTAAATTTAATTTAATTTTTATTTTTTAAATTTAAAAAATTAATAATTTTTTTAATATAACTGAATAGTATTAAAGGAAAAAATATTTTATTTTAATTTTCTTGTAATTAGTATTAAATAATAAAATTTATTTTTTAATAATTTTAAATTAAAAATAAAAATATGAATAAATTTAAAGGATCATGACGACATATTTTTTTTTTAAATTAAACTTTTTAGAGTTATTGATAATTTTTATATAAAACTCATTGGTAAAACAATTAATTTTCCTTTATCGATTCAATTTAATTCGATTTAAATAAATAATAATAATTTTTAAATTTAAATTCAGGGTTGAAATTGGACGAAAAATTAGATGTATCATTTAATAAAAATTAAACGCTTTTTTATAAAAAAAAATTAAAAATTATTCTTTATGCGGCAAAATGGAAATTATTGAAGCGAGTGTCTCCGGACAAAGTGGGTCCGCGGGGGACGCATCGTGGGGCCGCCGCAGATTCCCAGCACGTGACGGACCAATCTCCTCGTGGCGCGAAGTCACACGGAAGCGGCGGGGACGGGACTCGGGAGGGGAGACGTCTACCGACACGCGTCGAGAGATTTTGTGATTGGCGGGGAACGCGGCGGATTTGGCACCTGAAGTTGATGGTTTGGACACTTGTCGCGCCGGTCGAAGAAATTTCTGAAATTACCCTAATTTTAATCGTGACGAAATTACAAGTCAATCAGCATGGGGGGTGTGGCTGTGGCCTGTGGGGGCTGATGGTGATGCCGCCCGAAGTGATAGGAAATGATCACACCCCTCGAAAATTCCACGAAGTTTTAAAGGTCCTTTTCTAAGTGTCAAAAGCAAATAATTTTCACCAAAATATGTAAAATATTTTTATTTTGATGGTCCAAGATTATTAAAAAAAAGTTGAATAAAAAAAATAAATTGTCTCAAAAAATACAAGAAGACAAAAGACTTAACCTCTATTTATTTTTTTTTTAAAAAACACTTAACCTTATCACTTAAAACATAAACTATACTCATTTCTTAATTCTTAATGAAATAGTCAACTATTGAAAACATAAACTATACAAAAAAAATCATTTAATTCTATCATTTTTTCAGGTAGATTGTTTATATTTCCAATAATATGTATGTAGTTATATTTCCAAATAGTTACCTTTAGTTTCCATATTATAATTCTAATAGGATGTAGTTTTAAGAATTATTTTAATTTTCAAGATTCTCCTTTAAAGTTTTTTTTGATAATTTAGGTATTCGGATTTTGTCCAATTAATTTAAGTAAACGACTTTTTATCTAGTTCATTTATAAGGTAAATCCTCTTGTTTGTTTCCATGAGTGTTTTACTAGTGCACCATATTCAGGGGGCATAAACACTCCCCCTTTATAGTGATTCATTAGAAATTAATTTATGTTTATGCTGAAGCAACTCTAATTGTGAAGTGCTTCGTGGAATATATCTATAGTATTCTCATTGTTATGAATTTCAACTATATTAATAGTACCATCAAGAACTTTTTCTAATTTTTTTTAGTAGCATTAGTTATTCGAGTCACTGTATGAAAAACCGATCATCCCGATGAAAAACCGATTATGAGCTCGTTTAGGGGAATTATGAGCTCGTTTAGGAGATTTACTTTAATCGAATTTACTTTAACGGTCAGTAGAGATCTCTCGATTTTTAGTCACTGTATGAAAAATGTGTTGGGACCTGTGCGTCCGTTAGAGGGGAGGGTGAATAGCGTTTTGCCCATACGATGATGAAATTTGATCGTGATCGTGTCTACAAATCGTGTTAGCACAGCGGAATAATGATAATAAAAACAATAACACGAAACAAACACGAACACACGCACAACACGAAAATATAACGTGGTTCGGAACCGAAACAGTTCCTACTCCACGGATTGAGTTCGTACGAACCCTAGCGATGCCACAAACACCACTAAGCACAATAAACTCCTTCTCGACATAAGTCGGAGGTGGAGAAACCTCTTACAACAGATTACAAAAATAATACGCAAAAATACAAGCAAAATACAAAGAAATGCAAAGAACACTTTACAAAACTAGGGTTTGAGCGCTTTGCTTGTTGGTTGCTTGGATGAGGTTGAAGGGCCCTGAAATGCACCTGCAAATCGCCTTCAAATCGCCTCAGGTAAGCTCCCAAAAATCTGATAATCGAGCCTTCCACGAACAGCTGTTTTTATCCTCCATCGGATTTATTCGCTGCACGATCGCCATAAGTCCCCGATCGATCAACATCAGAGCCGTGAGACAACGGCTCAATCCACGTTGGATAAGTTCTAACGGGACTCTTGGCAGTCGACTGCCAGCGCCCGTAGTCGACTGTCCAGTCGGCTACGGAGCATTCTGTGCTCGACACTCAGCTGACAGTCGACTGCCAGAGCAATTCCAGCTCTTAAATGACAGTCGAACTCAAATCGACTCACGACAGTCGAATCGGCCATAATGTCAGTCGACTGCCAACCTCAAAAATGAGGTTTTAACCCAAGTATGATGCCCCCATACTTGCTAGACCACCCTTAGCCTAGACCTAAGCCTTCTAGCCACCTCCATCAGTCTCACGCCTCTCGGATCCCTCCAAGTCATCCATGACTTGTTCATCCATCGCGCTAGCCTCCAAGTGCTTCCCTCGGCTATGTCATGCTAACGGTGTCTACACCGCCAAGGCACATTGGACTTACGCCGCCAAGACTCCGCTTGGACTTTACGCCGCCAATGTCAATCCCCTTGGACTTCTCAAATGTCAAGACTCAAGCTTGGACTTTCCCTTGCCAACCCATGTTGGACTTTCCATGCCAAGACCATACTTGGACTTTCCTTTGTGCCAAGTACTCAAGACTTGGACTTTCCCAAATGCCAAGTACCCATGACTTGGACTTTCCCTTAATCACATGGTCAACCCTAGTCAACCATCAAGACCTCCCTCGAGTCAAACTCGAGTCTGGTCAATTATAACCTGGGTCGATTGCTCCAACAATCTCCCCAACATATTGACCGACATCAATATCCAACATCAATATCAAACCACTTTGTCAAACATCCCATGTCAAACATCAAAACATCACTCGAGTCAAACTCGAGTCTGGTCAATCATGACTTGGGCCGATTGCACCAATAAAACGATTATGAATGAATCATCCCTACTCTTCCACGAACTAAGATTTGACACCTTGGATGTTCTCCGACCTTGACGCAATCTCAGCAATCTCATAGCAGCCCTTACAACTCTTGATCTCACTAGAGCTTCCGCAGCGATTCCCTTTGCTCTCACAGTCTCTTCACCTCTTACACTTTTGCTCTCTCACTAAGCTTGCTTGGACGCACACCCTTTTAAAGGGTTTACTGCAACACACGAAATGCAATAAGTGCATTTTGTGCGCACAATCACACGTTGCCATAACACAGTAAAAAAACTGTCTACATCTCCCACTCATCCAAGTTAAGCCATAAAGGGAAATGGTCACATAGACCAATAAGAGATATTTTAGCCACGTAGAATAAATAAAGCCGGTGTCCATAATCCCAAAGACTAAAAGAACAGAGATCAATAGTCACAAAGACCAGATAGACACAAAGACTAATAGAATATCCAATTCATACTTAGAAAAATGATTCGTGCAACAATAAATACACTGAATATTCATTGCTAAGAAAGTTATTACATCTTATATAGCTGCTCATAGAATGGTCAATGCTAAGAAAAGTTATTATACCTAACTTAGTCACTCCCCAAATGGTATATAACCATTCTCTGAATGACACATAGTCATTCTCCAAGTGTCACACATCCGTTCTCTAGGTGGTACATAACTGTTTTCCTGGATACATCTATATCTTACTATTTATCCAAATTAAATAATCTATATTTATATCAATATAAATATCTCTAATTCCTCATAATGACCATCATGTGAAGAGCATGTTATATATTCAATATTCACAATCATTTCTATATATAACAGAAATGAGTCGACCAGTGAATAACATCAAAAGATGTAAATATATTTAATCTTCCTTTTTAGTTCGAATCTATTCATTTTAATCAGTCGCTCACCTAGTCATATTCCATAGACTGAATCATTCATAGTTAATAGGCTTACATGCTAAAGTAGTAGACTCTGATTAAAACTTCAAGTAGACAGCTAAATAGTCACTCAGGACAAATGCTGAGATTAATATATAATCTTAAAGAGCTCACATAGTAGAGAAGCAAAGATCCTTTCTCTTACTATGCTTATTGTCGTCATAGCACATGTGGTATGAATCACATGTTACGATGTTACTCTCTTTACCAATAAAGAGTGTATGTTTTTCTCAAATCAACATTGTACAGACTTCGATCTAGACATTGCCAATGCCTAATCCTGAATTCAATATATGAATTCTAATTTGGCTCCAAACAAATATAGTAAATAGTGGGTGGATTTACTTCGACCATCAATTTCCAAATGATCTCATCTTGATCCCAATATCAAGGTGATCTTAACTTATAGGTATGTCCATATATACATATAACTTCATAAGCTATCCTATAAGCAATGGTCTTACTTCTATCCGTACTTAACAAATAGAGATGATTGTCCATGTGAAAGGACCAATCACGACCTGCCAACATGCTCACCGAGATCTTATCACCAGAATGTAATATTTCACATACACTGAATAGATTATGACATTTCATACAATCAAATCATAATATCTTATTGTTAATTACAATACTGTTACATTCTCCGAAGTCTCATACACTTTATATGCTCATTGAATGACTCCTTAGTCATTGACTTAGTAAAAGGATCTGCAAGCATAATACATGTAGGGATATACTCAAGAATCACTTTCTTCTTAGCAACAATATCCCTCATAAAATTATACTTTATAGCTATGTGCTTGCCTTTGCTGTGATATTTAGGATCCTTGGAAAAAACTATAGTAGCTTGTCACGATGAGCAAGATGTCGGACTCCACCCCACCGAATTTTCGGATGCTTGCTTCAAGAACCTTCTTAACGGTGCTTATTACACATATTCAACTTTCATTGTCGACAAGGCAACACATGCTTGTTTCTTGCTGTTTCAGAAGATGGCTCCACCATTCAACAAGAACGTAAAGCCTGATGTGAATTTTCTATCATCCAGGACCCCAACCCAATCTGCATCTGAATAACCCTTCAGGCTCATATCCGATCCTTGAAAACAGAGAAAATAATATGTTTTCATTTTTAGATATCTTAATATCCTCTTCATTGCCTTCATGTATCTCGGTCCTAGGTTTGATTGGAACCGACTAACTAGGCCAACAACATAGTTGATGTCAAATGAGTACACAATATAGTGTACATCAAACTACCAATAGTACTGACATATGATTTTTTATTCATTTCGGCTATTTCCTCAGGAGTCTTGGGACTCATACTTTTACTCAGAACAATACCTTTCACAATAGGTGTCTATTTACTGTTGTAATCAGACATGCTGAAATGTTGTAATGTCTTATTTATATAAGACTCTTGAGACATATCCAAAAGTCTTTTAGATTGATCTCTTATGATATTCACTCCTAAGATGTACTCAACTTCTTCCACATCTATTATGTTAAACTATAATGAAAGTCACTCTTTAACTTCTATCACAAACCCTATATCATTTCTTGATATCATCATATCATCAACATATAATGATAAAATGACATACTTTTATTTTTTCCTTTTTCAGGAAAACATAATGATCCTCATTGATCATTTCGAAACCATAAGATAAAACAACTTCATTAAATCTTATGTTTCATTGTCTTGATGCTTGCTTTAGCTCATATATAGACTTTTTAAGCTTACATACTTTTTCCTTTTGGCCTTCAATAATGAAATTTTTTGGCTTAACCATATAGATTTCTTTGTCAAACTCACCGTTAAGGAAAGTAGTTTTTACAACCATTCGATGTAATTCTAAGTCATAATGCACTACTAAAGCTAAAATAACTCGTATTGATGCAAACTTTACTACAGGAGAAAATGTCTCTTCATAATCAATACTCTCTAGTTGGGTAAATCTATTTGCAACCAAACGAACTTTGTACCATTTAATCGATCCATCTTCTTTCCTCTTGATTTTGAGAATCCACTTATTCCCAATAGCCCTTCGGCCAGGAGGAAGATCGACTAAATCCCAAACTTTATTTATTTTTATAGACTCTATCTCTTCTACCATTGTAGTTTTCCACTTTTCTTTAACTCTACATCCCAAAGCTTCTTCAACAGATTGAGATTCTTAATCATCAACTGGGAGTGTCATCATTGCCTCATTCTTAATATCAAATCGTTTTTTAGGTTTGATCTTATGAATACTTCTTTGTAAGTTAGGTTGTTGAGTAGTCAACTCATGACCAGACAAATTAATCCCACTAGATTGGCTAGGTTCAGGTATCCCACTTAACAACTCTCTTATTGATAATGACTCATCCTCCTCAAATAGAGAAATTTTCTTATCAACATCACCTTTAGCTGAGAACTCAGTTTCGAGAAAAGTAGCATCTCTTGATTATATTTCGGAGATAGTTCCATCTTGTTGCTCACCTATGAAAACATAATCTTTGGAGTTATCAGAATATCTTATAAAGATACATTTCTTAGCTCTAGGCCCAAGTTTTCCATATTTGTGAGAATTGTCATAAACATAAGCAGCTGACCCCTAGGGTCTCTACCTGTCCATCGTTCATATGGGGTAGATGGAACTGATTTTGAATGCACTTTGTTAAGTATATAAGTTGATTCTAATAACACATCTCCCTAATAAGAGATCAACAAATTAGCCTGAGCCATCATAGATCTAACCATTTTAAGAAGAGTTCTATTTTTTCTTTCAACAACCCCATTTTGGCATGGAGTTTCTGGGAATGTTAGCTGTCTAATAATCCCCTTATCATTACATATTGTTTTGAACAGATCAAACAAATATTCCCCTCCACGGTTCATGGTTAGTGCGCAAGATCTTAACCTTACATTTCGTTTGATTCTCAACTTCGTTCATATAACGAATGAAGAAATCCAATGCTTCAGATTTATGAGAAATCAAATACACATGACTGAACCAAGTGAAATCATCTATAATCCGAATGAATTAATTGCAATGGAGAATCAACCCTAATAGCCTTACCAAATGGTTTCCTTGTTGCTTTTCCAACAAGACAATGCTCACATATAGACAAACTAATCTTAGTCCGAGAGCCCAATAAGCCCTCTCTAACCAACTGATTCATATTTTTTTTCCTATATGTCCTAATCTAGTATGCCAAACCTCATCAGTTATATCTGCATCATTAGTAAGAGCAATTTTTGAAAAATAACAATCAATCGCACAATTGACATTTGGTTCCACATCAAGAACCATAAAACTATTCATTAAAAATCATATCCGATTGACATTGAGTCAATCTTAAGTTCTACACATCGACTATAAAAATTAATACAATATCCTAAATCAAGAAGACAAGTTATAGAAACTAGATTCCTACGAATCTCAGAAGCATACAGGACATCATGTAGAAACAATATACTTCCACTATGAAGGTTAAGTTTGCAAGTGTCGACTCCTTTGACTTCAACTCTTGCATTATTTCCTATATAGATTCATTTGTTGCCAGTTGGTACTCAACGGTACTCCACAAATGTAATCCTCTCTCGAGCTACATAGTTGGTTGCTCCCGAATTTATAATCCATAAAGGATAAGAATAGCTAACAACATTGAACTAGGAACAAAATGCTCAGGAAAAGAAGACAGACTTAGATTTACCATTTTCGGCTCGAAACACTCCCGAGCGAAGTGACCCTTCTTGCCACAGTTAAAGTAAGTCATCTTGCTTTTAGGTTTCTTCCCAGTCTTCTTTCCCTTCTTCTTGATTAGGCCTTTCCCAGGAGCAATAACAACTTCCTTCTTCTGTCCTTTTCTATTCTTGAACCATTTCCTTTTCTTCGATCCAGATGATCCAGCAAAACTGATAGCCACATAGGCTAGTCCAGAAATCCTCGCAAATTCCACTCTCTCCTCCTCCAATTCCATATGGCATGAGACATCAGTGAAAGTCTTGATGCTCTCACTGTGAGTTAAGGTCTGCTTCATGGTCTCCTAAGAATCTGGAAGGGAACAAATAACTGACTGAACCTATTGTTCATCAGTCAACTCATGACCAACAGTTTTAAGCTCCTGAACCATGTTTGACATCTCCCTAAGGTGTTGAACCATAGTGACATTTGGATGCTTCTTATAACTGTCAAACTTGATCATCAGCTACCGAAGCTTGCTCAAACTAACTCCATTGTATCTATCCCTAAGGCCTATCCAGACTGCATGAGCTGTAAGATATGACTCATACTAAAAAACTAGGTCATTTACCATTGAATTTATCAATATGCCCTTAGCAGTGTTGTCCTTTTTCTTCCATGCTTATAGCCATCAAGGTCTCATTTGTGCTGTGCATTGGGACCCTTAATAGGTTCTACCATAACCTGATGTACAACCTCCAGAACTTCTTGTTCCTCAAGTACATACTGCATCTTGAGGTGTCAGATCTTGTAGTTATCTCCATTCAATTTCTCACCCTTATTCAATTCAGCTATGATGTTCTTTGTTGCCATAACCTACCATAAATAAACAAATTATTCGGTATTCAGTGTATGTTCTATGTATGTAATCTCTGATTGACTCAATGTAAATCTGAATTGATTTACAAAATTAAGTGACAACTACGTTTCCACTCATTATTTGTATGTGTTAATCTGGTTTACATTATTCTATTCTATTACATACATCCCATCTAATGAACTTAATCATTATACAATAATGATATTTAGTATTAAATGAACTGATCATTTATAATCATACTCATAATGAACTAGTCAAAGAGTATATTGCAATAACTAAATATCATACATCATGTACAGTAAATAACATAAAATAAACAAATCATTCGAATGAACATATCATTAACATAAACTTGTTGTACATTGTTAACACATAACAAACTCTACTAAGAATGTAACACATAACATTCTTTAACTCATAACAACTCTAATAAACTAGATAGACAATTATTACTCCCATTAGGATAACCACTAGTGCAATAGTAATCCAAACATACTCTATCTTTTTAGGCTCAACTAGGGCACTCTCGACTAGGATACTCTCAGGTTGTGAATGATACCAAGTCACAGACTCCTGTAAAGAATCCACACATAAAGAATCCATAGAAAAGTGTTGGGACCGATTTGATGTGCTAGAGGGGGGGGGTGAATAGCGGTTTCTCGATTTCATCATTTTGATCGTGTTCGTCTACAAAATGTTAGCACAATGGAATATACAAAATAATAGAAAAAATACAAGATAAACATAACACATGAACACAATATTTTTACGTGGTTTGGAACCTACAATTCCTACTCCACGACGACACTTAATGATCTACCCTCACTAAAACCTCTTCTTCTAGGTATAGAACTGGAGGTGGAGAAACCTCTTACAATATTTTGCAATAATAAGAAACACCAAATACAATACAAGACAAGAAAATACAAATGTAAAGAAAGAATGAAACATAAATAACACTTTACAAGATTGTTTGATCACTTGAATGCTTTTGGTTGCTTTGAGATGCCTTTGAAGGTCTGGAATGCAACAACACTTCCCCTTCAAAATCTCCCAAAAAATCACTGCAAAACCTCTATCTCGAGCTCCTTTTATAATTTGCATATGGATGGATTTCCGTTGAGTAGTCCACTGCCAAAAGGCACCAGTCGATTGCTCACCTATCCGTTGTCTCACAACGGATTAATCCATGTTGAATTTTGCCTAACGATTACCCTAGCAATCGACTGCCAAGCCAGTAGTTGACTACTAGATCTTCTGTGCCCTGATCACTTAATGTCAGTCGACTGCCCATCCATGATAGTTGACTGCCAGAGGCCAGTCAACTAGTTAAAGTCATCAGTCGATTGATGAAGCACAACTTGAGCAGTTGAGCCCTAGTCGACTACTCGACCAACCGACAGGATCATAATCCCAGTCGACTGTCATGAGTTAGCTGAGCTCCCGAGTGTTGTGCACTCGAGCAATCGACTGGTCTAAAGCTCTAGTCGACTGATAAACCTCAAACATGAGGTTTAACCCAAGTATGATCCCCTCATACTTGATCAACCACCCTTGATCTAGACCTAAGACTTCTAGTCACCTCTATCAGTCTCATGCCCTCAAAGTCCATACAAATTCTCCACGACTCATTCATCCTTTGCGTTAACCTTCAAATGCTTCCATTAGGTTTGTCATGTCATCGAGTACCCTTAACCTAGACATAAGCCTTCTAGCCACCTCTATCAGTCTCATGCCCTCAGGATCCATATGAGTCCTCCACGACTCCTTCACCCTTCACATTTGCCTTCAGGTGCTTCCATCGGCTATGTCATGCTAATCGGGTCACCTTTTCCAAGAGGTCACGCCCCCGAGACTTCTCCATTGACAAGCCTCAATGATTGGACTTTCACCGTCAAGACTGCACACTTGGAGTTACATGGCCAAGACTATACCCTTGGACTTTTCCTTTGTTATCCATACTTGGACTTTCACCGCCAAGACTATACACTTGGACTTACGTGGCCAAGGTTACACCCTTAGACTTTTCCTTGCCAAGTATTCATACTTGGATAGGACTTCTCCATTGCCAAGAATCCAATCTTAGACTTTCCTTTCTAAGTCTCCAAACTTGGACTTCCACTCGAGTCACACTTGAGCTTGGTCAACCTTTGACCTAAGACCGATTGCTCCAATAATCGCCTCTTAACAATCTCCCCCATATGACCTCGGATATCCCAAACATCCACTTATCATATGACCAAACTCATATTATCAAACAATGGTCAAACCCATTGTCAAACATCAAAATCCTACTCGAGTCTCACTCAAGTCTGGTGAATTATGACCTGGGTCGATTGCATCAACAAAAAGTTCTCTTCAGGTTCTTCTTTTGGATCCTCTTCACACTCTGCATAGTGACGCAACTCTTTGAACTACTGTGTATATGCGATACACACCTCGTAGCACCCCCATCATTGTAGTTTTTCCTATTCCATATGCTTAAGTATGAAAATTATATCAGTTTACGAAATATGTCGGACACATTTTCACCATTGATTTTAGACCCTATGATAGATGGATTAGCAATTCTTGCTTAATATGAGCTTGATTTTCATGAACCTAAAGTCAAATAAATATGTGTTAAAGTCAAGATTTAACCAATTGATTATTATAGACTACTTATATATTTTTGGAACCATGATGCAAATTCTTCATCGCATAAACGTCAAACTCATGTGTCGGAAGCTCAGAATATAAGTTGTGAAAAATCCTACCATAAAAATAATTATAACACAAACAATAATATACGATATAAGAAATACATAATATAACATATATATACTAACTTGAAATATAAAGTTACTTCTAGACAGTTTAGTAAAATATATGCGTGGGTTGCTCGCCATTCTTGACCAATTAAGTATATATATGTACAAGATCCACTCGGTCGACCAAGATCGTTAAAAATTGAGAATGACTTCAAATTTAGATCAAAGGTCCTCATCATTTCTTCTCGCTCTCTGTCTTTTGCATTAAACATGAGGTTCAAAATAATATGATGCAAAAGTTGTAACTTTCTCTATAATATATGTATTAATAATAGAAGCCTCAACATGTGTCTTATTTTCACTTTTTTTTTTCAAATGATAGAAGAATCTAATAGTAATAAAACAAAATTTTGTTGGTGCAATCGACTCAGGTCACGATTGACCAGACTCGAGTTTCACTCGAGTAGTGTTTTGATGTTTGACATTGATGTTTGACAAGGAGTTGACCATTGTTTGACAATAGGTTGACTATGTAGTTGACATGAGATTGACCATATGATGGAGAAGTCAAGTAGGACACTTGGCAATGGAAAGTCTAAGTCTTGTGTATTTGGCATGGAAAGTCCAAGTCTTGGGTACTTGGCATAGAAAGTCCAAGCATCGGTCTTGGCAAGAAAAAGTCCAAGCTTGAGTCTTGGCAATTGGAAAGTCCAACATGAGTTGGCATGGAAAGTCCAAGCATGTGTCTTGGAAAGGGAAAGTCCAAGCTTGAGTCTTGGCAAATGAAAAGTCCAACATAGGTTGGCAAGGGAAGTCCATGGGTTGATATTGGCAGCATAAAGTCCAAGTGGGAGTCTTGGCAGCATAAGTCCAATGGTTTGGCGGCGTAAAGTCCAAGCGTGTGTCTTGGCAGCATAAGCCCAAATGTGTCTTGGTGGTATAGACCAGCTTAGCATGATAATAGCTGATGGAAGCATCTGAAGGCTAACGTATGGATGAACAAGTCATGGATGACTTGGAAGGATCCGATAGGCGTGAGGCTGACGGAGGTGGCTAGAAGGCTTAGGTCTAGTAAGTATGAGAGCATCATACTTGGGGTTAAACCTCATGGTTGAGATTATCAGTCGACTGGGGCTTTGGACCAGTCGATTGGTCAAGTGTTTTGACACTTGGCAGCTAAGTCGACTTATAGCATTCGATTGGGATTATGACCAGTCGACTATCGTGAGTCGACTAGGGTTCGACTGCGACAAAAGGCCTTGACAATTGACTACCAGCATTGGGCAGTCGACTGATGGCTTGATCAGTCGACTAAAATGGAGTTCAGACAACTAATGGTCGAGGAAACGAGCACAGAATATTTTTGAGTCGACTGCTAGGGTTTGACAGTTGAGTGGAGGCATGATCAGTCGATTGATGGGTATGATCAGTCGACTGATGGTCTATCCGTTGGAACTTATCCAACGTGGATCGAATCGTTGTCTCACAATGGCTACAGGAGCAGTCGATTGATGGTCGCGATCAGTCAACTACTAGGTAGAATCCAACTTGAATGCAGGTTATAAAAGCAGCTTGTGGAGGACGATTTTGGCATGGTTCTTTGAGGCGATTTGGAGGGGATTTGCTGCTACAATCCAGACCTTCAAGGCTCTTCTCAAGCAACCAAAAGCAAGCTTCCAAAAGATATTTTGTAGAGCGTTCTTTACATTCTTTTGTGTATTTTAGTTGTATTTGCTTGTTTATTTCTTGTATTACTTTTGTAATCGTTGTAAGAGGTTTCTCCGCCTCCGACTTGTTGTTGAGAAGGAGTGCTTGTGATTAATGGTGATATTTGCATCGCTAGAGCTCATTCGAGCTCAATCCATGGAGTAGGAACCCTAAGGTTCCGAACCACGTTTTATCTTGATGTATTTGTGCTTGTGTATTTATATTTGTATTGTATTTTCTATTTCCGCTGCGTACTAATATAATTGTAGCAAGCACGCGAACGAATTCCGTCAAGTCGACGAACACGCTATTCACCCCCCCTCTAGTGACATCCAATTCCTAACAAGTTGTATCAGAGTGGGTCGCTCTTCTGCGGATTAACAATCGGGAGCAAACACGCTAGAGTGCAAGATGGAGTTTGAAGAAAAATTAGGATGGGACATCAACACCCCAATTCCATACACGCTCTATGGACGAGAAGGCTTCAATCAATGGAAGAGAAGGATTGAAGACTTCATCATGATGAGGGACTTTGAAGAATGGGCCATCTTGATGGAAGGATTCAATTATCCAAGAGGGCCAAAGGGAGGATTCCTCAAGATGAAGAAGTGGACCGAGGAACAAATCCAAGAATTCGAGAAAAATAAGAAGGTAATTAAATTCTTGGTTGATTTAATTCCTAATGATATTTTGTGTATTTTAGGTGATTACATGGATGCCAAGGAGCTATGGAGCAAAGTGGCAAGATTCCATGAGAACCCGCAATCGGTCCAAGAAGAAGAGGAAGAAGAGGAATGCTCATCAGCTCAATCGGAGGAGGCCGAAGAAATAAGCTCATCCTCACAAGAAAGTGAGGAGTCGGAAGTTGAGAAGGAGTCAACTTCAGAATCGGTGGAAGAAGAAGTGGAAGACGCCTCCACCTCTAGGATTGAGGGGGAGGAGAGATCACCTTCCATGACGGAGCAAGAAGAAGAGTCTTCAACATCCGGAAGAGTTGAAGACGTCCAAAATTCCACAACCACCCTAGGTAACTCAAGCATTTCAATTAAAAATAAAAACCCTATCATATGCTTTGAGTGTAGGGAACCCGAATATTATAAGGGTATGTTAAATACGGAAAATTTAAAATACCAAAATAAAATGGCCAAAGAATTAAGAAATTTATCCTAGAAATTTTTCAGGATTTTAGGAATTTTTTTCGGAATTTTTCTGGAATTAAATGGGGCTTGTACGGGGTATTTACGGGGATAAGAAAAATAGGCTTTTTAATGGTCTGTTTAGATTATTTAATGGGTTTAAATAACCTAAGTTATAAACCTAGGTTTTTCTATTCCTATTTTCCCCCGCCCGAGCCTTCCCCTTTCTCGCGACGCCATTCACGCGCCGCCGTTCCTCAACTCCGCCGCCTTCTTCCCTGCGTCGGCGCAGTCCACAGCCATCACCTTTCCCTTCTCCTTCGTCGCGATCGCCGGCCGTTCCTTTGCCGCGGCGAGTCGCTCTTCCCTTTGCCATCTGACCTCGAGGATTTCGTCGCCGCCGCCGCTCGCAGTCGTCGACGCCGACGCCGGTTTCCTCTGCCCTAGACGACGAGCGCCGGCCTCCTATGCCCTAGACGATGACCGCCGGCCTCCTCTGCCACAGGACCGTCGTCGACGGAGCCACCGGTTTTCCCCCCCTCCCTCGACGCCATCTACCCTACCGTTAGAGCGGCAGGTCAGCCACTGCTGCTAGCTGTTACGATGTGTTTGCAGCCACAGACCACCTCCGAGAGCTTCCTTTGCGTCGTCGGTGATCACGGGAACTAGGTAAGAGTTGGCTGCCGGTGAAGTTGAAGCTCCCGGTAAATACCTAGTTTTTCTTTTGTTCCTTTTTGTTCAGTGATTTTGTGGATTCAGTTTGGGGGAGAGTGGTCGGTGGAGAGGTGGATTTTTCCCTTCGGTAAATAGCTGTGAGGGCCTAGTTGTTGGAGTCGTACGGTTAGGGTTGGAGTCGTCGCAGGTGGCCTGGTCAGGTGGGCGCTGATTTTGGGGTTTTTGGTTGGCTGCGAGTGGGTTGATTACGGTGTTATTCGTTTGATTGGTATGTTAGTGAGCGAGGAATGGTTCAAAAATGTGTTACTCGGAGGATATGGGATTTGGGCTAAATTAAATTGTATGGATTATTTGTGGACAAGGAAAAATTGGAAATCGTTTGGGTTAATTGAGATATAAAGGAAATCGATTAATTATTCGATTTGTCGTTGAATTGTATATTTTGTGCTTAACTATAGTTATGTCGCAGTTTGATCCGCGAGGCGTGTCCACTAGCGCGTGATTTCGTTATTTTCACGATCATTATAGCGGTGGTACTTTGACTTATCTTTAGATATAGTCAAGTTGATATGTTAGTTAGGATAGCATGCAATAATATTCATGTTTATATGCCTAGTATATTTTTGTGCCTATTGATACATGCATTGGATAGGATATGATTATATCTCCCTGTTTTATTTGGATCATAGTACTTGGATTAGGGATATGTACATACTGATTGTACATATTATTCGGATAGATATTTTGAGTAGGATTTACATGCTTTAGTATCATGCACCATCTTGCATGATTGCATGCTGGCTGGACGGGGTTCCATTATTGTTGAGCCCGCAGCTATATGGCTCCAACACACCGCCACTCATGGGTTAGTGGTACATCGGAGGTGTGTGCAATTGCTCTGTCGAGCTCATTGGGCCGCCATGGGTAGCGGACAGGCGTGGTAGCGGGAGGATCCCTCCTGCCCATGACACCGGGAGATGAGAGCTTAGCTCCCCCACTCTATTTGGGGCAGGAGGATAGGTGTACTCCGACAGCATCCTGTCCACTCGGTCACTCAGGAGCAGTGATGGCAGAGTGCACAGTTGTCATAGCCCTACCCACTCGGCTTCACCATCGCGTGTGAGGCGGCTGACTGGCGTCAGGGGTGACCATGTCATTTGCACGGCATGCATTTTTGCATGGATCGCATTTGTATTGTGTTTGCTGCATTTTATTGATGCCTTGGATGTTGCATATGATTGTCATGCATACAGGATTCATATTCTTATATGGTGATGACTTTATCTCTTATAGTAGGGCACATGCTCCTATATCAGGGTAGGAGACTCAGGTGAGTACAGTCCTTTTGCATTTATTTCTTGCTTACATATATATGAGACTGTACTGGCATGATTAGTATTGTTAGCTATTTCTTACTATTCATATCGACTAGTATCCGCTAAGTTCTTTGAACTTACCCCATGGTTTTATATTTATTTTAGGATGATGCTGTCAGGAGAGTCCAGTTGCCAATCCCCCTCGTCGAAATGAATAGGTTTTATTGGTCTATTGGTTTTTTTGGATTTTGTATAGAGGATATGTATAGGTCCTGATGTTGTGGTTATGTACTTATGGAAGTTTGGGAATAATTGTGGTGTCCTTATGGACTATTCAATTAGTTTGGTTGTATGTTCCTGCTCAGATGGCAGAAGGGGTAAGTCTAGATGTTATAGACTTCATTTATTTACTATGATGGTTGGCCTGAGGCCTTATGATCTGCGTGTGTAGATGTTTTTGTTCCGGTCGTGTTGGCCATGTATAGTGTCGTGTAGGCCTTGTATAAAAATTGATATTGTCACCGTCTGCATGGAGATCTTTGTCGGATTTTGTCTGGCGGGGACTCCTCGGGCGTGACAATTTATTTGCATCGAGCGTAGGTTTCCGAGTTCCTTAGGGTCTTTGGGTTTATGGAGTTCGTTTGGCGGAGTTAACTGGGTATTTTCGGAGTTGTACGGATTTCCGACGATTTTTATGTTTCGGAAATTCGAGGTATTATTGACGAGGTCAATATGGGGGATTTGGTGGCGACAGGACATCTCCAGACAGCTAACAGGTAAATACATTCTAGAAAATTTTCTAGATTTAGTACATGTTTATATTGGTTATGCGGTGATATCATGTTTTGTCTGGTATTGTTTTAACATGATATCTATTGGACTGTTAGATTTTTAGGTTGCTGGTTTATAGATAGCATTTGGTTATTAATTGCTATTACTGCTATACGTAGCTAGTTATCATTGTGATATAAATGATAAGATATTATTGGTAGATGTTTACCACTTAGGATTTGACTAGTATTAGGATTATTAGACTAGTTGAATAATATGACTAAGATGGATAAATTCGTAGAAGGCATGAGGACATGATTACATAGCTTATGTAGTTTAGAGTATATATAAGCATCTGATACTTTATTTATATATTGCCTTGACTTTGTTCTGGCATTGACTTTGTTCTGGCATGACCCTTTAGTAATACCCTAATTAATTTCAGCCATTGATTTCCATTAGTAGGACTATGCTGTCGTTTATTAGACAGCTTGTTATATGTTTATATGGTTATGTGTTTTTTTTTGCGATGGACACCCTGATAAAGATTAGTAGAGATAGAATAACTTAGATAAGGTTATTCGGTAAGAGCGGATCTCAGGAATGAAACAACATTAGTGGAACCCTAGGTGTTGGAACCCTAGGTGTAATAACCCGGATGTGCATATTAGTATATGTTTATACATTTACTATTTCAGCTGATATGGTGATCGGATTAGTAGAGGTCATATGATTAGGATGCGATTAATCCTTAGAGGGTATATAATGTTGTTTATATTTATTGGCTGTCAACAATATCACCCATTCGTGGTTGAGGAAAGTTACAGTAGAGTTTCCCTAAAGGGGCTTTTGTGTATTTGAGGTCGAATAGGTCTCCCATGTATGGTTGAGATAATTTACTGTAAGGGTATACTCTTGCGTTATTCGTTCAGAGTTGGTGATAATCGGATTCGTATGATGTCTGTAGCAAGATAGCTACTTTACGTCTTAAGTACCCATGAGATATGTTCGTGCTAGCAGATTGGGGCATGCATGATTGAACTGGTAGGACGATATAATTTAGGCTTAACCCTCTTGAAGGGCTTGATAGTAGATTTGTGGCCTTTATTGGCTTTGATAGGCGTTTCCTGTTAGTTGGGACGAAACCCTATGATTAATCGTCTCGACGCGATTATTAGTGGACTTATGATTTTGATCGACCTTGATAACCGTTTATATTAAAAGGGTTAGAACCTTAGACTAACCATCTGGAGGAATTTATTTATTAGTCGATGATCTTTACCGACTTTGGTAAACATTTCATTTTAGAGGTGTTGAAACCCTCGCTTAACCGCCTCAATGGGTTTAATTATAGATCGATGATCTTTGTCGACGTCAATGGTCGTTTTATATTGGATGTATTGGATAACCCGAGGTTTAACAACCTAGGATAATCGACTGCTCACGCGACCTATTGGTGATAGTATGCTAATGCCTGCAGTCGATAATTAGATATTTATATACAGCCTGTCTATCCACGAGTCTCATTCGTGGTAGCATATAGTTGCGCGTAGACCGTGCTATTGCTTGTCGGCCCATGGGTTACGTTCGAGGTAGCTCATAGATAGTTTCCTTTTTGTGTGAGAGCCACGAGACTTTATCGTGGTATCTGGATGTGCACTGCTTGTTGCAGTGGTTGTGTATGTTGCAGGTATATTTATTATACTGCTGATTAGGTTAGTTGCAGACTGATATTGGTACTCTGAGGGTTGGGTTACTCTAGCTTGTTCTCTGTGACTTCCATTATGTGCATTATGATTAAGCATTGTTGTCTATACATCCACAGAGTGGTTGTACTCACCCCCCTCTTCACTTATCCTCTAGGTTAACTGATGGAGGACGTGTCATGTTGACCTACTTTGGTGTCGCTCAGAGAGTTCCTTGTCGTGCTTGTCCCACTGCATCGTCGGGATGCCGCTTTGTTTACTTTATCGATGTTGCATTTTGATTATGCACTTTGGATTTTATCTCAGTTTGATCTGGTGTCATAAAACTATTTTACTTTGTGTGATATATGTTTAGTCGTGCATGCATCTGATTATTGAAAAACTTATATTTCTATAATTATTTCGAGTTTTTACGATTTGGTCCATGAATTTGAATATTGTCACTAAGGGGCTCTTTTGTCATTTGGATGGCGGACTATGCCCCAGAGGGCGTGACAATTTTATTGGTTTCTGATTTTGGTTTATGGGTTTTGTGTTTGAGGATTTGATTTCCTTGGATTTTTGGGAGTTCTCGGGTTTTGGGACCAGCAATTTGAAGGATATCTGCTATAGGAAAAGTATTGTCTTTAGTAGTTCTGTACTTTTGTGGCTAGGAAAACTATTGACTTAGTGAAATTGTCCCTACTCATGGTCGGGGCGAGTCGATAACGTATTGATCTTGAGGAATCTAATGATGATTTTGAGGTACTGGATTCTTTAGAGGTGCCGTGATGTCGAATTAGGAAGCTAGGGATTTGGCAGCTAGTCACCCATTTGAAGGTCAAGGAGTAAACCCTCGAGAGTATCACCTACTAATAGTGATTTGGTTATGGATAAGGCATGTATGCCTACCTTTGGTTAAGACGATGAAAGATTGTTTTACCTTATTATAGAAGGTGTTGTATGGGATGTTTATCTGTCGATATTTTTCTAGAGAAGATCCGGAACTCTTTGTTAAAGAGATGAACCTTTGAGGTTATGCATCGATTATCGATGATAGAATCACGATAGTATGAAGGAAATGAATATCCTTCATTGTGGATATATATGATCTATTTAGATCAGCTATAGGATACCTATATATACTCTAGGATTGATTGGTGATTGGTGTGATGATATTGTAGTGACATGGTGTCCTACAATTATCATTGTCGTTGTGATGATTTTTATATCATCGACTTAGAGTAAAGAGAATACATGTGTGTAGCGATGACAATTTCATACTTGGTATGAATTGTTTGAGCTTTTGATTATCTTATTAGACTTATTGTGACTTAGTTGTCCAGGATTTGGGAAATCGTGTATTCGGACACGATTGGATCATTGTGATGGTGGTAGTTGGAGTTGAGCACTTTCGGCCGTAGATGATGATTTTTGGTATTGATTTGATTATTACCATAGATATGGATAGGATGTTCTAGTGGTACTATACCGCTGACTGGTGATGGAATTTATTTGGTCTAAAGCTTGTGAAATTAGTTTCACAAATTTCAGACAATGATTGACTTTTACACCCGTGTTGTTTGATCATTCTCGGGTGGAAGGAAGGGTATTGTATGCGGATGCAATGTTTCAGAGAATGGAGCGTTTCTGATTTAGTTGATCGAGACGTATCCCGTGTTTACGTCAAATGAGGAACTACGAGATGGGTTGTCATATATTTATGACGTGGACTTCGCAGTTATTATATTGTTTAGAAGAGGTGAGGAGCAGAAATGCTCATGGAGTTTTGGCTAGCTACTGGATAGCTACTATAGAGTAGCTGGAACACGAATGGTTGTAACAAGGAAGTTTGGTCGCGATAGCCTTCCACGCACTTGTAGAGTGTGTGGTGGAGTGGATTTTGTACGGTAGATGGACGTCTCTTGTGAAAAGATAATTCCCCGTCTCTGACTCCGAGGAGGATAATGGTTTCCGGAGTTGCTTTAGTTTAAGGAACAGATGCTTCAGGAAATTCTGATTTCGGAATGGAAGTGGAAGCATATTATTATAGATGTTGTGGTGGGTTTGCCTAGGACACGTCAAGGCCATGACGCGATTTGGGGTAGTCATTGACCGACTAACCAAATCCGCGCACTTCTTAGTGATTTGGAAGACGAACTCTTTGGATCGTTTAATAGAGTTATATATTGTCGGGATATCATCAGATTGCATGGTGTTCCTTGAGCATTATATCAGATAGAGATCCCCGATTCACGTCCCGGACTGGCAGAGTCTGCAGCAGGTCTTAGGCATACAGATCCTCGTTTTAGTACTGCATTCCATACGCAGATAGATGGATAGTCTGAGCGGACCATTTAGATACTAGAGGATTTGCTGGGGTCCTGTGTTATGGATTTCAGGGCCAACTGGGAGGACCAGTTGTTAGGACCCATAGAGCTCAGTATGAGACAGGGTTGGTCCGTACTATCAGACGTAGGATGGCAGAGGCGTAGGATCGTCAGAAGAATTATGCAGATCGGAGACGGAGACCTCGGGAGTTCTCTATTGGTGATCATGTTTTCTTGCGAATCTCACCCACGGAAGGGGTGAAGAGATTTGACCTCCATGGTAAGTTAGCTCCAAGGTACATTGGGCCTTTCGAGAATTTTGAGAGGATCGGAGTAGTCGCTTACCGTCTAGGGCTACCACCGTTTTTGGTTGGCGTCCAGGATGTGTTTTAAGTGTTCATGCTGAGGAAGTATATGTCAGACTCTACACATTCTATCAGATGTATCAGGTTCCATTCAACCTGATGCTACTTACGTAGAGGTTCCGGTACGGATTTTGGATTTCAAAGAACGACAGTTGCGGAATAAGATTTTTGCGGCTTGTCAAGGTCGGGTGGAGTTACCACACCGGTGAGGAGGCTACTTGGGAGCTTGAGGAAAAGATCATAGCTCAATATCCCCACTTGTTTATTTAAGGTACGTGAGATATATTTTCAGTACTTGTGCTATCTCTTACTCATTATGCATCTGAGTAGGAAATTTGGGGACCAAATTTTAATTAGTGGGGGAGAATGTTAAATACGGAAAATTTAAAATACCAAAATAAAATGGCCAAAGAATTAAGAAATTTATCCTAGAAATTTTTCAAGATTTTAGGAATTTTTTTCGGAATTTTTCTGGAATTAAATGGGGCTTGTACGGGGTATTTACGGGGATAAGAAAAATAGGCTTTTTAATGGTCTGTTTAGATTATTTAATGGGTTTAAATAACCTAAGTTATAAACCTAGGTTTTTCTATTCCTATTTTCCCCCGCCCGAGCCTTCCCCTTTCTCGCGACGCCATTCACGCGCCGCCGTTCCTCAACTCCGCCGCCTTCTTCCCTGCGTCGGCGCAGTCCACAGCCATCACCTTTCCCTTCTCCTTCGTCGCGATCGCCGGCCGTTCCTTTGCCGCGGCGAGTCGCTCTTCCCTTTGCCATCTGACCTCGAGGATTTCGTCGCCGCCGCCGCTCGCAGTCGTCGACGCCGGTTTCCTCTGCCCTAGACGACGAGCGCCGGCCTCCTATGCCCTAGACGATGACCGCCGGCCTCCTCTGCCACAGGACCGTCGTCGACGGAGCCACCGGTTTTCCCCCCCTCCCTCGACGCCATCTACCCTACCGTTAGAGCGGCAGGTCAGCCACTGCTGCTAGCTGTTACGATGTGTTTGCAGCCACAGACCACCTCCGAGAGCTTCCTTTGCGTCGTCGGTGATCACGGGAACTAGGTAAGAGTTGGCTGCCGGTGAAGTTGAAGCTCCCGGTAAATACCTAGTTTTTCTTTTGTTCCTTTTTGTTCAGTGATTTTGTGGATTCAGTTTGGGGGAGAGTGATCGGTGGAGAGGTGGATTTTTCCCTTCGGTAAATAGCTGTGAGGGCCTAGTTGTTGGAGTCGTACGGTTAGGGTTGGAGTTGGTCGTCGAGGTGGTGATTGTGTGGGCGGTACTGGCCGAGGAGTTGTGGTTGATTTGGGCTGATTTTGGGGTTTTTGGTTGGCTGCGATTGGGTTGATTACGGTGTTATTCGTTTGATTGGTATGTTAGTGAGCGAGGAATGGTTCAAAAATGTGTTACTCGGAGGATATGGGATTTGGGCTAAATTAAATTGTATGGATTATTTGTGGACAAGGAAAAATTGGAAATCGTTTGGGTTAATTGAGATATAAAGGAAATCGATTAATTATTCGATTTGTCGTTGAATTGTATATTTTGTGCTTAACTATAGTTATCTTTGTCTGCGAGTTTTGGTCACGAGGCGAGTCCACTGTCGGTTTGTTGTTTTCACGATCATTATAGCGGGTACTTTGACTTATCTTTTAGATATAGTCAAGTTGATATGTTAGTTAGGATAGCATGCAATAATATTCATGTTTATATGCCTAGTATGTTTTTGTGCCTATTGATACATGCATTGGATAGGATATGATTATATCTCCCTGTTTTATTTGGATCATAGTACTTGGATTAGGGATATGTACATACTGATTGTACATATTATTCGGATAGATATTTTGAGTAGGATTTACATGCTTTAGTATCATGCACCATCTTGCATGATTGCATGCTGGCTGGACGGGGTTCCATTATTGTTGAGCCCGCAGCCAGTTACATGGCCTGCACACACTGCCACTCATGGGTTAGTGGTACATCAGGTGTGTGCGATTGCTCTGTCGACTCACCGGCCATGGGTAGCGACGAGGCAGCGTGGTAGCGGGCAGGGATCCCTCCTCTGGTCTATGACACCGGGAGATGAGAGCTTAGCTCCCCCACTCTGTTTGGGGCAGGAGGATAGGTGTACTCCGACAGCATCCTGTCCACTCGGTCACTCAGGAGCAGTGATGGCAGAGTGCACAGTTGTCATAGCCCTACCCACTCGGCTTCACCATCGCGTGTGAGGCGGTGGTAGCGTCAGGGGTGACCATGTCATTTGCACGACATGCATTTTTGCATGGATCGCATTTGTATTGTGTTTGCTGCATTTTATTGATGCCTTGGATGTTGCATATGATTGTCATGCATACAGGATTCATATTCTTATATGGTGATGACTTTATCTCTTATAGTAGGGCACATGCTCCTATATCAGGGTAGGAGACTCAGGTGAGTACAGTCCTTTTGCATTTATTTCTTGCTTACATATATATGAGACTGTACTGGCATGATTAGTATTGTTAGCTATTTCTTACTATTCATATCGACTAGTATCCGCTAAGTTCTTTGAACTTACCCCGTGATTTTATATTTATTTCAGGATGATGCTGTCAGGAGAGTCCAGCTGCCAATCCCCCTCGTCGAAATGAATAGGTTTTATTGGTCTATTGGTTTTTTTGGATTTTGTATAGAGGATATGTATAGGTCCTGATGTTGTGGTTATGTACTTATGGAAGTTTGGGAATAATTGTGGTGTCCTTATGGACTATTCAATTAGTTTGGTTGTATGTTCCTGCTCAGATGGCAGAAGGGGTAAGTCTAGATGTTATAGACTTCATTTATTTACTATGATGGTTGGCCTGAGGCCTTATGATCTGCGTGTGTAGATGTTTTTGTTCCGATCGTGTTGACCGATGTATAGTGGCCGTGTAGGCCTTGTATAAAAAATTGATATTGTCACCCGTACAGGGGAGATGCTGTCGGATTTTTGTCTGGCGGGGACTCCCTCGGGGCGTGACAGGGTAAGTGCCCTAAAAAGGTTAAGAAGATGGCACAAGTCGTGCGAAAGACCAAGGAAATCGGTGCCCAAAGACAAAAGAGCAAGGAGCATGTCATTTGCTTCAAATGCCATCAAAAGGGGCACTATAGAAGCCAATGCCCTAAGAGAAAAGAAGGAGCATCAAATGTAGGGGAGCTTCTAAAGCAAACCCTAAGGTAAAATTTAGTAATGCACCTTCAAATTTTCATGTCAAAAAGCATGCTAGGAGTAATCTTGCTATTGTTCATGAGAGGCATGATAGAAATGATAAATTTTATTGCTTAGGGGCTAAACATGTTGATTTTAGGTCTAAGGACAAGTCTAGAAATAATGACTCTAGATCTATTTCAACTAAGGAGAAATTTGGGACTAATGTCCCTAGAAAATTTTTACCTAAGGTAAGTATTAGGAAAATAGAAGACCATCTAGGCTTTAATCCAAAGAAATCTAGACATATGCCTAGGAAGGGCAAAAATGATCGAGCCTTGAGGTCAAGGCTTGAGAAACTTGAAAAGACCCTTGCAAGAATGACAAATTCAATCAAAGGGTCTAGGAGTCAAAACATAGAGTCTAGGAGGCAAGGCTCATCTATGGGCAAGAGAGGCTTGAGCCACAAGCCTAGGTCCAAGGTAGATAAGCCTACCTATCACAACGTTCCATTCAATTATAGAACTAGTACTAGGTCTAGGAAAGCCAAGGTTAATAGGGAAGTCATCCCTAAGGTTAACCAAGGCAATTGCCTAGTGGCCAAGGTTTCTATGAAACCTAGGGAGGTCACTAAGAAGGTTACAAGGGGAGTCACCCCTAGAGTTAACCTAGGCAAGACCCAAATGACCAAGGCTACCAAGCCTAGAAGGGTCATTAAGAGGGTATCTAGGAAAGTTATCCCTAAGAAATACCTAGTAAACCCAAGGAGATCAAATAAGTATTGGGTTCCTAGGAGCATGATCGATTCAGGCTAAATGGGTTAGATTGTGCCAACTTTAAATGGATGGATAGTTAACCTAACCATGGTAAAGGTGGCACTTTAGGTCATTTTCAAGGTTATGGGTACCTTGGAAATAAGTTTGATCTTATATCCTAAAAGATTTTAGGATGTGCCAATATCATTTAAGAAGTTTGAAAAACTAATCAAATTGGCACAAGTTAGGTCTTAGAGTCATGGTGTGCCATTTTGAATTTTTGACACACTTGGGGGATAAGTGATTATATGGCAAAATGAACTTAATAATAACAAATGCAATCAATATTAAAATTTAGGTATTGTTATACCTATACCTTTTATTTGTCATGATTTATTTGTCATATGTCATGTCATGACATCATATTTATTTTTATCATATAATATGTCATGATCATGTTTAGTTTAAGTTTTTATGTCATGAGTGCTTAGGTTCATTTTCATGCTATGACATCATGATTTGGGCACATGCTTATTTATTCTATCGTTATATTCTATAATCATCATTCATGCATTTAAGGTAATTAAAATTGATTTAAGGACTATGGAATGACTTGAAGTCCCATGTATAAGGGAATCAAATAGTGTTGCCTTAGAAAAATGCATGAGACCTTAGATTATGATGAACAAAATCCACATCTCACATTAAATTGACATGTGTGTATTTTCATACACCCTAGACACATGTAAGATGCTAGGAAATGAGTTAAGTTCAAGGTGCATAATTTTTGCATCTAGATGAACTCAAACTCATCTTATATCATGAGTGGATCATGGGGAAAACTAATGTGCAAGTCATGTGCATTGAGCCCATTGATCTTGATCCAATATAGGTTTTCAAAATCATTTTAAAATCCTTGGTGAAGTCTATCTTTTGATAGCAATCACCATTGATAGAGTTGATACAAAGTAGGGTCAAAACATTAAACTTTTCAATGGTTTTAAACTTTGTATCAATCTCATTATTTAATGGGTATTTTATTTTTCAAATATTTTTCACCTATTATGATTGTTATAAGTATTATACGTATGAAGTTTCACTATTTTTCAAACTACGTATAATTATTTATGTATTTTGAAAATCCATTTCTGAATTCTGATTTCTGCATTTTCAAAAATTAGTCGACTAGAGTCAAGGGAAGTCGACTGGTGACTGTAAGAGTCGATTGTCAATGCTGATTTCGAGTAAACAAGGATGTTTAGCTCATGTTTCAGCTATATTTGGCTAACCTAACTGCTCATAATCCTAGGATTTGCTTTGGAAAGCATTGGAAAGAGTGAAAATCCATTGGATATGGATTAAGAGAGTTGTTTGGGTGTGTATCAAGTTTAAGGTGTGTGAAAGTTCAAGGTTGAACTTTTAACCTTAATTTTGATGGTTTAGTATTCCTATAGGCTTAGGGACTCTCCAAGGATATTATTGTTGGTGCAATGGTCAAGGGGGAGCAAGCCTTTAGGGGGAGGTTATCCATCATGGGATGATGGATGTATTCTTCCCCATAAGGGGGAGAATTAGAAAATAGGAGAACGTGAGATGCCCAATTTAGAAATTGGGATAGTTTGAAGGATTGTCTCTCTTTAGTGATATGGGACTTATCACTAGGAAGAATAAAGGCATCCTAGATGTTTTTGGACCAAGGAAGAGATTGTAAGATCTCATTGGGATATGAGACATTGATACCCTTGGGGAGAGAATCTTTTTAATGTATGTCAAAAAGGGAGAGAATTTGAGAGCTCCAATTTGAAAAATTTAGAGGATTGGATTGAGTTAGTGCTCTAACTCAAAGGTGTTATTTTTTGTCAAACATCAAAAAGGGGGAGATTGTTGGTGCAATCGACCCAGGTCATGATTGACCAGACTCAAGTTTCACTCGAGTAGTGGTTTGATGTTAGTGTTTTGATGTTTGACAAGGAGTTGACCATTGTTTGATAATGAGTTGACTATATGGTTGACATGGGGTTGACCATATGATGGAGAAGTCCAAGTAGGACACTTGGCAATGGAAAGTCCAAGTCTTATGTACTTGGCATTGAAAGTCCAAGTCTTGGGTACTTGGCATGGAAAGTCCAAGCATGGGTCTTGGCAAGGGAAAGTCCAAGCTTGAGTCTTGGCAATTGGAAAGTCCAACATGGGTTGACATGAAAGTCCAAGCATGGGTCTTGGCAAGGGAAAGTCCAAGCTTGAGTCTTAGCAAATGGAAAGTCCAACATGGATTGACAAGGGAAGTCCATGGGTTGATATTGGCAGCATAAAGTCCAAGAGGGAGTCTTGTCAACATAAGTCCAATGGTTTGGCGGCGTAAAGTCCAAGTGTGTGTTTTAGCAGTGTAAGCCCAAATGTGCCTTGGCGTTATAAACCAGCTTAGCATAATAATAGCTGATGAAAACACCTGAAGGCTAGCGTATGGATGAACAAGTTATGGATGACTTGGAGGGATCCAATAGGCATGAGGCTAACGGAGGTTGTTAGAAGGCTTAGCTAAGGGTAGTCTAACAAGTATGAGGGCATCATACTTGGGGTTAAACCTCATGATTGAGATTATCAATCGACTGGGGCTTTGGACTAGTTGATTGGTCAAGTGTTTTAACACTTAGCAGCCAAGTCAACTTGTAGCAGTCGACTGGGATTATGATTAGTCGACTATCATGAGTCGACTAGGGTTCGACTACAGCAAAAGGCCTTAACAGTCGACTGCCAGCATTGGGCAATCGACTGATGGCTTGATCAGTCGATTGACGTGGAGGTCAGTCGACTGATGGTCGAGGAAATGGGCACAAAATGTTTCCGAGTCAACTGCTAGGGTTTGACAGTCGAGTGGAGGCACGATCAGTCGATTGATGGGTATGATCAGTCGATTGATGGTCTATCCGTTGGAACTTATCCAATGTGGATCGAGTCGTTGTCTCACAACGGCTACAGGAGTAGTCAACTGATGGTCACGATCAGTCGGCTGCTAGGCGGAATCCAATCCGAATGTAGGTTATAAAAGAAGCTCGTGGAGGAGGATTTTGGCATGGTTCTTTGAGGCGATTTGGAGGGGATTTGCTGCTGCAATTCAGATCTTCAAAGCTCTTCTCAAGCAACCAAAAGCAAGTTTCCAAAAGATCTTTTGTAAAGTGTTCTTTACATTCTTTTGTGTATTTTAGTTGTATTTGCTTGTTTATTTCTTGTATTACTTTTGTAATCATTGTAAGAGGTTTCTCCGCCTCCGACTTATTGTCGAGAAGGAGTGCTTGTGATTAGTGGCGATATTTGCATCGCTAGAGCTCATTCGAGCTCAATCCGTGGAGTAGGAACCCTAAGGTTCTGAACCACATTATATCTTGATGTATTTGTGCTTGTGTATTTGTATTTGTATTGTATTTTCTATTTCCACTGCGTACTAATATAATTGTAGCAAGCACGCGAACGAATTCCGTCAAGTCGACGAACACGCTATTCACCCCCTCTAGCGACGTCCAATTCCTAACAAATTTATTAGAAAATAACATATACTAAAATTAGTCAATTTATAATGCACTAACAATGAAGTATAGAAAATAAAATGTTCACCTTTCAAATAGATATATCCATCGAAATTGAACAGGACCTCCAACTTTGGCCTCATATGACAAGTGAACCAAAAGATATTCCATGTAATAAAAAAATGATGATGGAAATATTCTTTCTAAATTACACAAAATGATTGGAATATCTTTTTCTAATGTCTTCATGTGTGAATGACTCAACACTATCGAGCAAATATTATGAAAGAAAATATTTAACTCTGTAATGACACCCCATACAAAATTTGGTAACATTTCTTTAAAAGCAATAGGAATTAGTCTTTCCATGAATATATAACAATTATGACTTTTCAAACCAATCAATTTACATTCCTTCAAATTGATGCATCTTCCAAGATTAGAGACATAACCATCGGAAAATCTCAATGATTTCAACCATTCACAAACAATTTGTGTCTGATTCTTATTTAATGAATAAATCGCTTTTGGCTTTGGTCATCTACTATTTTCATTGATACAAATGAGACACATATTTTCTTGCTTTCAGATTATCTTTTTATTTTTTTAGTAATTTCCATCACTATTTTTATCAGATTATAAAAAATATTCTTCTTAATATGTATTACATCGAGATTATGATGAATTAAATGACTCTGTTGTAGGATCGAGATTTCCAAGAGGGAGGGGGGGGGGGGCGAATCTCAGAGTTATTAAATTTTCTTTTTAACTTTTTAAAACTTACCTTTTGTTTTGAAATATAAGAGTATTTGTAGCGGAATAAATAAAGTAAATGAAGACAATTTTTTTTACTTGCTTCACAACTCGAGCCGGGTTGCTACTCCAAGGCCCGTAGCTCTCCAAGAGCTACCTCGATGGGAAATCCACTAAAAAGCCCTTCGATTCGAAACTCTCGAACTCAAAGGGTATTCGCTTTTTACAAAGAATGAAGAGAAAGGTAACAAGCTATCTTCTCTTGAATTAAAGTACACAAGCAAAAGTAAGTACAAGAATTAAAGCTATACCGACACTTTGGAAAATTTCATATACCAGTCGACTGGACCTCTTCAATTGATTGGAGTTCTTACCATCTTGGTATGCCGATCTGGAGTCGATCACCAACTCAAATTGCCAACTAGGTGTTTCAGTCGATTGGACCATATCCAGTCGACTGGAATCCTTTCAGTCGACTGAAGCCCTATAAAATAATATTAGTAACATACATAATATGAAATGTAATGGCAGTAGTAATACTGCTCGATCTCGACTTCTTAGTCCCACGCGGACTATCTGTTGGATCGATGCCTACCTTGTCCCCTATAGAGGACTCGACCTCGCCTCTTCACTCGAGGCTTACCTGCCAGCTGCCCAGCTGGACTTACCATACTTGACATCCGATCTGACCCACCAGGGCTTTCCATCAGCTGTACGATCTCCCTGACCCAGCTAGATTTCATGCCAGTTGTCCGGTCTCCTGACCCAATCGATCTTCATGCGATATGTCCGATCTTCTGACCCATATAGACTTCTTGCCTGGTGTCCGATCCTCCTAATCTGTCAAGTCTTCTATCTAGTATTCGATCAACATGACCTACTAGGAATTTCAATCCTTTGCCTAGTATCCGGTCAACCTTACTTACTAGGACTTTCTTGTTAAGCCTGCACACTTAACACACATATTAAAACACAAGTAATTCCTAACTTTAAATATGGTTCATACATCAAAACTAAGGAGTGATGCTCTCTACATCAAAAATCTCCCCCTTTTTGATATATGACAACACATCGATTAATGTTAGAAGAATCAATTTGCAATGCATCAAGTTCAACACATATTCATATGCAATAAATGAAGTCATGAAATGTTCAAGTGCATCAAGTTCAAGTTATTTCAAGTTTAAGTCCATATTTAGGTCATGAAATGCATTCTTATCAAGTGTGTGTATTAACTTTAAATTTTACTTCTCTCTTTAATACTAACTTTAAACCTCTCTCTCTCCCTTTGATATATATCAAAATATTATTATCTTTCAAATGCCAAAATTCAAGATTTGAGAATTTCACAAAAGTGAGTTCAAAGTATTAGCTTTCAAAATATGCAAGAATGGTTTAAGATAAAAGCTAAGTGTATGAAATTGCTTAAATATGTTAGCTTTACAAACTACATATGCATTTCAAAGTACATACTAAAGCTTCTCAAAACGTTTTAAAGTACTTAAGTTTTTTCACAATTTTTTTTAAATTACTAGTTTTTTTTTTCAAGCTAAGCTTTTGAAAATGTGCTTTTCAAAGTATATAAGTGTTTCAAAATATAAGGAAATTTCTAAGATTTTGAAAACACCTTAAAATATTTCTCCCCTTCAATAAAAACTAAGTGTTTTGAAAATATTTTAATTTTCCTTTAATTGTTTCTTCCCCCTTAATTCAAAGCTTTCTCACTAAAAATTTCAAAAATCTATTTTTTGAAAATTGTTTAAATTTATCAAAACTCCCCCCTCCCCCTAAATTCATGCCATCACTTAAGTTTTCAAAACTCCCCCTTCACTTATTCTTTCAAAAATAACATTTTCAAACTATAGAAATGAAACTTCAAATATTCAAGTGCATTTATTTGAAACTATAACTTCTATGCTTTTGAAAAAATTGATGCACTAAAATTTTCTTTGAAAATAAAACCTCCTAATTTTCAAAGAAACCATAACCTATGGTTTTCATAATTATCAAAATGTCTCTTACTGTTTTGAAAATAATGTTGGGTTAAGACTGACGCGTAGATGTTCTTTTGTCGTTTCACAAACGAACACAGTGGAAGAAAAATATAATAATTTCCTAAATTATTACAACACTCACACCCATGCATGCAGGATTATAACACGTGCGGACATATACACCAAATAAAATTTTACATACAACAAAAATAAAATAAATTTTACTCTAGGTAAACCTTTCGGATGATGGCGAGCCGAAAGGGCATCAACCGTATGACACTCATGGAGCTTTGTCTCTACTCGTATCTACGCCGAATCTTTGAAGGGACGAGTTCTCAAAGCCATAAGTTTGACCTTCTCTTCGCTACTAGACGAAGCAAGAAGGTCGGGTGATTGGAGAGCAATCACTGACTCATTTTGCGACACAAACGAGTCCTCGAACAACCTTCACAAGGTTGTTGATTCGTGTCAGAATTAGCCGCTATTTTTGAAGCTACAATAAGCGACAATAACAATCCTAAAACCTAGAGTGGCTAGCCTTTAAAGATGTGGAAACAACCCTTGTTTCCTTAATGGTCGGCGGAACACTAAACCCTAATTCTCCTAGGTTTGGCCAAGGGCACAAAGGAAGAAACCTTTGTTCTAAGCCTTGGCCGAATGGTCAATCCACCTTGAGGAGGAGTTGGCCGGACCTAAACAAGAGGGAGCCTTGCTAGGGCCGGCGGCAAAGAAGAAGGAAGAGGGTAGAGAGTTCAGCTAGGTTGAGGAAGAGAGCCTTAATGACTTCTATTCATTAGGTTTAACCTTTATAACCCTTTATATAAGCACTAATCCTAATGAGTTATAGGTTAGTGGATCAAATCCCTAAGCCCATAACCATTAAGGCTTAATCTCATCTATTAAACCCTAATTGGGCCCTTAACCAAAAGAGGACCCTTTTAATTAAAACTAAATGAGTTTGGTTTATAATTAAACCTTTTAAGGCTCAACCCATCTTCTTAAGACGTAATTCTTTCGCGTTTCTGACTTGACAAATATTTTCATATTTTGTCATGTGTTTTGTCCAACCAAACTTGATCTCTCTCGATCTTGAGAATCCAATTCTCAAGCTCATTTTAAGTCTCTTCGAAGGATTCGTAGTGCGTGTGACCTAATAGGTTCTCGGTTTATGTTGGTCGTCCATAATTAACCATTAATTATGGAATGGTCATGAGTGATACCTAGTAGTACATCATGATTCCCAATTAATCAAAAAATCAACGATTTATCTCGGAACCATTTTCGAACCCTTTAGCAGCTATAGTGAATTGTGCCTCGTTCCTTTCACTCATCTTATACCCACTTGGTTCAGGACATGGTCTATGTGTCAGTCCCCACTAGGTTGACTATGTCACACCTAGCCCAAGTATTACTTTCTCATCTAGTAGATTCTAATTATTTCGACATGTATCTAAGAGTATCATACTCTTGACATGCAATGCTTTGGCCAAAGACTTTGAGTATCAATCTTGACGAGTGGCCATAGGGTATACATCTCTTCGCAAGGAATGGTAAATCCTTTGTTGGCTATTCAATCATCTTCGGACACTTTGACTTATAACCAATTATCCCGTACCCACACCTCTATAGAGATGTATCGACTAAGATGTCAAAGTATAAGTCTCCATGACCAAGATGACTTGGATACCTCAAGTCGAAGGAAACTCACACTCGAGCTACAGTAAGAGCTTCACTGATATATCTTATATGCAGAGAACCATGTGAAGTTTTACAGCAGGTCACTCCAATGAACTAGTTACCATAACTAGCATCCACGTTTAACTCTCGACATCTCAATGTCTCCAGCCAGTGAGGAGCAGCTATTTGGATAAACCAAAGAGTATAACCCGTGCTAGTATCCCAGAATCGATGATGTCCGAACTCATCAATTCATCTACTAGGGATTATTTCAATACATTCTGTCATGCCCCGAGAGTATGCCAAGCCGAAAATAATCGGACAACATCTCCCCTGTACGTGATACAATTCCTTGATATACATAAAGCCTTCTGGCCACAATCACATAACATATATATGGATAATACTAAACAAATACATCCACAACAACACAAAGGTGCGCACCGGTGCGACTCTAACATACTAAACAAAAACAACATACAAACCCAAAGCCAAATACAATACTAATTATACATGGCTATAATACAAAAACAACAGCGGAAACAGATACGTGGAAAACCCCAATTGTTCGGTGTGAGATGGGATCAGCTGGCGGAGCTCCGAACGTCCAAGGAAATCTTCTACCTATTACCTGGGCGACAGGAAACCCAGGGTCCGGGGTGGTGAGTATAAACTCGGGGATAATATATAGAAAGTGTATGAACAACATATAGGATATAGAGATCTACAAGTATATATGTGAAGATCTACAGGTATACAGAATATGTCCAATAAACATACAATTCTATCCAAATCTAATAACAAGTAATCACAGTATAATCATACTCAATGCATATACTAAACTGATCAACTGAACATGAAGTAATGTACCAACGTACCTGACGGTCTGCAACACCATAAGCTATATCATCCTGAACATATATACAATAACATAACCCATATAACGTACAAAGTCAATCCCATATCAGACCAACACTCAGACATATGAACAGTATCACATGTAATAACATCCCGGTCCATACCACACTATAACATGACGCTAATCAAATGCATACAACAGTCTAGACCAACACATATATCATGCTCAACACATAGCAGTATATAATATGCAAATGACATGTATCATGATGTACAAACATATGCAGCAATCATAGCTCAATCAAATGCAACATCTCATAGGCATATGTAAAACATATATCGAATACATGCATATATATATATATATATATATATATAAGCAATGCACATGCATGGCCATGTCTGCGGACCCATCCAACCACGACCCCAGTATGACGTGGGTGGTACGACATGACAACTATCCCGACTCCAGCCGCCGCCACTCTCGAGTGACCGAGTTGGGTAGTATGAAATAGTAGCTAACCGCCATAGAGCTATATGTTATTCACACGGGGGCCCTTGCTGCTAGTCGCTCCGTCCCTACCCATGAGTAGACGAGCACCGCACCCAGGACAACTGCACATCACACGACCACCGTCTATAGTGGGTGAGTGTGCTAACTACCACTTTGCACAGTGGCCAAGCGCACATCTCCAGCTACCACCATCCATAGTGGTCGAGAACAGCACACATAACAATGCTCTGCACTCAACCCTGCTACCACTACCTCGAGTGGCCGGGGAGGCAGGATGACTAGCGACCCTCTCAACCACAAGGGAGAACTAATCGCCAGCATGCATACAATGTAATGATGCATAGCTCCACACAAGTATCCTTGAAACACTCCCTATCTCACGGGGAGTCTTGGTCAACCAAAAGTCAACTATGCAAGGACTACTAATCCACAAGACTCTCTCTACCAAACAGAGAGTCATACACAACTGACAGTCAACCACGCTAAGACTTCCAGTCCATAGCGATATACTATCGACAATCCATATAACCACATACAGATACACGATCCATAATGGATATAACATCACGCTAGGACCTCTAGTCCATAGCCACATACTGACAACCACACACTTATCTATGCATAGACAACTAGATCCATCATAGATGCACAACTAATAAGTGTACGATACAACAATCGACTCCATAACCTAATCCATCACCTAAATCTAGTGATGTAACACAATAACCCCCACTGAGGCTACAAAGATAACCCTAACCACATGTATTTACTGAACATCCATCAACTAACACACAATAGGATTTGTAGTTCAGATCCGTAATAGATAATCAATGAAGTAACAACAATATATCTCAAAGGTCAAGGCAGTACAAGTATATGATTAAATAAGAGTGGATCTAAGATCAAAGTAATAGCATAAGTCCAAATTCATGCACCAGATTCAGATCAAATTACCTGACCAAGGTAGATATTACCCACCTGATACGAAGCTCGGAATAATCTTCACAGTCATGGACTTGCTTCGTATCCCAAACCTGCATATAATAGCAAACTATGATTAAGTGCAAGTATCCAACAATACATCACTTAGCTACTACGTCGTTTCTATATTCGCATCCTTCCCTCGTCTACGAGTTAGAAACTCGAGTATCCCAATCTGATACATCATAACCCAACTCATAATAGATCACTGACATCCACAGGATTAATTAAGTTAAATAGATCTAAACAACACTCAAAATAGCCTCACCTAATTGCACCAACTCACTGATTACAGATCTGGAACCACCATGAACAGAACAGGTAAAGGGAAAAATAGGGATTATATCCAATTTACACTTCACAGCTGCATCAAGCACCGATCCATCGACAACAAACTCATCAGATACCATCCTTACCTCAAGCACGATCCACATCTCCAACCTCACTGGATCGATGACAGTAAAACCTCCCCAACTCATCCACCAAATAGATCACAACACATACAACAATCACCATTAACGTACCCACATTGATCTATCGAAAAACACCTTGAACAGAACAGAAAAGGAAACAAAACTTACCGGCCAAATCTTCACCAATAGGCCATACACAGAGCATCATATACTACACACATCTCGACCACAGTGATTTGGATCAACATTCCTTATCACAACAAACTCAGAAATCTCGTAATGAACAAACTGTTGACTGACTGACAACCACAATCCACTCGACATCAATGATCAAAAGAAATCGAACCAATAGTAGATGAAGAGAAAGATCAAGATGTACCGGCAACGAAGCCACACCAGTGGTATTCCTCCCCAATCCACTCTGTTCACCGGAAATTTCTCCCACAACAGCTACCAGTCACTATTACCCATACCACTAAAAATTAGAGCTAAGAGGGACAGGGATTTCAGATGAAAATGGATCTCATCCGAGATAGAGAAAATGGATCACTGACCTACTTAACTCCGGCAGCGTTCGGACAGGGCAACTCACAATCCAGTAGCGTGAACCTCCTGCTGATCCCTAGCTCCCAATAAGGACTCTTCATCAGAATCAAGCTTGGGAACCCGAAATCAGAGATCCCCTTCGGCAACACGATCCTCCACCTCAAGTGCGTCGGCAGTAGCCGCCTCACGAAGGAAGAGGAGTGGAAGAATCGATGAGGTATCTAGGGCTAGGAACCAGCTGACCTCTCATCGGAGTTCATCTAAGGCGACGACATTGTCGAGATTCTCTCCCCAGGATGCCGGCGAGCTGAGATCGGGTGGCAGGATCGCTCAGAGAAGATAGTGCGATCGAAAAATTGAAGAGGGGAAAATCGCAATCGGGGATGTGGGTGAAGCCGACGAAGAAGGATGCGGGTCGAGTTTGGCTTCGAGTGGTTTTTAAAAGCCGGTGGAATGAGTTCAGCTAACTCAAGTCTAGCCTAAGTTTAACCCAACTATCTATTTAAGCTTAAATCTTCCTCATATGAACTCTTTTTGAATCCGAAAAAATTTATGTGAACTCCTGAGAAATTATATAAGACAATTTCTCCATTAACAAGGGGTATTTTATTCTATTATTATTAAATTTTTTTCCATATTTTACACATTCATAATTACACATGTAGAGATACTCACTAGTTGTGATCCAATCACAAGTTCTCTCATGCTATGAATCGTATCGCGGACATTCAGTAAATGAGTTTAAGATCCAATCAAATACATATGACATGTGCACTCAAATAGTGAATCTTTATTTATCAAATAAATAGTACAACCATAAGGCGATTGCCTTAGGACACCTATTAAACATAACAGACTCCCACTTGGCCTAAAGCCAATCGCCATGGTATCCAATACCATAGTCCTTGACGTGACTCTCAAACTTACTTTGTGATAGAGCCTTTGTCAAAGAATCTGCTAGGTTCCTTTCTGTGGGAATCTTCTCGATTTGTATTTCTTTCCTACTGATGATTTCTCTGATCAGATGATATCGCCGAAGTACGTGTTTGGATCATTGGTGAGACCTAGGTTCCTTTGCCTGTGCGATAGCTCTAGTGTTGTCGTTGTAAACTAGTAATGCTTCAACAATGGATGAAACCACCCCAAGTTCGGAGATGAACTTCTTGATCCAAATTACCTCTTTTTCTACTTCAAAAGTTGCGATGTATTCTGCCTTCGTGGTAGAATTGACAACTATGTCTTGTTTGGAACTTTTCTAACTCACTGCGCCACCATTCAATGTGAATATGTAACCAGACTAACTTAAAGTCATCCTTGTCAGTCAGGAAGCTGACATCCGTATACCTGCGTGTAACCATATCACCTTCTCCATATACCAAGAACATATCCTTAGTTCTTCTCAAGTACTTAAGGATTGCCTTGACAACCACCCAATGATCCATTCCTAGATCAGACTGGTATCTGCTCGTGACACTCAGTGCATATGATATATCGGGTCTTGTACATAACATAACATACATAATAAATCCTATTATAGAAGCATAAGGAATCTTATTCATGCAAATCCTCTCGTCTTCTGTGTAGGGACATAGACTTTGAAAGGTGAATCCCATGTTGCATGGGTGTATAACATTTCTTGGATTCATACATGCTAAACCTCTTTAGCACTCTGTCTATATATATAGACTGCGAAAGACCAAGCAACCTTTTCGATCTATCTCTATAGATCTTAATCTCGAGGATGTAGGTCGCTTCTCCCATGTCTTTCATAGAGAACATTTTGGATAACCAACCTTTGACTGACTATAAGACAGGTATATCATTTCCTATGAGTAATATGTCATCGACATATAGTACTCAAAATACGATCGCACTCCCACTAACACTCTTGTATACACAAGGTTCATCAGGATTTTGTGAGAAATCAAACTCTTTGATTGCCTCATCAAAATGGATATTCCAACTCCTAGATGCTTACTTCAGTCCATAAATAGACCGTTGAAGCTTGCATACTTTGATTTTATCAATCGATGTGAAATCCTTGGGTTGTATCATATACACATCATCATGTAGGTTTGCATTAAGGAAAGCTATTTTCACATCCATTTTCCATATCTCATAATCATAATAAGCTGCTATGGCCAGGAGTATCCGAATGGATTTAAGCATGAAAACTGGTGAGAAGGTCTCGTCATGTCAACACCTTGCTTTTGACGATAACCTTTTACCACCAATCTAGCTTTTTAGGTAATCACATTACCATCCATATCAGTTTTCTTCTTGAAAACCCACTTGCACCCAATATGCGTGATGCCTTCAGGTGGATCCACCAAGTTCCAAACTTGGTTTTCATACATGGAATCCATTTTCGACTTCATGGCTACTAGCCATTTGTCTCTTTCTGAACTTTTCAGAACTTCTTCGTAACTAGTAGGTTCGTCATCCTCAATGAGTAACACATCATTAGATTCACTTACGGGAAATTCATATCTCTCAGGAATTTTATGTGATCTACCAGATCTGTGAAGAGGTGGTGTAACAATAGATTTAGTCATTATTTCATCATCATGAATAATTGACTATGGTTCCGGTATAGACGTCTATTTAGTGTCTATTAGAGTTTCTTGAACTTCCTCAAGTTCAACCTGACTCCCATTATTTTCTTGCAAGAGAAACTCTTTCTCTAGAAATACAATATTTCTTGAAATAAAAACCTTTTATTCCAAGGGATGATAGAATTAGTAACCCCTCATTTCCTTGGGGTATCCAATAAATAGACACTTATCAGACTTAGCATCCATATTGTCTGATGTAGTCCTCTTCACATAAGCAGGACATCTCCATGTCTTCAAATAAGACAATTGGGATTTCTTACCAATCCATATCCAATATGGAGTAGCAGAGACTGCCTTGGTCAGGACTCTATTCAGTAAGTGAATAGTTGTTTTGAGTGCATAGCCCCAAAAGGATTTGGGAAGGCTTGCATGATTCATCATCGATCTCACCATGTCCAACAAGGTTCGATTTCGCCTTTCAGATACACCATTATGTTGTGGTGTATAAGACGGAGTCCATTAAGATAATATACCATTGTCTCTTAGATGATTCTGAAATTCTTGGCTTAAATATTTGCCACCTCGATCAGATCGAAGTATCTTAATACTTTTACCAAGTTGCTTATCTACTTCATTTCTAAATTCTTTGAACTTTTCAGAGGCTTCAAATTTATATCTTATAAGACATACATACCCAAATAATGAATGATCATCGATAAAGATAATGAAGCAGTTGTAACCTCCTTGAGCATGAATTGACATTGGTCCACATACATCAGTATGTATGAGACCAAGTAACTCTTCCACTGGTTTACCCTTTCCAGAAAAGGGCAACTTTGTCATCTTGCCTTGTAAGCATGATTCACATGTATCAAATGAATTCAATTCAAACGATTCTAGAATTCCACTCTTGTGTAACTTTGACATGCGCTTCTTGCTTATATGGCGAAGGCGACAATGCCATGTGTAGGAGGTTAACTGAACATCTTTTTGAGCATGCTTGTTGCTCACTTCAATATTGAATACGTCACTGGATGTATCTAACACGTATATGCCATTGCATAAAGTTCCCATGCCATAAAGAATGTCATTCAAGGTTATATAACAACAATTGTTACTAAACGTCAAATGGAAACCCTTTCTATTTAAACAAGAAATAGAAACAATGTTCTTTATTAATGCAAGAACAAAATAATAATTGTCCAGTTCTAAGACAAGTCCACTAGGAAGCTTCAACGAATATGTCCCGACGACGACAACTGCAACCTTTGCTCCATTGCCGACTTGCAGATTCGGTTCTCCCTTGACAAGTCTTCTGCTATCCCTTAGCCCTTGTATGTGTTTACATATATGTGAGCCACCGATATCTAATATCCAAGCATTAAAGGAAATAACATGATAGTCAATAACAAAGATACCTGAAGAGGATGGGGCATCAGATGCCGACTTCTTCTTCATGGACTCAAGATAGATCTTGCAGTTCCTTCGCTAATGGCCCATCTTGCCACAGTGATTGCATGTACCCTTTGGAGCTGACTCTCCAGTCTTGACCTTCTTCTTCTTCCCCTTTGGTTGTTGCTTTGACTTCCTCTTAGAACCTTTCTTCGAGGAGTCAATCAACATCACCGTCTTCTGCTCTTTAGTCACAGAAGGTTCTATAGTCTTGAGCATATTGAACAGCTCGGGAATGGTGGATTCAAGATTGTTCATCCGATAGTTCATCACAAATTGTGAGTAACTCTTGGATAAACTATGCAGAATTAAGTCAATACTTAATTAGTGATCCATCACAAACCCTAGTGATCCTAGCCGCTCAATGTACCCATTCATCTTCAGTACAAATTGTACTGCAGATGAACCCTCCTCCATCTTCAAGCTAAAGAGAAGCTTCGAGACCTCAAACCTTTTGGATCTCGATTGCTCATCGAAGAGTTCACGAAGATGGTAGATGATCGTGTAAGCATCCATATGCTCATGCTGCTTTTGCAGCTCAGGAGTCATCATCGCTAGCATGATGCAACTGGCAAGCTCAGAATCAGTCGTATGTTTCTGATGGGCCAACATTTGGTCCGGAGTTACATCATGGTCAAGACTGGTGGGAAGAGGCTCTTCAAGGACATAAGCAAACTTCTCAGCCTTGAGAACGATTCTCAAGTTTCGAAGTCAGTCCAAGAAGTTAGACACAGTCAGTTTGTTCGATTCCAAAATCAAGCGCAGATTAACAGACGACATTATCAAATGATTAACCTAGAAATATAAAATCGATAATGTGAGAGAGATGATTTGATATGTACACAATTTACATATTAGGCTCTCACTCACTTTTCGAATTCAAGAGCCCTTACTTTGAATTCGGGAGATCGTAGGTTTTCTCCGAGTGGGTTGATATCCACTATAGATAAGAACAACCTTGACATTAGGCCAACAAGCCATTCTTAGCTATAGTGCTAGGTATCAAGTATACCGATTACATATCGCGTATATGTAACTATCACATTATGCTATCAACTATTTAAATGTTTGCATAAACATCAGGTTGTTAATACATTAACAAGTATACATCAAATGTATATCACTCGACTTTACCTCTATCCACATTGACCTTGCCGTTAGGTCAACAAGCCAATGCTTCAAGTTAAAGTCAACCCATTAATCATGAGATCATATCTCTATGGTTCGAACATATCTAATTTCAAGTTGAGTTTGACTTGGGCCAACAACTCAAACAAGGAATTAGACTTTGGTTCTTACCATATTAACGGTAGGTGTAAGCTTTAAAATGTGTATAAGGGTTTTAGGTCTCATCCTCATGCATATGTTCTACCTATATGACATCACACGCATGACAAAATACATCTAATCATGACATATGATATGACATGATTATGTCATAGTTGTCATTATATTATTTTGGAATTAAAATATATTTAAGAATTTGATTTCTATAAATCAACATTCCTTTGATTAAATTAGGAAACAATTTCCAAATTTAATCTCATATTTTTGTTTGGGAAATATATTAAAGATAAAATATATTTTAAAATCTAGATTTCATAAATCATGATTCTTTAATTAAATAAGGATTTAAATCGAAATTTTAATATTATATTTTATCTAGGAAATATATTAGAAATAAAATATGATTTAGAATCTTGATTTTGTTGGATCGAAAGTGTCGCTAGAGGGGGGGGGGGGGTGAATAGCGATACGGTGTCGTTAAAAACTTTTGCAATAAGTAAAAAGCAAGTAGAGAATGCACAGCGGAAATATAAAGTAGACAAGATATTTTTACGTGGTTCACAATCTTTCGATTGCTAATCCACGGCCCTAGTGATCCTTGATCACGTACGGAGGGCAATTCACTAAAACCACTCCTCCTCGTTGGAGGTAGGAGCAACGATTACAAAAAGAAATCAAGGCAAAGGGACACTCCCCCTTTCCTTGTTACGATTAAAGCACAAAGACAATTTAAAGAAGTAGAACTTAAATAAATATACCGACAACTCTTATAAGTAGAAGATGTAGCTGTTGTCGGCAAGACTTCGTCAGAGCAAATGTGAGTAGTAGTAGCTATGCTATTTACGGGCGTGTTGAGAGCTCTTGAATTCTTGTTATTTGCTTGGCTTGAACATGTCTATTTATGGATATTGATCTATGAATTTAGACATAGGTAGTGTCCAAGGTGAGGTTCTTATCCCAACTCAAGGATGAGGTGTTTCATCCAACCACCTTGTGCCACCTCCAACCTCCTTGTGCGCCAACTCAAGGATGAGGTGTTTCATCCAACCACCTTGTGCCACCTCCAACCTCCTTGGGCGCCAACTTGAGGATGAGGTGTTTCATCCAACCACCTTGTGCCACCTCCAACCTCCTTGGGCGCCAACTTGTTGGAGCCATTCAACTTGTGCCACATCATGGGAGCCAACCATCTTGTGCCAACTCACCTTATCTTGGGCGCCCACCACAAGGAAGCTTGGTGATGGTTTGATGTCCACCTTGATGCCACATCACCCTTTGTAAAAAACACGAGTCAAGTCCAAATTCACCCCTTGAAATTCGAGCTCTTCTCGAGGTCGAACTTGACCTGTAGTCAAAGGGTTTTGGACCGCATACAAGTTAGCTTAAAATATAAAGTACGATGGTTCTAACCATCCGATCTCGACCTAGACCTTCCATTGGAGGTATTGGCCTGATCTACGCTAACGACCTTGCTTCGCTTTCACACGAGCTTACCTTGTAGCCTCGCTCTTCACCCGAGTACCTCCTCCAAGTCCTTCAAGGCGTTCGACCACCTCGTTCCCACCGGGTGTCGCAGACCTTCCGCCAACTTTAGCATTTCGCACACTTAATCGAGCTCGTAAGATAACAAATATACCCTTAACTATTGAGCCTTTTGCCATAATCAAAATACGGTTCGACTTTGGTGCCCACCGCACTCAACAATCTCCCCTTGATTCATGGCAAACCGACACAAAAGTTAAGGAAAAATTAACATAACATAAGCTAGCATAATGATTAAGCATGAATGAGCTAGCATAAAGATTAAATATGAATGAGCTAGCATAATGATTAAGCATGAATGAGCTAGCATAAAGATTAAATATGAATGCTAGCATAATGATTAAGCATGAATGAGCTAGCATAAAGATTAAATATGAATGAGCTAGCATAATGATTAAGCATGAATGAGCTAGCATAAAGATTAAGCATGAGTGAGAAATATTATTGTTTCAAGTTCTCCCCTTTGAGGTAACCTCCTTGACCAAGGTGAGTTCTTGAAAATAATTTTTACTCCCCTTAATAGTTGCTTAAGTAAACGGAATTACTTAATATAAAAGGTAATAATTTTGTTTACTTTCTTCCTTACTTTTGTGACTTTCTCCCCCTTTTGCCTTAACTCAAAAAGTTTGTAAATATATTTTAGGGTTTGTAAGTCCAAGCAAGTTCCCAATATAAATATATATATTTTTTTAAAATAATAATAAGCTTGAAAATATGTTCATCTAAAATGTACAACTCCGGTTGGACTTGATTGATATAGAATGATCAATAAGTCTTGAAGGAGTTGATTAATTTTAAATAATTATACTCCATGGTTCATATCGATGCACTGAATCTACATCTGAACAGTACCTAACATCTCACGCCTCTTTAAATAAACTAAATTAGTCCTATGTGTAGTGGTTTGGTGAAGATGTCCGCTAGGTTTGATTTGGACTCAACATACTCTAGTTGTATAGTTCCATTAGTTACATGTTCCCTAATGAAGTGGTGTTTAACTTCTATATGTTTTGTCCTAGAATGACATATTGGATTTTTAGTTAAGTTAATTGAACTAATGTTATCTATGTAGGTTTTAATGTTGTTAAAGATTAAGCTAAAGTCTTGGAGAGTGTGCTTCATCCACAGGAGCTGAGAGACACACTCACCCATCGCAACGTATTCGGCTTCGGTGGTAGATAAGGCAACGCAATGCTGCTTCCTACTGCACCAACTTACTAGACTCGAGCCGAGGATTTGACAACAACCACTCGTGCTCTTTCTATCGAGTTTACTACCGGCATAGTCGGAGTCGGAGTAGCCGATTAGATTAAACTCGGTAGATCTAGGTACCAAATACCTACGCTTAGCGTGCCCTTTAGATATCTAAGGATACGCTTGACTAGGGTTAGGTGAGACTCCTTGGCACAGTTTGTAACCTTGCGCATCATACTTACCGCGAATAAAATGTCGCCGGCTCATGTTAAGTATAGGAGACTTCCTATTGCGCTCCTATAGTATTTTAGGTCAACGGGTTTTCCTTCTACATCTTCGTTTATATTAACATTAGTTGCCATAGGTGTATTGATTATTTTAGCATCTTGCATTCCAAATCGATTTATTAAGTCCTTAGTATATTTTTGTTGATGTAAATATATTCCATCTTTAGTTTGTTTAATTTGTAAACCTAAGAAAAAACTTAACTCCCACTAAATTCATTTCAAATTCACTTTCCATAAGTGAGATGAATTCGTTTAGCAGGATCGAGTTGGTAGTTCCAAAAATTATATCATCTACATAGATTTGGGCTATAAAGATTTCTTTTCCTACGGTTTTAACGAATAAGGTTGGGTCGACTAAACCTTGGTTGAATCTTTTGGACTTAAGATAGATCGAAAGCCTTCGCATCAAGCTCTTGGGGCTTGTTTGAGTCCATATAGGCTTTCTTAAGTCTAAGGACATGGTCGTTTATCTAGATTTTCGAATCCGGAGGTTGACTGACGAAACTTCTTCCTTAATGTATCCATTCAAAAATGCTGACTTGACATCCATTTGAAACAATTTAAAACCTCGATGTGCAAAAAGATATGCTAACAACATTCTGGATGGACTCTAGTCCGCTACGGGGCGTAGGTCTCATCGTAATCTAAACCTTCGACTTGACTAAACCCTTTGCGACTAACCTAGCTTTATTTCTAACTACTTCACCTTTATCATCAAGTTTATTTCAAATACCCACCTTGTTCCAATAATTGATTTTTCTTAGGTGGTGGTACTAATTCCTGCACTTCATTTCTAGTGAATTGAGCTAGCTCTTCTTGCATAGCAATAATCCAAATGGGATCAAGAAGTGCTTGTTCAATAGTTTTGGGTTCGATTTTGGAAATTAACGAGATTTGACTAAGGTTTCGATATGAAGCTCTAGTTCGAACCCTAAATTTGGATCACCTATAACTTGATTGATAGGATGATTTGTTTGAGTCTTAGTGTGACTGGGTTAGGGTCATCTATCACTTGGTCGATAGGATGACTTGGGTGAGTTCTAGATCACTTGGTCGATAGGATGACTTGGGTGAGTTCTAGTTTGACTTGGGTTAGAGTCATCTATCACTTGGTCGATAGGATGACTTGGGTTAGGACGAGATTCAAGTTCAAGATCAGTCGGGTTCGCTATAAGTTGATTTGCTAGTTGGTTTTGTTAAGGATTGAACGGGTTCGTGTCCTTCGTCAAAACTATATTAATGGTTTCTTCGACTCTAAGAGTGTCGTGATTGTATACCTATAAGCTCTTGGTGGTTGAGTATCCTAGAAAGGTTCCAGAGAGGTTTTGGATTTGAATTTCCTAGGTAATCCTTAGTGTTTAAGATATGTACCTTGCATCCAAATACCCTAAAGTACTTGATGTTTGGTATTTTATCGTGATAAATCTCGCAGAGGTCTTTTGGTGCCTCTTTACCATAAGGATCCTATTTTGGACATAGCAAGCGCACTAACTACTTCCGCCCAAAATCTATCGGGTAGGTTATACTGCTTAACATTGTCCTAGCGGCTTCTTGTAGGGTTCTATTTTTCCGCTCGACTAACCCATTTTGTTGTGGGGTTCTAGGACATGAAAACTCATGGTGGTATCCGCTTAGGTTACGTAAATCAGAACCTCGTGGTTTCGAATTCACCACCATGATCGATTCTAAGTCTTTTAATCTTAAGGTTCTTTTGATTTTCGATTAACCTAAAAAGATTGATTAGTTGGTCTAGGGTATCATTTTTATGTTTGATAAACCTAACACAAGTAAATCTAGAATAGTCGCCAATTATGACTAAGCAAAATTGACTACCATTGAGTGACTTAGCTCCATGTGAATCAAATAGATCCATGTGTAGGAGCTCAAGAACACTTTTGGTCTGCTTCTTGATTAGTTAATTGATGTTGTGTCCTAGATTGTTTACCTTGTTGACAAGCATTACATATTTTATTATCCAAGTTGTTTAGTTTAGGCAAACCTATAACCAAGCCACTCGACTCATCTTGTGGACGAGTCTTGGAGTGCGAGTGTCCAGTCTTCGTGCCATAACCAAGATTCCTCTTCGTGTCATAAGACACTTGGTTGAGGAGTTGGGTAAATTTATTGTGTAGATGTTGCTACTCCTAGTTCCTTTAAGTATTATTTTAGATGTTGCATTTATTTTGATTACATTCATTTTCTAGAAATATGACCTTATAATTGTTATCACACAATTGGCTTACACTAAGTAAATTATATTGAAAGTTTTCTACTAATAAGACATTTTGAATTGTAAAGTTAGAGTTGAGCTCAATATCACCCGATCCGATGATTTTGAGCTTGCCGCTATTTCAAGGCTACCGATCCTTGTCGCTTTGAATCGTAATCAAAATTTGAGTTGATCCTGGTCATGTGTCCGAGTAACCACCGTCCCAACATCCATTGATCCTACACATAAGGTAGTTGGATCGGATATTGGAATTACTAAAGGGTTGTTTGTAAGTTTTAAACCTAAATCATCTCACCAATATCTACATGATCAAAACATGTTATTCCTATGTGTTATTGTGAGATGACTATCAATTTTACTTGATTAATTTTAATGAATTTAAATTAACCAACATTAGGTTAGATTCGATTTAGTCTAAGCTCATCAAGTAATCTTTTCAAGAGATTAGCTTCGGTCGTGGCGAGGCACAGAGGCCTTCTTTGATCGGAACAACGACCACTTCCTTAGACAAAGCTAATTTCAAGAAATTGATAACTCGACTTACTTGAGACTACGCCTTGGTCTAACTAGTTATTTTTGAAAAGAGGCTCCCGAGGCTCAATCTTTTCGTAGAGGATTTTAGTTGGTTTATTTTGAAAAGAGGCTCTGAGGCTCAATCTTTCGCAGGATTTTAGTTGGTTATGAGTCCTATCTAACCATTCTAAAAATAAAGGAAAAACTAAGCATGCAATTTCTAAGACTTAACAAAATACATTTTGTATTGGCTCCCCGACCATTGAATCGAGTGGGTCTATTCACATAGTGAATTTGGTCCTTGGGAACCCAATACATGTTAGATCCTAAAGTTGAAATCAAAGTGGTCTTAGGGACCCATGCTTGGACATTTTTCTTATGTTGGTTTACTATAGACATATATGACTTATTGGTTGTATTTGAGTTAAACCCGAGTCCGGCCTTGTTGTACACGGCCCTTTGTGATCCAAGTAAGAGGTCAAGTCCCTTGGATCCCAAAGTGAACCTTTCCAACGTGTTCCTAAGGTCTTCGACTTGTGTTTTCAAAAGTGAGTTCTCAACTTCAAGCTTTTCAACTTGAGTTGAGTCCTCCTCTTGAATACGAGTAGTCGAAGAGGTTAGGGAGACCTCATGTTTGAGAAGGTTAACCTCCTCAATTAGGGTCTCGACCTTGGACTCGGACTTAGCTAGTTTCTTATTTAAAAATTTAATTGCACCATACAAAGTAAACGACCGACTTACCCTTAATGATTCTTTTGAACCGGATACGGATCCGTGGCTTGTCTTGAATGGAAGCTCATCATCGGATTCGGACTCGGACTCTTCTTCGGTTTCGGAGTCGTGCTCGGTCGGCTTGGCCATTAGAGCTTGGATATCGTCTTCTTCCTCCGACAACTCCTCCCAAGTAGCGTTTAGCGCTTTCTTGGTCTTTGATGCTTATTCTTTAGCTTTGGGCACTGGACTTGATGTGACCGAACCTCGCTGCACTCATAGCATCTAAAATTAGAAGTATTTGAATTAGGTTTAGGCTTACCTTGAGTTGTTGGTCGCTCTCTTGATCATCTTAGAACTAGATTGACTAGTTCGGATTCTATTTCGAGTCTACTTCCGATTCGGACTCGCCTTCTTCCTTCTGGGGTGGCTTGCTTGCGGGCTTCTTCTTCTTGGAACTAACTAACGCAATACTCTTCTCGGCCCGACCACGTTAGTTTGCTCATGTAATTCAAGTTCAAAACAATTCGCCTAACCTAATTTTAGAAAGGTCCTTGGAGACCTTGTAGGCATCGACCATGGATGCCCACAAGGTGGTCCTAGGAAACGAGTTAAGAGAATACCGATAAGGTCGCGATTCTCGACCTTTGTCCGATGGCATGGAGTTGGTTGACGATGTCTTGGATACGAGCATGTAGTTGAGTTGCGGTCTCGCTTTTCTGCATTTTCAAGTTATACAATTTATTTAAAAGTAAATCTCTTTACATACCTTCGTGTCGTCGGTGCCTTCGTAGTTCCACTAGCTTGGTCCATAAGTCCTTTGCACTAATGAAGGGGCCGACGCGTTGAGCTCTTCCTTGACAACCCACATTGCAAGATTTGAGTTGCCTTGGCATCGGCTTCTACTTGTTTTTCATGGAATTTGACCATTGATCGTAACCCAAAGATTCACCATCTTCATTAATAGGAAGTGTGAAACCGGTTTGATTATGATCCACATCTCGATTTGGGTTTTAAGAAAGCATTCCATCCGACTTTCCAATAACGAAGTCATTACTGCTGTAAACGGGGTCGGGCGGTGCTAAACCCTTCGAGATGGGCCATTTAAAAACAAGAAGAAGAACGATTAAAAGAATCTTGCAAAACACACACGAAGAATATTCCAAGACTTTCGCCTTGGATTAGTAGTGGAAGTAAAAAGATATATAAAATGTAACTTGCAAAAAGAAATAAACAATCAAATGCGAATGTCGCTGAAGTTCCGAGGACAACCTTACTCGGATCTAACCCAAGGACAACCTTATCCGGATCCTAAAGCCTCTAATGCAATTCTATATGTAGGAGAAGATAAGCAAGTGAAATAATTATACGAAAACAGAAATAAATAAATAAAAATCTGTAAAAAAAGAAAACAAAGCTAGATTGGTGGTTTCACCGAATCTTAGCGCCTGCTCGATACCAATTGTTGGATCGAAAGTGTCGCTAGAGGGGGTGAATAGCGATACGATGTCGTTAAAAACTTTTGCAATAAGTAAAAAGCAAGTAGAGAATGCACAATGGAAATATAAAGTAGACAAGATATTTTTACGTGGTTCACAATCTTCGATTGCTAATCCACGGCCCTAGTGATCCTTGATCACGCACGGAGGGCAATTCACTAAAACCACTCCTCCTCGCTTGGAGGTAGGAGCAACGACATAAAAAGAAATCAAGGCAAAGGACACTCCCCTTTCCTTGTTACGATTAAAGCACAAAGACAATTTAAAGAAGTAGAACTTAAATAAATATACCGACAACTCTTATAAGTAGAAGATGTAGCTTTCGTTGTCGGCGGCACTTCGTCGTAGCAAATGTGAGTAGTAGTAGCGGCGTTACGACGGCGTGTTGAGAGCTCTTGAATTCTTGTTTTTTGCTTGGCTTGAACATGTCTATTTATGGATATTGATCTATGAATTTAGACATAGGTAGTGTCCAAGGTGAGGTTCTTATCCCAACTCAAGGATGAGGTGTTTCATCCAACCACCTTGTGCCACCTCCAACCTACTTGTGCGCCAACTCAAGGATGAGGTGTTTCATCCAACCACCTTGTGCCACCTCCAACCTCCTTGGGCGCCAACTTGAGGATGAGGTGTTTCATCCAACCACCTTGTGCCACCTCCAACCTCCTTGGGCGCCAACTTGTTGGAGCCATTCAACTTGTGCCACATCATGGGAGCCAACCATCTTGTGCCAACTCACCTTATCTTGGGCGTCCACCACAAGGAAGCTTGGTGATGGTTTGGATGTCCACCTTGATGCCACATCACCCTTTGTACCAAAACACGAGTCAAGTCCAAATTCACCCCCTTGAAATTCGAGCTCGTCTCGAGGCTGGAACTTGACTAGCAGTTGACTGTAGTCAAAGGGTTTTGGACTGCAGTACAAGTTAGCTTAAAATATAAAGTACGATGGTTCTAACCATCTGATCTCGACCTAGACCTTCCATTGGAGGTATTGGGTCGGATCTACGCTTAACGACCTTGCTTCGCTTTCACACGAGCTTACCTTGTAGCCTCGCTTCCGGTCTTCACCCGAGTACCTCGGCTTCCTCCGAAGTCCCTCTGGCGTTGCCCGACCACCTCGGTTCCCACCGGGTGTCGCAGACCTTCCGCTCAACTTTAGCATTTCTGCACACTTAATTGAGCTTGTAAGATAACAAATATACCCTTAACTATTGAGCCTTTTGCCATAATCAAAATACCGGTTCGACTTTGGTGCCCACTGCACCAACAGATTTCTATAAATCTTGATTCTCTAATTAAATAAGGAATTAATAATGAATTTAATTTCACATTTTATTTGGTAAATATTTTTCAAAAATAAAATATGTTACAGAATATTGATTTTCATAAATCAAAATTCCATAATTAAATTAGGAAATAATTTCTATTTTAATCACATACTTTATTTAAGAAAATAAATACCTATCAAGAAAATACAATTAATTAGGAAACATTTTCCATATTAATATTTCTTGATCAAATATTTCCAGTAATATAATGTCCTAAATTATTTCTAAATTTTCCAAATCTAGATTTTTTTCTAACAAATTAGAAAATTTTCCAAAAATAGAAATTTTTCCAAAATAGAAAAATTTCCAAAATAATTCTACAACCAACTATGACTTCGTAAAACCTATTTTACAAATATGTCGAAGCACGATTAGGGTCTGATATCACTGTTGGGAAACGACCGATGCGTAGATGTGCTTTTGTCGTTTTACAAACGAATGCAGCGGAAGAAAAATGTAATAATTTCCTAAATTATTACAACACTCACACCCACGTATACAGGATTACAACACGTGCAGACATATCTGCCAAATAAAATTTTATATACAATAAGAATAAAATAAATTTTAATCTAGGTATACCTTTTGGATGATGGCGAGCCGGAAGGGCATCGACCATACGACGCTCATGGAGTTTTGTCTCTACTCGTATCCACGCCGAATCTTCGTAGGGACGACTTATCAAAGCCACGAATTTGACCTTCTCTTTGCTACTAGACGAAGCAAGAAGGTCGGGTGATTGGAGAGAAATCACTGACTCATTTTACAACACAAATGAGTCCTTGAACACCTTCGTAAGGTTGTCAATTCGTGTCGGAATTAGCTGCTATTTTTGAAGCAACAATAAGCGATAATAATAACCCTAAAACCTAGAGTGGTCGACCTCTAAAGAGGTGGAAACAACCCTTGTTTCCTTGATGGCCGGCGGAACACTAAACCTTAATTGTCTTAGGTTCGGCCAATGGCACAAAGGAAGAAATCTTTGTTCCAAGCCTTGGCCGAATGGTCAATCCACCTTGAGGAGGAGTTGGCCGAACCTAAACAAGAGGGAGCCTTGCTAGGGTCGGCGGTAAAGAAGAAGAAATAGGGTAGAGAGTTCGGCTAGGTTGAGGAAGAGGGTCTTAAGGACTTCTATTCATTAGGTTTAACCTTTATAACCCTTTATATAGGCATTAATCCTAATGGGTTATAGGTTAGTGGATCAAATCCCTAAGCCCATAACCATTAAGGCTTAATCTCATCCATTAAACCCTAATTGGGCCCTTAACCAAAAGAGGGACCTTTTAATTAAAATCAAATGGGTTTGGTTTATAATTAAACTTTTTAAGGCCCAACCCGTTATCTTAAGACGTAATCCTTTCACATTTCCGTCTTGACAAATATTTTCATATTTTGTCATGTGTTTGGTCCAACCAAACTTGATCTCTCTCGATCTTTAGAATCCAATTCTCAAACTCATTTTAAGTCTCTTCGAAGGATTCGTAATGCGTATGACCTAGTAGGTTCTCAATTTATGTTGGCCATCCATAATTAACCATTAATTATGGAACAATCATGAGTGACACCTAGTAGTATATCATGATTCCTAATTAACCAAAAAATCAACGGTTGATCTCAAAACCATTTTCGAACCCTTCAACAACTATAGTGAATCGTGCCTCGTTCCTTTCACTCATCTTATACCCACTTGGTTCGGGACATGGTCTATGTGTCAGTCCCCACTAGGCTGCCTACGTCACACCTAGCCCAAGTCTTACTTCCTCGTCCAATGGATTCTAATTACTTCGACATGTATCCAAAAGTACCATACTCTTGATATGCAATGCTTTGGCCAAAAACTTTGAGTAACAATTCTGACGAGTGATCACAGGGTATACATCTGCTCGCAAGAAGTGGTGAATCCTTTGTTTACTATTCAATCACCTTCGGACACTTCAACTTATACCCAAACATCCCATACCCACACCTCCGTAGAGATGTATCGACTAAGATGTCAAAGTATAAGTCTCCATGACCGAGATGACTTGAATATCTCAAGTCGAAGGAAACTCACACTCGAGCTACAGTAAGAGCTTCACTAATATATCTTATATGTAGAGAATCATGTGAAGTCTTACAACATGTCACTCAAATGAACTAGTTATCATAACTAGCATCCACGTTTAACTCTCAACATCTCGATGTCTCCAGCTAATGAAGAGCAGCTGCTTGGATAAACCAAAGAGTATAACCCGTGTTAGTCTCCCAAAATCGATGATGTACGAAGTCATCAATTCATCGACTAGAGATTATTTCAATACATTCATAATTACACATGTAGAGATACTCACTAGTTGTGATCCAATCACAAGTTCTCTCATGCTATGAATCATATCGCGGATATTCAGTAAATGAGTTTAAGATTCAATCAAACACATATGACATTTGTACTCAAATAGTGAATCTTTATTTATCAAATAAATAGTACAACCATAAGGCGATTACCTTAGGACACCTCTCAAACATAACAAATAATATATCTAATTTTTCAAAAGTAATTAAAATAATTTTAAAAATAAATCCCTAACATTTTGAATATAATCTTTCAAAGCTCCTCCCCCTATGTTTCTCATCAATGATGCACATTTATCAAGATAGAAACTTTCTAAGTCACCAAACATGAATTCTGACTTGTATAAAAAACTATTGAATTAAAAATGATTCATAAGGTAAATGTCTTTTAGGTAAACATTTTAAATGTAGATTTAGCTAAGCTAACTCCCCTTTAACTTTATATATAATCTTTTAAATGTTGTAAATTCTCCCATACATCAAAACTTAAATAATAAGCAAAAGTAACACTTCTTGTACACTTTTAACTTGAAATTAATTTTGTAAGAAGTGGCTTTATTTTTAAGATAACTCTTATGAGAAGAATACTCAATTTCCTTTAAAAGTATAAACTTCTTAATCCAAGAGGTTTTTTAGAAAACTAATAACTTTTGAAGTTAATCAAAACTTGAGTTCTTTTGAAAGGTTAAGTTCACTTGTCTCACTTAGTATAGGTTTTCCTCAAAAAGTCTCTTCAAAAAGTCTCTTTTAAAAACATAAGCTCTCCCTTTCATTTGTTTGAAAATATCCCATACTAAAATATAATTTATAGATTTTCAATAAGAATTTCCAAGATAATTTGAAAACACTTAGCTCATGAAAATACATGCTCTCTCTAAAACATTTTTCAAAGCCTTTTCAAAATATGTTAAGTATTCTTTTCATTTTCATGTCGAATTCTAATTCTTGTTTTAAATCTAATTTTTTAATTTTGAATGGGTATTAATAATTTTGTAACACAAATCTTTTAAGCTCTCCCTACATTCTTAATCTCCCCCTTAAAGTGGCATCTCAATTAATATGCTTTAAAACTCTAGTTCACAATTTAAATCCATTATTATAAACCCATGTTTTGAAAATATTTTAATAGTTTTGACCACAAAATTTATTTGAATTCAAATGTTCTTGAATTTAACCTTCATTTAATAAAATTTTATCATGAACATAGGATTTAATTCATCTTGACTTTTAAACTTCAAAATAGTTTGTAAGTAAAATTATTTTTGACCAAAATATTTTGTAGTTTTGTCAAAATAACATTTTTTAGTCTCCCCCTTGAGTTATGATAAAAAAAATAATTATTGGGTGAGTTAACCTTATTCGTCTCACCCAATCTAAATTCTCAATACATGTTAATCCTATGAGTTTTGTGAGATGAGGGTTCATTCTTATCTTGATTAATTTTAATGAAAATTTCAAAGTTTTTGAACTTGTGTTAGATTCAAGTTTAGATTGGGCTAATCAAGCAATTTTTTTTTTTCAAAATTGAATTCCAGGTAGTGGCGAGACATATGACCTTCTTGGTTATCAAGTGGATCACTTCCTAAGACAAAGTTAATCAAGGAATCATGTATTTGACTACCTTTGGACTATGCTTTGGTCTAACTAGTTAAAGACTTTGTCACGCCCCCGAGAGTATACCGTGTCGAAAAGCAAACAGACGACATCTCCCCTGTACGTGACAACATATCGGGTTAATACAAAGCCCGTAGGCCCACAACAACATGACATATATATGGACAATACCAAACAATACATCCACAACAACACAAAAGGTGCGCACCAGTGCGACTCTAATATACTACACCAAAAACAACATACAAACCAACAACCAAATACAACACTGATTATACATGGCCATAATATAAAACAACAGCGAAAACAAGTACGTGGAAAACTCCAATTGTTCGGTGTGAGATGGGATCAGCTGGCGGAGCTCCAAACGTCCAAGGCAATCTTCTACCTGTTACCTAGGCGACAGGAAACCCAGGGTCCGAGGTGGTGAGTATAAACTCAAGGGTAATATGTAGAAAGTGCATGAACATATAGGATAAAGAGATCTACAAGTATACATGTGAAGATCTACAGGTATACAGCATGAGTCCAATAGACATACAGTTCTATCCAAATCTAGTAACAAGTAACCACAGTATAGTCATACTCAATATATATACTAAACTGATCATCTGAACATGAAGTAATGTACCAACGTACCTGACGGTCTGCAACACCATAAGCAATATCATCCTGAACAGATTTACAATAACATAACCCATATAACGTACCAAGTCAATCCCATACCTGATCAATACTCAGACATATGAACAGTATATAATCACCTGCAATAACATCCCGGTCCATACCACACTATAACATGACGCTAATCTAATGCATACAACAGTTTGGACCAACATATATATCATGCTCAATACATACCAGTATATAATATGCAAATGACATGTATCATGATGTACAAACATATGCAGCAAACAAATGCAGCATCTCACAGGCATATGTAAAACATATATCAAATACATGCATACATATATATCAACAATGCATATGCATGGCCATGTCTGCGGACCCATCCAACCACGACCCCAGTATGGCCCGGGTGGCACGACATGATGACTAGCCCGACTCCAGCAACCACTACTCTTGAGTGACCGAGTTGGGTAGTATGAATGAGTAGCATATAAGCGTAAAGAGCTAACTACTCCCCGGGGGTCCCTGCTGCTGGCCGCTCCGTCACTACCCATGAGTAGACGAGCTCCGCACACAGGACAACTGCACATCACACAACCACCGTCTATAGTGGGCAAGTGCTAACACCACTCTGCACAGTGTCCAGGTGCGCATCTCCAGCTACCACCGTCTATAGTGGTCGAGCGTGACACATCCAATGCTCTGTCCTCAACCCTGCTATCACAACCCCGAGTGGCCGGGGAGGCAAGATGACTGACGACCCGTCTCAACCACAAGGGAGACCCGGTCAATAGCATGCATGCAATGTAATGATGCATAGCTCCACACAAGTATCCTCGCAACACTCCCTATCCCACGGGGAGTCCTAGTCAACCAAAAGTCAACTATGCAAGGACTACAATCCACAAGACTTTCTCTATCGTATAAAGAGTCATACTCATCTGACAGTCAACCATGCTAAGACCTCTAATCAGTAGCGATATACTATCGACCGTCCATATAACCATACACAGGCACACAATCCATAATGGATATACCATCACACTAGGACCTCTAGTCCATGGTCACATACTGACAACCACACACTTATCTATGCACAGACAACTAGATCCACCATAGATGCACCACTAATACGGGTATGATATATAACAATCGGCTCCATAATCCAATTCATCACCTAACCCTAGTGATGTAATATAATAACTCAATCTGAGGTCACAAAGATAACCCTAACCCCATGTACTTACTGAACATCTATCAGCTAACACATAATAGGATTTGTAGTTCATATCCATGATAGATAATCAATGAAATAACATTAATATATCTCAAAGGTCAAAGGCAGTACAAGCATATGATTAAACATGAGTGGATTTAAGGTAAACATGTATAAACATATATCCAAATTCATGCATTGGAATTTGATCAAAACTACCGGACCAGGTAGATATTACCCACCTGATACGAAACTCCAATAATCCTCACGGTCGTGGACCTGCTTCATATCCTAAACCTGCACAATAATAACAAACTATGATTAAGTACAAGTCTCCAATAAATATACGAACTAAACACTACTTCGTTTCTATGTTCACATCCTTTCCTCGTCTACGAGTTAAAAATCCCGATTATCCCAATTGGATACACCATAACCAAACTCTCCCAAACAACACAAGATCAATTAAAGTAAATGGATCTAAACACACTCAAATGGCTATCCAATCATCTAAACATAATGTCAACACTTCAACCATCACAGCTCTTTAACGGAGCATAGCCAAACATAATCCACCAACACCACGGTCAACAACCCAAAATGAAACCATCCAATGAATCAACACACCAATCTGAGCTATAATGGTAGCTTACTACAAAATTAAACTACCACCTCAATCAATTCAATATACTACCTTACGAACCACATCCACCGAATAGATCTCAACAAAAACACTATGAACCCACCTACATCCTCGATCCGAGCCAATCAACCCAGCTGCACTAACCCTCCAAATCCAGCCGTCACCATATGCTAATTCATGGACAGAGTCCATTGGATCTCATAGGCATGAACACACAATCGCAATCGATCCACAGAAATGAAATGGACAGAAAAAGAAGAAACAATCGGGATATATATATCAGTAATTGAACCTACCAAAACTACTGCAAACCTAGATCCAAGCTCCTCGCCTGATACAATCTACCCGATATATCATCGAAGCTCACAACACAACAGGGAGGTAACAAAACTTCCCAATCAGGACAGCCAAAATCACCAACCGCAGAGGAAAATAAGAAGATAGATTGAAATATACCAGCGATTGGAACCTGTCCCGGTAGCTCTCCCTCAGTAGCTCTGTTCACCGGCGAAATCCGAGCTCCAAACCACTAACTCCGGTGATGATCGGCAACGAAATCTCTCCCTCTTGGCAGCCCATTGCCGCAGTGCTCTCAGCGTCCTCCCTTCGGCCGGATCTCCGACCAAATGCATTGGCAACGGCGGCTCGCGGAGGAAGAAGAAAAGATGAAGAAATCACCGATCGCGCGGGATGACGGTCGAAAGAAGCTGAGCTCGCGATGGCGGCGATGACTGAAGGGGTGGACGACGTCGCGTGTGATCGGGAAGGCTACGGCGGTGAAACGAGGAAGAGAAGAATCGACCGGCAGAGGAAATCGCGATGGTGGAGAAAAAGAAATCGCGATATGAGGAAATCGGGATCGGGTTCTTAAAGCTAATCGGTTCGATTGAGTTGGCTCAAGCTTGACCCAAATCTAACCTAGGTTAAGTCCGAGTTAACTCAAGTCAACCCAACTCCCTATTTACACTTAAATCTTCCTCATATGGACTCCTTTTAAATCCGAAAAAATTTCTGTGAATTCATAAGAAATTATATAAGATAATTTCTTAATCACAGTTTTTTATTTATTTATTTTTTTCCGTATCTTACATTCTCCCCCACTAATAAAAATTTGGTCCTCAAATTTCCGACTCATGTACGAGTATGAGATGTCTCAACAACCATCTCAAGTATCTGGAGCAAAGTCACACCCCAAGTGACTAAGTGGGGTACTGAGCTCAAATATTGTATTCCAGCTCTTATATACGCTCTCAATCAACCTATTAAGAGGTCAATAACTGTATCAGAGTGGAGCTCTATATCCATAACTGGTGGGAGACTTTGCCAGAATCGTAAGGTGAATCATGAATCACTTTCAGAAATGATACTCAAGGTTACTCCATGGATGTAATTCCATCAAGCGATTCGACGAAATCCATCTTACGGCTCGGAAGAAAATGAGCGGACCTAGCTAATCGATCATCAATTACCCACATCACCCCAAATCCTTTCCAAATTCTAGAAAATCTCCCGATATAGTCCATCGTACAAGGCTACCACTTCTATCTCGGTACATAACCCTATAGCAGTTACACAGTAGCTAGCCAAAACTATATAAGCACTTCCGCTCCATACATTTACAATCAAGATAATAATCGCTTATCTCGTAGTTCCTCAACTGACGTAGGCATAAAGCACGTCTCAAACAACTGCATCAGAATCGCTCCAATCCCTGAAATGTTGCATCTATGTTCAGTACCCTTCCATCCCCAACGGAAGGACTAACTAACACTGATGCAAAAGTCAGTCACCGTCTAGGCCCTGAAACCTAGCTTCACAAACTTCCGACTAGGTGATTTCCATCACCTTCTTGGTCTAACCAGTCGACGGTATAGTATCGCTAGTAACATCCTATCCACATCTACGGTAAATACCAAATCAATCTAGGGAAACCACAACTTCCCTCAAGATTGTGAGTATATCCAAAAATATATCATCCACAGATATGATGATAATCGATCTCAAATACTCCAAGAGTACTTGATTCCTCAAATCCATGAACGACTAAATCGTCGATAAGTCTAACAACATTATCAATCAGCTCTATACACCTGCATCCTTTACTCTACGCTAATGATAGCTCAATCTTCACACTGACAATGATAATTGTATGACACTAAGTCACTACAATATCAACCCTCTAGTCGTAGATCAACCCTAGGGTATACACAGGTGTCCTTTAGCTGATCTAAACAGATCATCTATCCATGACGAAGGATATTCATTCTCAACTGCCTACATTCCAATCATTGATAATCGATGCATAGCCTCAAAGGTTTGTCTCTCTTTTAACAAAGAATTCCAGATCTTCTCAAGAAGAACCACTAGGACAGATAAATCTCCCATCCAATACCTCATGTAATCACAACCTATGCTCTTCCAATTTCCCCAGTGTTTAGCAACACTGATACCAATAAAATCATCTCCCGGTATGAGGTCTCAATATCGGAACTATTTCCGAAACCACTCCAATCGCTTACTCCACTTGCCCATGCAGTGGCAAGCTCGAGAGTTCCTCTGAATCTACATCCAAATACTCTCAGATTATCCATACCTCTGAGAGACATAGTATACCGTCATTTCAACAATTTAACTATCTGCAAGTATATGTCTATAATAAAGGTATGTCTAGCAAAGGCTAAGGGTATCCCTTGACTTCTTGATTGTCGGTCAACATCTCACCTAACGGTAAAGATACCACCAATCTATAAGTTGATAGGAACCCATTTAATCCTATCTAAGAATGTTCTAGACCTGGCTACCTGTAACTATCAGTATCTCTCAATATATCCACACAGGGTAAACTAAGGTAATACCCCAAATGATCAATTCTTCGGTCTACTATATCTTTTCTCGAGTAATCATGTAAACTTGCCCAACATCTGTTCTTGACGGCTGAGCTCCAGTAGCTACAAAAGTCTGCCATGGAGGACCTGAAATCAACTGTTGAACTAAGATACAAACTAAAACAACTGCAATGGAGATGGTAAACATTGTTGTACTGGTACTGAGTACACCACCGTCTGCAAAATACTGAATAACTGCCAACATCGTAGCATGCTCCAACTCTGCAAATAGTATAACTGCATCTGAAGAATACAACATAGATACAACCATCGTCGTATACTCTCTCTCCTCTGTACATATCATAACCACGCCTGGAAAGGTAACAGTTGTTGTCTTTTAAGTAATCCATTAGTCTTGTCTTACGATATCTTTGTGCGATACTCTTGAGTAACTCGCTTCTCACGGATGGAAGTATCAAAACTCCAACTATATAGTAGATCCTGGATGTGATAATCTAATCTTATGATGGCTTTCGAGGTTGTCGATCGTCTCAAAGCTTCATGTCTTGGTGAGTCTTGTATGTCCTCATATGTCTTGCTTATAGTAGAAAAAAATAATAATAATCGATCGTATAATAAATGCGTGACTACACGCACATAATCTTCCTTCGGAGTCTTTTCTCTGATTTCACTGATAAACAAGAAAAGGTGTTGTCGATCTGCAATCGATTTTCTATGATCGGAAAACTCTCCAATAGTCACTCGTGACTCATGACTCTAATCTTGCTCCTTTTGTCAAACATTCGGAGAATTCTGATTCCAATAATTTGACTTGTAATATCTGCTTATCAAATCTCCAACTCTTAAAACACTTGCTACGGAGTCATTTCTATACACATAACTCGGTCTATGCACTTTCGGTAGGATCTGGTAGGAGATCCAAACATCCTGATCAAGATGTTAGCCAATAAACTGTAGGTGGCCGAAATCAACCCAATCACATTCTCGAACTATTAGGTGGTCGTAACCCTCACACGTTTAACGACTCTACATGGTACCTTCATTACCAACCTAAAGCTCAAGAATTCCCTGACAATGAGTCAAAGAAGATGACGTGGGAAAATACCCTCTCACAACATCACTACATCGTGACCAAGTGATGTGTGATTTCTCAAAGGTTATTTCCTAAATCTTCCAATGTAGATGGGATAATGGTATACAACTAACTTCACTTCAGTATAACACGAGTTAAGTACTCAAAAGTACCTTCAAAATACAACCTAACTGACCTCAAGGATCAAAATCATGAATATCACCAACTAATATCTACTACCACTATTGATAATAGTATACTGTCCATTACCCATAGGTAATGATCGACATTAACATTAGTGAAAATCTTATTAGATCAGTCTCAGAGATGTGACTACTAACTTGCTATCCGATCTAACGGATTCTCAAAGGTAATTCACCTTTTAGAAATGTCTATTATATGTCATTCCATTAAACCAAATATTATGAATACTAACCAACACCCTACAAGTCATCCATGTTATAAGCAACTAAATGCAGCGAAGGATATGTAATGACGTTTACCTTAAACCTTGTAGAGATGATAGCGGAGATCAGACCAAAACCAAAACCGGTCTATGTCAATGAAATAAAATCCGAAAGTGGACTTCGCAACCTAGGGCCCTGATACCAATAAAATTGTCATACGAGTATCTGCGTCGAAAAGTGACATCTCCCACAGGCAATATCGGGTTAATACAAGGCGTAGGCCCACAACAACATGACATATATATGGACAATACCCAAAACAAACAAAAAAGACTGACTCTAACATACTACACAAAACAACATACAAACCAACAACTTTATACATGGCCATTATACAAAACAACATGAAACAAATACGTGGAAAACCCCAATTGTTCGGTGTGAGATGGATTGGGAACTCGCGAAGGCAATCTTTAGTTGGTGGTGAGACTTTGGGTGGGTATATGTAGAAAGTGCATGAACATATAGGATAAAGAGATCTACAAGTATACTTGTGAATATCTATAGGTATACAACATGAGTCTAATAGACATATAGTTCTATCTAAATCTAGTAACAAGTAACCACAGTATAGTCATACTTAATGTATATACTAAACTGATCATTTGAACATGAAGTAATGTACCATTACGACGATACCACCCATAAGCTATATCATCACAGGCAACATAACCCATAACCGTAATCAATCAATCCCGATACATTAATGTGTATTATATAATCACAATAACATCCCGGTCCATACCATACTATAATAAAATCTAATGCATTACAACGGTATATTATGCTCAACATATATAATATGACATGTATCATGATGTACAAACATATGCAGCAAACAAATGCAACATCTCACAGGCATATGTAAAACATATATCAAATATATGCATATATATATATATATCGATGCATGGTCATGGTACAGTCTGCGGACCGTCCCGACCCGGTGGCGGGCACGACATGACGACTAGCCCGACTCTAGCTACCCCTACTCTCGAGTTACCGAGTTGGGTAGTATGAATGAGTAGCATATAAGCGTAAAGAGCTAACTACTCCCCAGGGGTCCCTGCTGCTGGCCGCTCTATCACTACCCATGAGTAGATGAGCTCCGCACACAGGACAACTGCATGTCACACAACCACCATCTATAGTGGGCGAGTGCTAACACCACTCTGCACAGTGGTCAGGGGCGCATCTCCAGCTACCACCGTCTATAGTGGTCGAGCGCGACACATCCAATACTCTGCCCTCAACCCTGCTACCACTACCCCATAGTGGCTGGGGAGGCAGGATGACTGACGACCCATCTCAACCACAAGGGAGACCCGGTCAACAACATGCATGCAATGTAATGATGCATAACTTCACACAAGTATCCTCGCAACACTCCCTATCCCACGGGGAGTCCTGGTCAACCAAAAGTCAACTATGCAAGGACTACAATCCACAAGACTCTCTCTATCGCACAAAGAGTCATACTCATCTGACAGTTAACCACGCTAAGACCTCTAATTAGTAGCGATATACTATCGACCGTCCATATAAGCATACACAGGCACACAATCCATAATAGATATACCATCATGCTAGGACCTCTAGTCCAGACAACTAGATCCACCATAGATGCACCACTAATATGGGTATGATATAACAATCGACTCCATAATCCAATCCATCACCTAACCCTAGTGATGTAACACAGTAACCCAATCTGAGGTCACAAAGATAATCCTAACCACATGTACTTATTGAACATCTATCAGCTAACACATAATAGGGTTTGTAGTTCATATCCATGATAGTTAATCAATGAAATAACAACAATATATCTCAAAGGTCAAAGGCAGTACAAGCATATGATTAAACATGAGTGGATTTAAGGTAAACAGGTATAAACATATATCCAAATTCATGCACTGGAATTTGATCAAAACTACCGGACCAGGTAGATATTACCCACCTGATACGAAGCTCGAATAATCCTCACGGTCGTGGACCAGCTTCGTATCCCAAACTTGCACAATAATAACAAACTATGATTAAGTACAAGTCTCCGATAAATATACAAACTAAACACTACTTCATTTCTATGTTCACATCCTTTCCTCGTCTACGAGTTAAAAATCCCGATTATCCCAATCGGATACACCATAACCAAACTCTCCCAAACAACACAAGATCTATTAAAGTAAATGGATCTAAACACACTCAAATGGCTATCCAATCATCTAAACATAATGTCAACACTTCAACCTTCACAGCTCCTTAACGGAGCATGGCTAAACATAATCCACCAACACCACGGTCAACAACCTAAAATGAAACCAGCCAATGAATCAACACACCAATCTGAGCTATAATGGCAGCTTACTACAAAATTAAACTACCACCTCAATCAATTCAATATACTACCTTACGAACCACATCCACCGAATAGATCTCAACACAAACACTATGAACCCACCTACATCCTCGATCTGAGCCAATCAACCCAGCTGCACTAACCCTCCAAATCCAGCCGGCACCATATGCTAATTCATGGACAGAGTCCATTGGATCTCATAGGCATGAACACAAAATCGCAATCGATCCGCATAAATGAAATGGACAGAAAAAAAAGAAACAATCGGGATATATAAATTAGTAATTGAACCTACCAAAACTACTGCAAACCTAGATCCAAACTCCTCACCTGATACAATCAACCCGATATATCATCGAAGCTCACAGCACAACAGGGAGGAAACAAAACTTCCCAATCAGGACAGCCAAAATCACCAACCGCAGAGGAAAATAAGAAGATAGATTGAGATATACCAGCGATTGGAACCTTCCCCGGTAGCTCTCCCTCAGTAGCTCTATTCACCGGCGAAATTCGAGCTCCAAAACACTAACTCCGATGATGATCGGCAACGAAATCCCTCCCTCTTGGCAGCCCATTACCGCAACGCTCTCAGCTCCCAAATCGGCCTCCACCTATTTCCAACTTGCTCAGCGTCCTCCCTCCGGCCAGATCTCCGACCAAATGCATCGGCAACGGCGGCTCGCGGAGGAAGAAGAAAAGATGAAGAAATCGCCGATCGCGCGAGATGATGGTCGAAAGCAGCTGAGCTCGTGACGACGACGATGACTGAAGGGGTGGACGACGTCGCGTGCGATCGGGAAGGCTGCGGCGGTGAAACGAGGAAGAGAAGAATCGGTCGACAGAGGAAATCGCGATGGTGGAGAAAAAGAAATCACGATCTGAGGAAATCGGGATCGGGTTCTTAAATCTAACCGGTTCGGTTAAGTTGGCTCAAGCTTGACCCAAATTTAACCTAGGTTAAGTCCGAGTTAACTCAAGTCAACCCAACTCCCTATTTACACTTAAATCTTCCTCATATGGACTCCTTTTAAATTCGGAAAAATTTCTGTGAATTCCTGAGAAATTATATAAGATAATTTCTTAATCATGACTTTTTATTTATTTATTTATTTTTTTCCGTATCTTACAGACTTAGTGAGTTAGCTTCGGTTAGTTCCACTCAACTTAGTGCACCAGGTCGTGACAAGACATATGATCTTCTTGGATATCAGGTGGACCACTTCCTAGACATGCACTTTGAAGAGCTTCCCTAACTTATTATCAGTTCACTTCGTCTTAGTACTAGATTGTTCAAGTTTAAACTACTTTGTTTCCTATCTAGTCCAGTCTAAATTAAGCAAATAAACTAAACTAAGCATGCAAGAGTTTAACTAATTAAAGAAACAAGCAAATGACTAGCTCCCCCTAAGTGATAACTTAGTTGAGTTTTGTTCACTAAGTGAACTTGACTCTTGGGGACCCAAAATTGGTTTAGTCTAGCTTGGTTGACTAAGCTAGTCTTAGGAACCCATGCTTGGACTCAACCCTTTGTATTTCTATTAAATAAGGACATGTATGATCTATTTGTGTCATTAGCCTTATATCCGAGTCCGGACTTGTTGTACACAGCTTGCTGAGATCCAAGCATCATGTTGAGATACTTGAAACCCGAGGTGAACCTTTCCAACATTCCGGTGAGATCTTCTACTTGCCTTTTTAGGGCGGAGTTCCAACATTCCGGTGAGATCTCCTACTTGCCTTTTTAGGGTGGAGTTCTCTTCCTCAAGCTTTATAACTTGAGTTGAGTCTCTATCCTCAACTTGGCAAGTCGAAATCTTCGAGTTGACTTGCTCCTTAAGTACTTGGACTTCCTTAAGAAGTGAGTCTACTTAATTCTCGGACTTCGCTAACTTCCTACCTAGGCATACTATTATGTTATACAACCTATCTTCTAAAGGAGAAGTTACCTCGTCTAGTCCTTCGAAAATGAATACGAATCCATGGCTTCTCTCAGACTCGGAGTTTGTTTCGGCTTCGGACTCGTTGGATGCCATGAAAGCTACGAAACTTGTCTCCAATATTTTGGCATCCGACTCGTCCGATGATGGTTTGTCCAAGATTGCCTTAGATGCCTCTTTTCTTTTCCTTTTTCTTGATTTGGATTTCTTTCTCTTTTTGTTTGTTCCTGCCATCAAAACTAAACAATTCTCAGTTTGCCCCGAGTTAGCCTGTTCATGCAAATTTATTAATTTATCTCATAAATCTTTAGAATTTTGAACTGACCCGACTCGATTTAGCTCTTCATTTGTAAGTCCTTATTGCAAGGTATTAAGGGCCTTGTAATCGACTTGAGCTCATTTCTTAATATTCGTGGTCCATTTCTCCAGATCTAACAACTCTCCTGAGTCATCTACTAGAGGAACGAAGTGTTTCCTAATCGAAAACCAAACATTGAGGTCAGTTTTCAAGAAACACTTCATTAGCCTCTTCCAATAGGAAAAGTTTTCTCTGTTAAAGAGAGGAGAGCGAACGGTGCTATATCTAGAGCCGTCAAGTTGGGTTAGGCCCGTCGGGTTGGCCCGCCCCGCCAAGTAATTTAAGCGGGTTGGGTTGAAATTTTATCAACCCGCCATTTTGGCGGGCCTAAACGAATCAACCCGCCCGGGTTATTTTCAAAAGAAGATAAAATTTGTGAAAAAAAATTATTTAAGCTTTTTTTATCAATATTCTAATACTAACAAGTTCATAATCACATTCTTCTTCTATCACACATACAACTCGGCACTAGGAGAAGTTAAAGAAAATAATAAAAAAATATTTGATTTAGGTACTCTAATATTTTTTTTTTATAAACTCTATTAGTTTATAATTATTTTGTCACTACTATTTCAATTTCAATTTCAATTAATATAGGAAATGATGATATATTAGAGTCAACTACTTATAAATGCCAAAAAATCTCAATTAAATCTTGGAGGAGCTAAAACTTGAATTTGTATACTATCAAGATTTGGATATTTTGGAGTGTTTAAAGAATAAAAAATATTGGTACATAACATTATCGATTGATAATTGAGTCTCAATTACAAGATTTTAGTTGTTTCAAATGCATTTTTTTTTTTACCATGATATTCTATCCTCCTTATCGGTTATCACCTCAAGCCTTCACCACCTTAATAATTTTGAATTTTTTTTTATTTTTTTGGCTCGCAGGTTGGCTCGCCTAATCCGCAACCCGCCTTGGGTTGGGTTCGAGATTTCTCAATCCGCCAAGATGGTGGGTCGGCCCGTCCCTCCCTGCTAAATGTTGAATTTGCGATGAGTTAACCCGCCCCGCTATGGATCGGTCTATTTGACAACTCTAATCACTACTATTCCAATCGATATAGGAAATGATGACATATCAAAGTTAAATAATTACAAGAGCTAAAAAATCTCAATTGGATATCTATTTAGATGAGTAAAAATTTAAATTTATATATTATCAAGTTTTGAATATTTTCGAGCATTGAAAGAATAAAAAATATCGGTACTCAACTTTGTCGGTCAATCTCAATTATAAGATTTTAGTTACTTCAAATGTTTATTTTTTAAATCATGGTACCCCATCTACCTTACCGATCATCGTCTCAAACTCTCAACGCCTTAGTAATTTTAGATATAATTTTTTAATTTTTGTGGCCCGCGGGTTGGCCCGCCTAACCCGCAACCCGCCTTTTGTTGGGTTGGGTTGGAGATTTCTCAACCCGCCGAGATGGCGGGTCGGCCCGCCCCTCTCCGCTAAATGTTGAGTTAACGACGGGTTGGCCCGCCCCGCCATGGGTCGGCCCGTTTGACAGCTCTAGCTATATCCCTCTAGGTGTGATATTTTATTATTTAAAAAAAATTATAGAATTTTTATTATTTAAAAAAAATTATTTCTAAAGTTACAAAAATGAAGTAAGATTATACTAGTGCAAAAATTTAAACTAAGCAAAATAAAGCAAGATTAAAAATTGTAAAGAAAACTTATTCTAGTGCAAAAATTTAAACTAATGAAAAAAAAAATAAAACTAAAGAAAATTTTCTTATTTTCTCTCTTTAGTGGTTTCACCAAAATCGGAGTGCCCCTGAACTCTGATACCAATTGTAGAATTAAGATTTCCGAGAGAGAGAGAGGGGGGGGGTGAATCTCGGAGTTATAAAATTTTCTTTTTAACTTTTTAAAACTTATATTTTGTTTTGAAATATAAGAGTATTTACAGTAGAATAAAATAAAATAAATGAAGATAATTTGTTGGATTGAGCGGATTGCTAGAAGGGGGTGAATAGCGATAAAAACTTTCATTCATTTTCGATACTTGAGTTATGCAGCGGAAAGAATAAAACAATGTAAAAGTAAAGAAGACACGAGGGTTTCTTACTTGGTTCGTAGCCTACGACTACTACTCCAAGGCCCTAGTGGTCCTTGACCACGCACGGAGGGCAAATTACTAACGAACTCCTCCTCGATGGAGGTAGGAGTTAATCGAATACACAAACACGAAAGGATCGAGATAGAGGGACACTCCCCCTCTTCTCGTTATGATAAAATAACGATAAAAAGAACTTAAGTACAGATTGAAACTAAACAAAACTTTTATCGACGACTCATAGATGAAGAGGATTGAGTTCTAGTCGTCGTGTCTGCAGCGCTTTGTCGTAGATATGTCGGAGAGTCGTAGCGTATCAGAAGAACTTGGAGGCTTAGAGAATTGTTGATAAACCCTTAGAGAAGCCCTCTTTTTATAGCTTTTGAGCCCCTCATCGAATGAGTCTTCAACTAATCAAAACTAGGCACAAAGCTCCTTGGAATGAGGTGATAAGGCTTGACTCCTCGAAGCTGATCCTTGACCATCAGTCTGTTGGATCGAAAGTGTCGCTAGAGGGGGGGGGGTGAATAGCGATACGGTGTCGTTAAAAAAAAACTTTTGCAATAAGTAAAAAGCAAGTAGAGAGTGCACAGCGGAAATATAAAGTAGACAAGATATTTTTACGTGGTTCACAATCTTTCGATTGCTAATCCACGGCCCTAGTGATCCTTGATCACGTACGGAGGGCAATTCACTAAAACCACTCCTCCTCGTTGGAAGTAGGAGCAACGATCACAAAAAGAAATCAAGGCAAAGGGACACTCCCCCTTTCCTTGTTACGATTAAAGCACAAAGACAATTTAAAGAAGTAGAACTTAAATAAATATACCGACAACTCTTATAAGTAGAAGATGTAGCTTTCGTTGTCGGCGGCACTTCGTCGTAGCAAATGTGAGTAGTAGTAGCGGCGTTACGACGGCGTGTTGAGAGCTCTTGATTTCTTATCTATTTTGCTTGGCGTGAACATGTCTATTTATGGATATTGATCTATGAATTTAGACATAGGTAGTGTCCAAGGTGAGGTTCTTATCCCCCAAGTCTTGCTCATCCACATCCTTTGCGCCAACTCAAGGATGAGGTGCTTCATCCAACCACCTTGTGCCACAACTCAAGGATGAGGTGCTCATCCAACCACCTTGTGCCACCTCAAGGAGGCCTTCACGCCAACTTGTTGGAGCCATCCAACTTGTGCCACATCATGGGAGCCAACCATCTTGTGCCAAACCTCCTCATTTTGGGCGTCCAAGCTTGATGGTGGTTTGCCAACCATCTTGTGCCAACTCACCTCATTTTGGGCGTCCAACTTGATGATGGTTTGCATGTCCACCTTGATGCCACATCACCCTTTGTACCAAAACACGAGTCAATTCCAAATTCACCCCCTTGAAATTCGAGCTCTTCTCGAGGCTGGAACTAGACCGGCTGATTGTAGTAGACGATCGTCAAAGGGTTTTAGATACAAGTTAGCTTAAAATATAAAGTACGATGGTTCTAACCAATTGATCTCGACCTAGACCTTCCATTGGAGGTATTGGGTCGGATCTACGCTTAACGTCCTTGCTTCGCTTTCACACGAGCTTACCTTGTAGCCTCGCTTCCGGTCTTCACCCGAGTACCTCGGCTTTCTCCGAAATCCCTCTGGCGTTGCCCGACCACCTCGGTTCCCACCGGGTGTCGCAGACCTTCCGCTCAACTTTAGCATTTCTGCACACTTAATTGAGCTCGTAAGATAACAAATATACCCTTAACTATTGAGCCTTTTGCCATAATCAAAATACCGGTTCGACTTTGGTGCCCACTGCACCAACAATCTCCCCCTTTTTGATTCATGGCAAACCGACACAAAAGTTAAGGAAAAATTAAGCTAGCATAATGATTAAGCATGAATGAGCTAGCATAAAGATTAAATATGAATGAGCTAGCATAATGATTAAATATGAATGAGAAATATTATTGTTTCAAGTTCTCCCCTTTGAGGTAACCTCCCCCTTGACCGAAGGTGAGTTCTTGAAAAATAATTTTTACTCCCCCTTAATAGTTGCTTAAGTAATCGGAATTACTTAATATAAAAGGTAATAATTTTGTTTACTTTCTTCACCTTTAATTTTGGTTAATTTTGGTTACTTTTGTGACTTTCTCCCCCATTTGCCTTAACTCAAAAAGTTTGTAAATATATTTTAGGGTTTGTAAGTCCAAGCAAGTTCCCAATATATATATATATATATATATATATATATATATATATTTTTAAAAATAATAATAAGCTTGAAAATATGTTCATCTAAAATGTACAACTCCGGTTGGACTTGATTGATATAGAATGATCAATAAGTCTTGAAGGAGTTGATTAATTTTAAATAATTATACTCCATGGTTCATATCGATGCCAATCTACATCTGGAACCGGAGTAAGGTCCTAACATCTCACGCCTGCTCATTGGCTAAGTACACAAACACATTAGTCCTATGTGTTGTGAGATGTGTTGGCTCCTTAAATCTATAGGTATATGATTTCTAAGGTAAGACTTAGGCTAATTTCATAAAAAGAAGCAAAAATAGAGTACATATATAGAGAAATTTAAATCCTACTCTATTATGCACATACCTAACTTTCGTCTTAATAAACAAAATTCGGCCGGGTAGTGGTTTGGTGAAGATGTCCGCTAGGTTTGATTTGGACTCAACATACTCTAGTTGTATAGTTCCATTAGTTACATGTTCCCTAATGAAGTGGTGTTTAACTTCTATATGTTTTGTCCTAGAATGACATATTGGATTTTTAGTTAAGTTAATTGAACTGATGTTATCTATGTAGGTTTTAATGTTGTTAAAGATTAAGCTAAAGTCTTGGAGAGTGTGCTTCATCCACAGAGGTGAGAGACACACTCACCCATCGCAACGTGTTCGGTGGTAGATAAGGCAACGCAATCTTTGCTTCCTCGCACCAACTCACTAGACTCGAGCGAGGATTTGACAACAACCACTCGTGCTCTTTCTATCGAGTTTACTACCGGCATAGTCGAGTCAGTAGCCGATTAGATTAAACTCGGTAGATCTAGGGTACCAAATACCTACGTTTAGCGTGCCCTTTAGATATCTAAGGATACGCTTGACTAGGGTTAGGTGAGACTCCTTGGCACAGGTTTGTAACCTTGCGCACATACTTATGAATAAAATGTCGGGTCGGCTCGCGGTTAAGTATAGGAGACTTCCTATTGCGCTCCTATAGTATTTTAGGTCAACGGGTTTTCCTTCTACATCTTCGTTTATATTAACATTAGTTGCTATAGGTGTATTAATTATTTTAGCATCTTGCATTCCAAATCGATTTATTAAGTCCTTAGTATATTTTGTTGATGTAAATATATTCCATCTTTAGTTTGTTTAATTTGTAAACCTAAGAAGAAACTTAACTCTCCTACTAAATTCATTTCAAATTCACTTTCCATAAGTGAGATGAATTCGTTTAGCGAGGATCGAGTTGGTAGTTCCAAAATTATATCATCTACATAGATTTGGGCTATAAAGATTTCTTTTCCTACGGTTTTTCGAATAAGGTTGGGTCGACTAAACCTTGGTTGAATCCTTTGGACTTAAGATAGATCGAAAGCCTTTCGTACCAAGCTCTTGGGGCTTGTTTGAGTCCATATAGGGCTTTCTTAAGTCTAAGGACATGGTCGAGTTTATCTAGATTTTCGAATCCGGAGGTTGGTACGTAAACTTCTTCCTTAATGTATCCATTCAAAAATGCTGACTTGACATCCATTTGAAACAATTTAAAACCTCGATGTGCGGCGATATGCTAACAACATTCGGATGGACTCTAGTCTTGCTACGGGGCGTAGGTCTCATCGTAATCTAAACCTTCGACTTGACTAAACCCTTTTGCGACTAACCTAGCTTTATTTCTAACTACTTCACCTTTATCATCAAGTTTATTTGAAATACCCACCTTGTTCCAATAATTGATTTTTCTTTAGGTGGTGGTACTAATTCCCGCACTTCATTTCTAGTGAATTGAGCTAGCTCTTCTTGCATAGCAATAATCCGATCGGGATCAAGAAGTGCTTGTTCAATAGTTTTGGGTTCGATTTTGGAAATTAACGAGATTTGACTAATATTTCGTATGAAGCTCTAGTTCAACCCTAAATTTGGATCACCTATAACTTGATTGATAGGATGACTTGGGTTAGGGTCATCTATCACTTGGTCGATAGGATGACTTGGGTTAGGACGAGATTCAAGTTCAAGATCAGAGTCGGGTTTGCTATAAGTTGATTTGCTAGTTGGTTTTGTTAAGGATTGAGCACGGGTTCGTGTCCTTCTCGAAAACTATATTAATGGTTTCTTCGACTCTAAGAGTGTCGTGATTGTATACCTATAAGCTCTCTTGGTGGTTGAGTATCCTAGAAAGGTTCGATGAGGTTTTGGATTTGAATTTCCCTAGGTAATCCTTAGTGTTTAAGATATGTACCTTGCATCCAAATACCCTAAAGTATTTGATGTTCGGTATTTTATCGTGATAAATCTCGTACGAGGACTTTTGGTGCCTCTTTACCATATGGATCCTATTTTGGACATAGCAAGGCGTTCTAACTGCCTCTGCCCAAAATCTATCGGGTAGGTTATACTCGTTTAACATTGTCCTAGCGGCTTCTTGTAGGGTTCTATTTTTCCGTTCGACTAACCCATTTTGTTGTGGGGTTCTAGGACATGAAAACTCATGGTGGTATCCGTTTAGGTTACAGAAATCTGTAAACCTGTGGTTTTCGAATTCACCACCATGATCGCTTCTAAGTCTTTTAATCTTAAGGTTCTTTTGATTTTCGATTAACCTACAAAGATTGATTAGTTGGTCTAGAGTATCATTTTTATGTTTGATAAACCTAACCCAAGTAAATCTAGAATAGTCGTCAATTATGACTAAGCAAAATTGACTACCATTGAGTGACTTAGCTCCATGTGAATCAAATAGATCCATGTGTAGGAGCTCAAGAACACTTTTGGTTCGTTCTTGATTAGTTAATTGATGTTGTGTCCTAGATTGTTTACCTTGTTGACAAGCATTACATATTTTATTATCCAAGTTGTTTAGTTTAGGCAAACCTATAACAAGCCACTCGACTCATCTTGTGGGACGAGTCTTGGGTGCAGTGTCCAGTCTTGGTGCCATAACCAAGATTCCTCTTCTTTGTGTCATAAGACACTTGGTTGAGGAGTTGGGTAAATTTATTGTGTAGATGTTGCTATTCCTAGTTCCTTTAAGTATTATTTTAGATGTTGCATTTATCTTGATTACGCATTCATTTTCTAGAAATATGACCTTATAATTGTTATCACACAATTGGCTTACACTAAGTAAATTATATTGAAAGTTTTCTACTAATAAGACATTTTGAATTGTAAAGTTAGAGTTGAGCTCAATATCACGATCCGATGATTTTGAGCTTGCGTTATTTCAAGGCTACCGATCCTTGTCGTTTGAATCGTAACCGAATATGAGTTGATCCCCGGTCATGTGTCGGGAGCAACCACTGTCCAACATCCATTGATCCTACATATAAGGTAGTTGGATCGGATATTGGAATTACTAAAGGGTTGTTTGTAAGTTTTTAAACCTAAATCATCTCACCAATATCTACATGATCAAAACATGTTATTCCTATGTGTTATTGTGAGATGACTTTCAATTTTACTTGATTAATTTTAATGAATTTAAATTAACCAACATTAGGTTAGATTCGGATTTAGTCTAAGCTCATCAAGTAATCTTTTCAAGAGATTAGCTTCCAGGTCGTGGCGAGGCACAGAGGCCTTCTTTGATCGGAACAACGACCACTTCCTTAGACAAAGCTAATTTCAAGAAATTGATAACTCGACTTACTTGAGACTACATCTTGGTCTAACTAGTTATTTTTGAAAAGAGGCTCCCCGAGGCTCAATCTTTTCGTAGGATTTTAGTTGATTATGAGTCCTATCTAACCATTCTAAAAATAAAGGAAAAACTAAGCATGCAATTTCTAAGACTTAACAAAAATACATTTTGTATTGGCTCCCCCTGGACCATTGAATCGAGTGGGTCTATTCACATAGTGAATTTGGTCCTTGGGAACCCAATACATGTTAGATCCTAAAGTTGAAATCAAAGTGATCTTAGGGACCCATGCTTGGACATTTTTCTTATGTTGGTTTACTATAGACATATATGACTTATTGGTTGTATTTGAGTTAAACCCGAGTCCGCCTTGTTGTACGGCCCTTTGTGATCCAAGTAAGAGGTCAAGTCCCTTGGATCCCAAAGTGAACCTTTCCAACGTGTTCCTAAGGTCTTCGACTTGTGTTTTCAAAAGCGAGTTCTCAACTTCAAGCTTTTCAACTTGAGTTGAGTCCTCCTCTTGAATACGAGTAGTCGAAGAGGTTAGGGAGACCTCATGTTTGAGGAGGTTAACCTCCTCAATTAGGGTCTCGACCTTGGACTCGGACTTAGCTAGTTTCTTATTTAAAAATTTAATTGCACCATACAAAGTATTAAGTAACGACCGACTTACCCTTAATGATTCTTTTGAACCGGATACGGATCCGTGGCTTGTCTTGAATGGAAGCTCATCATCGGATTCGGACTCGGACTCTTCTTCGGTTTCGGAGTCGTGCTCGGTTGGCTTGGCCATTAGAGCTTGGATCGCCTTCTTCCTCCGACAACTCCTCCCAAGTAGCGCTTAGCGCTTTCTGGTCTTTGATGCGTTATTCTTTAGCTTTGGGCACTCGGACTTGATGTGACCGAACTCGCTGCACTCATAGCATCTAAAATTAGAAGTATTTGAATTAGGTTTAGGCTTACCTTGAGTTGTTGGTCGCTTTCGCCTCTTGATCATCTTCCTAACTAGATTGACTAGGATTCTATTTCGGAGTCTACTTCCGATTCGACTCGCCTTCTTCCTTCTGGGGTGGCTTGCTCATGCTTCTTCTTCTTGGAACTCGCAACTAACGCAATACTCTTCTCACCGACCACGCTAGTTTGCTCATGTAATTCAAGTTCAAACAATTCGCCTAACCTAATTTTAGAAAGGTCCTGGAGACCTTGTAGGCATCGACCATGGATGCCCAAGGTGGTCCTAGGAAACGAGTTAAGAGAATACCGATAAGGTCGCGATTCTCGACCTTTGTCCGATGGCATGGAGTTGGTTGACGGCGTCTTGGATACGAGCATGTAGTTGAGTTGCGGTCTCGCTTTCCTGCATTTTCAAGTTATACAATTTATTTAAAAGTAAATCTCTTTACATACCTTCGTGTCGCTCGGTGCCTTCGTGTAGTTCCACTAGCTTGGTCCATAAGTCCTTTGCACTAATGAAGGGCCGACGCGGTTGAGCTCTTCCTTGACAACCCACATTGCAAGATTTGAGTTGCCTTGGCATCGCTTCTACTTGTTTTTCATGGAATTTGACCATTGATCGTAACCCAAAGATTCACCATCTTCATTAATAGGAAGTGTGAAACCGGTTTGATTACGATCCACATCTCGATTTGGGTTTTAAGAAAGCATTCCATCCGACCCTTCCAATAACGAAAGTCATTACCGCTGTAAAACGGGTCAAGGTGCTAAACCCTTCGAGATGGGCCATTTAAAAACAAGAAGAAGAACGACGAAAAGAATCTTGCAAAACACACACGAAAAGAATATTCCAAGACTTTCGTCTTGGATTAGTAGTGCAGGAAGTAAAAAAAATATATATAAAATGTAACTTGCAAAAAGAAATAAACAATCAAATGCGAATGTCGTTGAAGTTCCGGAGGACAACCTTACTCGGGATCTAACCCGAAGGACAACCTTATCCGGATCCTAAAGCCTCTAATGCAATTCTATATGTAGGAGAAGATAAGCAAGTGAAATAATTATACGAAAATAGAAATAAATAAATAAAAAATCTGTGAAAAAAGAAAACAAAGCTAGATTGGTGGTTTCACGAATCTTAGCGCCCTCGATACCAATTGTTGGATCGAAAGTGTCGCTAGAGGGGGGGGGGTGAATAGCGATACAGTGTCGTTAAAAAAACTTTTGCAATAAGTAAAAAGCAAGTAGAGAGTGCACAGCGAAAATATAAAGTAGACAAGATATTTTTACGTGGTTCACAATCTTTCGATTGCTAATCCACGGCCCTAGTGATCCTTGATCACGTACGGAGGGCAATTCACTAAAACCACTCCTCCTCGTTGGAAGTAGGAGCAACGATCACAAAAAGAAATCAAGGCAAAGGGACACTCCCCCTTTCCTTGTTACGATTAAATCACAAAGACAATTTAAAGAAGTAGAACTTAAATAAATATACCGACAACTCTTATAAGTAGAAGATGTAGCTTTCGTTGTCGGCGGCACTTCGTCGTAGCAAATGTGAGTAGTAGTAGCGGCGTTACGACGGCGTGTTGAGAGCTCTTGATTTCTTATCTTTTTGCTTGGCGTGAACATGTCTATTTATGGATATTGATCTATGAATTTAGACATAGGTAGTGTCCAAGGTGAGGTTCTTATCCCCCAAGTCTTGCTCATCCACATCCTTTGCGCCAACTCAAGGATGAGGTGCTTCATCCAACCACCTTGTGCCACAACTCAAGGATGAGGTGCTCATCCAACCACCTTGTGCCACCTCAAGGAGGCCTTCACGCCAACTTGTTGGAGCCATCCAACTTGTGCCACATCATGGGAGCCAACCATCTTGTGCCAACTCTCCTCATTTTGGGCGCCCAAGCTTGATGGTGGTTTGCCAACCATCCGGTGCCAACTCACCTCATTTTGGGCGGCCCAACTTGATGATGGTTTTGCATGTCCACCTTGATGCCACATCACCCTTTGTCAAAAACACGAGTCAAGTCCAAATTCACCCCTTGAAATTAGGCTCTTCTCGAGGAACTAGACCAGATTGGCTGTAGTAGACGACTGGTCAAAGGGTTTTGGACTGCAGTACAAGTTAGCTTAAAATATAAAGTACGATGGTTCTAACCAACTGATCTCGACCTAGACCTTCCATTGGAGGTATTGGGTCGGATCTACGCTTAACGTCCTTGCTTCGCTTTCACACGAGCTTACCTTGTAGCCTCGCTTCCGGTCTTCACCCGAGTACCTCGGCTTCCTCCGAAATCCCTCTGGCGTTGCCCGACCACCTCGGTTCCCACCGGGTGTCGCAGACCTTCCGCTCAACTTTAGCATTTCTGCACACTTAATTGAGCTCGTAAGATAACAAATATACCCTTAACTATTGAGCCTTTTGCCATAATCAAAATACCGGTTCGACTTTGGTGCCCACTGCACCAACACAGTCAACTGATGGCCATCATCAATCGACTGATGGCTGTGCCAATCGAGTCGCAATACTCAGCAGTCGAATGATTTAAGGCAGTCGAATGGCTTTTGTGGGCAGTCGACTGATGCTAGCTGAAATCACAAGTTAGCTTAACAAAAATATAATTTCGACGGTCACTGACCGTCCGATCTCGACCTAGACAATCCATGGGATGTCTTTGGTCGGATCTATGCTTAAGAACATCCCCGTAAGGAGGATACGTCCTCACTTACGCTCACACACACAAGCTTACCTCGATACTTACTTTGTATCTCTTGCTTCCAGCCTTCCACTCGATTCCTTCGGCTCCCTCCGAAGTCACTCGAGTGTCATTCAACCACCGCGGCTTCCTCCGGGTGTCGCTAGCCTTCAGCTCCAGCTTTAGCACTTTTCTGCACACTCGATTCAGCTCATGAGATAACGATATGAGCTTAACTTTGTATCATTTGCTATAATCAAAACTCAGGTTCGACTTAGGTGCCCACTGCACCAACAATCTCCCCCTTTTTTATCTATGGCAAACCCACATACAAAGTTAAGGAAATAACATGCATGAAGAATAATAATACGCATGAAGAATAATAATATGCATGAAGAATAAAAGATTAAGTAGGAGTAATAGAGACTTTCTTCCAAGTACTCCCCCTTGACCAAGGGTGAGTTCTTGAAAGAAGATCTTAATCTCCCCCTTGACACTTGCTTCTCTAGAAGAGTTTTTTAAGTAATTAACAATTACTTAAAGTTTTGGCCATAGTATTAAAAATAAGTTTAAGTTAAGAATTTTATTAACTTGGCCTTTCTCTCCCTTTTGTTAAAAAAAAGTTGCAAAAATTAAAGTTAAGTAAACATTTACTTAACTTTTGGCCATGAGAATAAGTATGAAGTGCTAAGTTAAGTTATAAAAAAAAAATGATCCCTTAACTTTGGCCTTTTTCTCCCCCTTTTGTCATAAATCGGAAAGAGAGGGTTTGAAAAATATAAGTATTAAGTTTTATTTCGAAATCCAAGCATGTTCCATATTATTTTGAAAATAATATACTGAAAATAAGCTCATCTATATAATGTTCAACTCTCATTTGACTTGATTGATATGAAAGATCAACAAGTCCTGGTCAGAGTCGGTTAATATATATGATTATACTCCGTGGTTCATGGCGATGCACTAGCTCTACATCTAGAATCAGGAGTAAGGTCCTAACATTTCACGACCATCTACGTGGCTGAGTACACAAACATATTAGTTCTATGTGTTGTGAGATGTATTGACTCTTTAAATCTATAGGTGAATGATATCTAAGGTATGTCCTAAACTAGTTCCATGAGCATGAAAAGTAAAAGATAGTAATAAGAAAATATAATTTGTAAATTCCTACTCTACTACGCACATGCCCAATTTTCATCTTAATAGACTGAATTCGACTTTGGGTAGGGGTTTAGTAAATAGATCTGCCAAGTTGGACTTCGATTCGACGTATTCGAGTTGTATGACTCCATTGGCCACATGTTCTCGAATGAAATAGTGTTTGACCTCTATATGTTTGGTCCTAGAGTGACATATTGGATTTTTAGTTAAGTTAATTGAGCTAATGTTATCTACGTGAATTTTAGTGTTTGTAAAGTCTAACTTAAAATCTCGGAGAGTGTGCTTCATCCAAAGAAGCTGAGTGACACACTCACCCATCGCGATGTATTCGACTTCGGTGGTAGATAAGGCAACACAGTGTTGCATCCTACTGCACTAACTCACTAGACTCGAGCCGAGAAGTTGACAACAACCACTCGTACTCTTTCTATCGAGCTTACTACCGGCATAGTCCGAGTCGGAGTAGCCGATTAGTTCGAACTCGGTAGATCTAGGGTACCAAATACCGATATTAAGTATACCCTTTAGATATCTAAGGATACGCTTAACTAGAGTTAGGTGAGATTCCTTAGCACAGGTTTGGAACCTTGCGCATATACTTACTGCAAATAAGATATCAGGTCGGCTCGCAGTTAAGTAAAAGAGACTCCCTATCATGCTCCTATAGTATTTTAAGTCAATTGAATTTCCGATTACATATTCTCCTATATTTACATTTGTTGCCATTGGGGTATTAATAATTTTAGCGTCTTGCATTCCAAAGTGTTTAATTAATTCCCTAGTATATTTGTGTTGGTGTAAGTATATTTCATCTTTAGTTTGTTTAATTTGTAGACCTAAGAAGAAACTCAACTCACCTACTAAATTCATTTCAAATTCACTTTCCATAAGTGAAATGAATTCGTTTAGTAGGATCGAGTTGGTGGTTCCGAAGATGATATCATCTATGTAAATTTGGGCTATAAATATTTCCTTACCTAAGATTTTTACGAATAGGGTTGGATCGACTAGGCCTTGATTAAACCCTTTTGACTTAAGATAAATCGAAAGCCTCTCATACCAAGCTCGAGGAGCTTGTTTGAGTCCATAGAGAGCTTTTTTAATCTAAGGACATGGTCGGGTTTTTCTAGATTTTTGAATCTGGGGGGTTGACTAACGTATACCTCTTCCTTAATAAGTCCATTCAAAAATGCTGACTTGACATCCATTTGAAATAACTTAAATCTTCGATGTGCAGCGTAGGCTAACAGCATTAGGATGGACTCTAATCCAGCTACTGGGGCATAGATTTCATCGTAATCTAAACCTTCGACTTGACTAAACCCTTTAGCAACTAATCTAGCTTTATTTCTAACTACTTCACCTTTATCATCAAGTTTATTTTGAAACACCCACTTTGTTCCAATGATTGTTTTATCTTTAGGTGGTGGTACTAATTCCCATACTTCATTCCTAGTTAAGAATTTAATCACACTGTAAAGAGTACTAATAAGGGATCGACTTACCTTAAGTGTATCTCTTGAACCGGATGCGGATCCGTGGCTTATCTTGAATAGAGCTTCGTAGTCCGATTCATCTTTGGGTTCAGACTCGTGCTCCGGTTCTGACTTCGTCTCCGATTCAGTCTGTTTATCCATGAAGACGTGATCATCTTCTTCTTCCTCTGACGCTTCTTCCCACATAGCGTTGAGTGCCTTTTTGAGTTTCAGTGCTTTGCTCTTGAGCTTCGGACATTCGTACTTGATATGTCCAAACCTGTTGCATGTGTAACACCTAACATTAGTACTTTTAGGCTTACCTTCGTTGGGTCAAGTGACGGTTCACTTTCGGCCCTTGACCATCCTCCGAACTAGGTTGACTAGTTCGACCTCCATTTTCGGGTCGACCTCCGAATCAGACTCATCTTCTTCTTCCTCCTTCGGGGGTGGCTTGCTCGCGGTTTTCTTCTTCGAACTTGCAAAAAGTGCTATACCCTTCTCGGGTTCCGAGTTAGACTATTCATGGAGTTCAAAATCCGAAAATAATTCATCTAATCTAAGTTTAGAAAGATCCTTAGAAACCTTGTAGGCATCGACCATGGATGCCCACAAGATGGTCCTAGGAAATGAGTTTAGTACATACCTGATAAGGTCACAGTTTTCGACCTTTTGTCCGATTGCGTGTAGGTTGTTGACGATATCTTGAAACGAGTGTGCAGTTGTGTCATTGTCTCGTGTTCCTGCATTTTTAGATTATACAACCTATTGAAAAGGAGATCACACTTACATACCTTGGCTTCATCGATCCCTTTATGTAACTCGACCAACTTTGTCCATAAGTCTTTGGCACTGATGAATGGGACGATGCGATTAAGCTCCTCCTTGGACAAGCCGCATTGGAGGATTTGAGTCGCCTTAGTGTCGGCTTCGACTTGTCTTTTTGTAGCATTGGTCCATTGGTCATAATCCAAAGATTCACCCACTTCGTTAGTTGGAAGTGTGAATCCCGTTTGGATTATGATCCACATCTCGATTTGGGTTTTAAGGAAGCACTCCATCCGACCCTTCCAATAATGGAAGTCATCTCCATTGTAAAACGGAGGTCGGACAGTGCTAAAACCCTTGAGATGGGCCATTGATACAAAAAAAACAAGAGAATGAAGAAGAAAACCTAGCAACGACACAAAAGACTGAAATGTACCAAGACTCGCATCTTGGATTAGTAGTGCGGGAGAAAAACTAAACGAATGAAAGAGAAAAAAAAATGAAATAAATCGAAATAAAAAGAAAAAAAATCTGTAGAAAAGCTAGATTGGTGGTTTCACCGAATCTTAGCACCCCCGGCTCTGATACCAATTCTTGGATTGAGCGGATCGCTAGAGGGGGGTGAATAGCGATAAAAACTTTCGTTCGTTTTCGATACTTGAGTTACGCAGTGGAAAGAATAAAACAATGTAAAAGTAAAGAAGACACGAGGGTTTTTTACTTGGTTCGTAGCCGACGACTACTACTCCAAGGCCCTAGTGGTCCTTGACCACGCACGGAGGGAAAATCACTAATGAACTCCTCCTCGTTGGAGGTAGGAGTTAATCGAATACACAAACATGAAAGGATCGATATAGAGGGACACTCCCCCTCTTCTCGTTACGATAAAAGCACAATAAAAAGAACTATACTATAGATTAAAACTAAACAAAACTTTTACCGATGACTTATAGATGAAGAGGATTGAACTCTAGTCGTCGTGTCTGTAGCGCTTCGTCGTAGAGATGTTGGAGAGTCGTAGCCTATCGGAAGCACTTAGAGGCTTAGAGAATTGATGATAAACCCTTAGAGAAGCCCTCCTTTTATAGCTTTTGAGCCCCTCATCGAATGGGTCTTCAACCAATCAAAACTAGGAACAAACCTCCTTGGAATGAGGTGATAAGGCTTGACTCCTCGAAGTTGATCCTTAACAGTCGACTGATGGCCATCATTAGTCGACTGATGGAAGCGCCAGTTGAGTCGCAATACTCAGCAGTCGACTGCTTTAAAGCAGTCGAGTGGCTCTTGTGGACAGTCGACTGATGCTAGCTGAAATCACAAGTTAACTTAACAAAAATATAATTTCGACGGTTGCTGACCGTCCGATCTCGACCTAGACCATCTATGGGATGTCTTTGGTCGAATCTACGCTTAATACCATCCCCGTAAGGAGGATACGACCTCACTTACGCTCACACACACGAGCTTACCTCAATATTTACTTTGTAGCTCTTGCTTCCGGCCTTCCACTCGATTCCTTCGGCTCCCTCTGAAGTCACTCGAGTGTCGTCCGACCACTGCGGCTTCCTCCGGGTGTCGCTAGCCTTCAGCTCCAGCTTTAGCACTTTTCTGCACACTCAATTCAGATCGTGAGATAATGATGTGAGCTTAACTTTGTATCGTTTGCTATAATCAAAACCCAGGTTCGACTTAGGTGCCCACTGCACCAACATAATTTTTTTTACTTGCTTCACAACCTGAGCTGGATTGCTAATCCAATGCTCGTAGCTCTCTGAGAGCTACCTCAATAGGCAATCCACTAAAAAGCCCTCCGATTCGAAACTCTCAAACTCGGAGGGTATTCACTTTTTACAAAGAATGAAGAGAAAGGTAACAAGTTACCTCCTTTTGAATTAAAGTACACAAGCAAAAGTAAGTACAAGAATTAAAGTTGTACCGACATTTTGAAGTTTGAACATGGAGCTCTTAGTGTCGGAGTTGTGAGGTTGCAACAAAACAAAGCTTTTGCGGATGAGGAATGATGGCGGCAGTATTTCGACGTATGAGCGAGCTTATTTTGGAGTTGGTCCTCCATTTCTTACATAGACACTTTCCAGTCGACTAGAACACCCTCCAGTAGACTCTAAATCAGCTTGTCAATATGGTATTTTGCCTTCCCAGTCAACTGGACCTAGTCCAGTCGACTCCATGCCATCTAGCTCCACTTCAGGAAATTTCATATCCCATTCGACTGGACCTCCCTAGTCGGCTGGAGTTCTTGCCATCTTAGTAAGTCGATCTGTAGTCGATCGCCAGATCAAACTGCCAACTAGGTGTTTAGTTGACTAGACCATATCCAGTCGACTAGAATTCTTTCAGTCGACTAGAGCCCTGCAAAATAAGATTAGCAACATACACAATATGAAATGTAATGATAGTAGTAATACTGTCCAATCTCGATTTCGTAGTCCCATGCGAACTATCCATCGGATCGACGCCTACCTTGTCCCCCTATAGAGGACTCGGTCTCACCTCTTCACTCGAGGCTTACCTGCCGGCTGCCCAGCTGGACTTACCATACTTGACATCCGATCTGACTCACTAGGGCTTCCCGTCAACTGTCCAGTCTCCCTGACCTAGCTAGATTTCATGCCAGTTGTCCGGTCTCCTGGCTCAATCGGTCTTCATGGGATATGTCCGGACTCCTGACCCATCTGGACTTTTTGCCTGATGTTCGATCCTCCTGATATGTCAAGTCTTCTGCCTAGTATCCGGTCAACATGTCTTACTAAGACTTTCAATACTTTTCCTAGTATCCGATCAGCCTTACCTACTAGGACTTTTCTGTTAAGCCTAACACTTAACACACATATTAAAATACAAGTAATTCCTAACTTTAACTATAGTTTATAAATCAAAATTAATGAGTGATGCTCCCTGCATCAGCATCTATCAATATGGTAAATCTCAAAATATACTTCATTTTGTCTATTTATACGTACTTCTATATCCATATATTGTAACATTTGGGTCTTCAATAACAGATGGAAAGTTAAGCACTCTATGTCATATGGATTCACTGGTTAATCTCAATGGTGGAGGTGTTCTTTCAATTTTATTCTTAGTGAATTCTTCTTTATTCCTTCTGAATTTATGATTTAGTAGTAAAAATTATCTATGATAATCAAAATAACTTGCCTTCTTTCCATGTTTCAATCTGAATGACTTTGATCTCTCCATACATATTGGATATCCTAAAATCCCAGCGGTACTCAATCTCGATAACATACCATAAGCCAAAAAATCATTTACAGTCCAAAGGAGTGCAACTTTCATTATAAACATCTGATTAGTATAAATATCATATGTAGAAACACCCTCATTCCATAGTTATTTGAGTTTCTCAATCAATGGTTGCATGTAAACATTTATTAACTTCTTCAAATTTTATAGGCTAGGAACAATCAATATTAAAAACATATATGGTATTTTCATATACATACTAGGTGACAAATTATATGGAGTTAAGATAACTGACCAACAAGAATAAGTTCTTCCTGATTTACCAAATAGAGCAAATTCATCAACACAGAGACCTAACATAACATTTCGAGTCTCATTCGCAAACTTAGGATATGTTCTATCAAAATTTTTCCACACCTCTACATTTGATGGATGACATATTAGCCCTTCTTTTGTTTCATGATTTGCATACCAAGTCATGTATTCAGCATGACCTTTGATGTATAGAGCCTTTAAAATCTAGGAGTTAAAGGCAAATAGAATATTTGTCTGTATGATTTACGTCACTTATTACAACCCAATCCCATGGTACTCTTGTACCTACATTGACTCAGTATTTACAAATCTTTGCATCTATATTATCTCCCTAACATAGCATACCACCATCTCTGCAAACATCAATTCTTTACACCGAAAGACCTAATTCTTTCACAAGTTTTTTCATATTGTAAAAATCATTGGGCATTATGTAATCATGTGGCAATACTTCTCCAATAACTTGAACAAAATCATTAAAACAATCTTCAGATACATTATACTCAGCTTTAACATTCAACAATCTTACGATTAAAGATAATTTAGTGTAACTGTCACAATCAGACCATACGAGTTCTTATGCAGCTTTCAACGCTTCTTAAAATTGGAGATATGGTTCATTATTTATATTTTCATTAACACCTGTTACTTCTATATCCTCGAACAGTGATGAATAACTGGTATACATTTGCTCAAATGTTTGACGAAAACTAGAACTTGCAGCGTTTGGTTCGGTAATCAAATTATGACCTACTGTATCAACTATCATCCTTTGATATGGATTGAATGGATCATAATATCTTTGATCCCTGCTAACTGACATTTGTATCTTTCGTCCAACCTCTTCATCGGATATGAGCGGTTCACCATGACACGTCCAATTATAATAATTTGGAGTAAAATCAAATCTACAAAGATGTTCTAGAACTTTATCACACTAAAAATATTTACTATTATAACACTTTTTGCACAAACACCTTAACTTATTCCTATCCATAAACTCAATATTACTACTAGCAAAATTCAAAAATTATTCCATCCCAATAATAAAATCATCAGCTAAACTTTGACGTTCAAGTAAGTTCTTTATAAACATCCAACTCCTTTATTTTTCCATTTTTTTTTTGTTTCTAAATTTATATTAAGGATTAATTATATTCTCATCATTTTACATCAATATTAATTGAATAATCAATTTATACTCAAAATAAATTCTTCTAATACATATTTATTTTTGGTATGATATTGTATTATAGACTATAACATACAAAACTAATAATGAATTTTTACAGTAAAAGAAATACATAAAAATAAATATTATATATATCATAGAATGATAATGGTAAAAATTTTGAAATATAAAATGTACCTTCTCTGGTAGAAACAACGGATGAGCTGACAACAGAAGACTTTACGAACACACCGATCACCTGAGGGACGAACAATTGTATGACAAATTAAACCAAAGAGAAAAAAACATTAAATTTGCACACTTTATATTACACATTAAAATTTTTAAAGGATTTGAATAACCAGTTAATCTGATAAACCACATGAATTAGCCATTCGTGCGCGACCGTGCAAGTAATGGCCACGACCATGTAGGCGAAGGCCATGATGTGGCAGCATTGAAGAGGGCCTTGATCGTGCAGGCAGAGTCAGAGGGGCGATGACTCTGCTGCTGACCGAGGACGTGTCATGTGGGGTCGAGGGCGACGCGACAGTTGCATGTGGGCTAGCAGGTGATACCCCAACTGCGTGTGGAGCCTGGGGCGATGCCCCAAGGCAGGGGCGGCACACCCCTCACAAGGGGCGACAGCCGCACCTCGCAAGGGGCTACATCCGTCGACCCTCACAAGGGGCGAAAGCTGCTCCCGCGGTTGGAATGCGACAAGGGTGCCACCCCTATCTTGTGTGTGATGCTACGTGGAAGGGGTGTCACCCCTGCCTCGTGAGCGATGCCACACGGTAGGGGCGTCACCCCTGCCATGCGCACGACGCCACACGACAGGGGCGCCTCCCCTACCATATGCATGACGCGGATCTCCTTTGGTACGAATCTCCCATACTCACTACAAGAAAAATGGAAAATAGTAACGAATTATTTTCATCGCTAATACAACTAATTCACCGCTAAATAAATTTTACGACGAAAAAATTTTGTCGCTAGAGTCGTCGTAATAAACTTGTTGCAAAGAAACATTAGCGACGAATTAAAAGTATTTTCGTCGTTAATATTATCGACGAAAAAAAAGTCACTAATAAAAAATATTTTGTCGCAAAATCTTGAATGACGGAAAGAGGAAAATCATCGATATTAGCGACGAAATATACAACACTCGTCGCTAACTATTAGTCGAGTGATGCAATAAAGGAGTCGACTATCTAATTTTTTACCCCGCCATAGAATCAGGAAACACTCGACTAGCGCCTCGACTGTCGAGTTAACGACGAAAATAACTTATTTCATCAGTAACATCACTCGACTGATGCAAGAAAATAGTCGACTGTTAAATTTTGGCTAGCCACAGAATCGGGAGACCCTCGACTGACGCCTCGACTGGAGACACTTTTGCGATGAAATAAATAAATTTCGTCGCTAACATCCTACAACAGTCGAACGAGTCAACTGTCGACTCGACTGATACGCTAAACTCTAGCGACGAAATAAATATTTCGTCACTAAACCTCAAAATCCTGATGTCGTATATCGACAATTAGCGATGAAATTGAAAAAAAAAAATCGTCGCTAACCTTGAAAATATAGATTTTCAAAATCCATTTTATTTGTATTCGAAATCTTGTAATACAATATCAACCACACAATTTAACTTAACAACATACAACTAAAACAATAAAACCAACATATGCATTTAAAAACAACTAACATAACATCAAATTTAAAGTCCAAAAATATCTAATTTCACAAATTCATAGTATTAAAATACAAACACATTCAAATTCACTAGCTCAAAATATAAATGTTCACAAACTCTAAGATGGAGGAGGAGGTGGAGCTGAAGATGACTCATGCATCAATGATTGTAATGGTCCAGGTGCAAGCCGATTCAGAATTGCTTCAAACATATCTTGTCTTGATCTCATTGATGTCAACTCATCTTGGGTGCTAGCTAATTGAGCCTGAGTGTTTTCTAATCTTTGCTCGGTGGATTGAAGTTGTTCACGCAGTGCTGCATTAGTTGTTCTAGAGGAGGAGCTTGCATCTGAAGAAGTAGACCTAACTAGTTTTGGCCCACTTCCAAGTCCTCTAATATATCTAGAGCGAACACCGAGGACTTGATCACAAATCTGATCTACAAACTGAACAGCATTGATGTCATCTCCGATTTCTTGTGATTGGATGTGTTCATCTCGCAGTCTCACCATATCACCCTAAGAATAACAAACATATTATTAATATATTTGCAAATAATCATGCAAATTTAAAAATAACTTTACTAAATTTTATCGATTATATCGTACGTATGCAGCCTCGGCTCTCTCCCCACTCTACCCTTTTGATGAACTACAGTGTGTTGTATTGAAGACAGTAATCCGATCTTTTCTTTGAGACTGATCGGTCTGAAAAATATTATAATGTATTAATATTAAAAATATCAAACAATATACTGTAACTATAAAGTTTGTACTTACACCGTCGTAACTGTATTGGATGAATGATTTAGAGCCACCTCGATGGGTAAATGGTATTTACACCTCAAAGGTGCATGATGCAGATCATGCTCCTTTGGTACTTGTCTCTATCTCGTATTCTAGCATCCACCGCTAGATCTGTGTAGATCCAGCGTTGGATCGCCAGAATACGAGAGAGAGACAGACAAAGAGAGAGAGAGAGAGAGAGATGGGAGATTAGTACTAGAGGAGCATGAAATTTGCGAGCGTGAGAAGGGGAAGAGGAAAGGGTAGCGTAACTATAAGTAAAGTTCTACGATGACATACATTTTGTTGCAATGTTTGCAACGAATTAACGCAAAATCTGCGATGAATAAGAAATTCGTCGCAAAATCTACGATGAATATCAAATTCGTCGCAAAATTTACGACAAAAATATAAATTCCTCACGAAATCTGTGACGAATAAAATATTTGTCCAAGATTTCGCGACGAATTTATATTTTCGTCGCAAAATATTGCGACGAACTTTATATTCATCGTAAAATTTTCTAAAAATATGGCATATTTTTTTTTCAAAATAATTAAAATGAGTGACAAAAATATTTCGTCGTAGAATTTGTAATGAATACTATTTTTGTCGCAAATTTTACAACGAATTCTATATTCTTCGCAAAATTTGTAACGAATTTGATTTTTCGTCGCAAATTTGATGACGAAAATAGTATTCGTCACAAAATTTGTGATGATTTTAGTGACTGAATTTGTGTTGTTGCAAATTCTATGACAAATAAATAGTTTGTTGCTAATTTTATGATAAAATATATTTTATTATAAATTTCGTTGTTGATTTGCAATGATTTAATATTTTGTCATAAAATTTGTTCCAAATTAGCCACAAATATTTTTTGTCGTAAAAATTCGTCGCTAAATCCTTATATTTTGTTAGTGTTTGCTTTGTCCGATCCAATAGATCTACTAGGGATTTCATTCTCAACTCACATCCAAACATTTTAGTTGTGTTTAGATAGACCCTTGGTCAAGACTTGACCAGACAAAGGTATACTATCAAACATCATAATCCTATAGACTGATTGCACAAACACTCTAGTTATCCCAAAAAATAAGAAGAGAAAGAGAGGGAGTGATTCTTTAATACAATTAAACTAAAATAGAAAATAAAATGCTTATATAAACAATTTATTATAAATTATTCTAATTTAACATGTAATAAACCGTTCGAAGACAATTAAATATCATTTTTTAGATTTCAACTAATACAAGAGGCAAACAACAACACACAAATACAAAGAACATATAGTAAGATATGATTTGATCATGCTCATCGAATTCACAAAGAGTAAACTCATGCAAATATGAACAAAATTTTTAACTGAAATATTGCTTAAAACTTTGAATATGATAAAGATTCTCTCTCATGTCTCTTCTCTCAAAAGTAACGGAGAAATAAATTATATCATCATCTCCCTTGCCTATATTAAATTTGTCACGGTACAAATTTACACCAAGTAAATAAGAGTTAATCTTTCACATTAACGAGGTGCTTATCCTTCATTGTGTCAGGCGTCAATATGGCCAAAGGTCAATCGTAATTTACCTCTTTCATCTATAGACCGACGATAAAGGAAGCTGAAATGATCACATCGCCTTTTACATCAAATTTAATACATACATGTTTAATTAAATCATGTGTGTCACTATTAACTGAGAAATATTAATTCCACATAATAATATCGATTATTTTATGGTACATCCGTTACTTCTTCTCTACGCACTAGATAGAAGAGCTCATAGGCAAAGTATTACCCGAACCAATTAGAGGGTTTAGTAGAAGAAAAAGAGAGGAACGGGTCGGGCGCAAGCGCCTGGAATAATTGATATGGAAAAGTAAGTCTGGAATAATTGAACGGGTCGGGCGTAATCGGCACGACAAAGCGGAGAAGTACTTCATTGGAAAATAGGCCAGAATCGGTTCGGCCGCATAAGCCTAAAGGTAGACGGAGCGGATCATAATCGGTTCGGCCAGATAAGCCTAAAGGTAAACGGGGCGGATCGTAATCGGTTCGGCTAGATAAGCCTAAAGGTAGGCGGGGCGAATTGTAATCGGTTCGGCCAGACAAGCCTAAAGGTAGACGGGGCGGATCGTAATCGGTTCGGCCATATAAGCCTAAAGGTAGACGGGGCAGATCGTAATCGGTTCGGCCACACAAACCTAAAGGCAGACGAGGTGAATAAGAATCGGTCCGGCCAAATGAGCCTTAAGGCTATATTACCCGTGGGCTATGAACCTAAGTTAGTTTCGCCAAAAGTAGAAGGTTGAGGGGGGCAAGCTAACCTAGTTCCAAAATATGGGAAGAGGAGGTGGTATGTAATGTAAAAGGGAGGTCCCCACATAATATTCCGAGGAGCCTTCGCCTCGCACTGTAATGTAATTATTCTCCAGTGACATGGTGGCCACGTGTACTATGGAGATAGCCACTGCAAGACAAATGGGGATTAGAGAAGGAGGATAAAAGGGAAGAGGAGAGGAGGAGGGGATCCGTAATCATTCCATCAGACAGAAAACAAGGACACAGGAGGGGAAGGAGGAGAGCTGTCATCACTTCGCCGGAGAAGAAGAGTTGCGACCTTGATCTTGTGATACACGTATTCTTTCTTGTATTTGTAAGCCCCTGTAAGAGGTTTTCTCCTCGACCTCGGGAAGTTTCCTTTCCGTAAAAGAGGACATTCATAGTGGAAAGTGCTTGGGCATTGTCCCCGGTGAGAGAGCTCACCTCCGTGGAGTAGGAATACTCATTCCGAACCACGTTATATCTTGTGTTCAAGTTTCCGCTGTTTGCTTGGGGTTTTTGCGTTTCTTGATTTCGTCTTCCACACCCATTCTTACTGTTGCGGCCTGCGAGAACCCTCCCCAAAAGCTCCCTTCGTGCCTTCGTCGCGTCGAAAGGGGGTAAAGCAAATTTTCCTCGCCGCATCAGTTGGCGCCGTCTGTGGGAAACATTGAGCTGGACGTTGAAATGCAACCTGAAGAGATACAACAACCCGCTGCCTCCGCAGTGGAGGAGCGCCCCATCACCCTCCTACCATCACAGTTGAAGGCCTTGATGGATGACACTATTACAGAGGCCCTTGCTAGAGAAAGGAGAAGGACCGGATATCTGCATCCTCATTCCGGTGAACCTTCCTCCAGGGGTCCACCCCCAGAAATGCCTCCTCCCTCTCGTACCGCCGTCAATGTGGAAGTAGGGCCTGGAGAAGGACTTGGGGGAAGAGCACCTCAGAACACTATGCCCTTCACCCAAACTCGAAGGGAAGAACAGGGCGAAAGTCAATCAACCGGACCTCCAGAAGTATATGAACCCAGTCCCTTTACTATGGACATCCTCTCTAAAGTCCCCCCGTCCCACTTTCCGAATCCTCAGATCAATAAGTATGAGGGCTCAACGGATCCCGAAGATCACCTGTCGTAATTCGACGGAGCAACCTCGCTCCACTGTTATACCGATGCTCTCAAATGCCGAGTTTTTCGAACCACATTAACCGGCTCGGCTCAAAAATGGTTTAATACTCTGCCTCCGGGATCCATTACTTGTTTCGCTGATTTCCGGAGGATGTTCAGCCGGGAGTTTGCCAGCTGCAAGGCGTATAAGCATGACGCCTATATCTTGACGCATATCACCCAAGAACCCTCAGAATCCCTTAGAGAATATCTCCACCGATTCACTGCATAGGGAATCCCCTCTGCTAGATCAGAAGCTTTCAGAGGCGCTATTCTTCACGGGCTGAAGGAGGGCCCCTTCCTTAGTTCCTTATTAAGACAACCTGCTGACAGTTATGAGGAGCTGCTAGTCCGTGCAGAGCAATTTATCCGCGAGGAGAAAGGATTGAAGGTGAGCAGTTGCGAACGGCCGTTCAATGAAAAAAGAGCTCGCCCCGCCCCTCTTCAAGCACCCCCTCGGCGGGAATATGTGCGACCTTTTCGACAAGGGGCTCCTAGGCCTCGTCCACTACTACAGAGCATTCGTCCTGTACCGCCGTTATAAATTATGGCCGCTGAAGCACTTCCTCCTACGAGGACTTAGAAGGAGCGGGAGATGGAGTTTTATGACCAACAGGGTCTGCTGCAATGACCCTTAGGATACAGGGGGATCCCACGTAATCCCCCCGCCCCATTCTTCTGTCAATATCATACGGAATATGGCCACACTAGTGGCCGATGTTTCAAGTTACAGGAGGAACTGGATCGCCTCCACACTGCATATCCGCAAGTGCGGTTCCAGGCGGGAGGACCGGCACGGCGAGACCCCCGACCCAATGTAACCCGTCCAGAGCCGTATAATCAACAACCTCAAGTCACTTTCCCCCAAACGCCGTCCCAGGAGGTTGTCTCTCAAGAAGGCCCATCAGGTGAGGGTCCCTCGTCCCATCTAGATAACGCTCCCACACGGGGGGTTATTCATGTTATAGCTAGAGGACCTACCGACGGGGACTCTAACCGGGCACGGAAGTCATACGCCCGTCTTATGGAGAGTTTAGCCATCGTCACTGACCAGACTGTTCAAATTGCACCGCCCGTTTCGTTCGGGCCGGAAGATCTACAAGGTGTCCTGCTGCCCCACACGGACGCCCTAGTTATTCGTATATCCTTGGCCAATTATGAAGTGGCCAGGGTGTTGGTCGATTCAGGAAGCTCCGTCAATATCCTTTTCCAGGATGCTTTCGGACAGATGCAGCTGGAAATGCCCAACTAGAAGATGTGGCCATCCCCCTCTTTGGATTTGCAGGGCATGTGGTCCTCCCTACAGGGTAGATTTCATTGGCTCTGACTCTGGGTGTAAAGCCCAGACAAAAAACCAGTATAATCCCTTTCCTCATCGTGGACGCTCCATCCACTTATAATGCTATTCTTGGGCATCCTTTCCTTACCCTTTTTTAGGCGGTAGCTTCCCCGTACCACCAGAAGCTGAAATTTCCTGTGGGACAATTGGTGGGGGAAGTTCGTGGAGAACAGAAGGCCTCCAGGAGCTGCTACGTACAAATGATTCGGGATGATCAAAAGAAGGCCCGAACCGATGACCTCAAAGGCAAAGCTATCATCATTTCGGACGTTTGCATCCTGGAAGAATCCCCCCCCCCAAGGCCGACAAAATAGAGGAAGGAGAGCTGGTGGAAATCGCTCCGGGAAAGGCTACACGGGTAGCACAACAGCTGGAATCCAAGGAGGAGCTGGTGGTCTGCCTGAAGGAGAATGAAGACATCTTTGCGAGAGATGTGCATGATCTCACTGAGATTAACCCTCACGTGGCTGGACACTATCTCAATATAACCAGAGGAGCCCGACTTATCCAACAGAAGCGGCAACATTTTGGGCCAGAGAAGGACAAGGTCATAGCTGAAGAGGTGGAAAAACTGTTAAAAGCGGGTCATGTAAAGGAAATCCAGTTTTCCGAGTGGGTTTCCAATGTAGTTTTGGTCCCCAAGCCTTCGGGGAAATGGAGGATATGTATCGATTTTCGTGATTTGAATAAAGCGTGCCCTAAAGACTGCTACCCCTTGCCTCGTATTGATCAGTTGGTAGACTCTACTGTAGGATATGAAGTGGTGTCCCTAATGGATGCATATCAAGGATATCACCAAATACCTTTGGCCAAAGAAGATCAAAAGAGGGTTAGCTTTGTGACTGCAGGAGGGTTATATGCTTATGTGGTAATGTCGTTCGGATTAAAGAACGCAGGGGCCACCTATCAGTGCATTATGGACAAGATCTTTGCAAAGCAGAAAGGGAAGAATGTGGAAGTCTACGTGGATGACATATTAGTCAAATCGAAGACCACTCGAGATTTAGTCAAGGACTTAAATGAAACCTTTGCTACATTGAGACGGTTTAATATGAAGCTAAACCCTAACAAATGCCAGTTTGGGGTAAAAAGCGACAAGTTCTTGGGGTACATAGTGACTGAGAAGGGGTTGCAAGCCAACCTTGAGAAGGTGCAGGCGCTGTGCAACATGAAATCATCCACTAATCTGCGAGAGACCCAGAAGCTGGTAGGCAGGATTGTTTCCTTATCCCGATTCATAGCTAGATCGACGGACAAAGGGCTGCCTTTCTTCAAGATTCTGCATAAGGCTACTAAATTTCAGTGGGACGATCAATGCGAACAAGCTTTCCAGGAGTTGAAGAAATATTTGGCTGGACTCCCACTGCTAGCCAAACCAATAGTCGGAGAACCATTATGGATGTATTTGGTCCTCTCAGAGGGAGCTTTTAGTTCAGTTTTACTGAAACAAGAAGGCTCTCACCAACAACCTATTATTACGAAGAAATTTGAATTAGTTATACAAAGCTAGAGAAGTTGGCATATATTCTGGTGTTAACCGCCCGCAAGTTGAGACCGTACTTTTTGGCTCATCCCATCACCGTTCTAACTCATGGCGAATTGGGCAAGGTAGTCACTAAGCCCAATTTCTCCGGAAGATTGGCCAAATGGGCGGTAGAACTAAGCGAATATGATATTCACTACCAAACCCGAACGGTTATCAAGGCCCAACCGCTTGCTGATTTTCTAGCGGAGGTACCTTATGGCCCGGAAGATGGTTCGGCGGCAAAAGAGGAAGGATCGGACATATGGAACATATTCGTAGACGGTTCTTCAGGATCTACGGGTAGCGGTGTAGGTGTTCTATTAATTTCCCCTAATAAGGAGGAGACCCGCATAGCCATATGCCTGGGATATCGGGGCATCTAATAATGAGGCAGAATATGAAGCCATTCTAGCAGGATTGCAGGCTGCTAAAGCGGTGGGGGCTTCTTCAATTATAATCCATTCGGATTCCCAGTTGGTAATATCACAACTTCAAGGTTCTTTCGCGGTTCGGGAGGAAAGGTTGCATAAATACTTGAAGGCTTTTGAGAATGAAAAAGCTCAATTCAGTCAAGTCCTCTTAAAGCAAATCCCATGGGAGAATAACGGGAAGGCAGATGAATTGGCTCAGATGGCTAGTGCCATGGAAGGAGTGAAGTCATTGGAAACGGTCCATGTGGAAATCCCTACTTCCCTAGCAATATGCAAGGTGGAGGAAGTCGTGCCCGAACCAAACCTAATTCCTGATTGGAGGACCGACATTATAGCTTATTTACGACACGGGAAGGTCCCTGAAGAAAAAGTAGCGGCATCTGCTTTAATGTGCCAAGCTAGACGGTTCACCCTCTTAAATGGAGACTTATACAAGACATCTTTCGGATGACCCTTATTGAAATGCTTGGGAAGAGAGGATGCTGAATGGGTACTCGGGGAAATTCATGAAGGCTATTGAAGTAATCATCTAGGAGGGAGAGCCTTAGCAAGGAAGGCCCTGTTAGCAGGATATTTTTGGCCTACTCATCAACAGGATGCCGCCGATAGTGCAAGCTGTAGCTTGTCGAACATAGCAACCGCTCCAACGTCTACCGAATTAATGAAAGTCATGGTCGCTTCATGTCCTTTTGATCAATGGGGAATGAATATAGTGGGCCCGATGCCAGTGGCACCTTTGCAGAAGAAATTTTTATTGGTGGCTGTGGATTACTTCTCCAAATGGGTGGAAGCAGAGCCCCTAGCCAAAATTACCGAGAATTTTATAATACAATTCTTATGGAAAAATATTGTCTGTCGATATGGTATTCCTCGGAGGATAGTTAGTGATAATGGACGTCAGTTCCAAGGTAAAAAGATCAAAGAATGGTGTCGGAACCTCAACATTCAGCAAACTTTCACTTCGGTAGCTCACCCTCAAGCTAACGGGCAAGTGGAAGTGACTAACAGAATTCTCATTCAAGGATTAAAGACCAAATTGGGGGCTCAGAGAGGAAACTGAGTAGAACAATTGCCAGGAGTTCTGTGGGCCTACAAAACTACACCAAAGACTGCAACAGGGGAAACTCCCTTCAGTTTAGTATACGGGATGGAAGCTATTATTTCGGTCGAAGTTCTCTTAAGTAGCGCTCGGATAGAGGTGTACGAACCAGAGCAGAACCAACTTATCCGAAGCACTGAGTTGGACTTGGTGGAAGAAAAGCGGGAGACGACACGAAGACGAGCATAGCTTTACAAGCAAAGAGTGCAGCAAGTCTTTAATAAGAAGGTGATGCCTCGAAGATTTCAGGAAGGGGATTGAGTTTTGCATAAAGTTAATCCCGCTGGAGACCCTAGAAAGCTAGCTCCAAACTGGGAAGGACCTGTAAATGTAGCACGCGTAGCAGGGTCAGCATATTATCTGAAAGATGACTAAGGCAAAGAACTTCCACGACCTTGGAATGCCATTCATTTAAAACTTTTTCACACTGTATGAGAAGTGGGGAATAGAAGAAGAGGAATTGCGAGACTCCTGAAGGGGTGTACTTCCTAACTTGATTGCATTAATTAGGTGCAAAGTACCCCCAAAATTCATTTAATGAGTCATTTACAAGTGCGATACGGTATCTTTAATAAATTTTGAAAAAAGAAGAAGAAGAGGGAAAGGAAGCTCCCATTTCGAAGCAATATATCGAATTACAGCTTAAATCGGTCGGGAGGATAACGTTGAAAGCCAGCCTCCCAATTTAAAGAGAATGAAGGATAAGTTGGAGGAGGTAATCCTTGATCAGCATATTGCTGAACCGCTTCATTAAATCCGTCCTGATAAGTGGCGCACAGCAAAATAATGAGTCGCTCCTGGTGGTTCGGACGGTCAGGGCTCCGATCCCGATGAAGCCTATGGCATTTTTCTTGTTGTTCTCGAAGCTTTTGGCGTACGTCAACATAGCGTCGCGACACCTCCATAATAGCATCGGCTAGGATGGAAACATCGTCGGCCCGGGAAGTTTGATCCTATCGCATCAAAAGGCCATCTCCATCATGTTCGACGCATGGAGGCCAAATCCCTTCTACCGCTGAGTAGGACTCGCGGCAAGTTCAGTGCTCAATCTCTGGAGGGATGTTTCTAGCCTGCGTAGACGGGCGTGAGCATGCGCCCTAGAATTTATGAGGGATAAGTTTTCTTGTACCTCCTTGCATAAGTGGGTGCGGAGGTCCCCTATTTTATCCTGTGCTTGCTGATATTGAACCTGGAGTCGAGTGATGGTGTCTGAGTCCTGTTGCTTCCCCTGAAGGAGTTCTGCTACCTGTTCTCGAAGGCGGGTCAATTCTTGAGAAGAGGAAGACTCCTTGTCAAGCTGGGTCTGTTGAACCTCCCGCTGTAATAAGGGAGATTTCACACCTGCTCGCTGTTGTTCTTGTAAAGCGGCAATGGTATCAGCATCTTTTTGAATTTGTTGGCGAGCTTCTTCCAATTGCCCCTGGCATAGGTGCAGCTATTGCAACAGGAGCTGTTCTTGATTCTGGGTAGCCGCTAAACCTTCCTGTTGCTGCCGCTCCAATTCCTGAGCTTGGGTTCGGTATTGATGAAGAGAGCAGTTCAATTCTTGGTAGTTGATCAAGGCCTGCCCATCAGTCGTGGAAAAGAAATCGATTAGTAAGATAAAGTTAGGAAAGTTGATGGAAAAACATACCAAATCAAGGGCATGGTGCAAGCTTTCCATGCGAGGAACCAATTCCTCTAAATTTAGGATTCGAAGACTCCTGGGGGAAAGGGAAGAAGATGGGACGAATGAGGTTGAGGGGGGAATTTCACTTATAATGGGGAGAATGGGGGTGGCAGTCAGAGGCAGCAGATCAGGAGCCGGAGGGAGAACATGTGCCATGGCCAGCTATGAGGTAAGCATAGCAGAAAAGACGGAAAGGTGCTGGTTGGACGAGGAATCCGGAGAGGATGATAAGATGAGCACAGGGCTGGAGGAACCTTCGGCGGGAAGGAAAGAAGTAGAAGGACCCTGGCTAGTGCCCATGGGATGAGAAGGGCTCTTCAGGCGATGAGTAGAGGGGGAAGTAGGCAATGAGGAGATATCAATCGTCATGGGTTCAGAGGTGGAATCATATTCAGGGGAAAAAGAAAGTAGAGGTGAGCTAGCCTCTTTCATTGGCTGATATGGAAGTACATCCTCCTTAGGTTTATCCTCAGATTGCGGCGAAGGAGAAGACGACTTCCGAACCTTTATGGCGGAAGGAGAAAGAATGGGGGAGCTAGGGTTTGTAAATGACGGAGGAAATGAGGAGGGGCTGATTACCCCGGTTTCCTCTGGGATGGAGGCAACAAGGGTTCCAGGAGGAGGAGAGGAAGAAGGGCAAGACGGAGAAGATGCGGTGGTGATCGGGGAAGGCGAGGAGGAAGACGAAGCTGACGGCTGACCGGTGCCTCGCTTGGAATGTGAGTAACGGCTCATTATTTCTTGAAAGAAGGTGGAATGCATCTTGTTGGTCTGAGAATAAGGAGAAAGGGCTGAATAGAGGAGTGAGGCAACGGAGTATGGCGGCGGAAAAACGAACAGACGAAGAAGAAGGAGACGAAAAGACAAAGGGATAGAGACAGCAAGAGAAACGAAGACGAAGGATCCCCTATAAAAGGAGGGAAGTATGGGCTTGTAACCACTATTGGGCTCCTCGTTTATAGTGAGAGAGGGTTTATTTTTCTAATGGCCCATTATGTACTAAAGCCCTTATTTCCATGGGAAGGAATGGATGTGAGTGTTCCCCTTCGGGAGGAAAGCAGAAAGAAGGATGATATGAAGGTGTTGCATTCTTTGGGTTGAAGGCCTTTAGGCAATGTATGTTATTATTATTATCCCCGCGAAGCGGAAGATATCCCCGTGTGGTGGTGGAACGGAAGAATCGAGATTCTTCGGTTATATATTATATTATTTTTATCCCCGCGAAGCGGAAGATATCCCCGTGTGGTGGTGGAACGAAAGAACCGAGATTCTTCGGTTATATATTATATTATTTTTATCCCCGCGAAGCGGAAGATATCCCCGTGTGGTGGTGGAACGGAAGAACCGAGGTTTCCTCGGTTATACTTAAATTTTTATCCCCGCGAAGCGGAAGAAATCCCCGTGTGGTGGCGGAACGGAAGAACCAAGGTTTCCTCGGTTATACTTAAATTTTTATCCCCGCGAAGCAGAAGATATCCCCGTGTGGTGGTGGAACGGAAGAACCGAGATTCTTTGGTTATATATTATATTATTTTTATCCCCGCGAGCGCGGAAGATATCCCCGTGTGGTGGTGGAACGGAAGAATCGAGATTCTTCGGTTATATATTATATTATTTTTATCCCCGCGAGGCGGAAGATATCCCCGTGTGGTGGTGGAACAGAAGAACCGAGATTCTTCGGTTATATATTATATTATTTTTATCCCCGCGAAGCGGAAGAAATCCCCGTGTGGTGGCGGAACGGAAGAACCGAGATTTCCTCGGTTATACTTAAATTTTTATCCCCGCGAAGTGGAAGAAATCCCCGTATGGTGGCGGAACGGAAGAACCGAGATTTCCTCGGTTATACTTAAATATTTATCCCCGCGAAGCGAAAGAAATTCCCGTATGGTGGCGGAACGGAAGAACCGAGATTTCCTCGGTTATACTTAAATTTTTATCCCCGCGAAGCGGAAGAAATCCCCGTGTGGTGGCGGAACGGAAGAACCGAGGTTTCCTCGGTTATACTTAAATTCTCTCCCCGCGAAGCGAAAGCAATCTTCGTGTGGTGACGGAATGGAAGAACTGAGGTCTCCTCAGTTATATATCATTTTTGTCCCTGCAAAGCGGAAGAAGTTGAAGTCCTTAATTAAACTTCGTATTATTTTATTCCCGTGCAGCGGTAAAGCAGCAGAGTTGGCTCATTTAGCTACTCTATAGTATTGTATTCATGGTAGGGTAAGAAGGCAGAAGAGCCGAAATATGCCCCAGCTATATGTCAAAAAAAAAAAAAAGTAAAGCGTGGCACAACTCAAGAGACACTGGAAGAAGAAGATAAACAGAGAAAGTTCACTAGTGCGGGAAAATTACATATTCTAGGTCATTTACAAAGAGGAGATAACAAAAGAAACCCTTATACATATAGGGTATTACAACTCTTTGTTGGGAGGAACGGATGGAGCTCCTTTGCGTGGTCGATGTTGGCACAGTAATTGCCAACGGTAAGACTGCTGCAGGAAGATTTGCTTGGATAACTCCTTTTGGGACCCAATCAGTTGTTGACGCAGAGAGCGATTACTGGCGGAAGCTTCCTGCAGCCGTTGTTGCAAATACCTCACCTGCTCCTCCAGGGTAGCTATGTAGCGGCGATCGTCTATCTGTTCTTCAGTGGGAGAGGAACTGCTGCCCTGTTCAGATATTCTGTCCATGGCGAAGGAAAGGAAAGGGAAAAGATGGAAGCCATTTGGTAAGGGTTGGGAGTCTTTATAGCGATGAAGGAGAGGAGCGCATTTATTTACAGAAGAAATAGGGACAATAAATGCCAGTAAAGAAGAGGAAGCGTAGGGGCAGTAGGTGGAAGGTCGCCGGAACTATAACTGTAATTAAGAGGGTCCGAATCCCCGGGAGATGGTAGAAGAAGGTATGTTTGGACCAGATTACAGTCCTTTTGATGACAGAAACCTTACTTCTACGAGAAAAAGACAAAAGCAAATATCAGTTCCCTCCCTTATTTTTATTGACATATTTGAAATGATTACATCAGCTTAATCTATGAAGATCTTCTCTGATTACTTCTAACAGATGAAGCGAGAGAGGTCTCTTTGGGGGGGAGAAGGCGCCAAGATGACCTTGAAGCGCTCGCCTTGAGCCGGAGGAATGGCTGATGGACTTTCATCGAAAGGGGGAGGATGAGCTCTCGCCGAGGAGACTGGGATGAAAGCCAACGCTGGTGGAAGTGGGGGAAGTTCGACAGCAGCACGAGGATCTCCCACTGTATACTCCCATGTGAAGGGAGGATTCCACACCCTATTGCAGAATGAGGGGAATGGGGCACGAAAGGACCTCCCTGTAGGAGGGGTTGGAGTTGGAATGGGAGGCGGAAAAGGAAGGGGGCGGAAGGTTGAAGTGGCGGTTGAGCGGGTCTCCGAGTCTTCAATGTCTTCCGAAACCCAGTCTTGTAGCTCAAAAGATTCTGATTCTGAAGAAATTTCGATGAGGTGTCCCGCTGAAGCCATGATAGTAAGATAGAAGGACAAAGACATGGAGGGCGATGATTTATAATGGAAGGAAAGCGACGGCAGAAGTTCTTGGGAAGGGGAAGAAGATGAAGAGACTGATATCGTTTCCGAAGCAGTAAGAGGGATAGGGAAGATCAACAGGTAAAGGTCATTTAAAGTGTTGGCCGAATCAAAATCGGGACAGATATGAATAATATCATGCAAGACCCTTCGAGCAAATCCCCGAACCAAAATCGGGACGGATATGAATAGTATCATGCAAGACCCTTCGAGCGAATCCCCGAACCAAAATCGGGTCGGATATGAACAATGTCATTCGAGACCTTCCAAGTAAGTCCTCGAACCAACTCGATGATTGCGCCGTACAACACAAGAAAAGGAATGATAGCATAAAAAAAGAGGAAAGATTGGATTTGGTCCAGAATCTTTGACTCGCAAGAAGACATACAAGGGTGATGATAAAAGTTATGGTTAACATAATTATTTTTCAGTACAAGAAGTGGAACATTAGAAGCTACAATTCGAATAATTCAGGAGGACACTTGGCTAGGGCGTCTACAGGATTTAAGTAGCTGGTGTCCGTGCCAAAGAGTGGGTATCCTCGTTCGGCGTTTTGAGCCAAAGACCCCTCAAAGCCTAATATAAATAGGTCTACCCCCTTCTTGACGTATCGCCCCTTAAGATCGGCTTCTTGCTCCTTCAGCTGATCTTGACATTTGGCTAGCTGGGCTTGACTTTCCGCCAATTTAGTCGCCAAGGCATCTTTTTCGGTGGCTGCCTGTATAGCTTGCTGTCCCAGAGTTGAAAGAGCTTTAAAGTACTCTTTGTGAAGGGTGGACTGTTGCCAAGCCACCGGCGATAAGGTTTGAGGAAGAGCCACCACCATGGAGGAAAGCTCTTGACATTTTTCTATACAGGATTTCTTGGTAGCTTCCCAGGCTTGACGCTCCAGTTTAAGCCGGTGGCGTTCTTGCTAAAGCTGTAGAATTGTAGTCGAGGAGTCAGCAGCTTTCATCATGGCGTCCCCAAGATACCCTTTATATTCCTTCAGTTCACGGGCCAAGACGTCCACCTGTTGCAGTTCACTGGATTGTAAGAAGATGCGCTGTTCAAGATCTTCATTTTTTCGCTGCAGCTCCTCCTTTTCGCTCTGGACCAGGGCCAATTGCGTCATCGCATCTTCACATTGGCCCCTCAGGTCAGCTTCCTTCGCCTCTTTCTCGCTTAATTGCTGGACAAGCTTTTTCTGTTGCGTTATAGAGGCGAAATGATGTGTTTCTATGCTGGACTGGAATCGAGCCAGTCGAACTACAATTTTGTGATGTTGGGTGAAGGCCTAAAGGGAAGGAAAAACCATCAGTATATGTTGGCATATATAGAGATACATATAGTGAAGATAAGACTAAGACAATAAATACCTCAGCCAGCAATTTGCCCACTTGTTCGTACGGGCCTTGCACGCCCGACTGGTTGAAGAATTTTATTTCCAAAGGGTGACGAATCTGTAACAATGACCCCAATGTAGCTCTCGCAGGGGTCGAAATAGGAAGGTTATCTCCTTCGGAAGGAAGATTGGGGCCGACGCGTTGGAGGGGAGTAGGAGAGGTAAGTGTGTCTAAGGGGATCGGGGCAGATAGGGATTTGATTCGGGATGGTTCGGGAGAATCATGAGGATGGGATGAGGAGGTAGGAGAGTGGGAAGAGGAATCTCCCTCTCGAATAGATGAAGATGGAGCTGCTCGGGTGGTGCCTCTCCTCTTTGGTTCATAAATGGTTAGGGATTGTGAACCAAGTTGATCAGAAGAGGAAGGGAGAAGAGCTGATGAGCTGGGAGCTCCCTTCTTAACAAGCCGTAACTTCTTCCGAGGGGAAGAAGGGGCTGTTGTTGATTTACCCCTCTTCGTGGAGGTTTTCTTCTGCCTGGCCGCCTTAATCTCTTCTCCCTTCACCAAAGCGTCCTGCATCAGATTATCTACACAAGGTGTCGGTTAGCAAGAAGGTTGATATAGATAAAAAGTTGTACTGAAGAGTAAGTATAGTCCTACCTACTGCATCTAACGCCGTGGAAGGGAAGAGAGACAGCCCGAAATGGTTCAGAAGGGGAGTTTTCATTAGGTGGTTTGAACAATAATGTGACTCCCCTAATATTCTATAGACTTCCAAGAAAGGACATTTGGTCCTCATTTCTCGGAAAGGAGGTAGCTCGGGGAGTCCTAGCTTCCATGTTTCCGAGTGGGGTAGGGGTACTAGAAGTTGAACGAAGAAGTATAATTCTTCCCATCCTTTATGGGAAGTGGGCAGGTTCATAAGAAATTGACAATCGGAGCGGCTAGATAAATAAAAAAAGACCTGCTTTGGAAGATTTTAGTTGAAAGAAACAATGAAATATTTGAGGGGTTAGGGAAAGGTTTAGGTGTTGGAACACCATGAGAGCCCCTGACAAAATATGAAAGGAATTAGGGGTGAACTGGTTTAAAGGAAGTCCGTAAAAGTCCAAAAGGTCTAGATGAGCGGGAGGCGCTGGTAGACATAGGCCATTAAGAAACTGTTCGGAGAAAAAGCACGTTGAACCAGGAGGAGGATTATTGGGCCGATGCATCTTGGTAGTAAAACAACATTTTATAGAAGAGTCTATATATTGGTCCTTAAGATTAAAGAAATAATGATTGCAATCTAGTTGAGTTATGGTATTCTCGTACCATGCGGGTGAAGGGATGGCCTTAGGAGCCATAAGTGTGAACAAGGCAGAGTACTTACTCGGGGTTTGGAAGAAGAACGTACGAGAAGAAGGTTGGGTCGCTGGAACACCGCCGGTGAAAGTCGCAGAAGTAAAGAAGCGGAAGGGATAGGATTGCTGGGCATGTTAAGTAATACCTAAAAGAAAAAGGCGGAGGTTTATATATGGTTTTTCCGTGACGGTTCGACTACAGGAGAGAAAAGAGGAGCGGGGCCCATGGGCTCATTAGGTCGTCGTACGTATATGCAGTAAAGCTTTAGAAACTGAGTAAATCTGAATTAGTAAGGCCAAGGATGGAGTAAGAACCTTATATATAGTGGGAAAGTCAAGCTTATAACTTCGCTTAACTATTTTTTGGGGTTGACTAATGATACATCCGTTACTTCTTCTCTACGCACTAGATAGAAGAGCTTATAGGCAAAGTATTACCCGAACCAATTAGAGGGTTCAGTAGAAGAAAAAGAGAGGAATTGGCATGCGCTACGGAATAATTGATACGGGAAAGTAAGTGAAGGTAATCGGCACGGCAAAGCGGAGAAGTACTTCGTTGGGAAATAGGCTAGAATCGGTTCGACCGCATAAGCCTAAAGGTAGACGGAGTGGATCATAATCGGTTCGCCCAGATAAGCCTAAAGGTAGACGGGGCGGATCGTAATCGGTTCGGCCAGATAAGCCTAAAGGTAGGCGGGGCGAATCGTAATCGGTTCGGCCAGATAAGCCTAAAGGTAGACGGGGCGGATCGTAATCGGTTCGGCCAGATAAGCCTAAAGGTAGACGGGGCGGATCGTAATCGGTTCGGTCACACAATCCTAAAGGTAGACGAGTTGAATAAGAATCGGTCCGGCCAAATGAGCCTTAAGGCTATATTACCCGTGGGCTATGAACCTAAGTTAGTTTCGCCAAAAGTAGAAGGTTGAGGGGGGCAAGCTAACCTAGTTCACTGAAATATGGAAGAGGAGGTAGTATGTAACAGAAAAGGGAGGTCCCCACATAATATTCTGAGGAGCCTTCGCCCCTCGTACTTGTAACAGAATTATTCTCCAGGTGGACATGGTGGCCACGTGTACGGTGAGAACCACTCGCAAGACAGCGATGGATTAGAGAAGGAGGATAAAAGGGAAGAGGAGAGGAGAAGGAAGGGATCCGCAATCATTCCATCAGACAGAAAACAAGGACACAGGAGGGGAAGGAGGAGAGCTGTCATCACTTCACCGGAGAAGAAGAGCTGCGACCTTGATCTTGTGATACACGTATTCTTTCTTGTATTTGTAAGCCCCTGTAAGAGGTTTTCTCCTCGACTCGGGAAGTTTCCTTTCCGTAAAAGAGGACATTCATAGTGGAAAGTTCTTGGGCATTGTCTCCGGTGAGAGAGCTCACCTCCGTGGAGTAGGAATACTCATTCCGAACCACGTTATATCTTGTGTTCAAGTTTCCGCTGTTTGCTTGGGGTTTTGCGTTTCTTGATTTCGTCTTCCACACCCATTCTTACTGTTGCGGCCAGCGAGAACCCTCCCCAAAAGCTCCCTTCGTGACTTCGTCGCGTCGAAAGGGGGTAAAGCAAATTTTCCTCGCCGCATCATTTTACATGTGATAAATTTATTATAGATGAGAATATCAAACTGCATATGGTTTGAACTAACCCCATTGCTAAAACAAAAATGCAAATAAATTTAGAATAGTAGTGCGCGTATAGATTAATGTAGTTGATATTGTGCATGCATTGAAATAGGTTGGAATGATTTTGCTTTTATAGGTGAGGGAATATTTCATAGCCAATATTTTGGCCAAAAAAAGATCAAAATTATAAATAAAAGACCACGGACATATTCTGTCACACCCCGAGAGTATGTCGTACCAAAAAGCAAACGGATGACATCTTCCCTGTACGTGGCAACATATCGGGTTAATACAAGGCCCGTAGGCCCACAACAACATGACATATATATGGATAATACTAAACAATACATCCACAACAACACAAATGTGCGCACCGGTGCGACTCTAACATACTACACAAAAATAACATACAAACCAACAGTGAAATACAACACTGATTATACATGGCCATAATACAAAACAACAGCGGAAGCAAATACCTGGAAAACCCCAATTGTTCGGTGTGAGATGGGATCAGCTGGCAGAGCTCCGAACATCCAAGGAATTTTCAACCTGTTATCTGGGGGACAGGAAACCTAGGGTCCAGGGGTGGTGAGTATAAACTTAGGGGTAATATATAGAAAGTGCATGAACAACATATAAGGATATAGAGATCTACAAGTATACATGTGAAGATCTACAAGTATACAGCATGAGTCCAATAGACATACAATTCTATCCAAATCTAGTAACAAGTAACCATAGTATAGTCATACTCAATGTATATACTAAACTGATCAACTGAACATGAAGTAATGTACCAACGTACCTGACGGTCTGCAACACCATATGCTATATCATCCTGAATAGGTATACAATAACATAACCCATATAATTTACCAGGTCAATCCCATACCTGACCAACGCTCAGACATATGAACAATATATAATCACAGATAATAACAACCCGGTCCATACCACACTATAACATGACGCTAATCAAATGCATACAATAGTCTGGACCAACACATATATCATGCTCAACACATAGCAGTATAAAATATGCAAATGACATGTATCATGATGTACAAACATATGCAGTAAACAAATGCAGCATCTCACAGGCATATGTAAAACATATATCAAATACATGCATACATATATATCAGCAATGCATATGCATGGCCATGTCTGCGGACCCGTCCAACCACGACCCCAGTATGGCCCGGGTGGCACGACATGACGACTAGCTCGACTCCAGCTGCTAATACTCTCGAGTGACCGAGTTGGGTAGTATGAATGAGTAACATATAAGCGTAAAAAGCTAACTACTCCCCAGGGGGTCCCTGTTGCTGGTCGCTCCGTCACTACCCATGAGTAGACGAGCTCTGCACACAGGACAACTGCACATCACACAACCACCGTCTATAGTGGGCGAGTGCTAACACCACTCTCCTCAGTGGCCAGGTGCGCATCTCTAGCTACCACCATCCATAGTGGCCGAGCGTAGCACATCTAATGCTCTGCCCTCAACCCTGCTACCACTACCCCGAGTGGCCGGGGAGACAGGATGACTAACGACCCGTCTCAACCACAAGGGAGACCCAGTCAACAGCATGCATGCAAATGTAATGATGCATAGCTCCACACAAGTATCCTCGCAACACTCCCTATCTCACAGGGAGTCCTGGTCAACCAAAAGTCAACTATGCAAGGACTACAATCCACAAGACTCTCTCTATCGTACAAAGAGTCATACTCATCTGACAGTCAATAACGCTAAGACCTCTAGTCAGTAGCGAGATACTATTGACCATCCATATAACCATACACAGATATACGATCCATAATGGATATACAATAATGCTAGGACCTCTAGTCCATAACCACATACTGACAACCACACACATTTATCTATGCATGGACAACTAGATCCACCATAGATGCACAACTAACATGTGTACGATACAACAATCGACTTCATAACCCAAACCATCACCTAACCCTAGTGATGTAACACAGTAATCCAATCTGAGGTCACAAGGATAACCCTAACCACCTGTACTTACTGAACATCCATCGACTAACACATAATAGGGTTTATAGTTCCTATTCGTGCTAGATAATCAATGAAATAACAACAATATCTCAAAGGTCAAAGGCAGTACAAGCATATGATTAAATAAGAGTGGGTTTAAGGTAAACAAGTATAAACATATATCCAAATTCATGCACTGGAATTTTGTCAAAACTACCGGACCAGGTAGATATTACCCACCTGATACGAAGCTCGAATAATCCTCACAGTCGTGGACCTGCTTCGTATTCCAAACCTGCACATAATAGCAACAATGATACAAGTATCCAACAAACGTAGGAACTAAACATTACATCGTTCCTATACTCGCATCCTTTCCTCGTCTACGAGGTAGAAATCCTGATTACCCAAATTTGATACACCATAATCAGACTCGCTCCCACATCACAAGAGATTAACAAAAGATGCAGCCATTGGACTATACACTAACCATAGAAATCTCCACAGTCACTGCCAATCCAGATTTAATCTCCTCATCTACCAAAATCAATCCTCTAAGCCACTTGGTCACTCCCCTATTGGATCAATCAAACCCGGCTACAACTTCCTCCACACACAGCCGACACAAAACGTAAAGCATCACCCCATATCCTACAGCTATGACAATTTACCTCCAGCTTAATTCTTAATCTGAAACTTCTTCTTCCACACACACCCGACACTGATCAACAACTCCACAACATCGAAGGAAGAACACAGCTTACACCTTACTGCTTCAACTATACAGCCGGCACTACACAACATCACCCTTAGCATCCCCGATCACACCGAAAATCCGAAACAAAATTGAACACACAACAAGTAAGAGGGAAATAGATCGGAACTTACCAACACCTGGGATCCATCGTCGTTACTCCTTCCCTAATCCCTTGCTCACCGAAGACAGTCCAAGCTCACACTGCCAACCACGGATCCAAGCTCAAATAGAAATCCCACAGCTAAAATCTCAGCTCATATCTCAAAGAAGGAAGGAGATCGATCCTTACCTAACTCCGGTGACGGTCGGTGGCGAAATCCTCGATTGGCAGCTCACTGCCGCGACAACGACGTCGCCTGTCCGTCGGAAGTGTCGCTGCATTTTTCCCAAGTGAGAACCCCTTGATCCCTGGCCGGAGATCAGCCCAGTGGGGCGCCGTCGAGCTGCTCGCCCTGGACGCCGACGAGTGGAGATCGGTGACGAAAACCGCACGGAGCAGAGCAATGACGCGGTGAAGAAGAAATGGGGATCGCGATACACTTGGTTCGTTCAACAACTTTTTAATGTTTTTCGACCGATTCGGTTAAACTAGCCCAATCCCATTGGATTCAGCTCAGCCGGTTCAACCCTTAACCCAAGTCAAGCCCAGTTTCAGCCCAACTAGCTAATCAACTTAATTAGCCCACTAATTAAGCCAATTAATCTACTCATTAACCTCAATTAATTAAATGGTTAATTCATAATAATAATTTTTTTTCTATATCTTACATTCTCCCCCACTAATAAAAATTTGGTCCCCAAATTTCTGACTCATGTACGAGTACGAGATGTCAAAACAATCATCTCAAGTATCTGGAGAAAAGGCACACACCTCAATTGTCTAAGTGGGGTTCTGAGTTCGAATATCATATTCCAGCTCTTATACGGTCTCAGCCAACCTATTTAGAGGTTAATAATTGTACCAGAGTGGAGCTCTATACCCGTGACCGGTGGGAGACTTTGTCAGAATCGTAAGATGAATCATGAATCACTATCAGAAATGATATTCAAGGTTACTCCATGGATATAATTTCATCAAGAGATCCAACAAAATTCATCTTACGGCTCGGAAGAAAATGAACGGACCTAGCTAATCGATCATCGAATACCCAAATTCTATCAAGTCCTTTCCGAATTCGAGATAATCTTCCAACGTTGTCCATCGTACTAGGCTACCACTTCCATCACGGTACGTAACCCTACTGGTCATTAATATTCCACTTTTACATGTTGGCACACCAACATCAAACTACAGAATCATCCATGTCCCACATATCGTTCCACCAACCGGAACGTCTCAATGCTCACTATTTTCGGATACACTCCGAATAAATCATCACTCTCGAATAAAGAGTCTCCTGAAACAACTCATCCTAAATCGAATGCAACTCTCGGAACCACTATCCTTCTCATAGACGGAGAACTATTCTCATAAGAGAAATTAATCTAATGTCCAAAATTCACTCTGTCACCCAGAACTGAAAGGAATTGGAAGACTATAATGACTAATCTCGCTAGTTTCTCAACCAGCATACACATAATATATGTCCCATTCAACTGCATCGGGATCGCTCCTAATCCCTGAAATGATGCACCTACGTACAATACTCTTCCATCCATATCGGACGGATTAACTAACACTGACACAAAAGTCAGCCACCGTCTAGGCCTTGAAACCTAGATTCCCAAGCTTCCGACTAAGTGATTCCCATCACTTCCTTAGTCCAACAAATCTATGGTATAGTAACTCTAGAGCATCCTATCCACATCTATGGTAAATACAAAATCAATCTAGGGAAACCACAACTTCCCTCAAGATTGGGAATATATCCATAAATATATCCTCCACAGATATGATGACAATCGATCTCAAATACTCCAAGAGTACTTGATTCCTCAAGTCCATGAACGACTAAATCGTCGATAAGTCTAACAACATTATCAACATCTCCTAAAATTCATACCAAGTATGAAATGTCGTCTTCTACACACCTGCATCCTTTTACTCTAAGCTGATGATCGCTCAATCATCACACCGATATCGATAACTGTATGACACCAAGTCACTACAATATCAGCACTCCAATCGTAGATCAACCCTAGAGTATACACAGGTATTCGTTAACTGATCTCAATAGATCATCTATCCACAACGACGGATATTCATCCTCAACCACTACTGCTTTCCATCATCCATAATCGATGTATAACCCCAAAGGTTCATCTCTCTTTTAATAAAGAGTTACGAGTCTTCTCAAGAAAAAAAATACTAGGAGAGATAAATCCCCTCATGAGAAATACTGGGACGGATAAATATTCCATCCTACACCTCCTATAATCGCAACTTACGTTCTTCCAATTTTCACAGTGTTTAGCAACACCGATACCCATAAAATCATCTCCCGGTATGAGGTCCCCAATATCAGAACTATTTCCGAAATCACCTCAATCGCTTACTCCACTTGCCCATGCAATGACAAGCCCGGGAGTTCATCCGAATCTATATCCGAATACTCTCGAATTATATGCACATTCGAGATACATGTTATACCCTCATTTCAACAATTTAACTATCCGCAAGGATATGTCTATAATAAAGATATGTCTAGCAAAGGCTAAGGGTATCCCTTGACTTCTTGATTGTTGGTCAACATCTCACCTGACGATAGAGATACCACCAATCCATAAGTCGATAGGAACCCATCTAATACTATCTAAGAATGTTCTAGACCTGGCTACCGGTGACTATCAGTATCTCCCAATATATCCACACAGGGTAAACTAAGGTAATACCCCAAATGATCAATTCTTCGGTCTACTATATCTCTTCTCGAGTAATCATGTAAACTCGCCCAACATCTGTTCTTGACGGCTGAGCTCAAGTAGCTGCAAAAGTCTGCCATGGAGGAACTGAAATCAACTGCTGAACTGAGATACAAACTTAAACAACCACAATGGAGATGGTAAACACTATGTACTGGCAAAGGATACACATCCAGCTGTAAAATACTAAAGAACTGTCAACATCATAGCACGCTCCATCTCTGTGAAAGGTATAACTACATCTGGAGAATACGACATAGATATGACCATCGTCGTATACTCTCTCTCCTCTGAACAAATCATAACTACGCCTGGGAAAATAATAGTTGCTGTCGTCTGGGAAGGTAACAGTTGCTGTCGTCTGGGAAGGTAACAGTTGTTGTCTGAATATCTGAATCTTCTGAGATGTCTTCGGCTGATACTGCTGAGTAACTTACTTCTTCCGGATGAAAGTATCAAAGAGCTCCAACTATATCTGAGGTAGTAGATCGCTGCTGATATGATACTCTATTTTTCTGTCATGATCTCGGCTTCCGAGGTTGTGGATCGTCCGCTCGAAAGCATCCTCCATAGTCTTCCACTGAGTACATACTCTCATCGTAGATACCGGCTGCTTATAGTAGAAATAGATACAATGGTCCATCGAATAATCTGACTCTGTGTCTCGTCGTAACCCGCACTGCACACACATAATCTCCCTTCGGAGTCTTTCCTCTGAGTTCACTGATAAACATGAGAAGCTGCTGACAATCTGCAATCGGTCTTCTATGATCAAAAAAACTCTCCAATAGTCGCTCGTGACTCATGACTTTAATCTTGCTCCTTTTATCCAACATTTAGAGATTTCAGATTCCAATAATTTGACTTGCAATATCTGCTTATCAAATCTCCAACTCTTTAAAATACTTGCTACATAGTCATTTCTATACACATGACTCGGTCTATCCACTTCTGGTAGGATCTGGTAGGAGATCCAAACATTCTGATCAAGATGTCAACCGATAACCCATGGGTGGCCAAAACCAACCCAATCACATTCTTGGGCTATTAAATGGTCGTAACCTTCACAAGTCTAACGACTCTGTATGGTACTCCCATTACCAAACAATCACCCTACTCGATGCCCAAGAATTTCCTGACAATGAGTCAAAAATGACGTGGGGAAATACTATCTCACAACATCACTGAACTGTGACCAAGTGATACATCATTTCCCGTAGGTTATTTCCTATATCTTCCACCAAGTATCGGTTATATCCGGATAATGGTATTCAACTAACACTACTATCTTCGTATAACACGAGTTAAGTACCCAAAAGTACTCTCAAAGTTATACAACCAAGCATGACCAATTCAGGGATCAAAATCCCTATGAATATCTCCAAACTAATCCTCTACTATCTGCATCAGCAATAGTGTACTCGCTTGTCCATTACCCATAGGTAATGATCTAACTAACATAATTAGTGAAAATCTTAGGACTATAATCCTTGATCTCCACAAGAGATGTGACTACTAACCCCTGCTATCCGACTCGGTATCAGTCGGCTCTCAAAGGTAATTCACCTTTTCGACAGTAGGTACATGTCTAATAACCTCAATATGTCGTTCCCGTGGTCAACTCAAATCACAGTTACGAATACTAACTAACACCCTACAAGTCATCCCAATTATAAGCAACTAAATGCATAACCAATAGAAGGATATGTAATAACTGTTAACATACCTTAAACCTTGTAGCTCGGAGATGTCCGCAATAGCCAGATCCTAGAACTCACAAAACCAAAACCGAGTAAAGCAAAACTCGATGTCCGAACGAAATAAAATCCGAAAATGGACTTCACAACCTAGGGCTCTGATACCAATAAAATTGTCACACCCCGAGAGTATGCCGTACCGAAAAGCAAACGGACGACATCTCCCCTGTACGTGGCAACATATCGGGTTAATACAAGGCCCGTAGGCCCACAACAACATGACATATATATGGACAATACTAAACAATACATCCACAACAACACAAAGGTGCGACTCTAACATACTACACAAAAATAACATACAAACCAACAGCCAAATACAACACTGATTATACATGGCCATAATACAAAACAACAGCGGAAGCAAATATGTGGAAAACCCCAATTGTTCGGTGTGAGATGGGATCAGCTGGAGGAGCTCCGAACGTCCAAGGAATCTTCTACCTGTTATCTGGGCTACAGGAAACCCAGGGTCCAGGGGTGGTGAGTATAAACTCAGGGGAAATATATAGAAAGTTCATGAACTACATATAAGGATATAGAGATCTACAAGTATGCATGTGAAGATCTACAGGTATACAACATGAGTCCAATAGACATACAATTCTATCCAAATCTAGTAACAAGTAACCACAGTATAGTCATACTCAATGTATATACTAAACTGATCAATTGAACATGAAGTAATGTACCAACATACCTGACGGTCTGCAACATCATATGCTATATCATCCTGAATAGGTATACAATAACATAACCCATATAACGTACCAGGTCAATCCCATATCTGACCAACGCTCAGACATATGAACAGTATATAATCACAGATAATAACATCCCGGTCCATACCACACTATGACATGACGCTAATCAAATGCATACAACAGTTTGGACCAACACATATATCATGCTCAACACATAGCAGTATAAAATATGCAAATGACATGTATCATAATGTACAAACATATGCAACAAACAAATGCAGTATCTCACAGGCATATGTAAAACATATATCAAATACATGCATACATATATATCAGCAATGCATATGCATGGCCATGTCTCATGACTGGCCCAACCACGACCCCAAGATGTCCCGTGGCACTAAGATGACGACTAGCCCGACTCCAGCTACCACTACTCTCGAGTGACCGAGTTGGGTAGTATGAATGAGTAGCATATAAGCGTAAAATTCTAACTACTCCCTGGGGGTCCCTACTGCTGGTCGCTCCGTCACTACCCATGAGTAGACGAGCTCTGCACACAGGATAACTACACGTCACACAACCACCGTCTATAGTAGGTGAGTGCTAACACCACTCTCCTCAGTGGCCAGGTGTGCATCTCCAGCTACCACCATCCATAGTGGCCAAGCGCGGCACATCCAATGCTCTGCCCTCAACCCTGCTACCACTACCCCGAGTGACCGGGGAGGCAGGATGACTGACGACCCGTCTCAACCACAAGGGAGACCCAGTCAACAACATGCATGCAAATGTAATGATGCATAGCTCCACACAAGTATCCTCGCAACACTCCCTATCTCACGGGGAGTCCTGGTCAACCAAAAGTCAACTATGCAAGGACAACAATCCACAAGACTCTCTCTATCGTACAAAGAGTCATACTCATCTGACAGTTAACCATGCTAAGACCTCTAGTCAGTAGCGAGATACTATCGACCATCCATATAATCATACACAGATATACGATCCATAATGGATATACAATCATGATAGGACCTCTAGTCCATAACTACATACTGACAACCACACATATTTATCTATGCACGGACAACTAGATCCATCATAGATGCACAACTAACATGTGTACAATACAACAATCGACTTCATAACTCAAACCATCACCTAACCCTTGTGAGGTAACACAGTAATCCAATCTGAGGTCACAAGGATAACCCTAACCACCTGTACTTACTGAACATCCATCGGCTAACACATAATAGGGTTTATAGTTCCTATCCGTGCTAGATAATCAATGAAATAACAGCAATATCTCAAAGGTCAAAGGCAGTACAAGCATATGATTAAATAAGAGTGGATTTAAGGTAAATAAGTATAAACATATATCCAAATTCATGCACTGGAATTTGGTCAAAACTACCAGACCAGGTAGATATTACCCACCTGATACGAAGCTCGAATAATCCTCACAGTCGTGGACCTGCTTCGTATTCCAAACCTGCATATAATAGCAACAATGATACAAGTATCCAACAAACGTAGGAACTAAACATTACATCGTTCCTATACTCGCATCCTTTCCTCGTCTACGAGGTAGAAATCCTGATTACCCAAATTTGATACACCATAATCAGACTCGCTCCCACATCACAAGAGATTAACAAAAGATGCAACCATTGGACTATATACTAACCATAGAAATCTCCACAGTCACTGCCAGTCCAGATTTAATCTCCTCATCTACCAAAATCAATCCTCTAAGCCACTTGGTCACTCCCCTATTGGATCAATCAAACCTGGCTACAACTTCCTCCACATACAGTTGACACAAAACGTAAACCATCACCCCATATCCTACAGCTATGACAATTTACCTCCAGCTTAATTCTTAATCTGAAACTTCTTCTTCCACACACACCCGACACAGATCAACAACCCCACAGCGTCGAAGGAAGAACACAACTTACACCTTGCTGCTTCAACTATACAGCCGACACTACACAACATCACCCTTAGCATCCCCGATCACACCGGAAATCCGAAACAAAATTGAACACACAACAAGTAAGAGGGAAATAGATCGGAACTTACCAACACCTGGGATCCATCGTCGTTACTCCTTCCCTAATCCCTTGCTCACTGAAGACAGTCCAAGCTCACACTGCCAACCACGGATCCAAGCTCAAATAGAAATCCCACAGCTTAAATCTCAACTCATATCTCAAGGAGATCGATCCTTACCTAACTCCGGCGACGGTCGATGGCGAAATCCTCGATTGGCGACTCGCCGACAACGATGTCGCTGTGAAGTGTCGCATTTTCCCAAGTGAGAACCCTTGATCCTCGGCGGAGATCACCCGAGGCCGTCAGCCGCCGCCGGATGTCGACGAGTGGAGATCGGTGACGAAAACCGAACGGAGCAGAGAAATGACATGGAGAAGAAGAAATGGGGATCGCGATGCACTTGGTTCGTTCGACGGCTTTTTAATGTCGTTCGACCGATTCGGTTAAACCAAACCAATCCCATTGGATTCAGCTCAACCGGTTCAACCCTTAACCCAAGTCAAGCCCAATTTCAGCCCAAGCACAGTTTCAGCCCAACTAGCTAATCAACTTAATTAGCCCACTAATTAAGCCAATTAATCTACTCATTAACCTCAATTAATTAAAGGGTTAATTCATAATAATAATTTTTTTTTTCTGTATCTTACATATTCAAAGGACAAGAAAAGACACAATGATGCTCATTTTGCTTGAATTCATACTTTTAGAGTCATCAAATTTGTTTTAGCCAAAATGATTTTATGACTAAAATAACTCGATAGACAAAAAGGACTTAAAATCTTATATGAAGAGCATAATTTGATTCTAGAGACTATTAAGAATTCAATGGTGTCCATTTTGCACAAATATGAACTATTTTGACATTGTCAAATTGTTGTAGCTAAAATAGTTTAATGGTCTCAAAGTGCTCCAAATTTTAAATAAAAGAGAAATATAATTAAAGGACAAATAGGGATGCAATGATGTACACTTTTATGAATCTTAGCCCACTAGGGCTATATTTTGCCCTAAATAATTTGTCAGCAAAAAAAAACTTAAAATCTTGAACAAAAATAATACATAGATTTAGGGAACGAGTTGCCCATTTTATAAAAATTTGAACCTTTTAGTGCCATGAAGCATGTTTTGGCCAAAACAAAATGCATATATAAATTTACTGAACTAGTAAAGATGGAAGGTTGCTTATTTGACATGAATTTGAGCCCTTTTGGTTGTCAAGATATATTGGGCAAAGTAAGCTGATAATAAAAAAGGGTTTAAAATTGACAACAATGTGTTGGGAACATTGACATTGCTAGAGAGGAATGACCAATGATTCACGAGTTGTCACATATTTTGCTCGTCTACGAAGAATTAATACATAGTAGAAAAAAATATATAAAATAAATAAATAACACATGCATAATACCTCAATTTTTATGTAGATCGAAACTATTGATTCCTACTTCACGATCTAATTTTACCGATATCACCACTATATTTTTCTCATTCTCGAATATCTTCTGGAGATGAAAAAACCTTTTACAATATATGTTTTTTACGAGTAATACAAAGAAGAAAATAAAGATAAAAATGTAAATGAAAATATATTTACAAATGGATTTTACTTTTGTTCGCTTTCTTGTTGTTTTGGAATGCTCTCTAAAGGTTTGAAATGTAGCGACACTTCCCCTTTGAAGTCTCCAAGAACAGACTTCAAAATCTTTCACGAAATTCTCTTTTATAGGCTTTAAGTCTCGATTGATTTTCACCTCATAGTCAACTACTTATCACCATCAATTGATTATTCCATTATAGATTCGATTGTTTCACCTGCAGAATGATTCTTTCCAACTCAAATTTGACCACTATAGTTGATTGCTTATTACAATCAGTCAATTGTTGCTAAAACAGTCAAGTCCGTCAATCATGTTCTAAACTCTCTGTTCACTTGAATAGTAATATTAGTCAATTGTTCATTTCTAACAATCGACTAATGATGATTAGTCGAGTTGAACAATCAAGTTTCAAACTCTCTTAATATCAGTCAATTGCTCCTCTCTAGTAATCGATTAATGATGATTAATTGAGTTGAATAGTTATGTTTCAAATTCTTTATTTTCTCAAATAGTGACATTAGTCAATTGCTCGTCTCCAACAATCGACTAATCAATTCCAAAACCCTTGTAAACTTCCTTAAACTCCTAATCTCGGGGTATGATTTAGTCAATTGCAATTGCATAGTAGTCTACTAATATTGCTATTAGCCTTTCCAAGGTTGAAACCTTACTTTGCTTAGCATCTGATAGACCTTAAACTATCATAATTTCTTTCGCTTAGCATCCGGTCATCCTTGATCTTATAATACTTCATTCGCTTAGCATCCGATTAACCTTGAATTACCAAGGCTTCATCATTGCCAAACTGTCTGTTCTCTTTGACCTGTTTAGACTTCCCTTCTCATGTCAAGCATCCGATCAACCTTGATCTAATGAAATTTCATCATTACCAAACATCCAATCCTCAAGTTGTTTGGACTTCTTCTTGTGTCAAGTATTTAATCAACCTTGATATGCTAGAACTTCATCATTGTTAAACATTCAGTCCTTATTGATCTATTTGGACAGTCTGTTCATGTCTTATATCTAATCCTTCTTGATCTATTAGGGCTTCCATCCATGTATCTAACATTCAATCCTCCGTGTTCTATTAAGATTTTCATCCACGTACCTAATATTCTATCCTCTGTGACCTGTTAGAACTTTCATTCACATGTCTAACATTTAGTCCTTTGTGACTTGTTAGGATTTTCGTTACACGCCAAGTGTCTGATCCTCCACCATAACTCATCCATTGGAGGAATCTGAAAAACAGATGCTCTTGTGTCTCCTCCTCATGTCTGCAAAAAGCACACCACCTATCCTCAAGGTACTCTAGCCTTTCTCTAGCGAGAAGTTTCCATTGTGACAACATCTATAGCATGTCTGCATAACACAGTTGTAGGTATGTTTTCACACTATATTCGCCCATGGCTTCTTAGGATTAGGCTTTTTGAAGAAATCATAAGTGTACTTCGTTCAGTTACGTATTGCTGATACAAAAAGGATAGAATCGTGTTATTATATGATTAACGTGAATGGTCCCAATGGTGTCTCATATCTGCAAGAATCTCTTGATCAGTGAGGAGTCTATGCGTGATGCTTGCCAAGTTCAAATGTTTGCTTGACTCAAGTATGTATTATGTATCCATTTAGTCCATAATGTATCCTGTTTCTCTTGGATCTATCATGGTACTTTTTCCAGTAATGTTAGGTTCCAAGCTTTTAAATCTTTAAATGCTAGCCATCCTTCATCCTTTGGGATGCACATATCTATCTAAAATATTGGTAGATACTTAGATGTCCACATAAAAGATCTACAAATATTGTAAATGAGGTTTATAATACCATATGTCAATGAAAGAATCGATAATTAGAAGCATTCCATAACTTGAAGGGTTGATGCGATAAATTGTGCCTTCCCTACATAGGATAAGGTCTTCCTCGATCGAGCATTAATTCTCCTGATAAGGGAATCCAAAAGGGACTATATCAAACACCTTGTGTAAAATACAGGAAAATAAAATAATACTGGTTAATTAGGGAAAATATCCTATGGGATTTTTCAGGAATTTTTAGAAATTTTTCTGGATTTAAATGGATTTCTTATGATATTATATACGGAAAGATTTAATAGGTTTTTACAAGGCCTGTTTAGATTATCCATTATTGAGGAGTTAATAAGTTTTATTAACCTAAGGTTTAAATAGAAAACCTAAGTTTTCTTTTTCTCATTTTTCTTCCACACCACAACCACCACTTTCCTCATGATCTCCTTCCTCGCGACAATTCTTTCTCAACGCGACCCTTCTCTTCACCGCGTGATCTTCTCTTCTCGTGATTCCTCACCGTGACCTCCTCTCCGCCACGCCCAACCTTCCCTCTTTCGCTCTCGTTCCTTCTTCCTTGCGGCAAGCAATGATGACCAACCTTGACGGTGCCTACAGGCGAGCCGACGGCGAGCGCGCAAGCTGGGAGGTGGCGTCGGTGGCGGCTGCACCTTGTTCTGACCTAGGGCCATGATCTTCGCCGGAGCTAGACTTTCTGCATGTGGGATTAGGGCAGTCGGGTGGAGACTGCCGCGGGTGTGGGAGATACCCTTCTAGCCGAGCGTCGCCGGAGAAAGTGGTTTAGGGCAGCCGGGATTTTACTCCGGTGAACAGGGTTGGGGAAATTGCTGTCGGAGGAGTCTCAATTGCTGATATATGTCTTGATTTCCTTTGTTTTTCTTTCTATCCATTTCGATTCCGTGGAATTTCTATTGAGTATTGGACTGTGGGTGTCAATTTGCTCGATTGTGGCTGAGTGAATGGGTCTGATGGGTGGCTGTGCGGCTGTGAGGATCTGTTTAGGGATGAAGTCGGCTGTGAGGTTGTTCTTGGCCGTGAAGGGGTTGTGAGGTTATTGTTGGGTGAACTGTGAATGGTCATACGACTGTGGGAAGGAGAATTAACGACTGTAAACAGCTGTGATGGCTGTGAATGGGTTAGATCCCTAAATTGGTGAAATTGGGAGTTGATTTGGGAAGGAATTATATTTTGATACGATAGTGAGTGATCGGTTAAGTGGATAGCTTAATCCATTAGGGTTTAGACTTGATATTAGGGTTGGCAATATAATCTGAGTATATTATGTTATATGCAGGTTTCGGTCACGAGACAGGCCCACGGGCGTGAAGATTTCATTATTTCGAGCATTATATCAGGCGGGTACTTTGACTTATCTTTTAGATATTGTCATGTTGATATGCGTAGTTGACTATAGCTCGCAGTAATTTTTATGTCTTATTTGCACGTGTATGTCACTGTAACATACCTGATGCATGCATTTCTATCTTAGTCTATATTATCTTGATACTTGTCATGTGTACTTATTTTGAGAGTTGTGACATGCACTTGATTTTTTTTTTGTATACTTTCCCTGTATACCTAGGTCATTGATATGTACTCATTTTTTTGTACATATTATTTGGAGACGTATATTGGTTGGTGTTACATGCTTAGTGTCATGCACCATCTTGCATGATTCCTTTGTAGTTGAGCAGCTGACCCGATTACATGGTCTGCACACACAGCCACTCATGGGTTAGTGGTACATCAGGAGGGTGTGTGCAATAGCTCTGTCAGAATCAGCTGGTCCGCTCATGGGTAGCGGTGAGGCAGCGTGGTAGCAGACAGAGATCTCTCCTTTGGTCTATGACACCGGGAGATGAGAGCTTTGCTCCCCCACTCTGTTTGGGGTAGGAGGATAGGTGTACTCCGACACCATCCTGTCCACTCGGTCACTCAGGAGCAGTGATGGCAGAGTGCACAGTTGTCATAGCCCTACCCACTCGGTCTCACCATCGCGTGTGAGGTGGTTGACTGGCATCAGGGGTGACCATGTCATTTGCATCGCATGCATATTGCATGGATTGCATTTGTTTGTATTTGCTGCATTTTGGTTGCTCCCTTAGTTGTTGCATATGATTGACATGCATACAGGATACATCATGTATTTGGTCTGACGACCTTACTTCTGCTAGTATGACTTACACTCCTATGTCAGGATAGGAGATTCAGGTAAGTACAGTCTTTCCGCATTTCGTCCTTGCATTTCCTATTATTGATCAGGAGACTGTACTGGCATGATTATTATTGTTAGATATATCTTACTATACATGTCTACTTGATACCCGTTGAGTTCGTTGAACTTTCCACGTTGCTTTATATCAATTTCAGGTTGACACTGTCAGGAGAGTCTAGTTGCCAATCCCCCTCGTCGTAATGGTTTTGTTTTTGGTCTTATGGTTTTGTTATATTGACTAGAAGATATGTGTAAGATTTGTGAATTGGTGGTACTTGACATGTCCTTATGGATTTTTATTCGATTTGTTTTGATTGTGTATTCTTGCTCAGATGGCAGAAGAGGTGAGTCTAGAAGTTGTAGATTCCTTATTTAGTTTGGTTGTTGGCCTGAGACCCATATATTATATATATTGTGGTGTGTTCCAGCCATATTGGCTGATGTATAGTGGGCCGTGTGAGCCATGTATACATGTTACAATTGTCCACAGTACAGGGGAGGTGATGTTCGATTTTCGTCGGACAAGTACCCCTCTCGGGGCGTGACACCTTGAGTCATACAATTTCCAATGGAATCCCAAGATATCTAAAAGACATATCACCCTACTAGAATCCGAAGATGGAAAGAAGCCTCCCTCATGTCAATTCATCCACTCCAGTCATGTAGATGTTTTTCATTTTGTTGACCTATAATCTTGTCATGTCACCAAACTCTTGTAGGTAGGCAATCAATGTACTCTTTGATGATGTGTCTCCACGGGCAAATAGAAGTAGATCATCAACAGGCTAAATGCACTAGTCTAAGGTGGCCACACTTCAAATGAAAACTGAAATTAGCTTGGACAACTTAATAAGTTGGTTTGCATTAGAAGAAGTTCTCTTACTCTAAGGTTTCCATCATTATGGAGATGATGGGTCATGCACATTCCTACCTCAACAAAGGCATGATGTTATCAACAAACAGTGGGTCGATGGCTCCTATGTCGAAGAAGATTTAAACAAGGTAAATCATTGTTGTCTTATTCGTTCATTCTTGATGCTAATGTTCTCCATTATTTTTATCAATGGGTTGATATCGCTAATATCGAGCCCACCCTAGGTCAACAAGACATATCTATGTGACCTTACCCCAGACTAGTTGAGTCCTCTAATAAGGTTGAACCCCTAATCTAGTTGAGTGTTCAATTTAGCCAAGTGCTCAATCTTGTCGAGTCCTCCAACTTTGTGATGCACGCGAAAGCGACCACAAATCTCATGATGGAGACCATCGAGGACTCGAAGTACACATTTGCGCTCAACGCTCACAAATGCACGAGTGTCGTCAAGTAATACAGATTTATCGATCCCACATGGACTGAGATTTGAGTATCGATCTATTCGGTGGATGTTATTGTTCGGAAATCGATTCTAATGGTTGCAGTTCAGAGGGTTGTCGGCGGTCCTAACTCTAGTACGGTGTCACACGGAGGAAGAGAAGGGATGCTACGAGTCTTTGGATGGATTCTATGATTTCGGTTTCATTTGTGTGTCGCAAAACATGTTGTCCCAGTCGTCATCCCCCCCTAGGGTTTAGGCATGACTTTCTTTATATAGACATGAGGTCGGCTCTTCACGAAATCCGAAAAGAGACCTAATCGCGCTAAAACGCTCGGCCGCCACACGATCATGTGTTTCCATAGGCCAGGCCATGTGTGGCCCTGTGGTGACCAATCTCGAGTTTCGGACATGGCCGTGTATAGCCACACGCCCTGGCAGTGTGTCCTACTGCATCCAGCTGCCAAATGCTCTTTTTCACTCTGAAAGTGCACTGTTTTCCCCATGAAATGCTATCCTGCATACAAAAGTACAAAGAGCAGATCTCCGAACCAGAAAATGAGAAATGCTTGCAAAACAAAGTAAAATATGCATGAAACAAATATAAAATGAAATGAGATGTGAGCGAAAACTATTCCTAAAATCCCATATATTTTGCTCACATCAATTCCCCCAGACTTAGATCTTTGCTTGTCCTCAAGCAAACCTCAGTGCCATGAAATTTTAAAAAGATATCGTTTCATACTTAGCATGTTAACTAGATTTATCAAGTGGTATTTTCAATCAAAGCAAAATAGATGTGTTCTAAAAATTCACTAAGTTAGCTTCTCATGCATGTGCCAAACGAATCTTCTTAGGGGATACTCGTTCCATGGTAAGTCAAGTCATCATCCTATAGCTTTCATAAGGTCTCTGACTCTTAGGCACTTACCTGCCCAAAGCAAGGGTCGTTCCCTAGATCTAGCACAAAGTTTCAAAGGCGTGCTCGGTATTGAGAGAAATTGATAAGTGTTTCCCCAGTAACCTAACTCGATCTCAAAGGGGCACCTAACCATTTCCACCCACGACAACTATTTTTTATCCCTCATAATATTTTTTTTTTCAATTTTTTTTTATTTTCTCTCTCTCTTGGGATTTTGATTTTTCCGAATGGGCTTCCATAATCCGAGCATCTTCAATAACTAAAATACTAAATCTAAAGTCACCTATGGATTCCAAAGTACTAGACTACTGAGATGAATCATAATTAGGTACGTACTAGATTTTTCCTTTCAGAATGTTCGTCATGTGCAGGTGTAAAAATAAAAGCTAACCAGTGTAAGTCTAGAACATTCATTAGAGCAAATAAAATAAAATACCACGAGGTAAATGAAGTTAAGCTACCTATGGAAATAACTCATGAACAAACTTTAGAAATACTACTGAGGCATCTTTATATATAACAAAAATTAAGTGTTGAAAGCAACTAAACAACTTATGCATGAACAAATGAATGTTAACCATAATGCAAATATCAGGAAAGAAACTACTGCTAGAAACAAAATAAATCAAAACTTGGGGTCCCCCCCAGACTTAAGCGAAGCATACCTCTAGTATGGTGGACGAGGTGGAAAGTCCAGTAGCTTCGGCATCTCAGGATCTTGGAAGAATCTGGTGTTGAGCCGCTAATGCCACATATACATGTGGTCGATCTAAGAGTTGGTGGATGTAGCAGCTGCTCATTGCTCCTCCTCCCTAGCCCACTGTGCCTGTTGGGCACCCATGTGTTGTTGCATCTCCTAACGGTGGGTGGTCTCCTCCTGGCGACGGACAACCTCCTCCTGGAAGTAGATATGGGCCTCGTCGTAGAATTCCTCGGCCCGTTGGAAGTGCTCCCGGAAGCCCTAAACTCTGCCTGTGTGTAGGCGCTCTTCTCCTCCCATCGCTGCCTCTGTGTCTGCTACTCGGTATATATGTCATCGAGGCACGATCGGAACTCCAAAAAATGATAGGTAGATGTACCTGCATTTTGCTCAAAAGTAGAAAAAGGTGGCAATGCAGGTGCAGGCTCATGTCGATGTGGACTAGGTGGGCTCCTATACGTGTGTGGATTGGAGGGAGTGTGATGTACAGGTGGAGAGATAGGTACTGAAGTGGATGGTCTCTCGTATGGTGGGGACTCCACTATCAGGTCTAAACGCTAGTTGGCACGTGTGGTGATGGTGGTACGATCGGGGTCGGAGCCTAAGGGCTATTAGATTTTTTCTTACGAAGCATAAGGAGTGCCCCTCTCTTATAATCATCTTTAGTTCCATACACACTCCCAGGTCGACCCTAGGGCTCCCCTCTATGTTATCTAGTGCGGTGTAGTCATACCCCATCCTATGACAAATATGGGTAAGTAGGCCCCCCACAATAATCTCTCTTCTTGCCGCTTTGCCCATTTTCACTAAGTGTCTAATGAAATGGGACCCTACATCAATGCTACTCCTTTCTTGTAGCATGTCCCACAAGCAAAGCAGCTCACAAGCTCGCACTACACCGTCACTCTCCCCACAACCAAAAATAGTACTTACCATGATTCGGTGCAGGTACCGAAAAATGGAGTTTTGGAGGCGCGATGATTTGACCCTAGAAGGGTCATAAACGTGTTCTCTTGTCAATTCAGTCCAAAAGATCCGAGAATTAAACCCAATAGGGGTTCTTTTCTCTCCCCCACTAGGCAAGCCAAAGCATGCATTCCATTGGTGTAGTGTTCATTCATGCTCAATGTTGAATAGCCTAAAGGTAATCCTACCCTCTTTGCTTTCTCTCCTCGTTAAGATTTTTGCTTCTAAAGAACTCAAAAATTCTAGAACTATCCTAGGGTATGTTGGGTGTCTTATCCCCATTATCTCTTCCCACCCTATTTTTGCAAATAGGCCTTGAATATCACCAAACAAACCTAGGGACTCTAAGAGATCTCAATTAAGATACCTAGTAGTGGCGATTCTTCTAGTAGAGAGCATATCAAATCTTTTCCTATGCTTATTATTGCGAAAGAGAAGGGTTGGAAGAGCGTTACCTTCCTCCGAAGCTTGAGGGGCGTTCATTCTCCTTGCTCTTCGCTCCGAGGTAGTAGATCGGTGTAAAATACGAAAAAAAAATGGATTAACTCCTGTAATTAATTAGGATTTAATTAGTGGGTTAATTGGGTTAATTAGTGGATTAAATTGAGCTGTCTTTATTGGGCCGAAGTGGTTGGGTTGAAAATGGGCTTGAAATTGGGCTGAACCTTATAGGCTAAATCAGATTTGGATTTGGATTAGCTTTGGGTTAACTTAAACCTAGGTTGGCTTGGGTTAAACTTAGGCAAGACTTGAGCTAGCTGAACCCATTCCACCGGCTATTAAAAACCCCTCGAACCCAAATCCGACCCGCATTCATTTTCGTCGGCTTCCCGATCGCGCATTTCTTCCCTTCTTCGTCGCCGATTTTTCTCTGTCGTGATACTTTTCTCGATCGCTGCCTTCTCCGTTGCAAGCAACGGCTTCGCTGTCGCCACCTGGTTGTCATAGGTCGCCGGAGGTCGCCTCGAGCAGAAGACCATCAATTGTTGACCACCGTGAGCTAGAGTCGCGCATCACGGCCGCCGCGAGCTCACCGCTCACCATCATCTCGGTCGATTTCTTCCTCCATGGCTGCCTCTGCTCTGCCCCTTGACAGCATACCTCCATTCATTGGAGTCGCCGGCCAGTAACTGGGTTGACCCCACGAGCTCAACTTGGCAAGATCCGTGTCATCGTCTTGCTCCGCCGATACAAGCAACAGCAGGCGCCGATGACCTCGATTCGGTGAGCCACTCCCTTTAAGCTTTGTTATCCTTATTAATGTCATCTGTGGTATTCGTTGATTTGGGATTAGATCTATTTTGGTGGTGCGTCTTACTGTTGACAGCTTGAATCGTGTTAGGGCTGGAGTTCCTTAGGTGAGCAAAGGTCTAGCAGGGGTGGACTATCGGAGAATCTACGGGGTTGGTAAGTTTCAATCCCTTTTTCCTTCGTAATTGTGTCGTGTGGAAAAATTCAGTGTTCTTATGGTTGATTTGTGTTCTGCTGTGATTATGGTAATTTTTTGATACGAGTGTTTGTGATGGCAAATCGATTGTGCCGTGTGTGTGTGTGTGTGGGTGGAAGAGAAACTGCAGTTGGTAACTGCTATGGTTTAATGTGATGGTAAGCTGCCGAAGGATGGTTGGAGGTTAGTTCATTAGGATATGTGGTGAGTTGGAGATTTCAGTGTTTGGATCATATGGGTTGTGCTCTGTGAGGGAGATGATGATTAGGTTAAGTAAGTGTGGTTAGATCTATCACTGTAATTAATTTTGAGGATGTCGGTGAGTTATTAAAAGCTGGATCTGAATTTGGATTTAGTGAGGTAGGTGAATTTGGATTTGATATGGATGCTTATAGTATTTATAGTTGATGTTGTAATCGATTGTTGATTATTAGTGGTGAACGTAGTAGATGTATGTACTTGCTAATTAAATTTGGTGGGTATGTTCATGATGTTTTGGGTATCAAATTGGGATAATCGGGGTTCCTACCTCGTAGACAAGGAAAGGATGCGCGTATAGGAACGATGTAGTGTTTAGTTCCTACGTTTGTTGGATACTTGTATTTAATCATTGTTGCTATTATGTGCAGGTTTGGATACGAAGCAGGTCTGCGGTAGTGACGATTATTCGAGCCTCGTATCAGGTGGGTAATATCTACCTGGTCCGGTAGTTTTGATCAATTCTAGTGCATGATCTTGGATATATGTTTATACCTGTTTACCTTAAATCCACTCTTATTTAATCACATGCTTGTACTGCCTTGACCTTTGAGATATATACTCTGTTACTCATTGATTATCTAGCACGGATAGGAACTATAAACCCTATTATGTATTAGCTGATAGATGTTCAGTAAGTACATGTGGTTAGGGTTATCTTTGTGACTTCGGATTGGGTTACTGTATTACATCACTAGGGTTAGGTGATGGTTTGGATTATGGAGTCGATTGTTATATCATATCCGTATTAGTGGTGCATTTATGATGGATCTAGTTGTCTGTGTATAGATAAGTGTATGGTTGTCAGTATGTGACCATGGACTAGAGGTCCTAGTGTGATGGTATATCCATTATGGATTGTGTGCCTGAGTATGGTTATATGGACGGTTGATGGTATCTCGCTACTGACTAGAGGTCTTAGCATGGTTGACTGTCAGGTGTGTATGACTCTATGTGATAGAGAGAGTCTTATGGATTATAGTCCTTGCATGGTTGACTTTTAGTTGACTAGGTCTCCCCGTGAGTTAGGGAGGGTTGCGAGGATTTGTGTGTGAGCTATGCATCATTACATTTCATGCATGCTGACGACTGGTCTGCCTTGTGGTTGAGACGAGTCGTCAGTCATCCTGCCTCCCCGGCCACTCGGGGTAGTGGTTGGAGGGTTGAGGGCAGAGCATTGTTGTGCGTGCCGTTCTCGGCCACTATGGATGGTGGTAGCTAGAGATGCGCACTTGGCCACTGTGCGGAGTGGTAGTTAGCGCACTCACCCACTATAGACAGTGGTCGTGTGATGTGCGATTGTCCCAGTGCGGTGCTCGTCTACTCATGGGTAGGGACAGAGCAGCTAGCAGCAGGGACCCCCGTGTGGGTAGCATATAGCTCTATGGCGGGCTAGCTACTGTTTCATACTACCCAACTCAGTCACTCGAGAGTGGTGACGGCTGAAGTCGGGATAGTTGTCATGTCCTACCACCTAGGCCACACTGGGGTCGTGGTAGCGAGTGGGGTGCGCAGGCATGACCATACATATGCATTGCGGATATATATATATGTATGCATATATTTGATATATGTTTTACATATTCCTGTGAGATGCTGCATTTGATTGAGCTATGATTGTTGCACATGCTTGTTCATCATGATACATGCCATTTGCATTTTATTTACTGCTATGTGTTGAGCATGATACATGCGTTGATTCAGACTGTTATATGCATTTGATTAGCATCATGTTATTGTGTGGTACGGACTGGGTTATTATACAGGTGATAATATACTGTTCATATGTCTGAGTATTGGTCAGGTATGGGATTGACCTGGTACGTTATATGGTTATGTTATAGTATACCTGTTCAGGATGATCTAGCATATGGCGATGCATCGCCGTGTACGTTGGTACATTACTTTATGTTCAGTTGATCAGTTTAGTATATACCTTGAGTATGATTTTACTGTAGTTACTTATTATTAGATTTGGATATGACTGTATGTCTATTGGACTCATGTTATATACCTGTAGATCTTCACATGTATACTTGTAGATCTATCCTTATATGTTGTTCATGCACTTTCTATATATTACCCCTGAGTTTATACTCACCACCCCGGGACCCTGGGCTTCCTGTTGCCCAAATAACAGGTAGAAGATTCCTTGGGCGTCGAGACTCCGTCGGTGATCCCATCTCACACCGGACGAATGGATATGTTTTCCGTGTTGTTGTAACCTTACGGATTGTTGGTTTGGGTTTTCCCCTGTATTGTTTCCGTATTTGTGATATACGGACATATTGTATGTATTTGGTTTTGATTCGATTTCTGTTATGATTCTTGTCATGTCAAGTCACTCCGGAGTGCACAGTTGGTCTTTGTATCTTGTTGATTTGTTTGTATTGTTTCCGCTGTGTTTAGTATGTTTGATATGTTGATATCTGTGTATATCATATTGTTATTGTGGGCCTACGGGCCTTGTATTAACCCGATATGTTGCCACGTACAGGGGAGATGTCGTCCATTTGCTTTTCGGCACGGCATACTCCTGGGGCGTGACAATTTTATTGGTATCAGAGCCCTAGGTTGCGAAGTCCATTTTCGGATTTGATTTCGTTCGGACATCGAGTTTTGCTTTACTCGGTTTTGTTTTGTGAGTTCTGGGATCTTGCTGTTGCGGACATCTCCGAGCTACAAGGATTAAGGTATGTTAACTATTATTACATATCCTTCTGTTGGCTATGCATTTAGTTGCTTATAACAGTGCATGACTTGTAGTATGTTAATCAGTATTCGTAACCGTGGTTTGAGTTGACCACAGTAACGATATGTTGAGGTTATTAGACATGTACCTGCTATTGAAAAGGTAATTACCTTTGAGAGCCGACTGATACCGAGTCGGAAAGCAGAGATTAGGTAGTCACATCTCTTGTGGAGATCAAGGATTATAGTCCTAAGATTTTCACTAATTATGTTAGTTAGAACATTACCTATAGGGTAATGAACAAGCGAATATACTATTGCTGATGTAGATAGTAGAAAAATTAGTGGATGATATACATAGGGATTTTGATCCCTGAGTTGGTCGTTCTAGGTTGTATAATGTTGAGGGTACTTTTGAGTACTTAACTCGTATTATACAGAGGAAGCTAAGTTAGCTGCATACCATTATCCGGATCTAGCCGGTACTTGGTGGAAGAGATAGGAAATAACCTTCGGGAAATCACACATCACTTGGCCATGGTGTAGTAATCTTGTGAGAAAGTATTTTCCCATGTAATCTTCTTTGACTCATTGTCAAGGAATTCTTGGGATTTAGGTCGAATGATCGTTTGGTAATGGAAGTACCATGCAGAGTCGTTAGACTTGCAAAAGTTATGACCATTTAATAGCCCAAGAATGTGATTGGGTTGGTTTTAGCCACCCACGGGTTATCGGTTGACATCTTGATCAGGATGTTTGGATCTTCTACCAGATCCTACCGGAAGTGCATAGACCGAGTCATATGTATAGAAATGACTCCGTAGCAAGTGTTTTAAGAGTTGGAGATTTGATAAGCATATATTGCAAGTCAAATTATTGGAATTAAAAAGTCTCATAATGTTGGATAAAAAGGGGCAAGATTAAAGTCATGAGTCACGAGCGACTATTGGAGAGTTTTTCGATCATAGAAGAGCGATTGTAGATTGTCAGCAGCTTCTCATGTTTATCAGCGAACTCAGAGGAAAGACTCTGAAAGGAGATTATGTGTGTGCAGTGCGGATTACGACGAGACACAGAGTTAGATTATCCGATGGACCATTGTATCTGTGTCCACTATAAGCAGCCGGTATCTATGAGGAGAGTATGTATTTTGAAGACTCAGTTGAAGACCATGGATGATGCTTTTGAGCGGACGATCCACAACCTCGAAAGCCGAGATTATTACAGAAGATTAGGTTATCACATCAGCAGCGATCTACTACCCCAGATATAGTTGGAGTTCTTTGATACTTTCATCCGGAAGAAGTAAGTTACTCAGCAATATCAGCCGAAGACATCTCAGAAGACTCAGACGTGCAGACAACAACTGTTACCTTCCCAGACGACAACAACTGTTACCTTCCCAGGCGTAGTTATGATTTGTTCAGAGGAGAGAGAGTATACGACGATGGTCGTATCTATGCGGTATTCTTCAGTTGCAGTTGTACCTTTCGCAGAGTTGGAGTGTGCTACGATGTTGGCAGTTCTTCAGTATGTTACAGTCGGATGTATATTCTCTGCCAGTACAACAGTGTTTATTATCTCCAATGCAGTTGTTTCAGATTGTACCTCATTTTCAGCAGTTGATTTCAGTTCCTCCATCATAGTCTTTGCATCTACATGAGCTCAGCCGTCCAGAATAGATGTTGGACAAGTTTACATGATTACCCGAGAAGAAGTATAGAAGACCGAAGGATCGGTCCTTCGGGGTATTACTTTAGGTCATCCTATTTGCGGATATATCGAGAGATACTGGTAGTTTATAGGTATCTTTGTCTAGAACATTCTTAGATAGGATTAGATGGGTTCCTATCGACTTGTGAGTTGGCGATTTTTCTCTACCGTCTGATGAGATGTTGATCAACAACCAAGAAGTCAGGGGATACCCTTAGCCTTTGCTAGACATACCTCTACTATAGACATATCCTTATGGATAGTTAGATTGTTGGAGCATTGGTATACTAGGACTCTCGGATGTACGTATAATTCGAGAGTATTCGGATATAGTTTTGGATAAACTCTTAGGCTTGCCACTGCATGGGCAAGTGGAATATGCGATTGAGGTGATTTCGGGAATAGTCCTGATATTGGGGACCTCATACCGGGAGATGATTTTATGGGTATCAGTGTTGCTAAACACTATGGGAGATTTATCTGTCTCCTTGTTTCTTCTTGAGAAGACTTGTAACTCTTTGTTAGAAGAGAGTCAGACCTTGAGTTATGCATCGATTATCGATGATGGAATGCAGTAGTTGTTGTGAATGAATATCCTTCGTTGTGGATAGATGATTTGTTTAGATTAGCTAAATGATACCTGTGTATATCCTAGGGTTGGTCTACGACTGGAGGGTTGATATTGTAGTGACTTAGTGTCATACAATTATCATTGTCGGTGTAATGATTGAGCTATCTATAGCTTAGAGTAAAAAGGATGCAGGTGTGTAGAAGACGACGTTTCATACTTGTTATGAATTTTAGGAGATGTTGATAAGGTTGTTAGACTTATCGACGATTTGGTCGTTCATGGATTTGAGGAATCAAGTACTCTTGGAGTATTTGAGATTGATTGTCATCATATATGTGGAGGATATATTTATGAATATATTCCCAATCTTGAGGGAAGTTGTGGTTTCCCTAGATTGATTTGGTATTTACCATAGATGAGGATAGGATGTTTTAGCGATACTATACTGTCGACTTGTGGGACCAAGAAGGTGATGGCAATCACCTGGTCGGAAGTTTGTGAAGCTAGGTTTCAAGGCCTAGACGGTGGCTGACTTTTGTGTCAGTGTTAGTTAATCCGTCTGATATGGATGGAAGGGTATTGTACGCAGAGGCATCATTTCAGGGATTAGGAGCGATTCTGATGTCGTTGAATGAAACATATTATGTGTATGCTAGTTGAGAAACTAGCGAGATTAGTCATTGTAGTCTTCCAGTTACTTCCGGTTCTATATGACCGAGTGGATTGTGGAACAGTAGATTGGTTTCTCTTGTGAGAAAGTAATTCTCCGTTTCCGAGGAGAATAGTGGATTATCGAGTTGTATTCGTTTTAGGAAGAGTTGTTTCAGGAGACTCTGCATTCGAGAGTGATGATTTATTCAGAGTGTATCCGAAAATAATAAGTATTGGGACGTTCCTGTTGGTGGAACGAGATATGGGATATGGTTGATCTCGTAATTTGAGGTTGGGTGTGCCAACAAGCAAAGGTGGAATATTAGTGACTGTAGGGTTATGTACCGTGATGAAGTGGGAGCCTAATACGTTAGACTGTGTTAGGAGATTATCTAGAATTCGGAAAGGACTTGATAGGATTTGGGTAGTCGATGATCGATTAGCTAGGTCCGCTCATTTTCTTCCGAGTCGTAAGATGGATTTCGTTGGATCGTTTGATGGAATTATATCCATGGAGTATCCTTGAATATCATTTCTGATAGTGATTCATGATTCACCTTACGATTTTGGCAAAGTTTCCCATCGGTTACGGGTATAGAGCTCCACTTTGGTACAGTTGTTTACTTTTTAAGAGGTCGATTGAGAGGGTATATAAGAGCTGGAATATAATATTCGAGCTCAGTAGCCCACTTAGTCACTTAAGGTGTGACTTTGCTCCGGATACTTGAGATGATTGTTGTGACATCTCGTACTCGTACATGAGTCGGAAATTTGGGGACCAAATTTTTATAAGTGGGGGAGAATATAAAATATGAAAAAAAAAATGGATTAACTCCTGTAATTAATTAGGATTTAATTAGTGGGTTAATTGGGTTAATTAGTGGATTAAATTGGGCTGTCTTTATTGGGCCGAAGTGGTTGGGTTGAAAATGGGCTTGAAATTGGGCTGAACCTAATAGGCTAAATCAGATTTGGATTTGGATTAGCTTTGGGTTAACTTAAACCTAGGTTGGCTTGGGTTAAACTTAGGCAAGACTTGAGCTAGCTGAACCCATTCCACCGGCTGTTAAAAACCCCTCGAACCCAAATCCGACCCGCATTCGTTTTCGTCGGCTTCCCGATCGCGCATTTCTTCCCTTCTTCGTCGCCGATTTTTCTCTGCCGCGATACTTTTCCCGATCGCCGCCTTCTCCGTTGCAAGCAACGGCTTCGCTGCCGCCACCTGGTCGTCATAGGTCGCCGGAGGTCGCCTCGAGCAGAAGACCATCAATTGTTGTCATGCGAGCTCACCGCTTCCGAGCCATCATCATCTCGGTCGATTTCTTCCTCCGTCGCTGCCTCTGCTCTGCCCCTTGACAGCATACCTCCATTCATTGGAGTCGCCGGCCAGCGACTGGGTTGACCCCACGAGCTCAACTTGGCAAGATCCGTGTCGTCGTCTTGCTCCGCCGATCCAAGCAGCAGCAGGCGCCGATGACCCCGATTCGGTGAGCCACTCCCTTTAAGCTTTGTTATCCTTATTAATGTCATCTGTGGTATTCGTTGATTTGGGATTAGATCTGTTTTGGTGGTGCGTCTTACTGTTGGCAGCTTGAATCGTGTTAGGGCTGGAGTTCCTTCGGTGAGCAAAGGTCTAGCAGGGGTGGACTGTCGGAGAATCTACGGGGTTGGTAAGTTTCAATCCCTTTTTCCTTCGTAATTGTGTCGTGTGGAAAAATTCAGTGTTCTTATGGTTGATTTGTGTTCTGCTGTGATTATGGTAATTGTTTGATACGGGTGTTTGTGATGGCAAATCGATTGTGCCGTGTGTGTGTGTGTGTGGGTGGAAGAGAAACTGCAGTTGGTAACTGCTATGGTTTAATGTGATGGTAAGCTGCCGAAGGATGGTTGGAGGTTAGTTCATTAGGATATGTGGTGAGTTGGAGATTTCAGTGTTTGGATCATATGGGTTGTGCTCTGTGAGGGAGATGATGATTAGGTTAAGTAAGTGTGGTTAGATCTGTCACTGTAATTAATTTTGAGGATGTCGGTGAGTTATTAAAAGTTGGATCTGAATTTGGATTTAGTGAGGTAGGTGAATTTGGATTTGATATGGATGCTTATAGTATTTATAGTTGATGTTGTAATCGATTGTTGATTATTAGTGGTGAACGTAGTAGATGTATGTACTTGCTAATTAAATTTGGTGGGTATGTTCATGATGTTTTGGGTATCAAATTGGGATAATCGAGGTTCCTACCTCGTAGACAAGGAAAGGATGCGCATATAGAAACGATGTAGTGTTTAGTTCCTACGTTTGTTGGATACTTGTATTTAATCATTGTTGCTATTATGTGCAAGTTTGGATACGAAGCAGGTCTGCAGCAGTGACGATTATTCGAGCCTCGTATCAGGTGGGTAATATCTACCTGGTCCGGTAGTTTTGATCAATTCCAGTGCATGATCTTGGATATATGTTTATACCTGTTTACCTTAAATCCACTCTTATTTAATCACATGCTTGTACTGCCTTGACCTTTGAGATATATACTCTGTTACTCATTGATTATCTAGCACGGATAGGAACTATAAACCCTATTATGTATTAGCTGATAGATGTTCAGTAAGTACATGTGGTTAGGGTTATCTTTGTGACTTCGGATTGGGTTACTGTATTACATCACTAGGGTTAGGTGATGGTTTGGATTATGGAGTCGATTGTTATATCATATCCGTATTAGTGGTGCATTTATGATGGATCTAGTTGTCTGTGTATAGATAAGTGTATGGTTGTCAGTATGTGACCATGAACTAGAGGTCCTAGTGTGATGGTATATCCATTATGGATTGTGTGCCTGAGTATGGTTATATGGACGGTTGATGGTATCTCGCTACTGACTAGAGGTCTTAGCATGGTTGACTGTCAGGTGTGTATGACTCTATGTGATAGAGAGAGTCTTATGGATTATAGTCCTTGCATGGTTGACTTTTAGTTGACTAGGTCTCCCCGTGAGTTAGGGAGGGTTGCGAGGATTTGTGTGTGAGCTATGCATCATTACATTTCATGCATGCTGACGACTGGTCTGCCTTGTGGTTGAGACGAGTCGTCACCATCCCGCCCCCGCCACTCGGGTAGTGGTTGGAGGGTTGAGGGCGAGCATTGTTGTGCGTGCTGCCTTCTCGCCACTATGGATGGTGGTAGAGATGCGACTTGCCACCCTTTATGCGGAGTGGTAGTTAGCGCACTCACCCACTATAGGCGTGGTCGTGTGATGTGCGATTGTCCCGGTGCGGTGCTCGTACTCATGGGTAGGGACGGAGCGACTAGCGGCGAGGACCCCGTGTGGGTAGCATATAGCTCTATGGCGGGCTAGCTACTGTTTCATACTACCCAACTCGGTCACTCAAGAGTGGTGACGACTGGAGTCGGGATAGTTGTCATGTCCTGCCACCTAGGCCACACTGGGGTCGTGGTAGCGAGTGGGGTGCGCAGGCATGACCATACATATGCATTGCGGATATATATATGTATGCATGTATTTGATATATGTTTTACATATGCCGTGAGATCTTTGCATTTGATTGAGCTATGATTGTTGCACATGCTTGTTCATCATGATACATGCCATTTGCATTTATCGCTATGTGTTGAGCATGATACATGCATTGATTCAGACTGTTATATGCATTTGATTAGCATCATGTCATTGTGTGGTACAGACTGGGTTATTATACAGGTGATCATATACTATTCATTTGTCTGAGTATTGGTCAGGTATGGGATTGACCTGGTACGTTATATGGTTATGTTATAGTATACCTGTTCAGGATGATCTAGCATATGGCGTTACAGACCGTCAGGTACGTTGGTACATTACTTTATGTTCAGTTGATCAGTTTAGTATATACCTTGAGTATGATTTTACTGTAGTTACTTGTTATTAGATTTGGATATGACTGTATGTCTATTGGACTCATGCTGTATACCTGTAGATCTTCACATGTATACTTGTAGATCTATCCTTATATGTTGTTCATGCACTTTCTATATATTACCCCTGAGTTTATATTCACCACCCCGGGACCCTGGGCTTCCTGTCGCCCAAATAACAGGTAGAAGATTCCTTGGACGTTCGGAGCTCCGTCAGCTGATCCCATCTCACACCGGACGAATGGATATGTTTTCCGTGTTGTTGTAACCTTATGGATTGTTGGTTTGGGTTTTTCCCTGTATTGTTTCCGTATTTGTGATATACGGACATATTGTATGTATTTGGTTTTGATTCGATTTCTATTATGATTCTTGTCGTGTCAAGTCACTCCGGAGTGCACAGTTGGTCTTTGTATCTTGTTGATTTGTTTGTATTGTTTCCGCTGTGTTTAGTATGTTTGATATGTTGATATCTGTGTATATCATATTGTTATTGTGGGCCTACGGGCCTTGTATTAACCCGATATGTTGCCACGTACAGGGGAGATGTCGTTTGTTTGCTTTTCGACACGGCATACTCCCGGGGCGTGACAATCGGGGTGCTACTTGCCTTGTCCTCCTCATCCTTGCTTCTAATGGGCTTCTTTGAGGGTTAGAGAGGGTCCTAGGTGGTGGGGAAGATGGTTCCACATGGCTAGGGCAAAAGAAATCAAAGCACACGATGCATTTGAGGTGAAAACGCACAGCATGGCCCTCTTAAACCCCACATGCCACGGCCGTGTGAAAACACACGGCCTAGGTCATGTGTGCTGCTGGGCATCGGGGGCACGGCCGTGTGAAAACACACGGCCAGGCCGTGTGTTCCCCGTTTCCTTCTCACGGTGCACAACTGTCCGAGTTCTCCTTACTCACTCAGTCATGTAGGTTCAAAGTGATTTTATTTTTACCTAGCATGCTCTTTCTAGTCCTAATTCGTGTGCAAAAATGCTAAACGAAATGGAAATCAAAATTCAAATTAACCAACTGAATGCAATACAATAAAAAGAACACCTAAAAACTAAACTTGGGTTGCCTCCCAAGAAGCGCTTTGTTTAAGGTCTTTTAGCTCGACCACACTCCATTATCTTCAACTTGGCTCCGGAGGCTCTATGAATCTTCATTCATCCATCTCGGTGCTAATATCAGGTGGGCTTGGCTTTACCCTACTAAAAGTGTAGCCATCTAAGAAGGGAGCTCTACACTCTGACAGATTGAAGAGGATGATCTCCCGTCTACCTCCAAGGAGATCTTGTGTGCCTTTACATCTATGCATGCTCCCACAGTCGCCATAAAGGGTCTTCCCAAGATGATAGGATTCTGGGGATTCGGTCGTGTGTTGAGTATAATAAAATCTATATGTATAGTGAAGTTCTCAATGACCACATGCACATGTGCTAGCATGCCGACGGGTTCCTTGACTGAGTCATCCCCCATATGAATACCAAGATTCATTGGTTGGATCCCATTCAGTCTCATCTTCAGATAGAGTGCGTAGGGCATCACGCTGACAGATGACCCTAAATCGCACAACGCTTCATCGAAGCTCTCCCTATAAATCAAGCAGGGTATAACAAATTCACCAGGCTCCTCAAGCTGCGGTGGAATCTTATCTTCAATTTCAACTTGGTTGGGTAGGGTGGAAATCATGGCTACACACCCCTTGGCAAATCTGTTTCTCTTTGCTACTTTCTCGCTGCACACTCCATCTTCCTTGACTTGACTTGGCTCGGGTAATGACGGAGAACTATCCATAGGTTGCAACACAGTTTGGGTTATCTGGGCCACTTGTGTTTTCAACATCCTCGTGTGACTTGCAAGACCATCAACAGTGGCCTTCAAATCCTTAAGTGACTCTTTTGTCTTCTGATGTTGGTGTCAGAATTCTTCATTGTCCTTTGTTTGGGTAGCAATGAAGTCTTCCATCATCAATTCTAGCATAGACTTTTGTAGTTGTTGCTGCCCATTTCCCTATTGTTGCCCATACCCTCATGATGGTTGTAAGTTCCCCGAGTTATTCCGATAGGAAAAATTCAGGTGATTCCTCCATCCGGGATTGTAAGTACCGGAGTATCGGTTGTTGGGCCTTTGATCATAATCCCCAACCGCATCGACATGCTCAAGATGCTCTTCTAAGCCACCCTGCTTTCCATAGTAGTCCTCCTGATACGCTACTGCTCCTTCTCCAAAGTCATTAGTCGCACATGCAGATACAAGATTTAAAGAGTTGAACCGTCTACTAAGCGCGTCCATCCTCGCTGCTAGGTGGTCCACAGAGTTGACAGCATATCGTCCCATTATAGGAGCTGTGTGATTACGTTCAGAAGCCCATTGATGGGCGTTCTGGGCCACCTCTTCTATCAGCTCCTCCGCTTCCTCGATAGTCTTGTTCATTAGCACTCCTCCTGCAGCAGAATTGAGGGACATCTTTGTGGCATACGTGATCCCATTATAGAAGATGTGGATCACTAGCCACCTTTCAAGTCCATGGTTGGAGCATTGGTAGAGTAACCCCTTGTAGCGATCCCAGGCTTCAGATAGGGACTCCCCTTCCTTCTGACAGAAGCTCGTGATTAGATGGCGCATGTGAGCAGTCTTGCTTGGCGGGAAGTACTTGTTTAAAAATTGATGCTCACATTGCTCCCATGTAGTAATGCTTCCCGATGGCAGGGAGTGAAGCCATGTCTTAGCCTTATCCCGCAATGAGAAAGGGAATAGGCTTAAGCGGATCGCATCGGCAGATACTCCATTTGTTAAATACGGAAATTTAAAATACTAAATTAAATGGCCAAAATTTAGGAAAAGGAATTATTTTCGGGATTTTTAGAGAATTTTAAAAAAAAAATTCAGAATAATTCTGGAATTAAATGGGGCTTGTATGGGATATTTATGGGGATAAGAAAAATAGGCTTTTAAAGGGTCTGTTTAGATTATTTAATAGGTTTAATTACTTAAGTTATAAACCTAGGTTACTATTCCTATTTCCCCGATTACCTTCTCATGCACAGCCAAATTTTCTTGTTCCTCTTCCTCTCGCGTTTCTCTCCCGATCGCGACTTTTCCCTATTTCTTCCCCTTGCAATTTTCTTCTCGCGATCCTCTCCCCGCACCGCATCTCCAGTGTTCGTCCAACCTTCCCTCTCCTTTTGCAAGCGATAGCAGCTTCTCCAGGTCCTCGTTGGAGCCCACGGACACGCCGACAATGAGGGTGCGCACAACTGGGAGTCTGTGTTGGCGGCAACTTCACCCTGAACTGTTTGGGAGCTGCAAGTTCTGTCGGAGCAAGGGTTTTCGGCCGATGAACAGGGAAATTTGGGGGTGCCGCCAGTGAAGTCGAAATTACTGGTATATTTCTCTCATTTTCCATTGTTTCTCTTCTGTTTTGTGTGATTCACAGACTGGTGTTGTTGGATGGACATTGGTGCTACCTTGTGAGTCGTGGGTAGTTGTTTTGTCGATGGACTGAGGAATTGGGAGGTTTGTAATGGAATATGGGCGGCTGTGAGAGGGAAATTGTCGGTTGTGAAGTTGAGTAGGGGTTGTGAGTGTGTTGTGTGAGGTGTTGTGGGTTGTTCTGGTGAACAAATCAACTGTTAGGGGTTGTGATTGGATGAAGATGGACGGATAGAGCTGGGTGGTTCACTTGGGGTTGGTCAGATGTCCAAATTGGGGTGAACATGGCTATAAATGGTTGTGGGTTAAGCTGGGTTTCAATTAGGGCGGTTAGATCCCTAATTTGGTGTAACAGTAGGTTATTAAGGGGCTACGAATGGTTGTGATGGCTGTGAATAATTGTGGATGAGTGTGTTCCTGTAGAGTTGTCAGATTTTTATATCTGTATGAATTAATGGTAATTATGTTATATACAGGTTTAGGTCACGAGATAAGTCCACGGGCGTAAAGACAGTTGGTATTCTTCATAGTGGCGGGCATCTTTGACTTATCTTTCTTTTAGATATTGTCATATTGATGTGCATCATTTACTATAGCTAGTAATAGTTTTCTATGCTTTTAACTGCCCTGGTATGTCACTACCTAGTATGTGTTGTAACCTTTTCATATGCTTATTATATTGATTCTCTATCACTTTGATACTTGTCATTTGTTTATTTGGCACTAGAGTAGTGACATACTTTACATACTGGGCATTGAATGAGTAATGGATATACCTTGCATGTGTACATAGACTTATGTACTTAGGTTATTTGATATGGGCTCCTATTGGTATATACTATAGGTAGCCATGGATTGATAGGTGTATTGTGCATTAGTGACATGCACCATCTTGCATTATTGCATGACTGGCGATCATCGGCTCCTCGGTAGGAGGTGATACGACTTGGTAGTTGAGCCCATCGTCAGTTACATTATCTACACACACAACCACTCGTGAGTTAGTGGTATTTCAGGAGGGTGTGTGTAGTTTCTCTGTCAGGGCTCCACGATGGTCGCTTAGGATATTAGTATTGTGACGTGGTAGCAGACAGGGATCCTTCCGTTGTCATGAGATGAGGAGATGAGACAAGGTGATGCCCCCCATATACATACATGGGGTAGGAGGGTGATACTCTGCCAGCATCCTGTCCACTCGGTCACATAGGTGTAGTAATGGCAGAGTGCACAGTTTTCACAACCCTACCCACTCGGCCGACACACATGACATGTCGGTGGCTTGACTGGCATCAGGGGTGACACAGGTCATTGCATCATGTGCATACGTTTTTACTATATGCATTGCTTGTTGCACTTTTGATTGTTGCATATGATTGTCATGCACATATAGGAGGTATTATGTAGTTTGTTTTGGTGATTCTACATTTGCTTGTATGGATGTATCTTATATCAGCTTAGGTGATTCTGGTATGTACAGTTTCAGATATGTATTTTTATCGAGAAATTGTACCAGCATGATTATTATTGCTACTTATAGTTTACTATACATGACTATTGGATATCCGCTAAGTTTTACTCACTTCGTTGATATCTATTTTATTGCAGGATGAAGCCTTCCGGAGGGTCCAGTTGCCAGTTCCCCGATCCGACGACTCCGTTATTTCCTTTTCAATTTTTCGCATTTTTATCACTAAGACTCCATGTTTTAAACTTGTAATACTTTATACTCATGGTTGTTTTGGTGGTACTTGATTATGTTTTTATGGTCTTTTTGTTCGATTTATTTTGGTTATGTGTGTATGGTTGTGTATTCCTGCTCAGATGGAAGAAGAGGTAAGTTTAGAAGTTTTAGACTTCGTATGTACTTTGGTTGTTGGCCTGAGACCCATATATTATATGCATTGTGGTTTTATGTTCTGGCCATGTTGGCCGATGTATAGTGGGTCGTGTGGGCCTTGTATACAGGTTTCAATTGTTTGCAGTACAAGGGAGGTGTTGTCCAATTTTCGTCAAACAAATATCCCTCTCGGGGCGTGACACCATTAATCTTCATTGTTGAGCAGATTTTCAAAAAAGTCTCCAGGTGCCGATTCGGGTCTTCAGTCGCAGCTCCCCCAAATTGACTCTGCTGGACCATGTGTATGAGTATCGGTTTCAACCCAAAGTTGTTTGCTGAAATGGACGGTCCAGCTATACTCGGCCTAAATCCTCTAGCACTAGGGGTTACGTAGTCCCTCAAAGGTCGGCTACCTACGTTTACCACGGATGCAGCTTGGTCCTCCATCCTCTTCTGTTCAGCTTTTCGATGATGGTAGGTTCGTTTAATTTCTAGATCGATCGGAATCAGGCCTTCCGATCCTAGGCATCTAAGAATACTAAGAACCGAGCCACAAAATTAGGAGTATTGCCTAATTCTCAAAAATAAGAAATAAACTAATCTAGCTAACTAAATCAAATGAAGAAGAGCTAAAAAGAAAACGTAGAACTACTGCTAAAATAAAAACTAATTCTAGATATAGAAAATCTAAAACTGAAGTAAATACAATAAAATAAATACAAATAAAAAAAGACTAAAAGTAAAGTAAGTAAATAAATCTAACCTAAGTCCGATCCAATTATCCACTTCTTAATTCGATATCGAATCAATCAGTCCCCAACAATGGTGCCAAAAACTTGATGCACACGAATGCAACCTCAAATCTTGCGACAGAGATCGTCAAGGACTCAAAGTGCGTGCTCACGCTCAATGCCCGCAAGTGCATAGGTGTCGTCAAATAATAAAGATTTATCGATCCCACAGGGACTGAGATTCGAGTATCGATCTATTCGATGGGCGTTATTGTTCGAAAATTGATTCTAATGGTTGCGGTTCAGAGGGTTGTCGACGGTCCTAACTCTAGTATAGTGTCACATGGAGGAAGAGAAGGGACACTACGAGTCTTTGGATGGATTCTAGGATTTTAGTTTCGTTTGTGTGTCGCAGAACATGTTGTCAATTGGGTTTTGTCTAGGTTTCTAGCTACGGTTTTGTTTAAAGGACATCATACACTCCCCCGATGAGCCTTCGTATCTATCGGAAGCTACCTCTCCCATACCAGGTCAACCCTTGGATTTAGGAGGAGATAGTCGGTATGAGGATGCCGATTGATCCCTACGACGAGTCAAAAATGGGGCACATTTTCTACTCTATCGCATCCTTCTACCCACAATTACCGATGATGAGGATAACCCCTAGGTTCCTCTTTAAATTCCCCTAAATCTTTGATACAAGGGTTGTCACCCCTCGTATCGGCTAAGCACAGTGACTAGAAAACCAAAACAATAGCTATAGATGTAAACCAAACACCAATTGCAAATAAATTCAAGAAAAAAAAGATATTTGAACCAACATGTTCTAACTAAACACAAACTACTCCCTAGTCCTAGAATCAGAGAATCTACTCCATGAATGCGAGAATAGAATCACAAAGCATTGTCAAATTCATATATACATGATAAAGTGTGGAAAGAATATAGATTACATTGTGTTGAGGCTCTTCTCCCTGGCGTTGAGGTGCATAACTTGGATCTCAAGCGCCTTCCTTCTTCCCCGTTGCAAGTTTTCGAAGCTTTTTAGGGCTTTGAAGTGTTGTCCTAGCTATCGTGCCCCCCTAGGGTTTGAGCATGGCTTTCTTTATATAGACATGAGGTCGGCTCTTCATGAAATCCGAAAAAAGACCTAATTGTGCCAAAATGCTGGGCCGCCACACGGTCGTGTGTTTCCACATGGCCAAGCCGTGTGTGGCCCTGTGATGGTCAATCTCGAGCTTCAGACACAACCGTGTGTAGCCACACGCCTTGACCGCATGCCCTACTATATCTAGCTGCCAAATGCTCTTTTTTGCTCCGAAAGTGCATCGTTTTTCCCATGAAATATTATCCTACACACAAAAGTACAAAGAGAAGATCTCCAAACCAGAAAATGGGAAATGCATGCAAAACAAAGTAAAATATGCATGAAGCAAACATAAAATGAAATGAGATGTGAGCGAAAACTACTCCTAAAACCCTATATGTTTTGCTCACATCACTTTGTCAAGTCACTCTTTGTCGATTCATTTTGAGTTAAGTCACTCTGAGACAAGTCACATCTTGGTCGAGTCATCACTTAGCTGAGTACCTCTTGGCTGAGTCATTTTGAGCTAATGACTCTTGGCCAAGTCACCAGGTTGAGTTCTCATAACCAAGTCCTCTAGTTTGGGCGAGAGCCTCTCCGAGCTCAATAGGCCACAAGCAAACATGGACCACGATCCTCACATGGTGTCTCCATGATCACATCATAGTTAATATTAATGAAGGATTAAGGGAAAATTTTATCCCTATTTTTTATTAAACTCTACCTTTTTCTTTATCCTCTCACACATATAAATGCCCAAGTACTTCGGGCTCAATCTCTCTCTTTTCATTTCATTATTTATGACACCTGTGATGACTTAAGTATCAGAGGAGAGTCACTGGGATGAAGTATGGCTCCCTCAAATGTATGTTTTCTAGCCTATAGGGCAATCTCCATCTTTGATCAAAATGTCTACCATGACATCCAGTGCAGTGACAAATTTTTGCCACAACATTTTGGCATCGCCTATGGAACAAAAGATTAAATCAAAAAAAATGTTGAGATGAAATTTGTGGGAATAAATAATCTTAAAGAGTTGAAGTTCCCTTAGTACATTTACTTAGCTCAGTGCTTCATCTATTGGACTAAGAAATCCTTTCTCAATTTCTTCTATAGTATGTGTATATTGTTGGTCCCACTAGTCTTGTTTTTCTACATCTTCAAATACTTCCTTAGATTACTTCAAAGAACTTTTAAGTACTTATCTCTCCCTAACTTAAGCAGAACTTGGGATTGATTATCCTTCCCCTTTCATTAAGGAGAATTGGCCTCCATTTCCCAAACCTAAGCTAGGTCTTGGGATTGATTATCCTTCCCCCTTTCATTAAGGGGAATTGACCTCCCTCTCCTAAACATGAGCCTTCCTTTTCTTGACTTAAGTTAGGTCTTGGATTAAGTATATATCCTTGGGATTGGTATGATTGCTAGAGGGAGTAAATAGCAATTCATTCTGTTTCGATCATTCATTCTTATGTATTTGTCTATAAGAAATTAATACACAGTGAAAAATACAAATGAAACAACATAAGACAAATTTAGAATTTTTATATGGTTCAAAACCCTTAGTTTCCACTTCATGGCCTAGCATTCTAAAATTAGCACCACCATTTTATCTTCTTGTCGAACACCTTCTAGTGGTGGGGAAACCTTTTACAAACTTATTCTTACAAACAACACAAGTCAAATTCAAATATATAAATGATATCAAAAAAATGGAATAAACAAGTTTATACAAAAGAGCTTGGCTTTGAATGATTTGTGATGGCTTTAGATGGATCTATGAAAGTCTAGAATATAGCCACACTCTCTTATGAACCTTCCAAGAATTGACCTAAAAAATTTCCATGAACACCCTCTTTTATAAGTTATTTGTCGTGGCTTAACTCTGCCTAATAATTGATTGCTAGCATCACCTAACCAATTGCTATGTCGAAATTCAAATGTTTCTATGCCCAACAACTCCATCTAGCTCAGCATCAAGGACAATAATCGATTGCATATACCATAATAGTCAACTGGTAGTCATCAATCAAAATCTTGAATTGATTGTAAAATCTTCTATTTGTTCCACCGTTTCATTAGTTTAGTGCACCACTTGACTAATCCATCACTTGACTGATAAAAATCAACAATTAACTATTAATACCATGATTTTTCTCAAAACTCCAAATGTGTGGTTTTAGATTCATCAATCAATATCCATTCCCATAGCAGTTGACTAAATTATCTCTATTTTAGCTTTACCAAGGATGAACTCTCACCTTGCCTAGTATTTAGTGGACTTTAATCTATTAGGATTTTAATTGTCTAGTATTTGGTCAATCTTGACTTGTCGAGAATTCACCATTATCAAATATTCAAATCTCCTTGACTTATTTGGACTTCCTTTCTCGTGCTTAACTTTAATTATGTGTCTGACATTCAATCCCACATGACCTATCATGACTTTACTTTTCATACCTAACATTTGATCCTCCATGACTTATTAGAACTTCACTTCTTATATCAAGTGTCTAGTCAATCGTGACTCATTTGGACTTCACTGTTGTCAACTATTTGGTTGACCTACTTAACATCTTCCTCAACCATTAAACATATTAATCAAACAATGAAATCCAACTCAAATTTGATCAACAATGACCAGAGATCGATTGCACCAACATATATTCCCTTTTTCCATCAAGGGGTTGACTCGATCTTCCTTTTCTAAACTTAGGCTAGATCTCATATTGAGTATTTATCCCCCCCTTTGGATTAAGGAGTCGACTTGACCTTGTTCTCCTAGACCTAGGCTAGGTCTTAGATTGAGTATTTATTCTCCCTCCATCAAGGGTTAGACTCATATTTCTGTTGGTACAGAGGCACCAGATAATTGAACCTAGGTTTTGATTATGGCAAAGGCTCAAAGTTAAGGTCATATCATTATCTCATAGGTTCTATTAAGTGTGCAGAAATGATTAAGCTGAGCTAAAGATCGGGCGACACCGGGAGAACTTCGGAGTGAGCCGAAGAACCTGGGTGGAAGACCGGAAGGTAAGCGACAAGTCTCAAAGGACCAGAGGTAAGCTCGAGTGTGAGTAAAAGTGAGGTCGAGTCCTCCGTACAGTGACATCTTTAGGTGGCCATCCAACTAAGACTTCCAGTGAAAGGTGTAGGTCGAGATCGGATGGTAAATGGCCGTAAATTTTACCTTTACTTGTATGTTTCAGACTAACTCTTTGTTGCAGTTGAGTAAACAAACTGGCAGTCGACTGCTGGCTATTAGCAGTCGACTGCTGTTGGCATTAGTCGATTGCTATTCAAACTGCCCACCTCGAAGAAAGTCAAGATAAGCTCCACTTATCTTAGGGTTGACTCAGGTTCAAAACTCAACGTTCAGGAGCTTAAAGGGCTATAAAAGAAGGCGGGTTTCACCCCTTTAGGTCATCTAAAATGCTCACAAAGTGATCCCACAACGCCGCATCTCTACAACAATGCTACGACGCCAAAACGTCGCTGCGACGCCGACGACACAACCTCAACCTCAACTTCTATTAGTCATCAATATTGTTTAGTTATTGTCATTTCATCTCATTTTATTAAAATTGTCTTTATCGAGCTTTTGATCGTAATGAGGAGAGGTGGGATTGTCCCTCTACCTCGAGTTTTCTTTGGTTTGTAATCGTCGTCTCCTTCCTCCAACGAGGAGGAGACTTAGTGTTTTGCCCTCCGTACCCTATCTAGGATCGCAGGCCTTGGATTAGCAACCGTTAGGTTGTGAACCAAGTAAAATATCTTCGTCTTATTTACTTTTCCATTGTGCTACACTTTGTCTTAATTGAATTGTACGAAAAGAAAGTTGTTATTACACGCGCTATTCACCTCCCCCCCCCCCTCTAGTGCTTTTCGATCCTTCAATTGGTATCAGAGCGGGGGTGCTACGATTTAGTGCAACCACCAATCTAACATCATTTTTGGTTTTCTTTTCATATTTTAATTCTTTTTCCATATTGTTTTTTGATTCGTAAGTTTTAAGCCTTTCATCACAATTTCTCTTGCACTACTAATCTAAGACGAAAGTCTTGGCAATTTGCTTTCTTGTCGTCTTTGTTTTTTTGTTCAAGGTTGTTTTTAAATGACCTACATTGCGGGGTACAACACCACCCGACCTTCGTTCTTTAATGGAGATGATTTTCGTTATTGGAAAGGTCAGATGGAGTGTTTTCTAAAAACACAAGTCGAAACTTGAATAATTATCCAAACCAGCTTTGCTCTACCCACCAATAATCAAGGCGAGCCCTTGGACTTCGACAAATGGACCAACGCAACTAAAAAACAAATTGAAGCCAATGCAAAAGTGACTCAAATGTTGCAGTGTGGCTTTTCCAAGGAAGAACTCAACCGCATCGGACCCTTCATCAACGTAAAAGACCTTTGGAACAAATTAATCGAGCTACACGAAGGGACGCCCGATGTTAAGGTATGTAAAAGAGACTTATTTTTAAATAAATTATATAATCTAAAGATGCAGGACCATGAGACTGCCACCCAACTACATGCATGGATCCAGGACATCGTCAACAGTCTCCACTCGATCGGGCAAGTCATCGACAATCGGGACTTAATAAAGTACACACTCAATGCCTTTCCTAGGACCACCTTATGGGCATCCATGGTTGATGCCTACAAGATTTCCAGATATCTATCTAAAATTAGGTTAGATGAGCTCTTTTCGAAATTTGAACTTCATGAACAAACTAATGCAGTCTGGGTCGAGAGAGGTGTTGCCTTACTTGCAGGTCACAGAAGAAAGGAGAAGAGTAAACCACCTCCCGAGAAAGAAGAAGGATTTGAATCCGAAGGTGAACCTGAGTCTGAATCGGAAGAAGAGGCCAAGATAGTAAACATGGTGCGGAGGATAATCCGAAAAGAAAGGGAGCAATCAAAAAAACAAGAAGAAGGGGCACTTTAAATAAAAAATGAAGCCAAAGAAAAAGGGATCAAAGAAGGCCTTTCAAGCAACTTGGGGCGATGAAGAAGGCGTCAACATGGCATTCATGGCAAGACCGGTAGAGTTCGAGTCAGAGTCTGAAACTAAATACGAATTCAACTCCGACTCTGGCTCCGACTCCAAGGACGACTTCGAGAAGAGACTCAAAGTCGGGTCAAAAGAAAAAATTAAGGTAAGTCGTTTGTTAATTGGCAATCTTTACCACACAATTAAAATGTTAAGTAGGAAACTAACTAAGTCTGAGTTTAGAGTTGAGTCGTTGCTTGAGAAGGTTGAAACCCTCAAGTAAGAGGTCACTCTAACCTCTTCAACTAGTCAAGTTCAAGAGGGGAACTCAACTCAAGTCAAACAACTTGAGAAAGAGAATTCTCTCTTGAAAGGACAAGTCCAAGAGCTCAAGGCTAGGTTGGACAAGTTCTTGTTGGGATCTAAGAATCTTAATCGACTTTTTGGAACTCAGAGAGTTGTGTACAATAGAGCCAGACTCGGGTTTAGTTCAAAGACTACGAATAGAGCTTACATGTCTATCGTAAATCGTAGTCATCAACGAGTCCAAGTATGGGTCCCTAAGATTTTGTTAAACTCACATATAAGAACCAATAAGTATTGGATTCCCCAGGATCAAGTTTACTTTCTGGATAGACAATATTGGTTCAATGGTACAGGAGGAGCCAGTACTAAAATAGTATACCCGCTACCTTAATGAAACTTTTGCATGCTTAGTTATGTTGTTTTACTTTTTTAAAACGGCTAGATAGGATAAATAGTTAGTAAACTTTGACAATATAGTATCAGGATACGGCGACATGATAGTACATTAGGGAAACAAAGTCCTATGTGTCCAAGTTAGATAAGGCGTATCTAGCTCGGTGCACTTGACTGAGTTGAACTAACTAAAACTACCTCATCGTATCCTAAACTAGTTAGACCAGGAAATAATCTTAAGTGACTCAAGTAATCAATTTCTTGAATTTGGCTTTGTCTAAGGAAGTGGTCGTTGTTCCGATCAAAGAAGGCCTCTGTGCCTCGCCACGACCCGGAAGCCAATTTCTTGAAAAGTTTACTTGACGAACTAAGGGTTAAATCCGAATCTAACCCAAGGTTAACTATCTTTAATCAAATTTAAATCATCTCACAAAACATATAAGGTGAACACATTTTGAGACGCATAGAATGGGTAAGATGTTAAGGATAATTGAAATACACTTAACATAACTTTTTCAAAATGCTACTTATTTTCTCAACTATTGCAATTAATGAATAATTATAACATTGTTCAGATAATACTAGGTATATAACTCTCTAGGTCAAGTTTAGCGCCCTCTAAATCTCTTATACCTCATATATTTGACTAAGGGGGAGAGCAAACTAACCCTAAGGGTTATATTACAAATCTTTAAAAGTTCTTTTTGATAATGAACTTATAAGTATTTTGGAAATTAAATTATGTTTCAAAAAACTTATTAAATTGTTGGTGTAGAGGGACATACCTCGAACCAATCTATCTAACTAATGCTAGACGCATGCTTGGACTCATAGTTGATTTATCCTTAGTAATTCTAGACGCATGCTTATAACAGGTTATTTTAAAACCTCTATTTTATATAAACACTCTCACACTTTTTTGATTTATGAAAAAAGGGGGAGAAGAGCGAAAGTTAAGGGGAAGTAACACAAAATTTAATTTTATAAATTAAAGTATCTTTATCAAAACTCACCTAGGGTTAAGGAGGAGTTAAATTTAATTTTAAAAATTAAAGTATCTTTATCAAAACTCACCTAGGGTTAAGGGGGAGTTTTTGAAAAGGCGTTTATCATTTACTTTACTTGTTTTATGTTTTAATTTTCCCTTAACTTTTTGTCGGTTTGCCATAGATCAAAAAGGGAGAGATTGTTGGTGCAGGAGCACCAGATAATCGAACCTAGGTTTTGATTATAGCAAAGGCTCAAAGTTAATGTCATATCATTATCTCACATGTTCTGTTAAGTGTGCAGAAATGATTAAGCTAATCTGAAGGTCAGGCGACATCAGGAGAACTTCAGAGTGAGCTGAAGAACCTGGGTGAAAGACCGGAAGCTAAGCGACAATTCTCAAAGGACCAGAGGTAAGCTCAAGTGTGAGTAAAGGTGAGGTTAAGTCCTTCATACGGGTATGTCTTTAGGCGGCGATCAGACTAAGACTTCCAATAGAAGGTCTAGGTCGAGATTAGACGATAAGTGGCCATCGATTTTACCTTTACTTGTATGTTTCAAACTAACTCTTTGTTGCAGTTGAGTAAACAAGATGGCAGTCGACTACTGCTGGCATCAGTCGACTGATGAGGGCCATCAATCGACTGCTATTGAAACTGTCCACCTAGAAGAAAGTCACCACTTATCTTGGGGGGATGAGGCTCCTTGACTCAAGTTCAAAACTCAACGTTCAGGAGCTTGAAGGGCTATAAAAGAAGGGAGGGGGGGTTGGGTTCACCCCTTTAGGTCATCTAAAATGCTCACAAAGTGATCCCACAACACCACATCTCTACAACAATGCTACGATGTCGAAACACTGTCGCGACGCTGATGACACAACCTCAACCTCAACTTCTATTAGTCGTCGGTATTATTTAGTTGTTGTCATTTCAGTTCATTGTATTAAAGTTGTCTTTTATCGATCTATTGATCGTAACGAGATGTGGGATTGTCCCTCTACCTCGAGTTTTCTTTGGTTTGTAATCGTCGTCTCCTTCTTCCAATGAAGAGGAGACTTAGTTAGTGTTTTGCCCTCCATACGTAATCTAGGATCACAAGGGTCTTAGATTAGCAACCGTTAGATTGTGAACCAAGTAAAATATCTTCGTCTTATTTAATTTTCTACTGTGCTACACTTTATCTTAATCGAATCATACGAAAAGAAAGTTGTTATTATGCACGCTATTCACCCCCTCCCCCCTCTAGCGCTTTTCGATCCTTCAATTTCCTCTCTAAAACCTAGGCCAAGTTTAGAATTGAGTATGTTTTACCTCTTTCCATCATCAGGATGACTCGATGTTTCCCTTCCAAACTTAGGTTAGGCCTCAAATTGAGTATGTATTCCCTCTTTCCATCAAAGTGTAGACTCTGCCTTCCTTTTTTAGCCTTAGATTAGGTCTTAGATTGAGTATGTATTTCCCCTCTTCGTTAAGGAATTGACTTAGTCTTCCTCTTCCAGACCTAAGACAAGTCTTGGATTGACTGTGTACTGCACCCCCCCCCCCCTCCTTTCCATCAAGGGGTTGATTTGACCTTCTTTTCGAGTATGTATTCCTCATTTCCATCAAAAAGTCATCTCGTCCTTCCTCTCCTAGACCTAAGTTAGGTCTCAGATTGAGTATATTTTCTCCCTTTCCATTAAGGGATCAACTTGGTCTTCCTCTTCTAGACCTAGGTTAGGTCTTAATTTGAGTATGTTTTCCCCCTTTCCATCAAGCATGCCAACTTGACCTTTCTCTCTTAGACCTAGTCTAGGTCTCATATTGAGCATGTATTCCCCCTTTCCATTTAACTTGCCCTTCCTCTCTTATGCCTAAGTACATCTCAAATTGATTATGTATTCCTCTTTTCCATCAAGGAGTCGACTCAACCTACCTCTACCAAACCAAGGGCAAGTCAGATTGAGTATATATCTCCCCTTTCCATCAAGAGGTTGATTGGCCTTATCTCCCCCTAACTTTGTTGATCTATTTAAGTCATGAGATCGAGCTTGACTTTTTATTATTCTTTTTCAATCTATCTGAGTTGCTAGATCAACTTTGTGGCACTAGGGTAGACCTCTAGATGTGTTTCAAGCCTTGTCTTGGAATCAACTTTTTCTCTTAGCCCCATTAAACTCTAGGGTTGACTTCTTCACACCAAGTTCGACTGTATTAAATTAATTTTAAGAATATTATTATCTTTGTTCAAATAGGTTTCTCACAGGGCTCATGATACTGCTAGTATTAACCCCACTTTAGGTCAATAGGATACACCTACATGGCTCTATCTAAGATTTCCCAAATCTTTCAAACTAGTTGAGTACTTCAATCTAGCCAAGTCACCCATTCTGGTTGAGTCCTCCAATCTGGCTAAGTGTTCAATTTGATTGAGTGCTCAATCTAGTTGAGTCCTCCAACTTAATCGTCACTTTGAGCTAAGTCACCAATCTGCCAAGTTACTTTAAGTTGAGTGACCCTTGGCTAAGTCACTAGCCTTAGTTCTCCTAGTTGAGTGATCCTCTCTAAGTTTAATATGCCACAAGTAGAAATAGATCACAATCCTCACATGGTCTCTTCGTAATCATAGTTGATACTAATGGGAGATTAAGGGAAAATTGTCTCCATTTTTACATAATCTTCACATATTTCTCTCTCCTCTCATGCATATAAATACTCAGATATTTTCTCCACAAAAGATGCTCAATCTATCTCTTTTTATTTTATTATTCAGATGTATCATGATGACTTAATGATCGGAAGGGCCTCCCAAGGATGACTCCTGATGCCCTCTAATGCATGTTTTCTTATTTACAAAGTAGTCTCCATTTTCAATCAAAGTGTCCACCTTGACATCCAGTGTGGCAATAAATTTTTCACAACATCAGGGGTTATATTAGTCAAGTGTGTGTAGAATTTGGTTTCTTTAAAGTATTTTATGCTAGAATTTGTAGATTGCTCTTCTAACAAGTTGTATCGATATCAACAACTTAAAGGTTGTGTTGGTGACATTTTCTCATTACAATGGACTAAGATTCAACTATGACAAATCTTTCCCCACGGATGTAGTACAGTGATAAATCATTCAAAGGAATAACTAAAAGGATCAAAGTTTGAATTTCAATAAGGATGAATATTCTAAAGGTTGATCTCTAAGAATACATAAGTTGTATTCCAGATTTATTCGGTAAATAAATTAGGAGAAATATCTGATAGGATTAGTTCATGCTAGAAGGTGGTGAATAACATACTTTTTTGTCTTTAATAATTTCTTAACTAACAATGTTAGTACGCAATGGATAAAATAAAAAATAAGCACAAAGATAAAACATAAGAATTTATGTGGTTCGACAACTCCCCAAAGTTCCTACTCCTTGAGTTATACCTCAATCACGAGCATTAAAACTTTCTCCTTTTTGGACACCTTCAAAAGGCAAAAAAAACCTGTTATGGATTATAATTGATAAGAAAAATAAATGTGAATAAATCATAATGAAAATGAAACAAACAAGCTTAAACCGTGATCGCCACTAGAAGTCCTGAATGCACAACACTCTCTCGAGAGCTTCTTGGATTGTAGTAACACTTGGAGAACGAGAGTGAGAAAGACTTGATAGATTTTGATTGATTGAATTCATGTTCTAAGTGTTGTTGTCAAGCTCATTTTTATAGACTTTTTCTAGGCACCCCTAGCTCAGTCTCGATCTAGTCTGACTCATCCAGTCTTCATCAACAGTTGGTCGCCCGAAACCCTTTCGGATGCCTGGATGCTTACATGGTAGAACTTTAGCGATGCCTAATCCATTCGACTTTATCAGTCTATATCCTTCTTAGGTCACCCAGACTCCTTTCGGTTGCCTAGAACTGATGTACTAGACACTTGGACTCTGGTTGCTTGGAACCTATCATGCCTCGAGGGCATATTCGTCATCCAAATGACAGAGGAGTCCCTTAGTGACAATATTCCAAAACACATTACTAGAATTAAATATAGTAAAAACTTTGAAATAATAAATATAATTATTTTATCAACTGCATACATATATGACTAAATCATAAGTCAGTAAAAGTAAAATAAGTTTATGACATCTAAATCAAATTATGACAAAATCCGAAATGTGTAAACAAAATGCGATAACAATTAAGAAAATAAATCGACATCTCGACAATGCAATGGGACCAACACGACAAGGGACTCTCTAAGCGATGCGAAAGTAGGTCAATATGATACATCCTCTATCAGCTAATCTGGAGGCCAAAGAAAAGAGGGAGTGAGTACAAATCACTCAGTGGGTGTATAGAAAGATAATGCATAATAATAAAAATAAAATGAAGGTCAAAGGAAAGTAAACTTGAGTAATCCAAACCTCAGAGTACCAGTATCAATCTGCAACTAACCTGGTCAGTTATATAATAAATGCACCTGTGACATGCACAACCGACTGTAAACCTGCAAGAAATAGACATCAAGATATCGCGATAAAGCCTCATGGCTCTCGAGGTAATACAAAGGGGCACTATCTGCGGACAACGACATGCTACCATAAACGGGACTCGTGGGCAAATAGGCAATATACAAAGTACTGTCTACGCGCAACGATATGCTATCACAAATAGGTCTCGTGGGCAGACAGACAATATAAAGACTCATGTCTGCGGGCAACGACATGCTACCACGAACGGATCTCGTGGACAGACAGAGCATATAACTATCTCGCTATTGACTACACGCAACAACATGCTACCACGAATGAGTCTCGTAGACAGTCAAAGTATATAACTATCTAGTTATCGACTGCATGCAACAATATGCTACCATGAATGGGTCTCGTGGGTAGTAGATTCTCCTAAGTTGTTAAACCTAGGGTTATCCAACACATCTAGCATGAAATAGCTATCAAGTTCGATAAATATAATTAATCTACTAATAAGCACGTCAGGGTGGTTAAGCGTAGGGTTCCAACATATCTAACATGAAACGTCTATCAAGGCCGATAAAGATCATCAATCTACTAATAAGCACATCGGGATGGTTAAGCCTAAATTATACTATTTCTACCAGTTCAATCATGGTATCAATCGAAACAGTAAATAAACAAATAAGCACATATAACAATAATATCTATTAAACAATAGCAGAAGCATTCACATACTGATGAAAATCAAATAGCCCAGAAGACAAATAGAGTATAAAAATGCCAAGCAAATATAAGGTCAAAACAATACTAGAAAGAACATAGAGTGGAAAGATAATATAATCTAAGCAAACAACGTAGACAAAATAATCATGCACTAAAATCAAAAGATTTAAAGAGGTCAAAGAAGGAACCTGTAAGATACCGGAAAGATAACTAAATAAATAAAATAAAATAATAGCCCTTGCTAATTGAGAATTAGCTTGTGGAATTTTCAGGAATTTTTAGAAATTTTTTTGAAAATAAAAAGGAGTTCATACAAGGAAGGTTAAAGCCTAATGGGAGATTGAGTTAAACCTAGGTTAGCTTCGGGTTAGATTTGAGTTAGTTCAATCAATTGGCCGGCTTTTAAAAACCTTCCGAACCCAAACCCCATCCGTGACTTTCCTCTTCCTTATTCGCGATCTCGGGTTCTCCTCCATTTTTTTTCCCGATTCTTCTTACTCACCATCGCCGACGACTCCCTCTTGATCTCGACGGTGGCAACTCTTCTTCTTTCCGGTGTCGAGCTCCTGCGTGAGGTTTGCTCAGCTCGGTGTCGCCCTCTTCTTCCACCACTTTGTCGTCAGAGATCTCAGTCGCGTAGCCGCTACTGCCTTTGATGCCCAGCTCACCGGTAACCTAGGGAGAGAAGTTCAGCGACGTTGTCGGCCCCAGTTGATTCTTGGCTTCCGAGGTCTCAGCGGTTCTTCGTGCGAGCAAATCGATGGTGTTGTTGTCGCGATAGTGAGCTGCCATCATAGGTTCATGATTTCTATGTATTTTGGGTTTCGATTGTTGGTTTCTTCAAGAGACCTAGCTTCGATCGTATCTGGCATTTGAAGTTTCTTGTTCTTGCTTTGACTATCATTGGCCAGTTTCCTTCATAGGTAGCGTAGATCACTATGTGGAGAAGGGGGCAACAACAAATCCGGTGAACAGGACTCCATGGGTAGGCAAGATTTGCCGGTGAAGATCTGGTCGGTAAGCTCTATTTACCTTTGCTATTTTCAATGGTAATTGTTGTAAATTGAGTGGTGTGTCAAGGTTGTTGAGATTCAGTGGGTTCTGCCCATGGATCATTGTATTGTGGTTGTTTGGAGTGGTATCCGATTGTGATTTAGATGGTTAGATAAGTTGTTAGGGTTGTGATCCATTCGGTGGATGGAGAACTTAGTGTATTGAATTGAATGAGGTGGTGGATTTATCTTGGGATAAGTTGCCATTACAGTTGGAGTTGAGTATTGTTTAATTCTATTTCCTTTAATTGATCTTGGAGAGAGAGCTTAGTTGGGTGAATCGGCCAAGGATGAATGTAGATATGGGGGTACGAAAGGTGTGTGCTCCAGGTGTTAACTCGTAAACGAGGAAAGGATGCGAACATAGAAACGAAGTAGTGGCTAGTCCGTATATTTTTCTGGTGCTTGTAGTTAATCATAGTTTGTTATTATGTGCAGGTATGAGATACGAAGCAGCTCCACGACCGTGAGGATTATTATGAGCTTCGAATTAGGTGGGTAATATCTACCCTGGTCAGGTAGTTTAATCTGAATCTGGTGCATGAATTTGAACTTATGCTATTACTTTGATCTTAGATCCACTCTTATTTAATCATGTGCTTGTACTTAGCCTTAACCTTTAAGATATATTGCTATTACTTCATCATTTATATATCACGGATATGAACTACAAACCCTATTGTGTGTTAGCTGATGGATGTTCAGTTAAGTATATGTGGTTAGGGTTATCTTTATGACCTCAGATTGGGTTACTGTGTTACATCACTAGGGTTAGGTGATGGATTAGAGAATGGAGTCGATTGTTATATCATACACATATCAGTGGTGCATCTATGGTGAATCTAGTTGTCTGTGCATAGATAAGTGTGTGGTTATCAGTATGTGGCTATGGACTAGAGGCCCTAGCATGATTTTATATCCATTATAAATCGTGTATCTGTGTATGGTTATATGGATTGTCGATAGTATATCGCTACGGACTAGAGGTCTTAGCGTGGTTGACTGTCAGTTGTGTATGACTCTCTGTGTGGTAGAGAGAGTGCCTTGTGGATTGGTAGTCCTTGCATAGTTGACTTTTGGTTGACCAGGACTCCCCGTGGGATAGGGAGTATTGTGAGGATACGTATGTGGAGCTATGCATCATTACATTGCATGCATGTTGTCGACTGGGGTCTCCCTTGTGGTTGAGACGGGTCATCAGTCATCCTGCCTCCCCGTCCACTCGGGGTAGTGGTAGCAGAGTTGAGGGCAGAGCATTAGATGTGCCGTGCTCGACCACTATAGACGGTGGTAGCTAGAGATGCGCACTTGGCCACTGTGCAGAGTGGTAGTTAGCACACTCGCCCACTATAGATGGTGGTTATGTGATGTGCAGTTGTCCTGTGTGCGGCGCTTGTCTACTCATGGGTAGGGATGGCGTGGCTAGCAGCAGGGACCCCTAGAAGTAGCTAGTTCTTTACCCTTATATGCTACTCAGTCATACTACTCAACTCAACCACCCTGGCCACTCTGGGGTCGTGGTTGGATGGGTCCGCAAACATGTTCATGCATATGCATTGCTGATATATATATGTATGCATGTATTTGATATATATGTTTTACATATGCCTGTGAGATGTTGCATTTGATTGAGCTATGTTTGCTGCATATGCTTGTTCATCATGATACATGTCATTTGCATATTATATACTGCTGTGTGTTGAGCATGATATATGTGTTGGTCCAGACTGTTGTATGCATTTGATTAACATCATGTCATAGTGTAGTATGGACCGGGTTATTATTACATGTGATTATATACTGTTCATATGTCTGAGTGTTGATCAGTTATGGGATTGACATTGTACATTATATGGGTTATGTTATTGTATACCTATTCAGGATGATATAGCTTATGGTGTTGCAGACCGTCAGGTACGTTGGTACATTACTTCATGTTCAGTTGATCAGTTTAGTATATGCATTGAGTATGACTATACTGTGGTTACTTGTTATTACATTTAGGACTGTATGTCTATTGGACTCATTCTGTATACCTGTAGATCTTTATATGTATACTTGTAGATCTCTATATCCCTATATGTTGTTCATGCACTTTCTACATATTACCCCTGAGTTTATACTCACCACCCCGGACCCTGGGTTTTCTATCACCCAGGTAACAGGTAGAAGATTCCTTAGATGTTCGGAGCTCCGCCAGCTGATCTCATCTCACGCCGAAGGGTTGGATATTTATTCTGTATTGTTGTATTCTTGTGGATTGTTGTTTTGGAATTTCCTCTTATATCGTTTCCGTATTTGTGGTTACGGATGTGTTGTATGTATTCGACCTTTGGTGTGGTCTTTATTATGGATTTTGTTGTGTCAAAGTCACTCCAGAGTGCATAGTTGGGTCTTTGTATCTTGTTTATCTGTCAGTATGTTTCCGCTGTGTTTATGGATTATGTCCATATATATATTATGTGATTATGGTCGAAAAGCTTTATGTATATCAGGGAATTGTATCACATACAGGGGAGATGTTGTCCAATTATTTTCGGCTCGACATACTCTCGGGGTGTGACAGAACCACCCACCTCTGACTGTTGAGTGTTCTAGCTATCTCTCAATCCGAAGATTTGCTCCAGCTCCCAACTCTGTCAATCATCCATTAATTTAACTATCTAATAACTTGAAAAATCTCTGAATTGATTATCTAATCAATCTATGTGGCTTTAGTTGACATTAATCTAATTATTTACTTATTCCATTCATTGTAATGTTTTAATTAACCTAGAAATTTTCCAAACGAACTTAATTGGCTCCATTGAACAAATTAATACATTAATCATAACCTCATTTAATTAATTAATTAATTAATTAATTAATTAATCCCATAAAACTGATAAATTTCCTTACCTAAATAATTTAAGCAAGATCAATTGATTTAATTATTCTAATTGAATTTAATTATTCCAACGGGTCAATTAAATCTAACCCCAAATTAATCTAAAATCTTGATTAATTAAACAGATTAATAACTCTAGTATCAATTAAATCAGAAATCAAATTAGTTAATATAGATTAATTAGCCTAACACTAATCAATTAAACCTGACCCACATAATCTGATTAATCAACTAAATTTGGATTAAACAAAACATTAATTAAATTATTAATCAACTTTCAATTTATTCAAATATTTACTTATGGCTAAACACCACGTCATTGGAATAAATCGCAGCTCAATTAACCTATTAATTAATCCTAATCAATTAAACCTCACTTAGAATCAAGGTTAATACAATCGTACACCTACAGTACTAGTAACCGATCCCAAAGTCCGGTGTTGTCGACATCGACAGTCGACGGTCGACGGATTCCAACTATGGCCAGGCGAAAGGCGGCGACGAAACCCCCGAAGACGGTGGCGGCGCAGTGGCGTGTGTCGACGATGCACACAACCTGATTCTTCAGGCGCGACACTTCTGTCTGTGCTGGAAGGGGTCGACGGTGGCCGGAGGCGAGACTTGTAGTGGCCGGAGATGCAACTAGCAGGTGATCCTGGCTTCTGGCAGCGGCGGCGACAGACGCGCGACGCATGAGCAGTGGTGAGGTGGATGGGCGACACGGGGAAGGGAAACACGGGAAGGAAAAATACGGGATTTAATCCCTAATTCCTAACTTAGATCTCTTTTTTTAAACTCTATCATATTGTTTGATTTATATATTTTTAGACTAATTGACTTAATCAACATTTAAAATAATTAGACTTAGCCAAATCTAATAAAATTTTATCCCGATATTTTTAATAAATATTTAATAACTAAATTTTATTTTAATAGAATTTAATAAATTTATTTTATTTATTTATTTTATTTTTTAATTATATTATTATTATTATCATTTTATTTTATTTTTTCGATATATTACAAAACTAATGTGATTACTTGGAACCAATCTGGTCACCCAAATTCGTCTAATTCGGTCAACGTAATCCTGCAACACAAGGTTAAACACAGACAAATAAACCTAGTATTTGGTCTACCTACCCTACTATGGTTTTACTTGGAGTTCACTCCTCTCAGACTTCTCACTTACTAAGTATTCGGTCCCTGTCCAACATGACTTTCTCTTACTTGGAGTCCACTTCTCTAAGACTTTCCATTGCCTAAGGTTCGCTCCCCTAGGATTTCCACTTGCCTAAGGTTTACTTCATTAAGACTTCCACTTGTTGAAGGTTCAATCCCCCAGGATTTCTACTGTCTAAAGTTCACTTCTCCAGTGTTGGTGCAATCGGCCTCGAGTCAAGATTGACCAAGCTCAAGTGAGACTCGAGTAGTATTTTGATATTTGACAATGGGTTTAACAATATGTTTGACTATATGTATGATCATATGACTAATGGATGGTTTGGGACATCCAAGGTCATATGAGAGAATTGTTAGGAAGAGATAATTAAATCTATCAATCTCAGGTCAAGATTGACTAATCTCGAGTGAGACTCGAGTAGAAGTCCAAGTATGAATACTTGGCAATAAAGAAGTTCAAGAATGGATTCTTGGCAAGGAGAAGTTTAAGTTTGGAGACTTGGCAAAGGAAAGTCCAAGTTTGGAGACTTAGCAATGGAAAAGTCCAAGGGTATAGTCTTGGTTGTGCAAGTCCAAGTGTATAGTCGTGGCGGCAAAAGTCCAAGTATGGATACTTGGCAAAGAAAAATCCAAGGGTATAGTCTTGGTCATGTAAATCCAAGTGTATTGTCTTGGCAGTGTAAGTCCCGGAGGCACGACCTCTTAGCAAAGGTAGACCCTGTAACATGACAAAGCTAATGGAAGCACTTGAAGGCTAGCACAAGGGTGAGGAGTGTGGGCTCGAACCAAAGGCATGAGGTTAATGGAAGTGACTTGAAGACTTAGGTCTAGGCTAAGGGTACCTGATAGCATGACGAAGCTAATGGAAGAACTTAAAGATTAGCACAAGGGTAAGGAATCATGGACTCGAACTAAAGACATGAGGTTGACGGAAGTGGCTTGAAGGTTTGGGTCTAGGCTAAGGGCAAGTGTCAAGTATGAAGGGATCATACTTGGGTGTTAAACCTCAACTTTGAGTTTTACCAGTCGACTGAGGTTTTGGACCAGTCAACTGATCGAGTGCTCGGCACTCGGGACCTCAGATTGACTTGGATAGTCGACTGGGGTTATGACCCAGTTGATTGGCCATGTAGTCAACTGCGACTCGACTGCTGACTATAGCTCTGATACTCGACTAGTGGGTAATACTAGTCGACTGACCACTAGTAGTCGACTGCTAGGGTTGAGCAGTCAACAAATCTTAAGTGGATAGGGCACAGAATGTTTCTGAGTCGACTGCTAGCTTATGGCAATTAATTGATGGCTATGGCAGTTGACTGATGGGTCGAGGCAATCGATTGATCAACTATTTCCAATGTGGATTAGTTCATTGTGAGATAACGGTGAAGCGAGCAGTCGACTGGTGAGTAAGGTCAGTCGACTACTAGGCAGAAAAATAGCCTGAGTAGAGCTTTGAAAGGAGGCTACAATGGAGGATAGAAGAAGTCGGTTCTTGGAGCTTTTGAAGGGGAATAGTTACTACTTTCCATACCTTCAAAGCCTTTCAAAGCAACAAAATCATCAAGCAATCAAAAGTTCACTTGTAAAGTGCTTTTTCTTTATGTTTTCTTATCTCATTTGTATTTTGTTGTTTGTTCCTTATATAAGCTCTTTTGTAAGAAGTTTCTCCACCTCTGGATTGTTTCCGAGAAGAAGTTTTAGTGATGGTAGCATCGCTAGGGCTCAATCGTGGAGTAGGAACTAGGGTTCCAAACCATATAAAAATCTTTTTGTTGTGATTGTGTTTGTCTTATTTTATTTGTATTTCTACTTTTATTCTACTAAGTATAACATTTTGTAGACAAGCACGACGAGCACGATCGAAGAAGAATCGAAAATCACTATTCACCCGCTCCTCTAGTGATGCCAAAGGTCCTAAAAATTAGTATCAGAGCCCGGTTGTTCTTCAAGGACTAATCACCGGAAGGAGTAAAGGCGAGGGGATATATCAAAAATGGAGACAAGTGATGGATTCGACTATGATACCCGGATTCCTCCACTATTTGACCGAGAAGATTTTTCGGTATGGAGCACGAGGATGGAGACATTCCTTATGATGGACATCGAGAAATGGTTCATTCTAATGGACTAGTTTGAAGCTCCTATAAATAACAATGACAAGCTCATCAAGAGGAAAAGATGGGACTAAAGAGCAAATCCAAACCTTCGAGATAAATGAAAGGGTAACAAAAATCCTAATTAATTTAATTTCTAATGATGTTTTATGTAAATTAGGTGATTTTGAGGATGCCAAGGAGATATGGATCAAATTGACAAAATTTCATGAGAATCCCTCACCGACCCAAGATAAAAAAGATGACAAGCTCGAAGAAGAAGAAAGCTCAATATCTCAAGAGCTTGAGAATTTGGAGGTTAAGAGATGTTCAACATTCAAAGTGGAATAAATGGAGGAAGTCTCCACCTGTAAGATTGAGGGGGAGGATAGGTCCTCAATACCGGAACAAGAGGAGGAACCTTCTACATCCAGGAGTAATGAAGAACAAGCTCAAGAGTCTCCTACTACCATCCAAGAAAGTAACTCAAGCATAGGTATTAAAAATAAGAATCATATCATTTGTTTTGAGTGTAGGGAACAAGGGAACTATAAGAGCAAGTGTCCAAAATGAATCAAAAACAAGGCTCAAGTAGCACCTAAGGTGAATGAAAAGTCAAAGGATGTCGGAGCTCCGATATGAAAAGGCAAGGAGCACAAAGTATGCTTCCAATGCAACCAAAAGGGTCACTATCGAAGTCAATGTCTAAGGGGGAGTCACCCTAGGAAGCACAAGCTAGAAGGCTCAAGTGTAGGGGGAGCTCTTAAGGCTAAGCCTAAGGTAACATTTAATAATGCAATTTCAATTATTAATGATAAGAAGTATGCTAGTGATGTATCACATTTTAATGCACTTGTAATTGTTCATGGTCAAAAACATTCTAGAAATAAATTTTATTGTTAAGATGCAAAATCTCATGAAATTAGGATTAAGGAAAATACTAGAACCTTTAGAGGTAGACCAAGCTTACATAAGGATAAGGATAAGAAAAATCTAGGCAATAACCCTAAGAAAACTAGACATACGCCTAGGAAGAAACAAAATATAATGTACAAAGAAATGATAGAAAAACAAAACTTGAGGCATGAGAGTTAAAAAAAATCAAGTCTTGAGGTCAAGACTTGATAAATTGGAAAAGACTCTTGGAAAAATGATAAATTTGATTAAATGGTCTAATGGTCAAAATCTAGGATTTAGGAGGAATGATCTACCTAAGGACAAGAAAGGTTTGGATTACAAGCCTAAGTCCAAGGGAAACATGCAAACATACCATAATATTCCATATAGTTATGGTATTAGCCCTAGGTCTAGAAGTATCAAGGTTACAAGGGAAGTTATCCCTAAAGTTAACTTTGACAAGAGTCAAGTGACTAAGGTTTCAAAGAAACCTAGGAAAGTCACCAAGAAGGTTACAAGGGAAGATATCCTTAGGGTTGACCTTAATAAGACCATAATGGCTAAGGCTTCCAATAAGTCTAGGAGAGTCATTAGGAAGGTATATAGGGAAGTCATCCCTAGTGAATACCTAGTAAACCTAAGAAGCTCCAATAGGTATTGGGTTTCTAGGAGTGTGATTCCTTCACACTTAATGAGTTTAGGGTGTGTCAACCTAAAATGAAAAGGCAGTTAACCTAACCATAGTGAAGTTGACACTTAGAGCATTTTCGAGGTATAGTGATACTTTGAAAATGAAATTAGAATTTAATCCTAAAAGATTTTAGGATTTGCCAATAGAAATTATGAAGTTTGAAAATTGATCGTATTTGGCACAATTAGGTTAAAGGTCAATAGTGTGTCAAGTTGTGGTTTTGGCACACTTGAGAGATTTAGGTGTTATTATGGCAATGATAGTAGTTGATATAATTCTAAAAAATGGCCATTTAATTTAAGACTTAGGTATTCTATACCTTTGTATTTTATATATTTGTCATACTTTTATTGCCATAATCCATGCCATGACATCATGTTTCATATGATAATTTAAAATGTCATCATAGTACTTAGATTTATTAATGTCATAACTAATACTTAGGTTGTGTTCATTATATCATTACATCATGTATCATTGGCAAATACTCTCAAATTATGCAATCACTATATGTCATGATCATAATTCATGCATTAAAGATTATTAAAATTGAATTTAAGAAAAATGACATTATTTGATGTCCTAGATAAAGGAATCAAATGGATATGTCTAGATAATAATGCATGAACCCCTAGTTTAGCGAAAAATCAAATCCACATCTCACAAAGAATATAGGATGACATGTGTGTGTATTGATATACCTTAGATACATGTGAGATACTAAAAAATTGAATTAAGTTCAATGTGCTTATATGGTACATCAAAATGAATTTAAGCTCTTTCAATCATAAGAAGAAATCATGAGGAAAGCTAATATACAAGTCATGTACACTTAGCCCATAAACCATGATTGAAAATGAGGTTTAAAAAATATTTTCAAAATCATTTTAGAAAAGTTTGGTGAAGTCTATCTTTTGATAGCAATCACCATTGAGAATATTGATACAAGTTAGGCAAAAATATTGAAGTTTTCAATGGTTTTGAACTTTGTATCAATTCTTCAAAATAATGAGTATTTTTATATAAAACTATTTTTTACCCATACTACTTGACATAAGTAATGGTATGAAGTTTCATGGTTCTTTGAAAATCGTATAATTACTTATGAATTTTTAAATTTCATCTAAAAAGTCTGATTTCAAAAAAATCAGACATCATTGATTGTTGTAGGCAGCTAGTGGACTGGTAGTGGTTTCAGTCGACTGGTCACTGACACATTCGACTGATGATATTGATTTTGGCCGAACAAGGATTGTTTGGCTATTTACCAACACCCCTAAGTATCCTAACCACTCCTAACCCTATGATATGCTTAGAGAAGCATTGGAAGGGTGAAATGTTCATTGAAAATGAATTGGAGAGCTGATTAGGGTGAATATCAAATTTTAAGGGAGGCCAAAGTTCAAGTTTGAACTTTTACCCTTATTTTTTATTATTTAGATTTCCTATAGGCTGAGGAACTCTCCAAGGGCACTGTTGGTATAATGGTCAAGGGAGAGTACGCCTTTAGAGGGAGTTTGTCCATCAAAGGATGATAGATAAAGGTTAAAAAGGGGGAGAGTGAAGAATTGCCTTTCATTGGAATGAAGGCATTTATGATGAATTTTGGACCAAGGGAGAAAATGAAGGATCTCATTGGAAGATGAGACAAGGAAAACCTTGGTAGACTTTTTGATGTATATCAAAGAGGGATAAATGAAGGGTTTAAGTTAGGAAACCTTCATGCCTTGGCATAAGAAGAGTCAAGTTGGGCTTCTAGGTTAGCCTAACTTAAAGGTATTATCAGTGTGCTTCGTTCAGTTACATATTGCTTCTCGATGCTTGGCGGTGGATCATTAGGTAGGAGATTGTACAAATGTCTCCATATATCATATGATTAATGGATGATTTGGGGCATCCAAGGTCATATTAGGGAATTGTTAGGAGGAGATTATTGGAGAAATCAACCTCAGGTCAAGGTTGACCAAGCTCGAGTGAGACTCGAGTGGAAGTCCAAGTATGGATACTTGACAATGAAGAAGTCCAAGGAGAAATCAAACTCAAGTCAAGATTGACCAAGCTTGAGTGAGACTCGAGTAGAAGTCCAAGTATGAATACTTGGCAATGAAGAAGTCCAAGAATGGATTCTTGGCAAGAAAAAGTCCAAGCTTGAAAAGTTGGCAAGGAAAGTCCAAGAATGGATTATTGGCAAGGGAAAGTCCAAGTACGGATACTTGGCAATGGAGAACCCCAAGTTTGGAGACTTGAAAATGAAAAAGTTCAAGGGTGTAGTCTTGGTCGTGTAAGTCCAAGTGTGAAGTCTTAGCGGCTAAATTTCAAGTATGGATACTTGGCAAAGGAAAGTCTAAGGGTGTAGTCTTGGTCATGTAAGTCCAAGTGTGTACTCTTGGCAGCGTAAGTCTCGAAGGTGTGACCTCTTGGCCAGTAGCATGACAAAGTAAATGGAAGCACTTGAATGCTAGCGCAAGGGTGAGGAATGTGGACTTGAACCAAAGGCATGAGACTGAGAGAAGTGACTTGAAGGCTTAGATCTAGGCTAAGGGTACTTGATAGCATGATGAAGTTGATGGAAGCACTTGAAGGCTAGCGCAAAGGTGAGGAGTCGTGGACTCGAACCAAAGGCATGAGGCTGATGAAAGTGGCTTGAAGGCTTAGGTCTAGGTTAAGGGAAAGTGTTAAGTATGAGGGGATCATACTTGGGTGTTAAACCTTAGCTTTGAGGTTTACCAGTCGATTGAGGCTTTAGACAGTTGACTGGTCGAGTGTTCAGCATTCAGGAGCTCAGATTAACTCGAACAGTCGACTACGATTATGATGCGATTGACTGGTCGTGTAGTCGACTGCATCTCGATTGTTGACTATAGCTCTGACAGTCGACTAGTAGGTAATATTAGTCGACTGGCCACTGGCAATCGACTGCTAGGGTTGAGCAGTCGACTGGCCTTAAATGGATAGGGCATGGAATATTTCTGAGTCTACTGTTGGCTTATGGCAGTCGGCTGATAGCTATGCCAGTCGACTGTTGGGTCAAAGTAGTCGACTGATCGACTATTTTCGACGTGGATTAGTCCGTTGTGAGACAACGATCAAATGGGCAATTGACTGGTGGGTAAGATCAGTCAACTACTAAGCGAAAAATAGCTCGAGCGGAACTTTTAAAGGAGGTTGTGATGGAGGATAGAAAAAGCCGGTTCTTGGAGATTTTGAAGGGGAATAGTTGCTACTTTCTAGACCTTCAAAGACTTTCGAAGCAACCAAATCATCAAGCAATTAAAAGTTCACTTGTAAAGTGTTTTTTCTTTGTATTTTCTTATCTCATTTTTATTTGGTTGCTTGTTCCTTGTATAAGCTCTTTTGAAAGAGGTTGCTCCACCTCCGGATTATTTACGAGAAGGAGAAGTTTTAGTAGTGATGGCATCGTTAGGGCATAAGCGATTTCTCCACCTCCGGATTATTTCCAAGAAGGAGAAATTTTAGTATTGGTGGCATCGCTAGGGCTCGACCGTGGAGTAGGAACTAGCATTCCAAACCATGTAAAAACCTGTGTGTTGAATTGTGTTTGTTTTGTTTTGTTTGTATTTGGATTCCGTTGCGTATAAAATTTTGTAGACAAGCACGATGAGTACGATCGAAGAAGAATCGAAAATCACTATTCACCCTCCCCCCCCCCCCTCTAGTGATGCCAAAGGTCCTAAACATCTAGGACTTCCACTTACCTAATGTCCACTCCTCAAGGACTTTCACTTGCCCAAGATTCACTTATCTAGAACTTCCCTTGCCTAAGATTCACTTCCTTAGGACTTTCACTACCTAAAGTTCACTCACTTAGGGCTTTCCTCACTTACCAACACACTTCCAAGTATCCAATCAACCTAGTTAACCTACTTGGGTTATCTCCCATTAAACCCTAAGATTGATTGTTCCAGCAATATTTCCACTGACCATAACAAATATATTATCCAAACATCAAAATCCTAGAAGGTCGATTGGACCAACAGTCTCTCCTCTTTTTGATGTTTGATATTATATTTAAGTTAGACTACTTCTTAACCTAACTTACCATGACTTTAAAAAAAATAATTCTAAGCTCCCCAATTTCTTCCCCTTTGTCATACATCAAAATTATTTTAAAGAGAAATTTAGAGTCTAAAGTTCATTGGATAAAAATATACTAAGGTCCTCTCCCTTGTACCAACAATTGGTGTTAACAATCTCTCCCTTGTTGAAAGACCATAATAAGTTATTTTTTATAATAAATTTTCAAATTTATTGTCAAAATATAACTTTCAAAAATTTATTTCAAATATTTTAAAAATATTTTCAAATTAAATTGCAATCATTTTCAAAATATATTTTCAAAGTCCATTGCAAATATTTTTTTCAAAGTTCATTTAAAACACTTTTTTTAAAATAAAAATCAAAGTTCACTTCAAACTCTTTCAAAATATAACATTTAAAGACTAAACATTCGAGTATTTTTTTTAATATAATATTTTCAAAGTGTTTTTCAATCCTTACATTGAAGAATCATTTCAAAAATATTTTTTCAAATTTTCAATGTTTTTCAAGAATATTTACAAAACATGAATTTTGAAAGGAGTTTCCTTTTCTCATTAAAAGTATTTGAAAATTTAAAATTATTTTTCAAAATTAATTTTGAAAACTCTCCCTTTAAATATTTGTCTTTCGATAGGGCTCCTCCTTAATCTAACACTTTCTAAGATTAAACTCTGAACCTATGTGTTTTAGGGCCTAGGAGTTTATGGTTGACATAAATGATCAAAAGTTCTAATATTGGTCAACACTTATATTTTTGAAATGGAATATTTTTTAAAAAAATTATAATTAAATAAAAATCAAATAATCATGAGATATCATTCAACATTATTATGTTAATGACTATTTTGAAAATAATTTTTTACAAAAATAATTCTAAAATTTTTTGAAAATGATTTTCAAAATAATTTCTATTTAATTAACTTAAATATCTCACCCATTAAATGTGTCTCTGTACAACAATACACGGTATCTTATATTATTTGATGAGATGTAAATTTTCAAACTTTAGCATTTAATTGATTCAATATTTATATTCTAAGGAAGTTTGAACTTGTGTTGTATTTGAGAGGTATCCTAAGATAATCACCTTATGATTTGTACCATTTATTTGATAAATAATAGATTCTCTATTTAAGTGTACATTCATTATATATTTGATTGAGTCTTAAACTCATTTATTGAATGTTCGCAATATGATTCATAGCATGAGAGAACTTGTAATGGGATCACAACTAGTGAACATCTCTGCATATGTAATTATAAATGTATTGAAATACTCCCTAGTCCATGAATCGATGAGCTCAAACATTATCGATTCTGAGAGACTAGCATGTGTTATACTCCTTGGTTTATCCAAGCAGTTGTTTCTCACTGACTGAAGACATTGGGATGTCGAGAGTTAAACGTAGATGCTAACTATGGTAACTAGTTCATTGGAATGACCTACTATAAGACTTCATATGGTTCCTTACATATATGGATATGTCTATGAAGTTCTTACTGTAGCTTAAGTGTGAATTTCCTTCGACTTGAGGTATTCAAGTCATCTTGGTCATGGAGACATACTTTGACATCTTAAGCAAACATCTCTTCGAGATGTGGACCCGGGATGATTGGGTATAAGTTGAAGTACCTGAAGGTGTTTGAATAGCCAATAGAGGATTCACCACTCTTTGTAAAGGAGATGTATACCCTATGTCCACTCGTTAGGATTGTTACTCAAAGTCTTTGACCAAAGAATTTACATGTTAAGAGTATGGTACTCTTGGACACATATGGGAGTAATTTGAATCCACAAGATGAGAAAGTATAACTTGGACTAGGTGTGACGTAATCAGCCTAGTAGGGATAGACACATAGACCATGTCCTGAACAAAGTGGTATAAGACGAGTGAAAAGAATGAGACACAACTCATTGTAGCTGCTGAAAGATTTAGAAGTGGTTCTGAAATCAACCGTGGATTTTTTTTATTAATTGGGGATCATAATGTATTACTAGGTGTTGTTGGTGCAATCGGCCCAGGTCACGATTGACCAGGACTCGAGTTTAACTCGAGTGATGTTTTGATGTTTCGACAAAAACATATGACAATGTGATTGTCATGGGAAAGTCCAAGTGGGACACTTGGCATTTGGGAAAAGTCCAAGCATGGGTCTTGGCAAGGAAAGTCCAAGTCATGGGTACTTGACATGGAAAGTCCAACATGGGTTGGCAAGGGAAAGTCCAAGCTTGAGTCTTGGCACTTGAGAAGTCCAAGGGGTTTGGTATTAGCGGCGTAAAGTCCAAGCAGGAGTCTTGGCGGCGTAAGTCCAATGTGCCTTGGCGGTGTAGACACCGTTAGCATGACATAGCTGATGGAAGCACCTGAAGGCTAGCGCAATGGATGAACAAGTCATGGATGACTTGGAGGGATCCGAGAGGCGTGAGGCTGATAGAGGTAGCTAGAAGGCTTAAGTCTAGGCTAAGGGTGGTCTAGCAAGTATGGGGACACCATACTTGGGTTAAAACCTCATGTTTGAGGTGTGTCACCGATCCGATGTCATGTCGACACCAACTGCATAGTCAACTAGGGTTTGATCGCGGAATTGCCCTAGCAATGATCGCCATAGGTGGTCGGTCGATGATCGTGATCGATCGCGATCGATGATGCTCGGATTTTAGGGCATGAATGGAGTCTCACTCGATCGGGACAAGCGAAGTGATGCTTCATCACGATCCGATGTGTATGATTAGTCGATCGATGTCCTAGCCGCTGGATTTTTCCAACGTGGATTACACGTTGTCTCACAAAGAATAGCATTCACCGATCGATGGTCTGGCGGCCGATCGATCGACCTTTCGACAGGTTGAAGCTATAAAAGGAGCTCGTGATGGAGGAAAAGGTAGCGATTTTCTTGGGCGAAATTGAAGGGGAAAGTTGGTTCTTTCTAGTCCTTCAAAGCTAGTTCAAGGCAATCAAAGATCAAGCAATCAAAAGCTCTTGTAAAGTGTTTTCCTTTACTTGCATTTGTATTTCATTATCATATTTGCTTGTATCTATTTGATTATTATTGTAATCATCTTGTACGAGGTTTCTCCGCCTCCGGATTGTTCCGAGGAGTGTTTATTAGTGGTTGCGTGTGCATCACTAGAGCTCGATCCGTGGAGTAGGAACCGTGCAGTTCCGAACCACGTTACATACTCGTGTTCTTGTTGTGTTTGTCATATTTCGTTATTGTATTATTTCTATTTCTGCTGTGTACTAACGAAATTGTAGAGACGACCACGATTGAATTCCAACTACGAACGAATTCTACGCTATTCACCCCCTCTAGCGGCTTCAAATATCCTACATTTGGTATCAGAGCCCGGGGCTCTTCTACGGATTAACCGCCGGGAGCTAAAAGGCTAGAGGGAAGATGGAATTCCAAAACAAGCTTGGATGAGACATCAACACTCCACCGCCATATGATCAAGAAGACTTTTCGGCGTGGAGAACAAGAATGGAGACATTCTTTATGATGGATATAGAGGATTGGTTCATCATCGTAGAAGGTTTTGAACCTTCTCGGGATAGGAAGGGACAAGTCCTCAAGTTGAAGAAATGGACCCAAGAGCAACGACAAAAATTCAAAACCGAAGCCAAGGTAACAAAACTCTTAGAAGATTTGATACCTAATGATGTTTTGTCTAGGCTAGGTGAATATCTTGATGCCAAGGAGCTATGGGACAAATTAGCCAAATTCAATGAGAAGCCCCACTTGGCACAAGTAGAAGAAGATAAGGAAGAGGATGAAGAGAGTTCATCTTCCTCACGAGCAAGTGAGGAATCAGAAGTTGAAGAGGAGTCAACTTCCGGATCGATGGAAGAAGAAGTAGAAGACACCTCCACCTCTAGGATTGAGGGGGAGGAAAGAATTTCCACTCCGGGGCAACAAGAGAAAGCTTCGACATCTAGTCAAGATGAAGAAGCTCCAATTCCTGTCTCAATTAACCTAGGTAACTCAAACACTCTAATTTCAAATAAAATCCATATATTGTGTTTTGAGTGTAGGGAGTATGGGCACTACAAGAGCAAGTGCCCAAAGAAGGTTAAGAAGACTCCTCCGGCGCCTAAAAGTCAACAAAAGTCAAAGGATGTCGGTTCCCCATCACCTAAAGACAAGGAGCACATTATTTGCTTCAGATGTCGACAACTAGGGCATTACCAAAATCAATGTCCTAGGGGGAGCAAAAAGACCCAAGAAGGAGCATCACAAGTAGGGGGAGCTACTAAGGCAAACCCTAAGTATATTTTCATAATGCTCATTCCTTAAATTCTAAGCAAAAGCATGCTAGAATTAATTCAAATAACTTTGCTATTACTCATGATTCAAAGCATTCTAGGAATGATAACTCTAGATCTATTTCAAAGAAGGAGAAATTTGGGACTAATGTCCCTAGAAATGTCATTCCTAAGAAAGCAATTAAGAAAATCGAAACCATTTAGGTATCAATCCCAATAAGGGTAAACATATGTCTAAAGTAAATGGTAATGCCCAAAAACCTAATCAAAAATCATTTGGGCAATTAGAATTAGAGAACCAAGCCTTAAGGTCAAGGCTTGAAAAACTAGAAAAGACCCTAAACAAGATACAAAATCAATTTAGAGGGTCTAATGGTCAAAGTCAAGGGTCAAGATCTCAAAGTCAACATCTAGGACCCAAAAGACAAAAGTCAACCAAGGGCAAGAAAGGTTTGGGTCACAAACCTAAGCCTAAAGTGGCTTATCATTGTGTTCCATTTGACTATGGAACACAAACTAGGTCTAGGAAGACCAAGGTTGCAAGGGGAGTTACCTCTAGAGTCAACCTAGGTAAGACCACAATGACCAAGGCTAACAAGCCTAGGAGGGTCATTAGAAAGGTATCTAGGGAGGTTATTCCTAAGGAATACCTAATTAATTCAATGAGCTCAAATAGATTTTGGGTTCCAAAGAGCGTGATTGATTCACGTTAAATGGGTTAGAATGTGCCAACCATGATTGGATGGGTAGTTAACTCAACCATGGTAAAGGTGACACTTTAGGTTATTTTCAAGGTTATGGTTACCTTGGAAATACATTTGAGCTTTAATCCTAAAATATTTTAGGATGTGCCAATGTATATTTCTGAAATCATGAAAATCAATAAAATTGGCACAATCTAGATTTAGAGGTCATAGTGTGTAAATTTGATCTTTGGCACACTTTAGGAATCAATGTATCAAGAGAAGTGTGTTTAAGATGTAGAAAGAACATCAAGAGTGATACTCAAGTGCCACATACCTTGATGTCTTGCACTTACCATGCTTCATGTGGTTCACCATGTGTTTGCATGGAAGGAATGTCTAGGGTGGATTGCATCTCACAAAACAAGTCTTTTATCTTGATTGTGTATTTCAACTCTTAGAAAGGGTGAGATGTTAGGTTTTTAAAACCATTGGATGTTAATGTTTGCTAAAATGAAATAAGATATCAAAATACATTAACGAATCCATGAACATAAGCATAACATCAATATATTCAATATACAAGATTAAAACATGAGAAAATGGAATTGTTGGATAAAGAAATGATGATATTCATCGAGGCGTAGGATCATCGATGATCTCATCAATTGTAGCACATCACGGACTCGATTGTTGAGCCGGAGCAGTCAACTGCCGGTTCGGTAAACCCGCTAATAAGCCGCGATCAGTCGACTGATGCTACACATCAGTCGACTGGCATCGCAATTTTATAACGCTGAACCGCTAGGGTTCGGCGTCTTCACGCGATGATCTTCCTTCTCCTCTCCGGTCGCCGCTGCCTTTCTCCGACGAGTTTTCCGACCGAGCCGACCGCCTAAGTCTTAGGTTTGATAGCCATTCTCTTCCACTCATGCTTTCACTCGTCTCACAACCCTAATCCACTCACTTCCAATGGTTGTTTCTTCTTTTTCGATTAGGGTTCCGACGTCCAGTCCTCCGGCGAACTTTCCGGTGGCCCCTTAAGTGATATCCGACTATTCTCTCATCATCCCTCCAAATGGCACCGAAGTAAAATTTTCTTACTAAAAAAAAATCCTAATTTTTCCTTTCCATTGTAATCTATCATAATCTAATCGTGTATTGGTGCCCTTGCATTTCATATCGTTACATTACATTCATATAGGAGATCCCGTAGAAATGATCCACCCGAGGGTGAATCACGATTGTACCAACCTATGTTGGTTAGGTACATCGATAGAGACTTCTTTACCGCATCAGAGTGACGTCATGGACATATTTGCATATTATCATCTTATGAAAATTGTCTTATGCACACATGCTATCAATGATGATCTCCTTAAGGAGTTTTATCAGAACTTAAAGAATGTAGACGATGGCCTTACCTACACTACTTGCGTTGCAAAACGCGATTTAGAGTTCACTCCTGCGATATTGCAGGAGTTTCTTGAGTGTAAGCCATCGGATGACACCTTCATTTTCTACCCTACCTTTGATGCCCCTTTACCCGAGCCATTTGACCATATCTCTTTGGACTCCATGCATGAGCATGTTTTTGGTCATCCTCGTCCACCAGCTCAGAATTTATTTTCTATCACTGAGCTATCTGCACCTAACAATGTACTCTACAAGGTCATTGTTGGGTGTTTTCTTCCGATCGTGACTCAGAGTCTGGCCAAGATTCGGCCTCCCCATCTCTTTTTACTATACACCATGCATAATAGATTAGACATAAACATTGCATTGAACATGTTTCATTGCATTGTGCATTTCATTTCCCCTGTACAAGGGAAAGTGCATATGCCTTATGGCCATATTATCACTGCATGGTTAGAGTCAGTAGGCATCAACATTCACAGGGGATCACTGAGGGCGCTATCCGAGGTGTACGACTACATATCAGTTCGTAACTTCTCATTAGCGAAGCTGCGGATGGGGCATGGGCAGATGGAGTTGGCACCTCGACCACCGCCCAAGGCACGTGGAGAGCCGCCTCTGGTGCCTAGAGAGGCTGGAGAGGACTATGAGGATGCAGATGCCGCTGATGAGGAGGATCAGATGCCAGCAGATGCATCAGCGGTGGGTCCATCAGATCGTCTTGGCCAGCTGGAGTCTAGATTCCAGGACTATCAACAGACAGTCGACTCACGGCTGTCAGAGCTCTTAGTAGGGCAAGCCTCGATGGGCGCACATCTTAGTCGAATGGAGGAGAGATACATTCAGATTGCAGAGTCCCAACGCCGCATCGAGCAGCGTCAGCTCGATATGTATGAGATGATGCGGACCTGGACTTTGAGCCAGCAGCCTCCTCCACCTCCACCTTCTGCAAACGACTAGATCTAGAGGATGTTAGATTTTTTTTTTTTGTTTTTCAATTTTTGTAGTGAGATTGAGCATATCAAATCTCTATTTTGGATGTAAGAAACTGAAATCTTTTTAAATTGAATGAAATTTCTGTTTGTGAAAATCATGTGTGTTTGAGTGTGTATTTGTATTAATGTATTGGTTTATGAAAATTGATATATCATGACATGAAATTTCATCTTATCATATAACATATCATTGGTTATGATTATTTTAGATGTCATGTTTGTTTTTAGATTATATCATATGTCATGACATCATTGGTCATGTGTTATTATTGATATCATTTATGCCATGATCATTTCATGCATTTAATTGTTTAAAATTGATTCAAGGATAATGGCATGACTTGGAGTCCCATTTATAAGGGAATCAAGTAAAGTTGCCTTAGAAAAATGCATGAAACCCTAATTTAGGGAGAATAACTCCACATCTCACATCACATTGATATGTATGTGTATTTATACACCCTATATACATGTGAGATGCTAGGATAATAAGTTAGGTTCAAGGTGCATAGGTAGTGCATCTAGATGAACTCAAACTTATTTTAATCATCACCAAGAATCATAAGGAAAGCTAATATACAAGTTATGTATATTTAGCCAATAAACCATGGTTCAAAATAGGTTTTCAAAAACATTTTAAAATCAATTTAGAAAACCTTGGTGAAGTCTATCTTTTGATAGTCATCATCATTGTAGAAGTTGATACAAAGTATATCAAAAACTTTAAAGTTTTAATAGTTTTTGAACTTTGTACCAATCTCCTATTTTCATGGTAAAAATATTTTTCCAAAATTTTTCACCGATTGTATGTGTGATAAGTAATGTACGTATCAAGTTTCGTGATTTTTTTATTTACGTAGAATTACTTATGAATTTCCAAAAGTCGAGTCTGATATCTGAAAATCAGGTTTTGCTATCGATCGACCATCCTCTACGATCGGTGATGGGCGCGTTGACTCGATCGTAGCATATCACTCGATTGTTGTGCGGTCGCCGACTGATGGACACATCAATCGACTGGTAGCTGATAGAGTCGACTGTCAATACTGATTTCGGGAAAACTAGGTTTGTTTAGCCCGATTTCAGCTGCAGTTAAGGTCTCTAATCACTCCTAACCCTAAGATATGCCTTGGGAAGCATTATAAAGGGTGAAAATCCATTGGCTATGGATTTGGAGAGGTGTTTAGGGTTTGTATAAAATTTAAGGTGTTGGAAAGATCAATGTTGAACTTCTAACCTTATCTTTGATAGTTCAGAGTTTCTATTGGCTTAGGGATTTCCCAAAGACATTGTTGGTGCAATGGTTAAGGGGGAGCAAGCCTTTAGGGGGAGGTGTCCATCATAGTATGATGGATGGTGGTTCATGGGAAGGAAAAATGAGTTTTTCACATACCCAATTTGGAAATTGTGAGAGTATAGGATTGTCTCTCTTGAGTGATATGGGACTTATCACTAGGAAAATGGTAGATATCCTAGGTATTTTTAGACCAAGGGGGAGATTGTAAGATCTCATTGGGACATGAGACATTGACCTCCTTGGAGAGAAGACCTTTTTGATGTTAGTCAAAAAGGGGGAGAATATTTGGGGGAGAACATTTGGAGAATGTTTAAGATTACCAATTTAGGATAATTGGTAAGGGATTTGAGTTAGTGTTCTAACTCAATGTTTTGTTTGGTTTTTGTCAAACATCAAAGAAGGGGAGATTGTTGGTGCAATCGGCCCAGGTCACGATTGACCAGGACTCGAGTTTAACTCGAGTGATGTTTTGATGTTTCGACAAAAACATATGACAATGTGATTGTCATGGGAAAGTCCAAGTGGGACACTTGGCATTTGGGAAAAGTCCAAGCATGTGTCTTGGCAAGGAAAGTCCAAGTCATGGGTACTTGGCATGGAAAGTCTAACATGGGTTGGCAAGGGAAAGTCTAAGCTTGAGTCTTGGCACTGCAAGGAAAGCCCAAGCCGCGGTACTGCATGGAAAGTCCAACATGGGTTGGCAAGGGAAAGTCCAAGCTTGAGTCTTGCACTTGAGAAGTCCAAGGGGTTTGCATTGGCGTGACAGAAGTCCAAGCGGGAGTCTTGGCGCTGTAAGTCCAATGTGCTCGGTGTAGACACTGCTAGCATGACATAGCCGATGGAAGCACTAAGGCTAGTGCGATGGATGAACAAGTCATGGATGACTTGGAGGGATCCGAGAGGCGTGAGGCTGATGGAGGTGGCTAGAAGGCTTAGGTCTAGGCTAAGGGTGGTCTAGCAAGTATGGGGACACCATACTTGGGTTAAAACCTCATGTTTGAGGTGTGCCAGTCGACTGATGTCATGTGGCAGTTGACTGGCATAGTCAACTAGGGTTTGACTCGGGAATAGCAATGATCGCCATAGGTGGGCCGATCGATTGACGAGCCGATCGATCGCGTGATCACCGACCGATGCTCGGATTTTAGGGCATGTATCGGAGTCTCACTGACCACCGGGACAAGCAATGAGTGATGCTTCATCACCGATCGATGTGTATGATCACCGATCGATGTCCTAGCCGCTGATTTTTCCAAAGATGGATTACACCGCTGTCTCACAAGAATAAAGCGCGATCGGGCCGATCGATGGTCCCGAGCAGTCGATTGATCGACCTTTTCTAGCACAGGTTGAAGCTATAAAAGGAGCTCGTGATGGAGGAAAAGGTAGCGATTTTCTTGGGCAAAATTGAAGGGGAAAGTTGGTGCTTTCCAGTCCTTCAAAGCTAGTTCAAGGCAATCAAAGATCAAACAATCAAAAGCTCTTGTAAAGTATTTTCCTTTACTTGCATTTGTATTTCATTATCGTATTTGCTTGTATCTATTTGATTATTGTTGTACTCATCTTGTACGAGGTTTCTCCGCCTCCGGATTGTTTCGAGAAGGAGTGTTTATTAGTGGTTGTGTGTGCATCACTAGAGCTCGTAGAGCTCGATCCGTGGAGTAGGGACCGTGCAGTTCCGAACCACGTTACATACTCGTGTTCTTATTGTGTTTGTCGTATTTTGTTATTGTATTATTTCTATTTTCGCTGCATACTAATGAAATTATAGAGACGACCACGATCGAATTCCAACTACGAACTAATTCTACGCTATTCACCCCCCTCTAGCGGCTTCAAATATCCTACAGGTGTCACTCATAATCATTTCATAATTAATAGTTAATTATGGATAGTCAACATAAATTGAGAACCTCTAAGGTAACACATACTATGAGTTGTTTTTCAATTAACTTAAAATGAGTTTGAGAATTAGATTCTCAGATTGGGAGAGACTGAGTCTGGTTGGATCAGATGAAGGGCAAGGATGAAAAGAGTTTCATCGGAATGGAGACAAGGATGGGGCCATGTCTTATGAAGATGGATTGAAACCATGGTAATTTAATAATGAACCAAATTGATTTGGTTTAATTAAGGGTGGTTTGGTTCAATGAACCAAATGGTTTCGTTCAATGAACCAAATGGTTTGGTTTTGAACCAAAGGCTATTTGGACTATTGGGCTAAGGGTATTGGGTTTGAAACCTCATCCATTAACCCAATAAGTGACACATATATATAGGATATGTGTGGAGGAAACCCTAAGAGAACTCCTCTTCTCTCCTCCTCTCTAACCATCGACCACAACCAATCTGCCCCTTCCTCTTCCACCACCCAAAAGGTGTTGTTGTTCGCCATCTGAGGCTCCGGCAACCCTACTCCAGCATCCCTACTTGTGGAGGAACCTTCCCGGCAATTTCCCCATTGGCCACAACTTTTGTCATCGACTAGAGTTGTCAGAAGGTGGAAAAATTTGTGCTGACAGATTTTGCCTCAGGCAATTTTCTCTCCTCGTTTATGTCATCTAGTTGTGTATGCCGCCGAGCAAAAATGTCATCTTCATATGCAAGGTTAGTACCTTTCGTGAGGATGAAACTTGGGCTTGGAAGCTATCAGGAGGGAACTCAATGTGGACTAGAATAGAGACAAACTCCGACTAGTTTGTGGTTGATGTCATTCCCGCTCCGCATTATCCAACAAGTATAACTAGAATAAATATTTTTCTCAATTTTAATTCATTCGTAAAATTTTTGTTTGTGGTTATATCCATGTTATATTCTGCATGTGTGGATGTTTGTGTTATAATAAATTAGGAATTTATTATGTATTTTTTCGCTGCTTGCGTTTGTGAAACACAACCAAGCACATATCTACGAGCCGGATATCCCAACAACCTCCCTTGCCTAGCGTCCGATCAACTATGACCTACTAGGACTTTTCTTGCTAATTAAGGTCGCCTCGACCTACCGAGACTTCACCTGCCAAATACTGTCACCTGACCTGTTAGGACTTCACTTGTCAAGAACAGTCGCTTTGATTTGTCGGGACTTCATTTGCCAAGCACCGTCACCCTTGACCTATCGAGACTTTGTTAGGACCTTGGCATGCTAGAGGGAGGGAGGGAGGGAGGGAGGAAGGGAGGGGGGGTGAATAACACTCTCAAAACTTGATCTTCGATTTCATTCATGTGCTTGTCTACAACAAGTTATATGCAACAGAAATATGATATAGAAAAAAAAACAAAACAAGCACACAATACCTCAATTTTACATGGTTCGGAATCTCCAGTTCCTACACCATGACCTAGCTCATACCGATAGTCCCACTATCACTTTCTCCTTCTCGAAAACCTTCCGTAGGTGGAGAAACATCTTACAACACTTGAAGCTTACAATAAGAACAATCAAACACGAAATACAAAAGAAAATTAAAGAACAAGTGAAAACACTTTTACACGATTATGATCTTGCTTGCTTGCTTATTGGTTGCTTTGGAACGACGTGGAAGGTCTGAAATCTAGCAACAAATCCCCTTCAAAGTCTCCAAGAACCAGCTCCTTCAAATTACCTCAAAACCCTCTTTTGTAGGGTCTTAATCGGGATGATTTCTGCCTCCCAATCGATTGTCAAAACTCCCAGTCGACTGGTCAATGGACCGTTACACAATCTGATGCTCCAACGACATGATCCAAGTTGGATTCTGCTCTATCAGTCGACTGTCATTATCCATCAGTCGACTGGTCAGTCGAGTTGCTATCCTTATGTGCCCTACTAAACTAACACCAATCAATTGTGCTTCATTGTCAGTCAACTACCAACCTTTCTATGTCCTACTATAGTGTCACCAATCGACTGATCAATCTATTAGTCGACTGTTCTTAACTAGTCGAGTTCTGAACTCTATGGTTATTCAACTAGTGACACTAGTTGACTACTCATTCCACTAGTCGACTGCTAAGACACCAATCGACTGATCAACTACATCAGTCGACTGCTCTACTAATTAAGTTGGCAGTTGAGTCCCAAACTCAACACTTACTTGAGCACTATTACTACTCGATTCGTAAACCCTATCAGTAGACTGATGCCTCAGTCTTAGCCTAGTTTCAAGCCAACTCTCACATCACCTGATATCCAGTTAACCTTAACCTACTAGGACTTTCCTCGCTTGACTAGCATTCGGTCAACCGTGACCTATAAAGACTTCTCTTGCTAAGCTCGATTTCCCTGATCATCTAGGTCTTCCCTTGCCAAGCACAGTCTCCTAGACCTGTCAGGTCTTCACTTGCCAAGTATGGTCTCCTAGACCTATTGGAACTTCCCTTGCCATACACGATCTCCTATACCTGCTGGGACTTCACTTCGCAAGCACAGCCACCCCATGACCTATTAGGACTTCACTTGCCAAGCACGATCTCCCTAATCTGTCGAGTCTTCACTTACCAAGAAAAGTCACCTTATGACCTACTAGGACTTCATTTTCTAAGCATGGTCTCCCTGACCTGCCAAGTCTTTACTTTCCAAGCACAATCACCCCGTAACCTATCGGGACTTCACAAAACATTTGATCCTCCTTGACCTGCTTAGAGTTTTCTCTCTTCATGCCAAATGTTCGGTCAACCTTGACCTGGACTTCCCTTGCCAACTCCCAGTTTGACTTTCCAACACCAAGTGTCCAATTAACCTCGATCGACTTGGATTTCTCCACTCATCAAGTTGTAGGGGATCGTTGGAACGCTAGAGGGGGGTGAATAGCATCGTGCAATACGTCGATAGAATACGTTCGCGTGTTCGTCTATAATTTTCGTTAGCACAGTAGAATATAGTTAATAATAACAATAACGAAATAGACAATCACACGAACACAAGCATATAACGTGGTTCGGAACCAAACGGTTTCTACTCCACGGATCGAGCTCTAAAGAGCTCTAGTGATGCACACACACTCACTAATCACAAAAGACTCCTTCTCGACACAAGTCGGAGGCGAAGAAACCTTGTACAAGGTTCTTACAACAATAAGAAATAGATACAAGCAATTACAATAATGAAATACAATGCAAGTAAAGAAAACTACTTTACAATTACCTTTAGATTGCTTGCTTTTGGTTGCTTGAAGAATGACCTTGGAGACCCTAATTTGCAGCAACAAATTGCCCTAAGGATGCTCAAGAACCGTTGGCATTTTCCTCCTCCACGAGCTCCTTTTAAAGCTTCTACCTATGTTGGAAACACCGATCAGTCGACTGATCGGGACCATCAGTCGACTGATGTCACTGTTGTCATGAGACAACGACTAGATCTATGCTGGAAAGATCCAACGGATCCATCATCAGTCGACTGATTATGACCATCAGTCGACTGATAGAGCCTCCACTGATCGCTAGCCCCGTCGACATTCGACCGATGGTCACTGATCGCTGACAATCACCGATTGCCCACCTATGGCAGTCGACTGCTAGGGCAATTCCTACAGTCAAACCCTAGTTGACTCACACCAGTCAACTGTCATATGGCACCAGTCGACTGACACACCTCAAACATGAGGTTTAACCCAAGTATGGTTCCCCCATACTTGCAAGACCACCCATAGCCTAGACCTAAGCCTTCTAGTCACCTCCATCAGCCTCACGCCTCTCGGATCCCTCCAAGTCATCCATGACTTGTTCATCCATCGTGCTAGCCTTCAGGTGCTTCCATCGGCTATATCATGCTAACGGTGTCTATACCGCCAAGGCACATTGGACTTACGCCGCCAAGACTCCGCTTGGACTTTACGCTGCCAACCATTGGACTTATGCTGTCAAGACTCCCGCTTGGACTTTCCCTTGCCAACCCATGTTGGACTTTCCATTGCCAAGACCCATGCTTGGACTTTCCTTGCCAACCCATGTTGGACTTTCCATGCCAAGTACCCATGACTTGGACTTTTCCATGACAATTACATTGTCATATGTTTTTGTCGAACATCAAAACATCTCTCGAGTCAAGCTCGAGTCCTGGTCAATCGTGACCTGGGCCGATTGCACCAACAATCTCCCCCTTTTTGATGTTTGACAAAAATCAAACAAACCATTGAGTTAGACCATCTAACTCAAATCAATCATCCCCATCAATTTTCCCAATTGATGTCATTCTCCCAATAAATTCTCCCCCTTTTTAACTAACATCAAAAAGGTTCTCTCCAAGGAGGCCAATGTCTCATGTCCCAATGAGATATTACAATCTCCCCCTTGGTCCAAAAATACCTAGGATGCCTACCATCTTCCTAGTGATAAGTCTCATATCACTCAAGAGAGACAATCCTATACACTCCCAATTTCCAAATTGGGTATCTCAAAAACCATTTTCCCCCTCATGAGGAAAAATACCCTCCATCATCCCATGATGGATACCTCCCGCTAAAGGCTTGCTCCCCCTTGACCGCACCAACAATGTCCTTGGGAAGTCCATAAGCCAATAGAAACTCTAAACCATCAAAAATAAGGTTCAAAGTTCAAACATGAACTCTTCCATCCTTAAATTTGATACAAACTCTAAACAACTCTCCTAATCCATATCCAATGGATTTTCACCCTTTCTAATGCTTCCCAAAGCATATTCTAGGGTTAGGAGTGGTTGGGGAACCTTACCATAACTAAAATCGGGCTAAATAACCTTATTTTTCCCGAAATCAGCATTGGCAATGACTTGTTTCTAAATGATCGCCACCATTGATCGATAATCGAAATAACAAAATTTCAGTTATCAAAAATGAAATTCAGAAAATCATAAGTAATTCTACGTATATCAAAAAATCGTGAAAATTCATACGTATATTACTTATAGGCAATACAATGGGTGAAAAATAATAGAAAAATATTTTACCCATAAAATATCGAAATTGATATAAAATCCAAAAGTGAATAAAAACTGTAAAGTTTTAGCTCACTTTGTATCAATTTCATCAATGGTGATTACTATCAAAAGATAGACTTCACCAAGGTTTTCTAAAGTGATTTTAAAATATTTTCAAAACCTTATTTTGGATCATATTCCTTGGGCTCAATGTACATTACTTGTACACAAGCTTCCCCAATGATCCACAAATGAAATAAGATGAGTTTTAGTTCATCTAGATGCAAAAACTATGCACCTTGAACTTAACTCATATTCTAGCATCTTACATGTATCTAGGGTGTATAAATACACATACATGTCAATGTGATGTGAGATGTGGGTTTTGTTCTCCCTAATTTAGGGTTTTATGCATTTCTTCTAAGGCAATTCTACTTGATTCCCTTATAAATGGGACTCCAAGTCATGTCATTGTCCTTAAATCAATTTTAGTCAAATTAAATGCATGAAATGATCATGGCATAATGATAGCAATAATTATGCATGACCAATGATCATAATGTCATGGAATATGATTAAATCTAAAAACACATGACATTTAATCCTATTCCTAAACATAATCATGACATATAAATGATAGAAATAAGCATGATGTCATGGCATGTCATATAGCAATCAAAGCATGACATAAAAAATGTATAGGTATAATAATACCTAAATTTTAATATTAATTGTCATTTGATATAATTAAATATATTTTGTCATATTATCACTTTTCTCCCTAGTGTGCCGAAAACCCAATAATGGCACACTATGACCTCTAATCCTAAATTGTGTCAATTTAATTGATCTTTCATAATTCCAAAAATGTGTTGGTACATCCTAAATTCTTTTAGGATCATAAGATCAAATCTATTTTCAAGGTACACATGACCTTGATAAATACCTAAAGTTTCACCTTCATCATGGTTGAGTTAACTACCCATCCAATCAAGGTTGGCACACCCTAAACCCATCTAGCGTGAATCAATCACGCTCTTAGGAACCCAAAACCTATTTGAGCTCCTAGGGTTAATTAGGTATTCCTTAGGGATAACCTCCCTAGATACCTTTCTAATGACCCTTCTAGGTTTGTTAGCCTTGGTCATTGTGGTCTTGCCATGGTTAACCTTAGGGATTGCCTCCCTAGTAACCTTCTTAGTGGTCACCCTAGATTTCTTCGAAACCCTAGCCACTAGGCACCTACCTTGGTCAACCTTAGGGATAACTTCCCTATTGACCTTAGTTTTCCTAGACCTAGTTTGTGTTTCATAATCTAATGGAACACTATGATAAGTCACCTTAGGTTTAGGTTTGTGACCCAAACCTTGCTAGCCCTTGGATGACTTTTGTCTCTTAGGTCCTAAGTGTTGACTTTGACTTCTAGACCTAGGAGTTTGACCATTTGATCCTTTAAATTGATTTTTCATGTTTGCAAGGGTATTTTCAAGTTTTTCAAGCCTTGACCTCAAGGCTTGATTTTCAACCTCTAATTGCCCAATTTTAGAATTTTGATTTAATCCTTGGGCATGGTTCTTCCTAGGCATATGCCTAGTCCATTTGGGATTGAGACCTAGGTTCTCTTGTACCTTTTTAATTGTCTCCCTAGGTAAAATTGGTCTAGAGTTGTTTAACGTATGTTTGTCCTTAGATAAATTATTTTTAGGGACATTAGTCTCAAATTTCTCCTTATTTACTAAGTGGACATTTTTAGCACCTAAACAAAAATATTTGTTATTTCTAGCATCCTTTTCATGATAAATAGCAAGTGAATTGAAATTCCTAGCATGCTTTTTATCCCTAAACATTGAAGGTGCATTAAAAAATTTTACCTTAGGGTTTGCCTTAGAGGCTCCCCCTACTTGTGTTGCTCCTTCTTGCCCTTTCTTCTTCCTCCTTGGGCAATGATTCCGGTAATGTCCTTTTGAATTGCACTTGAAACATATGACATGCTCCTTGCTCTTTTGACTTTGGGCACCGACATCTTTTGATTTTTCTTGAGGTTTTGGCGTCGGAGGAGTCTTCTTGACTTTCTTTGGCCACTTACTCTTATAGTGCCCAAATTTCCTACACTCAAAACACATAATATTATTTTTATTTTAAATTATGATGTTTGAGTTACCTAAGTCAATGGAGGTCGGAATCGGATTTTGAGCTTCTTCATCTTGACCGGATGTCGAAGCTTCTTCTTGGTGTTGCTCGAGTGATCTAATCTCCTCCCCCTCAATCCTAGAGGTGGAGGTCTCCTCCAACTCTACTTCCTCTTCCTCCTTGGATGTTGATGGTCTCTCAACCTCCAAGTCCTCACTTCCTTGTGAGGATGATGATGATTCTTGCTCGGCTTCTTGCTCTTCTTGAGCCGATGAAGATTCTTCTTCTTCTACTTGTGCCAAGGGAGGCTTCTCATGAAACTTGGCCAATTTGTCTCATAGCTCCTTGGCGTCAAGATATTCACCTAGCCTAGACAAAATATCATTAGGTATCAAATCTTCTAAAAGTTTTGTTACCTTGGCTTCAGTCTTGAATTTTTGTCGTTGCTCTTGGGTCCATTTCTTCAACTTGAGGACTTGTCCCTTCTTATCTCTAGGAGGTTCAAAGTGTTCTACGAGGATGAACCAATCCTCTATGTCCATCATCAAGAATGTCTCCATTCTTGCTCTCTACGCCAGAAAATATTCTTGGTCGTATGGTGGTGGAGTGTTGATGTCCCATCCAAGCTTGTCTTGGAATTCCATCTTCACCCTCTAGCATGCTCCCTTAGTTGTTACACTTGAAGAGCAACTTGGCTCTGATACCACTTATAGGGGATCGTTGGAATGCTAGAGGGGGGGTGAATAGCGTCGTGCAATACGTCGATGGAATACGTTCACGTGTTCGTCTACAATTTTCGTTAGCACAGTGAAATATAGATAATAATAACAATAACGAAATAGACAATCACACGAACACAAACATATAACGTGGTTCGGAATCGAACGGTTCATACTCCACGGATCGAGCTCTAAAGAGCTCTAATGATGCATATGCACTCACTAATCACAAAAGACTCCTTCTCAACACAAGTCGGAGGCGGAGAAACCTCGTACAAAGGTTCTTACAACAATAAGAAACAGATACAAGTAATTACAATAATGAAATACAATGCAAGTAAAGAAAACTACTTTACAATTGCCTTTGGATTGGTTGCTTGAAGAATGGACTTGGAGACCCTGATTTGCAGCAACAAATCGACCCAAGGATGCTCAAGAACCGTTGGCATTTTCCTCCTCCACGAGCTCCTTTTAAATCTTCTACCTGTGCTGGAAAACGTCGATCAGTCGACTGATCGGGACCATCAGTCGATTGATGCCACTGTTATCGTGAGACAACGGCTAGATCCATGCTGGAAAGATCCAACGGATCCATCATCAGTCGACTGATTATGACCATCAGTCGACTGATAGAGCCTCCACTCGACTGCTAGCCTCAGCAGTCGAGTCAGACCCCATTCTGTGCCCGAAAAACCAAGCATCAGTTGACTGATAGTCACGATCAGTCGACTGCTCGACCAATCAGTCGACTGCCCACCTATGGCAGTCGACTGCTAGGGCAATTCCCACAGTCAAACCCTAGTTGACTCACACCAATCGACTGTCATATGGCATCAGTCGACTGGCACACCTCAAACATGAGGTTTTAACTTCAAACATGAGGTTTAACCCAAGTATGGTTCCCCCATACTTGCTAGACCACCCATAGCCTAGACCTAAGCCTTCTAGCCACCTCCATCAACCTCATGCCTCTCGGATCCCTCCAAGTCATCCATGACTTGTTCATCCATTGCACTAGCCTTCAGGTGCTTCCATCGGCTATGTCATGCTAACGGTGTCTATACCACCAAGGCACATTGGACTTACGCCGCCAAGAATCCGCTTGGACTTTACGCCACTAACCATTGGACTTATGCTGCCAAGACTCCCGCTTGGACTTTACGCCGCCAATATCAAACCCCTTGGACTTCTCAAATGCCAAGACTCAAGCTTAGACTTTCCCTTGCCAACCCATGTTGGACTTTCCATTGTCAAGACCCATGCTTGGACTTTCCTTGTCAACTCATGTTGGACTTTCCATGCCAAGTACCCATGACAATTACATTGTCATATGTTTTTGTCGAACATCAAAACATCTCTCGAGTCAAGCTCGAGTCCTGGTCAATCATGACCTAGGCCGATTGCACCAACACAAGTATCTAGTCAACCTTGACCTACTTGACTTTTTGCTTATCTCCATATGACTATGGATGTCTCATACCATCCCATAGTCATATTATCACCCATAATCAAACTCAACTCCAACTCGAGTTCCACTCGAGCTTGGTCAACCTTGACCTGAGGTTGATTGCACCAACAATCTTCTTCATTGTCGAAACTTCGATGAGCGCTAAAGGGGGGTGAATAGCGTGTTCGTCGCTTAACGGAATTCATTCGCGTTTGCCTACAATAGTTGTTATACACAGAGGAAATAATAATGGAAATAATAAAATAGACAATCATAATCACAACACACAAATATAACATGGTTCGAAACCTTAGGTTTCCTACTCCACGGGTTGAGCTCAAATGAGCTCTAGTGATGCCAAACACCACTAGTCAACCTCTCCTTCTCGAAAAAACACTCCAGAAGTGGAGACAATCTCTTACAAGGGATTACAAAAGTAATACAACAAAAATACAAGCAATTAAAAATGAAATACAATAAAAGATGGAAAGAAAACTTTACAAAAACTCTTTTGAATGCTTTCTTGTTGATCGCCTTAGACTAGCCTTAAAGGATTGGAAAGCATCAACTCTCCCCTTTAAATCGCCCAAGAAAATCATTGCCAAAATCCTCTTCTCAAGCTCCTTTTAAGCCTCAGCATGACCTAGATTTCCGCATGATAGTCAACTACCACAATGTCCCAGTCGACTGACAACAATGTCATTGTCTCACAATGACTTAATCCACGTTGGCATTCGAGATCTGACGATACACCGACTTCTCATACCCAGAGTGACTATTCACCGGCTCATCGAAAGTGTTCTCGCCAAACCTAGCAACAATGACTTCCTCCATGGCGATGCCGCTTCAAGGCCAATCGACTACCCAATGTTGGCATTCAACTGTCAAGGTCATTTTCCCACAGTCGAACACTAGTCGACTCTCGGGAGTCCACTAGTCATAATCTCATTGACTGCTTAGTGTCGATTCGGTTGCCAAGTGTCAAACACTTGACCAGTCAACTGGTCCATAACCTCAGTTGACTGCTAAACCTCAACCATGAGGTTTAACCCCAAGTATGATGCCCTCATACTTGCTAGATCACCCTTAGAATAGACCTAAGTCTTCTAACCACCTCCATCTACCTCATGCCTATTGGATCCCTCTAAGTCATTCATGACTTGTTCATCCATACGCTAGCCTTCAGGTGCTTCCATCGACTATTGTCATGCTAAGTTGGTCTACACCGCCAAGGCACATTGGGATTACGCTGCCAAGACACACGCTTGGACTTTACGACGCCAACCATTGGACTTACGCTGCCAAGACTCCACCCTTGGACTTTATGCTGCCAATATCAACCCTTGGACTTTCCATGCCAACTCCATGTTGGACTTTCCAAATGTAAGACTCAAGCTTGGACTTTCCCTTGCCAAGACCCATGCTTGGACTTTTCATGTCAAGTACTCAAGACTTGGACTTTACCATTGCCAAGGTCCATGCTTGGACTTTCCATGTCAAGTGTCTCACTTGGACTTCTCCATCATATGGTCAACCTCATGTCAACCATATAGTCAACCCTTTATTAAACAATGGTCAACTCATCGTCAAACATCAAAATACTACTCAAGCATAGTCAATCATGACCTAGGTCGATTGCACCAACATTCATCTCATCCTTTATCTCTAATCAATCATCCAAACTCAATTCGAGCCTAACTCAAGCTCGGTCAACCTTGACCTGAGGCCGATTGCATCAACAATCTCTCCCTTTTTGATGTTTAACAATACCTTTAAGCTAAGCTGGCCCATAAGCCCAACTTACCTCTTCTTATGCCAAAGCATATTCCTAATTTAAAATTTCTAAGTTTGAAATTTGGGGCTTTAGTTTAGGGTTTGGATTTATAGGTCATCTTTATGCACTAAACATCTTGAGTCAAACTTAAACCCTTCCATTTCTCCCCCTTTGACACACATCAAAAAGCCTTCTTTGACTTTACACATTCTCCCCCTTTTTTTTCATCTTCTCCCTTCATTATTCTTAGTGATAAAACCCTTATAACTAATCAACCATCATACCTTGATGGTTAATCTCCCCCTAGAGGCTTGCCCTCCTTGATCATTGCACTAACAATGTCTTTGGAGAGGTCCTAAGCCTTTAGGAAATCTAAATAATCAAATATGAGGTAAAAATTCAACCATGAATTTTAACATTCCTTAAAATTGGAGTATTACCCTAATTAACTCTTTTATTTAGTTTCAATGAGAATGTCACCCTTTCAATGCTTCTCTAAGCATATTATAGGGTTAGTAGTGGTAACTAACCTAGGGTTGGATGAAATAACTAATTTGAACTAAATCAATCAAAATCAGCCCGATCAGTCGATTGGTTTCAATAACTAATCGATTGCTACATCACCAGTCAACTGCCTAGTCGGTACTGGTTCTGAAATTCTAGAAACTGTAGAATTTCCAACTTTTTAGACCAAGTTTTGGAACTGCATAAGTAATTTAATGTTTTTGAAAAATCATGAAACTTCATAAATGTATTACTTATGCTAAATACTATTGGATAAAAATAGTTTTCTACGAAAATAACTATTATTTTTTAAGAATGATACAAAGTTCAAAAGCATTGAAACCTTAAATGTTTTAAGCAACTTTGTTTCAATATCATCAATGGTAATTCCTATTAAAAGATATACTTCACCAAGGTTTTTCTAAAATAGTTTTAAAAATATTTCAAAACATATTTTTAGTCATGATCTATGGGTCAAGTGTAGATGACTTGCAAAACATATGTCGATTGTAAGTCGACATAAAAAAACGTGTCCAAGCATGGGTCCCTAAGACCACCTTCATTTCAAACTTAGGATCGAACCAGTACTGGGTTCCCAAAGACCAAATCCACTATGTGGAGAGACCGAATCGATTCAACGGTCCAGGGGGAGCTAGTACGAAACTTGTTTGTGTTTTAACTTAGAAATTGCATGCTTAGGTTTTTATTTAGTTTGATTTTTCATTTTAGAATGGTTAGATAGGACTATAACTCGTCAATACTTGATAACATAGTACCAGGATGCGGCGAGATGATAGTACGCTAGGAAAGCGGAGTCTTGTGTATTCGGGCTAGATAAGGCGTATCTAGTTCGGTGCACTTGACCGAGCGGAACTAGCTGAAGCTACCTCGCTGTATCCTAGACTAGTTAGACTAGGAAGTGGTCTTAGGTAAATCAAGTCTCTATTTTCTTAAAAATGGCTTTGTCTAAGGAAGTGGTCGTTGTTCCAATCAAAGAAGGCCTCTGTGCCTCGCCACGACCTGGAAGCCATGATCTTGAAAAGGTGACTTGATGAGCTTAAGGTCAAATTCGAATCTAACGCAAGGTTGACAAGTGTTTAAGTCATTAAATTTAAATCAAGTAAAATTGGAAGTCATCTCACAAGAACATATAGGGTTAACATGTTTGATCATGTAGACATGGGTGAGATGATTTAGGTTAAAAATCTTCAACCAATCTTTAATAAATTCAATATCCGATCCAACTACCTGTTAGAGAATCGGATGGCCGGCTAGAGGGGGGTGAATAGCCCTTTTCGTTTGGATGGCGGTATTTTGCTCGTCTACAAAAACGTTAGCGCAAGCGGAATATACAAATATAAATAAAGACAAGCAAAATAGAAACAAGCAATACAAACACCAAGATATAACGTGGTTCACGGCTACGCCGCTAATCCACGGTCCGATTCGTCCACGGTGAATCACTCCGCCAAAACCAATCACTATCGGTCTCTCCTTTGCACAAAGCTAGGTGGAGGTAACCTTTACAACCAAGATCACTCTTCTTACAAATAGAATGGAGTAAAAGCGAGTAAGAAGAGTTTAGAGCTTGTGGGGCACTAGGAAGATTGTTTGGAACTTAAGCATTAGCCTCTCAAAGGCTCACACCCTATCTTTTTATAGAGAGGGCTAACTTCTTCCGTTAAGCCGCCATCGATCGATCCGCCCATGGCGATCATTGGTTACTACCCTCCGAACACGCCGGATGCCGACCGACTGTTGTCCAACGGAACTCTTGGCCGATCACTGGACCTCACCGGTCGACGATCGACTTCGTAGTCGATCGCCTGATCGGCTCTACGGTCTGGCCAAAACCCTATTGACTGATCCGATCGCCGCTTTAGCGATCGATCTTAGTCGATCGGCTTAACGTATCGATCGGCCACGCCACGCCGTGTGGGTCAGATACCGCGAGCTACACTCGACTAAGCGATCGCGCATGACATAGCGATCAATGACCGTGTCTGAAAACCCATCCGACACTTGGCCAAATGGCCAAGTTTCACCTAAGAGCTACCCTTCCCGGGTTACAATCGCCACTCATTTCTGAGTCCTTCGCCAAGTTCTTCGCTTCTCGCCACGCCCTCGCAAAGATCAGCGCGACGGCTGCAATGCTCCTTCGCCTCTTGCCTCAAGTCTACTTCTCCGGCTTCACTCCAAGCTTCTCGTCCGGCTGTCCTCGGATGCTCCAAGCGCACGGCTTCCGCAAAGCTATCCTTCACCGACTCAAGGCACGAGTCATGAGATGTGAAACTCGCCACGGCTCCATGTGCGAATTACTAAGTCCTGCACGACTTCAACGCACATATCAAATAAACATAACACACTAACTTAAACCCTTTGCCACACCATCAAAACCATATCACGGCAAGAGATTGCCCTAACACTACCTTGCGTGTAGGATCAATGGATGTTGGACAATGGTTGCTCCCAACACATGACCGGGGATCAATTCAAGTTTTCGAAGCTTCGATTCAAACGACAAGGATCGGTAACCTTCGGAAATAACTGCAAGCTCAAAATCATCGGATCAGGTGATATTGAGCTCAACTCTAATTTTATTATTCAAAATGTCTTATTGGTAGAAAATTTTCAATATAATTTACTTAGTGTAAGCCAATTGTGTGATAATAACTATAAGGTCATATTTCTAGAAAATGAATGTGTAATTAATACAAATGAAACTTCTAAAACAATCCTTAAGGGAACCAGAAATAACAATATTTACACTATTGACTTAACTAACTCCTCAACTAAGTGTCTTATGACACGGCAAGAGGAATCATGGTTGTGGCACCGACGACTCAGTCACTCACACCCAAGGCTCATCCACAAGATGAGTCAGAGTGACTTAGTCAGAGGTCTATCTAACCTCAATAACTTGGATAATAAAATATGTAATATTTATCAACAGGGTAAACAATCTAGGACACAATATCAACTAACTAATAAAGAACGAACCAAAAGTCTTCTTGAGCTCCTACACATGGATCTATTTGATTCACACGGAGCTAAGTCACTTAATGGGAGTAAATACTGCTTAGTCATAATTGATGACTATTCTAGATTTACTTGGGTTAGGTTCATCGAACACAAAAGTGATACCCTAGATCAACTAATTAACCTATTTAAGTTAATAGAAAATCAACAAAGCATTAAAATCAAGAGACTTAGGTCTGATCATGGTGGTGAATTTGAGAACCATAGGTTTACAGAATTCTGTAACCTAAATGGATACCACCATGAGTTATCTTGCCCTAGAACCCCACAACAAAATGGCTTAGTAGAACGCAAAAATAGAACCCTACAAGAAGCTGCTAGGACAATGTTAAACGAGTATAACCTACCCGATAGGTTTTGGGCAGAAGTCGTAAGTACGACATGCTATGTCCAAAATAGGATCCTTATGGTAAAGAGGCACCTTAAGACCTCATACGAGATTTATCACGATAAAATACCTAACATCAAGTACTTTAGGGTATTTGGGTGTAAAGTACATATCCTAAACACTAAGGATTACCTAGGAAAGTTTACATCCAAAACAACGATCAGAATCTTACTAAGATACTCGACTACAAGTAGGGCTTATAGAGTATATAACCATGATACCCTTAGAGTCGAGGAGACTATCAATGTAGTATTTGATGAAGGACACGAACCTACAAAACCCCCGGCAACCCCAATTAGCGAGCCGATTCATACCAGACTCAACTCTGATTCGGAGATCAGGTATAATATTAATCCTAACCTAAGTTAACCAAGCCACTCTATCGACCATGTGATAGATGACTCTAACCAAACTAGAACTCAAATGAGTCATCCTATTGATCAAGTTGTAGACTCAAACCCAAATCCAACTAGGACTCAAACGAATCATCCTATCGACCAAGTGATAGGTGATCCAAGTCTAGGAGTTCGAACTAGAGCCTTATACAGAAATCTTAGTCAAATCTCCCTGATTTCCAAAATTGAATCCAAAACTATTGACCAAGCTCTTCTTGATCCCGATTGGATTATTGCAATGCAAGAAGAGCTGGCTCAATTCACTAGGAACGAAGTATGGGAATTAGTACCACCACCTAAAGATAAAACAATCATTGGAACAAGGTGGGTGTTTAGAAATAAACTTGATGACAAAGGTGAAGTAGTTAGAAATAAAGCTAGACTAGTCGCTAAAGGGTTTAGTCAAGTTGAAGGTTTAGATTACGACGAGACCTATGCCCCAGTAGCTAGATTAGAGTCCATTTGAATGCTATTAGCGTATGCTGCACATCGAGGATTCAAGTTGTTTCAAATGGATGTGAAATCAGCATTCTTAAATGGATACATTAAAGAAGAGGTTTATGTTAGTCAACCCCCCGGTTTCGAAAGTTTAGACAAACCCGACCATGTCCTTAGGTTAAAGAAAGCTCTCTGTGAACTTAAACAAGCTCCTCGAGCTTGGTACGAGAGACTTTCGATTTATCTTAATTCCAAAGGTTTTAACCAAGGTGTAGTTGACCCAACTCTTTTTGTAAAAACCTTAGGTAAAGGCATATTCATAGCCCAAATCTACGTAGATGACATTATTTTCGGAACCACCAACTCGATCCTACTGAATGAGTTCATTTCACTTATGGAAAGTGAATTTGAAATGAATTTAGTAGGCGAGTTGAGTTTCTTCTTAGGTCTACAAATTAAACAAACTAAAGATGGAATATACCTACATCAACGCAAATATACTAGGGAATTAATTAAATGCTTTGGAATGCAAGACGCTAAAATTATTAATACCCCAATGGCAACTAATGTGAATATAGAAGAAGATGTAATTGGAAACTCAATTGATTTAAAATACTATAGTAGCGTAATAGGGAGTCTCCTTTTCTTAACTGCAAGCCGACCTGATATCTTATTTGCAGTATGTGCGCAAGGTTCTAAACCTGTGCCAAGGAGTCTCACCTAACTCTAGTCAAGCGTATCCTTAGATATCTAAAGGGTACACTTAATGTCGGTATTTGGTACCCTAGATCTACCGAGTTCGAACTAACCGGCTACTCCGATTCAGACTATGCCGGTAGTAAGCTCGATAGAAAGAGTACAACTGGTTGTTGTCAACTTCTCGGCTCGAGTCTAGTAAGTTGGTGCAGTAGAAAGCAACACTGTGTTGCCTTATCTACCACCAAAGCCGAATACATCGCAATGGGTGAGTGTGTCACTCAGCTTCTTTGGATGAAGCACACTCTCCGCGACTTTAAGTTAGACTTTACGAACACTAAACTCCATGTAGATAACATTAGTTCAATTAACCTTACTAAGAATCCGATATGTCACTCTAGGACCAAACATATAGAGGTCAAACACCATTTCATTCGAGAACATGTGGCCAACGGAGCCATACAACTCGAATACGTCGAATCGAAGTCTAACTTGGCAGACCTATTTACTAAACCCCTATCCGAAGCCGAATTTAGTCTATTAAGACAAAAATTGGGCATGTGCATAGTAGAATAGGAACTTACAAATTATATTTTCTTATTACTATTTCTTACTTTTCATTTTCATGGAACTAGCATAGGACATACCTTAGATATCATGCACCTATAGATTTAAGGAGTCAATACATCTCACAACACATAGGACTAATGTGTTTGTGTACTTAGCCACATAGATGGCTGTGAGATGTTAGGACCTTACTCCTGGTTCCAGATGTAGAGCTAGTGCATCGCCATGAACCATGGAGTATAATCATATATACTAACTGACTCTGACCAGGCCTGGTTGATCTTTCATATCAATCAAGCCAAATATGAGTCGAACATTTTATAGATGAGCTTATTTTCAGTATACTATTTTCAAAATAATGTGGAACATTCTTGGACTTTAAATTTAGTACTTATTTTTTGTTGTTCCACACACTCTCACTCTTTTCGATATATGGCAAAAGGGAGAGAAAAATGCCAAAGTTAAGGGATCAATTTTTTTCATATGGGCAAAGGTTAAGTAAATGTTTACTGGTTAAGTAAATGTTTACTTAACTTTAAGTTAACTTGTTTTTGGTAACAAAACGGAAGTAAAGGCTAACTTGAACACATTTACTTAATTTTAAGTTAACTTGTTTTTGTTAACAAAACGAAGGTAAAGGCCAAGGTTAAGAAATCAATTTTTTGATTTCTTAACTTAAAACTTATTTTAAACACTATGGCCAATATTAAGTAATTTTGGTTACTTAATTCTTTTTTAGTAGCAAACATCAAGGGGGAGAGTTAAAACTCTTTCTCAAGTACTCACCGTCGGTCAAGGGAGAGGATTCCTCAAGGGGGAGCACTTGAAAAAGAGTTTTTATATACTCCTGCTCATTCATGCATATTTCATACTCATTTTTCTTAAATGCACTTAATTTATTTTTCTTAACTTTGTATGTGAGTTTGCCATAAATCAAAAAGGGAGAGATTGTTGGTGCAGTAGGCACCTAAGTCGAAAATGAATTTTGATTATAGCAAACGATACAAAGTTAAGCTCATGTTGTTATCTCACGAGCTGAATCGAGTGTGTAGAAAATTGTTATAGCTGGAGTTGAAGGCTAGCGACACCCAGAGAAGCTGCGGTGGTCGGGTGACACTCGAGTGACTTCGGAGGGAGATGAAGGAATCGAGTGGAAGGCCAGAAGCGAAAGCAACACAGTAAGTATAGAGGTAAGCTCGTGTGTGTGCGAGAGTAAGTGAGGTTGTATCCTCTTTACGAGAATGATCTTAAGCATAGATCCGACCAAAGACATCCTATAGGTGGTCTAGGTCGAGATTGGACGGTCGGAGGTCGTCGAAATAATATTTTTGTTAAGCTAACTTTGCCTTGCAGCTAGCATCAGTCGACTGTCAGCTTGGAGGACTCGATCCAGCCAATGATCGCTCGAGGTCAAGATTCGATCGATACGATCACGATCGATGATGGCCATCAGTCGACTGATGGTCAAGGATCAGCCTCGAGGAGTCAAGGTTTATCACCTCATTTCAAGGGGAGTGGTGCTCAAATGTGATAGACTAGGGTTCCTCTCGAAAAGGGGCTCAAAGGCTATAAAAGGAGGGTCTATCCTAGGGTTTCTTCATCAATTCTAAGCTTCCAAAAGCCTCCGCAAAGCTACAACTCTCCGACAAAAAAAGTACTTCTTCTCCGACGTCTAGGTTTAATTTATTTTTACTTTTTTTACGTCGGTATAAGCTTTATATCAGTTGTTTCTTTACTTTTTCGAAGCTTTTCTATCATAACGAGGAGAGGGGGAGTGTCCCTCTACCTCAAGCTTTTTGTGTTCTTGTATCGATTAACTCCTACCTCTAACGAGGAGGAGTTCTTTAGTGTTTTGCCCTCCGTGCGTGGTCAAAGACCACTAGGGCCTTAGAGTAGTAGCCGAAGGCTACGAACCAAGTAAAAATATTTGTCTCCTTTTGTTTATTGCTTATCTTTCTGCTGTAAATTAATTATCTACTCGAGTTTTAACGAACTAACAAAAAGAAAAGGTTTTATCGCTATTCGCCCCCCCCCCCTCTAGCGATCCGCTTCGATCCAACAGATATCACATATCCATGACTTGTGAGATCAAATCATCAATTGACCTACATGCTAGTCTCAATGCATTAATATTGTCCTTGTATATTAATGCTTGACTAGGAATATTTAAGAATAGTGTTCTCTACATCCTCTCACAATCAATTCTACCAATTGATGTGTTATAGATAAGAACTTACTTTCTAGGGCCTTATTATATTTATTCGGTTGGCATAAGCATGAAGTAAATATAATAACCAAACTTTGCCTTTATTATTAATAGAATATGATACATAAGTCCCTAGTCAATCATCACATAATTGACTCTAGGACTTACTTCTAACAATCTCCCACTAGCACTAGTGCTAACCACTGTAATATCTAATACCCAGTGACCTAGTATGATCATCATGCTTTCTCTATGCCAAAGCCTTGGTCAAAGGATCTGCATTGTTAGCATCCATTGGTACTCTGCATATCCTCACATCTCCTCTATCGATGATCTCTCGAATGAGATAGAACTGTTGTAGTATGTGTTTGGATCGCTGATGAGAGCGAGGCTCCTTAGCCTATGCAATAGCCTCATTGTTATCAAAATAGAGGTCTATAGGGTCCACTATGCTAGGAACCACCCCAAGTTCAATGATGAACTTCTGGATCCAAATAGCCTCCTTTGCAGCATCAGACGCAGCAATATACTCGACTTCTGTTGTAGAATCTGCAACTGTATCTTGCTTCGAACTCTTCCAGCTCACAGCACTACCATTTGGAAGCTTGCATCACTATAACCCTTTACAGCTAGCTCCTCATCGCCTCCAAATATTAAAAAATATTCTTTCATCCTTCGTAAGTACTTAAGAATGTTTTTGACAACTATCCAGTGATTTTCACTTGGATCTGACTGGTATCTGCTCATCATGCTCAAACCATACGAGATATCGGGGCGAATACAAAGCATGGCGTACATGATAGACCCTATAGCAGATTCATAAGGGATCTGATCCATGCGGTCTCTCTCCTCCTTAGAAGAGGGACATTAAGTCTTCGAAAGACTCACACCATGTGATATTAACAGAAATCCCTTCTTGAAATTCTGCATGGCAAAACAATTTAGCACCTTGTCAACGTATATACTCTGACTTAGGCCAAGAAGTCTCTTAGATCTATCTCTATAGATCTTGATGCCCAATATATAGGCTTCTTCTCCTAAGTCTTTCATCGAGAAATAATTCCCAAGCCAAATTTTCACAGACTGCAACATAAAGATATCGTTTTCAATAAGAAGTATGTCATCAACATACAAGATAAGAAAAATAACTATGCTCCCATTAACCCTCTTGTAGACACAAGGTTCATCTTCATTCTTGATGAAACCAAACTCTTTGATTGCATCATTGAATCGAAGATTCCATCTTCTAGATGCTTGTTTTAAACCATAAATGGACCTTTGCAGATTGCATACCTTTCCAGCATGCTTTGGACCTACAAAACCCTCAGGTTGTGTCAAGTACACATCCTCGAGTAGGTTTCCATTTAGAAACACAATTTTGACATCCATTTACCAGATCTCATAATCACGATAAGTTGCAATATCAAACATGATCCGAATAAACTTAAGCATCGCAACTGATGAAAAGTTTCATTATAGTCAATACCATGAATCTGCTTGAAATCTTTAGCTACAAATCGCCCTTTATAAGTATTCATAAGACCATCCATGTCATTCTTTCTCTTAAAGACCCACTTACACCCAATGGGTTTGACCCCTTCAGGTGGATCAATCAAAGTTCATACTTGATTAGTGTACATAGATTCCATTTCGAACCTCATGGCCTCTAGCCATTTCTCAAAATCTGGACTCATCACAGCTTCTTGATAGGATGTAGGCTCGTTCAACTCAATAAGCATAATGTCATCATGGTCAGACAAGAGAAATGAATATCTCTCAGGCTGATGACGCATCCTATTAGACCTGTGAAGAGCTTGGTCTACTTGAACAGGTTGTTGCTCCACAACTTCTTGTACAACAATCTCATCATCCACAACACTTTGTGGTGCCTGTTCAATTTCCATCAATGCCTCAATGCTATCTATATCTTGAACTTCCTCAAGATGGATTTTACTCCCACTTGTTCTTCTAGAAATGAACTCTCTTTCTAGAAATACGCAATTTCTAGCGATAAATACTTTGTCTTGTGTGAGTTTGTAAAAGTAATATCCCTTCGTTTCCTTGGGATATCCTACAAAGTAGCACTTGTCTGATTTGGGGCCTAGTTTGTTGGAGACTTGATGTTGAACATAAGCCTCACAACCCCAAATCTTCATAAAAGATATTTTGGGACTCTCCCCAGTCCATATCATATATGGTATCTTTATGATAGCTTTAGATGGAACGTGGTTAAGTGTAAAGACAATCGTCTCTAGAGTGAATCCCCAAAAGGAAGTAGGTAGATCAGTCTGACTCATCATCAATCGTACAATATCTAATAAAGTATGATTTCTCTATTTGGATACACCATTCTATTGTGGTGTTCCAGGTGGAGTGAGTTGAGATATGATCTCACACTCAGTCAGATGGTTACGAAACTATTGGCTAAGGTATTCACCACCTCGATCTAATCGAAGCATCTTAATACTTTTGCCAAGTTGGTTTTGTACTTCACTCTTGAATTCTTTGAACTTTTCAAAGGATTTTGACTTATGTTTCATGATTTACACATAGTTTTATCTACTGACATCATCAATAAAAGTGATGAAGTACTGATAGCCTCCTCTAACAGCGATATTGAAAGGGTCACATACATCAGTATGTATGAGTCCTAACAAGTCTGTCGCTCTTTCGTCATGTCCACTAAATGGAGTCTTGGTCATCTTTCCTAGAAGACAGGATTCGCATGTCTCATATGATTCAAAATCAAATGAGTCCAGTAATCTATCCTTATGGAGATGGGATATGCGACTCTCATTTACGTGACCCAGGCGACAATGTCAGAGATATGTTTGGTTCAAATCATTAGATTTGAATCATTTGATATTTATGTTATAGATTGGGTTTTCAAAGTACAGAACATAGAGCTCATTCATAAGAAATGCACTGCAATAGAACATATCATTTAAATGAATAGAATAACATTTGTCCTTTATCATAAATGAGAAACCTCTCTTGTCCAAACCAAAAAATAGAGATAATGTTCTTAGTTAAAGCAGACACACAATAGCACTCTTCTAGTTCCAAAATAAGCCTAATGGGCAAAGATAAAGAGTATGTTCCTAAAGCTATGGTAGCAACTCTTGCACCATTGCCTACACATAGGTCCACTTCGTCCTTTGTCAATGATCTACTCTTTCTTAGGCCCTGCATATTAGTACAAATGTGTGATGCACAGTCGGTATCTAATACCCATGAAGAAGAAATAGATAAATTAACTTCTATAACATATATACCTGAGGCAAAAGTCTCACTTCTCTTTTTCTTAACTTCCTCTAGGTATAACTTGCAATTCCTCTTCCAATGCCCGATCTCACTGCAGTGGAAGCAATCTCCTTCCTTAGACACCACGCCTTTAGCCTTGGATGTAGTAGAGTTGGCCTTGCCTTTGGCTTGGGTCTTAACCTTGCCTTTAGGCTTTCTTTTGCATTTGCCCTTTTTAACCATCAGTACATTACTAGTCTTGGTTTTCTTGAGATTGGGTTCACCAGTTCTCAACATGTTGAGCATCTCAGACAGAGGCTTGTCAATTTCGTTTATGTTATAGTTCATGATAAATTGACTATACCCTTCCAAAAATGATTGTAGGATAAGGTCAGTGGTCAATTCTTGGCCCAATGGAAATCCTAGTCTCTCAAGGTTCTCTACATACTCAATCATCTTGAGTACGTGAGTTCCTACAAGAGTTCCTTCTTGCATCTTGCATGCAAATAGGATCATAGACACCTCAAACCGCTTGTGCCTAGCTTGCCCTTGAGAGTCCTATAGTTGTTTTAGGTGCTCAACCATATCATGTGCATCCATGTTCTCATGTTTCTTCTGAAGCCCAGAGTTCATGGTGGCAAACATTAGGTAGGATACATCTAGTGCACCATCTTGATGCTTCTTGTAAGCATCTTTCTCCTCAAGTGGCGGGTGCTTCATGAAAAGGTTGCTCTAGGACGTACAATTTTCATTCTTGCTTGAGGACGATCCTCAAGTTTCTATACCATTCTAGGAAATTAGCTCTGTTGAGCTTGTCCTTCTCAAGGACAGATTGTAGAGAAGGAATATTTAACGTGTTAGATGATATGGTGATCTACAACAGTAAAATGCATAAATAAGTATCATATCTAAATCATTTAATTAAATCTTTAATTAAATGATGCTCCCACTCAATTACAGAGCTTCGGTAGAGGACATTCATAGATGTAGGCAAACGCCTTTTGCCCACACTACTAGTTCCTAGCCCAACAGCTACAAATTCATGTGGGACAAGATCCACATCATAGTTCACCTTGAGTTAGCTTTGGTTGATTTCCCAAGATTTAGTATGATTAGGTAGGCAATATTTCACCAATTACATCTTATGCAACTCTTTAAAAGAATAAGGGTCAAGATCCACATTACACGTCATCTTGAGTTAGCTTTGGCTAATCGCCCAAGACTTAGTATAATTGTTCTCTTACCCTATCTTCCTAACTTTTAGGGCATGCCTCTAAGTTCTCAATCTAATTGAGATAACTTAGTTAAGTTTCACCCAAAGTTTGATAGCGGAACATCACAATTGTCGACTCACATTCTACCAAGATAAAATCTATCACTTTGCTTTGGCAAACCCAACAACAAATGATCGAGGTAGTAGCGAGTATCAAACTTTGGTAGGCATATCTATATTGACTTAATTAAGATAAAATTATTATCTAACATGCATCACATACACACAAAGCATATATCAACAACATATAAGCTTAAAATGTGACATGGTTATGGCCCGAATCTACGATCTCCTCAAGCCAATGAGAAGAGCGATGGGTCAACCTAGGGATAACATCTTCTCCAAGTGCATCCTTTGGTTGTTGTGTGTTGTTAGCATCCTTCTTGTAACTTCATCCTCCAACAAATTTTTCACTCCTCATTTCATATATTACAAAATAAGAATACTCGAGTTACATTCGAGTTTAAATCTAGTTTTATTTACAACTAGGAAAAATATGGAGGAAGGCACGACATGCAGGTCGTATTATGAATTACAACATGCACACACAACATAACCATAATCTCATCAGAATTAAGGGTCATAACCATGCACCATAGCATACATTATTCACAAAGATCTATGACATGCAGATTTTATTATGATGTTAAACATGACTTATAAGCCGCTATGACACGGCGGTCCCATTAGTCGATTAGCGAGCGGGGTCAAGGGGCTTCGCCCCAGAGCAAAATCTTATTTTAACGACTCTTTGAATAAGTCACTGCGCTTAGTCCAACATAATAAACCTGAGACCCTTGCTTGCCTTTGTTCGTAGCAATTTTGGGTGATAGATCCAAACGACAAACATGTTGTTCGATAAATAAATATATCATGCACATGTTGTTGCACAAAATCACCCAAACAATCATGCATTCACTCATAATAAACTTCTTATTCAAATTTTATATCACATATAAAATGACATACAACGATCTTTATGTATACACAAGTGGCTCTAATACCACTGTTGGGATCTATTGCGAAAATAATCGCAAACGCAGCAGAAAAAAAAACTTGATCCCTCCAGAGATCCATATGTATACATAAAGGAAATCATATTTTTTAACTACACCTTAGTTGAGAAGTTACCCTTGTAGCGTAGCTCTTTGCAATCCTGACAGTAACTCCTTGATGACGGATCTTAGCGCGATCAGAATGGTCGTGCCTCTATGGTATCCACACGAATACTATCTTAGAGAAGGAGATGAAACCTTTGGTTGTGCTAGCAACCACACAAAGGCTCTCCACAAAAGACAAGACTTTGTCCAAGAAGAAGGAAGAAGGGAAAAAGGGATCCTTGGCTAAAAATGAGATCACACGCCCAAATGAGATGCCCACTCATTCACGTTAAGGAGACTTCTCAAATCCCCTTTATTATGCATTAATTCCATTTTCTTATTACCATTGAGGATACTCCTCAACTCCCAATTGCATGTCATTAATTTGCATGCAATGTTAATGAGTCCTTTTAAAGTCCATTGCATGCATTAATCTCATTTTCTTATTAACATTGAGGATACTCCTCAACTCTATCCACAACTCCCAATTTCATGCCATCAATTTGTATGCAATGTTATTGAGTCCTTTTAAAATCCATTACATGCATTAATCTCATTTGCATGCATTAATCCATTTGCATGTAGTGTCATGAAATCCCATTGCATGCAACAACTCCCATTTGCATGCATGATTAATCATCATTAATCATGCTAACCTTCTTCAATTGGTTTCACTTGAATATAACTCAAATTAAATCAATTTGAGTCCAACTCAAGTTTGGTCAAGCAATGAGTCTAACTCATTCTAGTCCATTCAATTAACTAATGATTCATTTAGTCAAACTAAGATGATCCTATCTTTAAAATAACATGTTCTTTGTGTGTCACCCAATAGGTTCTTACAACATTGGCAATATTTCTAAAACCCTTTTAGAAACATAATCAATGAGTGGCATCTAGCAATGCATCATTGTTACCCAAGTAGAAAGAATGTCGAGATCCGACATAACCTTATTGTGGCTACTATAATATATAACCTTATCCTTCTATCCTTGATATCTAGATCAATCAATGAGGCATAGATCGTGTCATCCTCTTATCAATCTTTGTGCTCTTGATCCCTGAGTAGACTCACTTAAACAAATGAGCTTAATATCTCATATTGACTCATTTGAGTATGGTCATGCATTTTGTGGTCCTACTCTATCAAGAGGCCTAAAGATATCACTCCCGTTATATGGGAGGGATAAATCTCATCTACATCACTCATATTTCTCCGCATAATTTGTTACATACCCAGTGATCGCCTTTATAGTCTACCCTTTTACGGGTGACATTTGACGATATCAAAGTACATAACTCTTTATGTAGGGAACCATAGTGATTTTAGGTCTAAGGACTAATCATACTAATAGTCACTATGAGAAAGTTTATGATACTCATATGAGGATCCATGAAATTTTCTCACGACGGATCAATTCAGTATATATTCTCTAATATATACTCATGTGTCAATGTGATATCACATAGCCATGACTTGTGAGATTAAGTCATCAATTGACCTATATGCTAGTCTCAATGCATTAATATTGTCCTTGTATATTAATGCTTGACTAGGAATATTTAAGAATAGTGTTCTTTACAGTCTCTTACAATCAATTCTACTAATTGATGTGTTGTAGATAAGAACCTACTTTCTAGGGCATTATTATATTTATTTGGTTGGCATAAGCATGAAGTAAATATAATAATCAAACTTTGCCTTTATTATTAATAGAATATGATACATAAGTCCCTAGTGAATCTTCACATAATTGGCTCTAGGGCTTACTACTAACAAAACTTTCATTTGATGAGATTTTGAAATTGAGGAGGTTTAGTTCGTGTTTGGGTTTTCAGGTCATCTTTGTGCACTAAGCATCTTGAGCCTAACTTAAACTTTTTCACTTCAAAAAGTCTTTCCCGACTTAACTCATTCTCTTCCTTCTCCTTCATCTTCAACCCCTTCATTCTCCTTAGTGATAAAACAATAATCACTAATTAACCATCACACCTTGATGGACAATCTCCCCTTAAAGGCTTGCTCCCCCTTAACCATTACACCAACAATATATTTGGAGATATCCTAAGCCTATAGAAAATCTAAACTTTCAAAAATAAGGGCAAAAGTTTGACCTTGAACTTTAACATCCCTTAAAGCTTGATTCTTACTCTAATTGACTCTCCTATTTATTTTCGTTGAAAATCTCACCCTCCCAATGCTTATCTAAGCACATTAGAGGGTCAGGAGTAGTTAATCAACCTAGAATTGCTAATAAATAGCTAAACGGATCTTGTTCATCCAAAATCAACCTAATCAATCGACTAGTTTCAACAATCAATAGATTGATAACAGTACCAGTCGACTGCCAGTCGATTGGTTTCTGAATTTTCAGAAATCAAGTTTTTCAGTTGAGCTTACGAAATGCATAAATAATTGTACATTTTTAGAAATATCTTGAAACTTCATGCACACATTACTTATACCAAATACTATGGGTGAAAAATAAATTTCTATGAAAATACTCATTATTTTGAAAGGATGATACAAAGTTGAAAATTATTGAAATCTTCAATATTTTTGCCTAACTTTATTTTAATCTTATCATTGGTGATTCCTATCAACAAATAGTCTTCACCAAAATTTTCTAAAATAATTTTAAAAGTGTTTTCAAAACCTATTTGCAATCATAATCTAGGGATCAAGTGTACATGACTTGTATATTAGCTTTCCTCATGATTCATTCCTATCATTTAAAGAGTTTAAGTTCATATTAATGCAACATCTAAGCACCATGAACTTAACTCATTATACTAACATCTCACATGTGTCTAAAGTGTCTCAATACAAGCACACAAGTCATCCTATGATTTTGTGAGATGCGATTTTGTTCTTCCCTACATTAAGGGATCATGCATTGTTATCTAGACATATCCAATTTGATCTCCTTATCTAAGATGTCAAATAATGTCATTTGTCCTTAATTTCAATTGATTAAATACATGAATTATGATCATGGCATATATTGATTGAATCATTTTCAAAAGAAAATATATCAAGCTTAAATTATGCATGATGACATGACAAGACAAAAATCAACCTAAGTATCAAAATGACATGCTTCATGTAATCAAATGATGTCATGATGTGGAGTATGACAAATATATAATAAGGCTTAACGATACCTAATTTTTCAATCTATTTGTCATTTTCTATAATTATATCAAATACTCAATTTGACATAATGACGAACTAACTCTCTCAAGTGTGTCAAACCCCACAACTTGTCACACTATTGACTTTAGCCTAATTCTACTAATCATGATCGATTTTTCAAGATTCTATTTTCATTAGCACATCCTAAAATCTCTTAGGATATCATTATAATTTTATTTTCAAAGTATAACTATATCTTAAAAATGCTCTAAAGTGTCAACTCTACTATGGTTAGGTTAACTGCCTTTTCATGTTAGATTGACACACCCTATACCCATCTAGTGTGAAAGGATCACACTCCTAGGGATCCAATACCTATTGGAGCTCCTTGGGTATTCTAGATATTCACTAGGGATAACCTCCATTGATACCTTTCTAATGACTCTTCTATGCTTCTTGGAAGCCTTAGCCATTTGACTCTCATCAAGGTAAACTTTATGGATAGCTTCCCTTGTAACCTCGACACTCCTACACCTAGGTTTAGTTCCATAGTTAGATGGAACACTATAGTAAGAGGGCAAGCTCTTTTTGGACTTAGGTTTGTATCCCAAATCTTTCTTATCCCTAGAAAGTTCTTACCTCCTAAAACCTAGACCTTGTTCTCTTGACCCTTTAAATATATTTTTTATTTTTCTGAAGGCCTTTTCCAATTTATCAAAACTTGATTTTCCTCCTCTAATTTCTCAAGTTTTGTCCATCCATTATTTCTTTAGACATGATTTTTCTTTCTAGGCATATGTCTAGTCTTCTTGGGATTATTGTCTAGGTTCTTCTTATCCTTTCTATTCTTGTGTAAGATAGGTCTACTTGTAAAAGTTCTAGCAATCTCCTTAGGTAGTGTCGTACTTGAGCTAATTGATCTAAAATTAACGTACCTTAGGTCTATTATTGTGATATTGAGCACCTAAATAAAAGTATTTAGCTCAAGCATGCTTTTTATCATGATAAATTGAAATAGCAATATAAAATGTTGATTTCTTAGATTTTGCCTTAGGAGCTCCCTTACACTTGAGCTCTCTATCTTGTCCTTGATTGGGCGTCTTTCCCTCGGACACTGATTCCAGTAATGTCTCTTTTGGTTGCATGAGAAGCACACTATGTGCTTCTTTCCTTTGTGTACTAGGACTCCAACCTCCTTGGGTTTTTCCTTTGCCTTTAACGCCACTTAAACCTTCTTCTTGATTTTTCTTGGACATTTACTCTTGTAATATACCTTCTCCCTACACTCAAAGCATGTTATGTGACCTTTATTTTTAATGATTGAACTTGGGTTACCTTCCTTGGTAGTAGGAAATCCACTTGAAGGTTCATCATCAGCTCCAGATGTAGATGTCTCCTCTTGCTCCGGTATCAATTGTCTATCCTCCCCCTCAATCCTAGAGGTGGAGACTTCCACAACCTCTTCCACTTCGGATGTTGAGCACCTCTCAACATCTGAATCTTCAAGGTCTTGATATGATGATGGGATTTCTTCTTCGGACTTATCATCATCTTTATTTTGGGTCAGTGAGGTTTCTTCATAGAGTTTGGCAAGCTTGCTCCATAATTCCTTAGCATCCTTATATTTACCTAATCTACACAAGATATGGTTAGGAATCAAACTAACTAGAATTTTGGCTACCTTGTCGTTTGTATTGGATCTCAAGATTTGATCCACAGTCCACTTACTCCTTTTAAGAGTTCTTCCATTCTTATCCTTCAGAGTCTCGAACCCTTCGGTCAGAGCGAACCATTCTTTCATTTCCATTTGGAAGAACACCTCAGTTTTTGCTCTCCATTGAACAAATCCTCCTAGACCGTAAGGAGGTGGAAACCTTGTGTCGAGTTCGAATCCATCTTGAAATTCCATTCTTCTTGATGTATCCTCTACTCCTCTAGCTTTAGTGCTCCCTCGGTAATCAATCCGGTGAACTTATCAGGATCAGCGTGCCCTAGAGGAGGTGAATAGCGTCTCAAACTCGATTGTTGATTTCGTACTTCGATTGCGTTCGTATGCTTGTTTACAAACATTAGCAGCGGAAACAAAAATAAACATAAATAGAAATAAAACACAAGCACAACAATACCAATTTTATGTGGTTTGGAACTTCAGTTCCTACTCCACGACCTTACGATCCTAGTGGTATCACCACTATATATTCTCCTTCTCGAAAACACATCGGAGGTTAAGAAACCTCTTACAATCTGGAGCTTTACAATACAACGACCAAAACAAGTGTAAAAAAATAAAATGAATACAAATAAAATGAAATGCTTTACACGAGAATATTTTTGCTTGATTGCTTGTTGGTTGTTGTGGAAATATCCTTGAAGATCTAGATTACAGCAACTAATCCCCTTTAAAGTCTTCAAAAAATCAAAGCTTTAAATCTTTGCATAGTCCTCCTTTTATAGGCTCGACATCAACTGATTTCCACCTAACAGTCGATTGGTCACTTGACCGTTTACTCACAATGGCTCAATCAACATCGGATTTCAATTGATCAGTCGATTGCTCCTAGCCATCAATTGACTACTAGCCCAACAGTTGAACTATGTAGTCGATTCTGCAGTTTTTGTTTGCTAATCACTAAAGTCAGTCCATTGCTCTATCACAGTAGTTGACTACTGCATCGTAACTCTCCCGAGCACCCAGTTTCCCATCCGAGCTCCACGGGTGCCTGAGCACCCGAGTCCTCGACTCTTCCCTTCGGCTAGTTGACTACTCATTCATAGAAGTCGACTGTCCAATCACCTTCCTACTTGCCCAAGCACCCAAGTTCCCGACTCGAGTTCCCAAGCACTCCTGCATGTTCATCCCGAGAAACTCGCACATGCATGCCCAGGCACCACTGACCCAAGCACCTTCCCGAGTGTCATGACTTCCTCACTTGCTTGAGCACCAAACCAATTGATTGGGAAAACCACCAGTCGACTGCCTGAGTACTCATCCAAGATCTCTATGTTGGTGAAATCGACCTAGGTCACGATTGACCAGACTCGAGTTTGACTCGAGTAGTGGTTTGATGTTTGTGTTTAGATGTTTGACGATGAGTTGACCATTGTTTGACAATGGGTTGACTTTATGGTTAACATGGGATTGACCATATGATGGAGAAGTCCAAGTGGGACACTTGGCATGGAAAGTCCAAGCATGGGTCTTGGCAATGGTAAAGTCCAAGTCTTGAGTACTTGGCATAGAAAGTCCAAGTATGGGTCTTGGCAATGGTAAAGTCCAAGTCTTGAGTACTTGGCATAGAAAGTCCAAGCATGGGTCTTGGCAATGGGAAAGTCCAAGTCTTGAGGACTTGGCATGGAAAGTACATGCATGGGTCTTGGTAAGGGAAAGTCCAAGCTTAAGTCTTGGCAATTGGAAAGTCCAACATGGAGTTGGCATGGAAAGTCCAAGGGTGGAGTCTTTGTAGCATAAGTCCAATGGTTGGCGGCGTAAAGTCCAAGCGTGTGTCTTGGTAGTGTAAGCCCAATGTGCCTTAGCGGTATAGACGAGCTTAGCATGACAATAGTCGATGGAAGCACCTAAAGGCTAGCATATGGATGAACAAGTCATGGATGATTTAGAGTGATCCAATAGGCACGAGGCTGATGGAGGTGACTAGAAAGCTTAACTAGGTCTAGGCTAAGGGTGGTCTAGCAAGTATGAGGGCATCATATTTGGGGTAAACCTCATGGTTGAGGTGTAGCAGTTGACTGGGGTTATGGATCAGTCGACTAGTCAAGTGTTTGACCCTTGGCAGCCGAGTCGACAATGAGCAGTCGACTGGGATTATGATCAGTCGACTGAGGTTTGACTACAGTAAATAGCTTTGGCAATCGACTGCTAGCATTAGGCAGTCGACTGTCCATGAGCAGTCGACTTCCATGGAGCGAAGTCGACTGTTGTTGGTTTTGGTCACAAGGAAGAATGCTCGGTAGCTGACTGAGCAGTCGGCGATGGTTATGAGTAGTCAATCGCAATCGCGGCGCGTGGATTAAGTCATTGTGAGACAACGACATTGTTGGCAGTTGACTGGGGCCTTATGGCAGTCAACTGCTACGTGGAAATCAGCCCGAGTTGCAGCTTTAAAAGGAGCACGAAGGAGAGGTTTTTGTCCATGGTTCTTAGGGCGATTTGGAGCAATTTGCTGGTGCAATTCAGGATCTTCAAGTGCAACCCAAGCAACCAAACAAGTAAGCATTCAAAAGATCTCTTATAAAGTTTTATTTACATCATTTATTGTATTTCATTTGTAATTTCTTGTGTTTTCATTGTATTACTTTTGTAATCCCTTGCAAGAGGTTTTCTCTATCTCCGGAGTGTTTTCCGAGAAGGAGAGGTTGATTAGTGGTGTTTGGCATCGCTAGAGCTCATTTGAGCTCAACTCGTTGAGTAGGAACCCTATGGTTCTGAACCATGTTATATTTGTGTGTTGTGATTGTGCTTGCGTCTTTGTTTTTGTATTGTACTTCCATATTCCGCTGCACTAATGAAAATTGTAGACAAGCAACATGATCAAATCCCAAAAAATGACCAACACGCTATTCACCTCCCTCTAGCGCACATCGAAGTTCCAACAAATGGTATCAAAGCGAGTCTCTCTTCTACAGACTAACTACCAAGAGAGCACCACTAGAGGGTGAAGACGAAGATGGAGGAGCCAAGTCTTAAACTGGGATGCGACATCAACACACCTTCTCCATATGAAATTTTTGGAGCTAAGGGATTTGACTAATGGAGGATGTGGATGGAGAATTTTTTGATGATGGACATAAGAAATGGTTCATCATACTAGACGGATTCGAACTTCCGAGAGGTCCAAAAAGAGGATATCTCTATTGGATCGAGAAGCATCACTAGAGGGGGGTGAATAGTGAGCATAAAACTTTTCGTTTTGTTCGTTCGATAATAGAAAGCGCAGTGGAAAAAATAAATAACATAATTTATTTTTACTTGGTTCACAGCCCACCGGCTGCTAATTCAAGGTCTCGCAATCCTTGACCACGTACGAAGGGGCAATTCACTATCAAGTCTCCTCCTCGTTGGAGGTAGGAGACAACGATCACAAAACCGAAAGTACGAGGATGAGGCAATAAGCCTACCTCACCTCGTTATGATTAAAACCATGATCGAATATAGTAAATAAAAAAAGTACTTGCTGCCGACGAATAGATTCTGAAGTTGGCGTTGCGTCGGCGTTACGGCGTTGGAGCTTTGGCGTTGTGGGAGCACTTTGAGAATAGAATTGATTGATTTTTGGGTTGGAGTCATCCCCTCCTTTTATAGAGTTTTGCCTTGGAATAAGTATCATCATCTTTTGGAACTGATCACGAGGTGGTACCATATTTTATCGCGAAGTGGTCGCGTCAAACATTATTCATTTTGACCTAGCGTAAAAGGCTGATTCATCGTCATCAGTCGACTGATGTGCATCAGTCGACTGCTCAATGGCCAGCAGTCGACTGCCAGCCTGGTCACTTCCCTGCAGTAAGATATTAGCATGGAAAATGGAAAATACAACGGTTTCTTACCGTCCGATCTCGACCTAGACCTTCCACTGAAAGTCTTAGTCGAATCGCCGCCTACGATCGTCCCTGTACAGAGGACACGACCTTACCATCTCCCTTCACACTCGTGTTTACCTCTGGTCCTTTATGACCTGTCGCTTTGCTTCCGGTCTTCCACCTAGATTCTTCGACTCCCTCGAAGTTCCCTCGGTGTCGCCTGACCACCAAGATTTTCCGACTCGGGATTCTTCGGGTGTCACTGACCTTCATCTTAGCTTAGTCATTTCCTGCACACTTAATTCAGCTCATGAGATAATAATATGACCTTAACTTTGGATCTTTGTCATAATCAAAACCTAGGTTCGATTATCTAGTGCCCCCTGCACCAACAATCTCCCCCTTTTTGATCTATGACAAACCAATACAAAGTTAAGGGAAAAATTAAAGCATAAAATAAGTAGAGTAAATGATGAATGTCATTTTCAAAAACTCCCCCTTAACCCTAGGTGAGTTTTAAAAGAGATAATTAAATTTGTGTTACTCCCCCTTAACTTTCACTCTTCTCCCCCTTTTGCCATAAATAAAAAAAAATATTGGGGTTATTATATAAAATAGGGGTTTAAAAACAACATTGTATATGCATGCATCTAGATAAATCAACTATGAGTTCAAGCATGCGTCTAGCAGTAGTTAGATAGATTGATTCGAGGTGTGTCCCTCTGCACTAATAATCTAAAGGTTTGTAATATAACTCTTAGGGTTAGTTTGCTCTCCCCCTTAGTCAAATATATGAAGTATAAGAGATATAGGGGGCGCTAAACTTTGGCCTAGAGAGTTGTAAATAGTCGTTAAGTACAATAGTTGATAAAATAAGTAGCATTTTGAAAAGGTTATATTTCAAGTATCCTTAACATCTCACCCATTCTATGTGTCTCAGAATTTGTTCACCTTATATATTTTGTGAGATGATTTGAACTTAATTAGAGATAGTCAACCTTGGGTTAGATTCGGATTTAACCTTTAGATCATTATGTAACTTTTTGAGAAACTAGTTTCCAAGTCGTGGTGAGGCACAGGGGCCTTCTTTGATCGGAATAACGACCACTTCCTTAGAAAAAGCCAAATTTAAGAAAATATTACTTAAGCCACTTAGGGTTACTTCCTGGTCTAACTAGTTTAGGATACGGCGAAGTAGCTTCAGCTAGTTCCACTCGGTCAAGTGCACCAAGCTAGATACGCCTTATCTAGCTCGAATATACGAAACTTTGTTTCCCTAACGTACTATCATCTCGCCGTGTCCTGATACTATGTTGTCAAGAGTTGACTAACTATTTTCCCTATCTAGCCATTCTAAAAATTAAAATAAAATAACTAATCATGCAATAGTTTTGCTAAGGAAACGGGTATACTATTTTAGTGTTAACTCCCCCTGGACCATTAAACCAATATGGTCTATTCAAATAATGAACTTGATCCTGGGGAATCCAATACTTATTAGTCTTTATATGTGAGTTCAATAAAACCTTTGGGACCCATGCTTGGACTCTTTGATGACTACGATTCACAATAGACATGTAAGATATATTCATGGTCGTTGACCTAAATCCAAGTCCGGCTTTATTGTATACGGCTCTTTGGGTTCCAAGTAGTCGATTAAGATTCTTAGATCCCAACATAAACCTTTCCAACCTAGCCTCAACCTCTTGAACTCAGTCTTTCAAGAGAGAATTCTCCTCCTCAAGTTTTTCAACTTGGGTTGAGTTTCCCTCTTGCTTGAGGGTTTCAACCTCCTCAAGTAAGAACTCAACCCTAGACTCGGACTTAGTTAATTTCCTAGTAAACATTTTAATTGTAAGGTAAAATATACTAATTAAAGAGCAGCTAACTTTGACTTTCCCTTTTGGTCCGGCTTTGAGTTTCCTCTCAAAGTAGTCTTCGGGGATGGAGTCGGAGTTGTAGTTGGACTCGGATTCGGATTCTGACTCGGACTCCTCCGGTCTTGCCATGTAAGCTATGTCGTTGCCTTCTTCTCCATTGTCCCAATTTACATGGAAGGCTTTCCTTGCTCTCTTTTGCTTTGCCGCCTCCTTGACTTGAATTGCTCTTGGTTCTCGTTCTTTAATTGCCTTCTTTCTTGTTGAACTATTCTCCGCACAATGTTGACTATTGCGGCCTCCTCTTCGGATTCGGACTCGATTTCATCCTCGGGTTCGGATCCTTCTTCTTGCTCGAGAGGTGGCTTGCTCTTCTCCTTTCTTCTTTGGCCTACAAGCAATGCAATACCTCTCTTGGCCCAGATCGCGTTAGTTTGTTCGTGAAGTTCGAATTCGAAAAAGAGCTCATCTAATCTAATCTTAGAAAGGTCTTTAGATACCTTGTAGACATCAACCATGGATGCCCACAAGGAGGTCCTAGGAAATGCATTAAGAGCGTACCTTATTATTCCCGATTGTCTACCTTTTGTCCGATGGCATGTAGATCGTTCAAGATGTCTTGGATCCGCGCATGGAGTTGTGAAACAGTCTCATGATCCTACATCTTTAGATTATACAGTTTATTTAAAAGTAAATCTCTTTTACATACCTTAGCATCGGACATCCCTTCGTATAGATCAATTAATTTGTTCCAGAGGTCTTTGGCACTAATGAATGGTCCAATTCGGTTAAGCTCCTCCTTGGACAAGTCGCATTGCAACACTTGGGTTGCTCTTACATCGGCTTCGATTTGCCTCTTGGTTGCATTGGTCCACTTGTCGAAATCCAAGGGCTCCCCTTGATCATTGGTGGGTAGAGCAAAGCCGATTTGGATTATTATCCAAGTCTCGACTTGTGTTTTCAAGAAACACTCCATCCGACCTTTCCAATAACGGAAATCATTTCCGTTACAGAACGGAGGTAAGGTGGTGCTATACCCCTCAATGTGAGCCATTAAATATTTTGCAAAACATGAATAAAAACCAAAAGGAATTCCAAGACTTTGTCTTGGATTATTAATGAGGGAAATAATAAGAAATAAACAGAAATAAATAAAAAGAATAAGAAACTAACAAAAACTAGAAGCTTACGACCTTCGATGTCCCTGAAAGGGTACTAAACATCGGTTTTTAGGGAAGAATACAGCTTGTTATGAGGCTAAACCCTTGTAAGAACTGTAGATCTCTCAAAGAGCTTCGATTTGGTAGGTAGATCGTTTCGTGAGTCCACTTGTGCGGAAAGTTATGACCGTTTTACCGTCGGCTACTCCAAAAGAGAATACTTGCAAACACACAACCAAAAGAAAAGTACCAAGACTTCGTCTTGGATTAGTAGTGCGGGAAAAAAAATCCTAAAAAAACATGAATCGAAAAATAGGAAAAGAAAGTCAAAAAGTTCTAGATTGGTGGTTTCACCAAATCTTAGCGCCCCCGCTCTGATACCAATTGTTGGATCGAGAAGCATCGCTAGAGGCGGGTGAATAGCGAGCGTAAAACTTTTCGTTTCGTTTGTTCGATAATAGCAAGCACGGTGGAAAAATAAATAACATAATTTATTTTTATTTGGTTCACAGCCCACCGATTGCTAATCCAAGGCCCCACGATCCTTGACCGCGTACAAAGGGACAATCCACTAACAAGTCTCCTCCTCGTTGGAGGTAGGAGACAACGATCACAAAATTGAAAGTACAAGGATGAGGCAACAAGCCTACCTCACCTCATTATGATTAAAACCATGATCGAATACAGTAAATAAAAAAAGTACTTGCTGCCAACGAATAGATTCTGAAGTTGGCGTTGCGTCGGCGTTACGACATTGGAGCTTTGGCATTGCGGGACCACTTTGAGAATAGAATTGATTGATTTTTGGATTGGAGTCCTCCCCTCCTTTTATAGAGTTTTGCCTTGGAATAAGTCTCCTCATCTTTTGTAACTGATCATGAGATGGTACCATATTTTATCGCGAAGTGGTCACATCAAATATTATCTATTTTGACCTAGCGCAAAAGGAGCATTCATCGCCATCGCAATCGATGCCTTCCATCGATCACTTGCGAATGATCATTAGTGCGCTACTTCCCTACAATAAGAGGTTAGCACGGAAAATGGTAAATACGATGGTTTCTTACTGTCCGATCTTGACCTAAACCTTCCACTGGAAGTCTTGATCGGATTGCCGCCTACGGTCGTCCCCGTATAGAGGACACGACCTTACTATCTCTCTTAACACTTGTGTTTATCTCTGGTCCTTTATGACCTGTCGCTTTTCTTCCGATCTTCCACCTAGGTTCTTCGACTCCCTCGAAGTTCCCTTGGTGTCGCCCGACCACCACAGTTTCCCGACTCGGGATTCTCCGGGTGTCGCTGACCTTTAGCTTAGCTTAACCACTTCCTGCACACTTAATTCAGCTCATGAGATAATAATATGACCTTAACTTTGGATCTTTGTCATAATGAAAACCTAGGTTCGATTATCTAGTGCCCCTGTACCAACAATCTCAAGAAGAAGAGATGGACCCAAGACCAACTCCAAAAATCTGAAATTAATGACAAGGTAATCAATATGTTAGTCAATTCAATACCTAATGATTTATTGTCTAGATTAGGTGAATTTCAAGATGCCAAGGAGCTTTGGAGCAAATTGGCAAAGTATCATGAAAATTCATCACCGGCTCATGAAGAAGAGGAAGAGTCCGAAGAGGAGTGTTCATACTCTCAAGCTCAAGAAGAAGTGAGTACATCATCCTCACAAGAAAGTGAGGATTTAGAGGTCGAGAGGTGTTCGATATCCGAGAAGGAAGGAGAGGTGGAAGAAGCCTCCACCTCTAGGATTGAGGGGGAGGAGAGTTCATCCTCAATGTCGGAGCACAATCAAGAGGCGCCATCAACCTCCAGGAGAAGTGATGAACAAGCTCAAGAGGCTTTCATCACCATCCTAGGTAACTCAAGCAATTTAATTAAAAATAAAGATCATATAATTTAATTTGAGTGTAGGGAGAAAGGGTATTACAAGAGCAAATGCCCAAAATTGGCCAAGGAGAAAACACTGGCACCAAAAGTTCAAGAAAAACCAAAGGATGCAAAAGTCCCCACTAGGAAGAGCAAGGAGCACGTAGTGTGCTTCAAATGCCAACAACGAGTACATTATAGAAGTTGATGCCCTAGGGGGAGGAAGAAGACCCAAGAAAGAGTATCACATGTAGGGGGAGCTTTAAAGGCAAACCCTAAGGTATATTTTAATAATGCACATTCAAATTTTAATGTTAAAAGGCATGTTAGGAATTTTATTGCAATTGCTCATGATTATAAAAATCATGTCAATAACAATAAATTGTATTGCTTAGGGGATAAACATGTCGATATTAGAACTAAGGAGAAATTTGGGACTAATAACCCTAGAAAAATCCTACCTAGGGAAACTATTAGGAAGGTAGAGGAGCATTTGGGCATTAATCCTAAGAAGGATAGAGATATGCCTAAAAGAAAGAATCATGCCTAAAGATTAAATGAAAATTCAAAAATTGGACAATTAGAATTAGAAAATCAAGTTTGAAGTCAAAACTTGAGAAATTGGAAAATACCCTTAGAAAGATACAAAATCAAATGCAAGGGTCAAATAGTCAAAATTTAGGGTCTATGAGTCAAAGCCTAGGGTCTAGGAGGCAAGATTCACCTAAGGACAAGAAAGATTTGGATCACAAATCTAGGCTCAAGGAGACCTATCATAATGTTTCATTCGATTATGGAACCATTCATAGGTCTAGGAAGACCAAGGTTAATAGGGAGGGCATCCCTAAAATTAATCATGGTAGGTGCCTAATGGCTAAGGTTTTAGAGAAACCTAGGGAAGCCACTAAGAAGGTTACAAGAGGAGTTACCCCTAGAGTTAACCTAGGTAAGACCCAAATAACCAAGGCTTTTAAGCCTAGAAGGGAGGGTATCAAGGGAGGTCATTCCTAAGGAATACCTAGTGAACCCAAGAAGCTCCAATAGATTTTGGGTGCCTAGGAGCGTGATCGATGGGTAGTTAACTCAACCATAGCAAAGTTGGCATTTTAGGTCATTTCCAAGGTTATGGGATACTTTAGAAATAAGGTTGAATTTAATCCTAAAGGATTTTAGGATATGCCAATATATTTTGAGAACTACGAAAAATTGATCAAATTAGTACAAACTAGGTTTAGAGGTCATAGTATGTTATTTTGGATTTTGGCACACTTAGGAGATAAGTTGGTAATATGGCAAAATTGACTTAATCATAACAAATGAAAATTAATACTAAAACTTAGGTATTATTATACCTTTATATTTTATTTGTCATACCTTGTTATCATGACATCATATTTCATTTTAATCATATAAAATGTCATGTATATTTAGGTTTATATTCACATGTCATGACATCATGATTATTATCACATGTCTTATTTATGCTATCATTTATGTCATAATCATCATTCATGCATTTAGGATAAATGAAAATTGATTTAAGGACTATGGTATGATTTGAAGTCTCATATATAAGGGAATCAAAAATTATTGTCTTAGAAAAATACATGAGACCTTAGATTAGGATAAAGAAAACCCACATCTCACATTACATTGATATGTGTGTGTATTAATACACCCTAGACACATGTGAGATGCTAAAAAATGAGTTAAGTTCAAGGTGCATAGTTTTTGCATCTAGATGAACTCAAACTCATCTTATACCATGGATGAATCATGAGAAAAACTTATGTACAAGTCATGTGCATTGAGCCCATAGATCATGGTTCAATATAAGATTTTTAAATCATTTTGAAAAATCTTGGTGTAGTCTATCTTTTGATAGAAGTCACCATTGAAGAAGTTGATACAAATAGGTCAAAAATATTAAAGTTATCAATGGTTTTGGATTTTGTATCAATCTCAATATTTAATGGATATTTTATTTTTCAAATATTTTTCACCCATTATGATTGTTATAAGTATTATACGTATAAAGTTTCATTATTTTTTAAATTAAGTATAATTACTTATGATTTTTCGAATTTCACTTTTCTGAACCTGATTTTTGCACTTGCAAAAATCAATCGACTACCATGGATGGCAATCGACTAGTTTCAAAGGCAGTCAACTATTGACTGAAAGAGTCGACTGTCAGGTCGGATTTCAGGTAAACAAGATTTATTTAGCCTGATTTCAGCTATGTTATGCTACCCTAACTGCTCCTAACCCTAGGATATGCTTTGGAAGACATTATAAAGGGTGAAAATCCATTGGATATGGATTAGGAGAGTTGTTTAGGGTGTGTATCAATTTTAAAGTGTGTGAAAGTTTAAGTTTGAACTTTTAACCTTAATTTTGATGGTTTAGTGTTCTTATAGGCTTAGGAACTCTCCAAGGATATTGTTGGTGCAATGGTCAAGGGGGAGTAAGCCTTTAGGGGGAGGTTATCCATCATGGGATGATGGATGTATTCTTTCTCAAGAGGGGGAGAATTTGGAGAAGTGAGGATTGTCTCTCTTTAGTTATATGAGACTTATCACTAAGAAGAGTGAAAGCGTCCTAGATGTTTTTGGACCAAGAGGAAGATTGTAAGATCTCATTGGGATATGAGATATTGACACCTTTGGGGAGAGCCTTTTTTATATATATCAAAAAGGGGGAGAAGTGATGTGTGAAAATTGAGTGAGAAGTTGGAATTCCCAATTAGAAAAATTGGGAGGTTTGGGTTGAGTTAGTGTTCTAACTCAAAGGTATTTGGTTTTTATCAAACATCAAAAAAGGAGAGATTTTTGGTGCAATCAGCTCAGGTCACAATTAACCAGACTCGAGTTTGACTCGAGTAGTGGTTTGGTATTTATGTTTTGATGTTTGACAATGAGTTGGCCATTGTTTGACAATGGGTTGACTATATGGTTAATATGGGGTTGACCATATAATAGAGAAGTCCAAGTGGGACACTTGGCATGGAAAGTTCAAATATGGGTCTTGACAATGGTAAAGTCCAAGTCTTGAGTACTTGACATGGAAAGTTCAAGCATGGGTTTTGGCAATAGAAAAGTCCAAGTCTTGAGTACTTGACATGAGAAGTCCAAGCATGGGTCTTGGCAAGAAAAAGTCCAAGCTCGAGTCTTGGCAATTGGAAAGTCCAATATGGAGTTGGCATGGAAAGTCCAAGGGTTGATATTGGCGGCGTAAAGTCCAAGGGTGGAGTCTTAGCAGCATAAGTCCAATGGTTGGCAGTTTAAAGTCCAAGCGTGTGTCTTGGCAGCATAAGCCCAATGTGCATTGGCGGTATAGACCAACTTAGTATGGAAATAGCCGATGGAAGCACCTTAAGGCTAGCATATAGATGAACAAGTCATGGATGACTTGGAGGGATCCAATAGACATGAGGCAGATGGAGGCTAGAAGGCGGCTAGAAGGCTTAGGTCTAGGCTAAATGTGGTCTAGCAAGTATGAGGGCATCATACTTGGGGTAAACCTCATAGTTGAGGTATAGCAGTCGATTGGGGTTATGGACCAGTTGACTGGTCAAGTGTTTGACACTTGGCAGCCGAGTCAACACTGAGCAGTCAACTAAGATTATGACTAGTCGACTGTCGAGAGTTGATTGGGGTTCGACTACGGCAAATAGCCTTGGCAGTCGACTGCCAGCATTGGGAAGTCGATTGGTCATGAGCAGTCGACTGCCATGGAGGGCAGTCGACTACTATTGATTTTGGTCACGAGGCAGAAAACTCGGTAGACGACTGACCAATCGGCTACGGGTATGAGCAGTCGACTGCTGGTAACTGGCAACCAACTGCCAGTGTATCCGTTAATTGGAATGTCGACGTGAATTAAGTCACTGTGAGACAACGACACTGTTGACAGTCGATTAGGGTCTTATAGTAGTCGACTGCTAGGCGAAAATCAGCCCGAGTTGGAGCTTTAAAAGGAGCACAAAGGGGAGGTTTTGGTCATGGTTCTTAGGGCGATTTAAAGCAATTTGCTGGTGCAATTCAGGGTCTTCAAGTGCAGTCAAAGCGACCAGACAAGCAAGCATTCAAAAGATCTCTTGTAAAACTTTCTTTACATCATTTGTTGTATTTCATTTGTAATTGCTTGTATTTTCATTGTATTACTTTTGTAATCCCTTGTAAGAGGTTTTCTCCACCTCCGGAGTATTTTCCGAGAAGGAGAGGTTGATTGGTGGTGTTTGGCATCGCTAGAGCTCATTTGAGCTCAACTTGTGGAGTAGGAACCCTAAGGTTTCGAACCACGTTAAATTTGTGTATTGTGATTGTGCTTGCGTCTTTGTTTTTGTATTGTATTTCCATATTCCATTGCACTAATGAAAATTGCAGACAAGCAACACAATTGAATTTTGAAAAATGACGAACACACTATTCACCCCCCTCTAGCGCTCACCAAAGTTCCAACACTCTCAGCGCCGAGCGTCGATGTAGCAGTCAACTATTGAACAACTCCAGTCGACTAATATCTCAACAGTTAGCTTTATTTCTAAGCTAACTCACACTTTACCTGGTATCCGGTTGACCTCAATCTATCAGGATTTTTCTCATCCAGTATCTGGTCATTCTTGATCTTTCAAAACCTCCCTTGCCTAGCATCCGGTCAGTTGTGACCTACTAAGGAATTCTCTTACTAAGTAAGATCGTCTCGACCTACTAAGACTTCACCTGTCAAGCATGGTCACCTAATCTACCGGAACTTCACTTATCAATCACAGTTACTTTGACCTATCGGGAATTTACTTGCCAAGCACAGTCACCCTTAATCTGTCGGGACTTTGCTTGCCTAGTCACCCGATCTCCTTGACTTACCAGGACTTCACTTGTCAAGTACAATCACCCTTAACCTGTCAGGACTTCACCTACCTAGTCATCCGAACTCCTTGAGCTACCAGGACTTCCTATCACCAAACATCCGGTCCTCCTTGACCTGTTTGGACTTTCCTTGTCTGGTATTCGGTCTCCAAGCTTGCAAGAATTTTTTGACGACCTGCTTGGACTTTTCCTCTTCATGCCAAGTGTTCGATCAACCTCGACCCACTTGGACTTCCCACTTGCCAACTCCCATTGGACTTCTGACTACCAAGTGTCTAGTCTTTCTTAACCCACTTGGATTTCCTCACTTGGCAACTCCCTATTAGACTTTGATCACTAAGTGTATAATATTCCCTGACCCACTTGGATTTTTCACTCAACAAGTATCTAATCAACCTTAACCTACTTGACTTCTCACTAAGCTCCATATGACTATAGTGTCTCATATCATTCCATAGTCATATTGCCATCCATATATCGAAACTCAATTCGAGCCTCACTCGAGTTTGGTCAGTCTTGTCCTGAGGTTGTTTGCACCAACAATCTCCCTCATATCATCCTTTAACTTTAGTCATATTGTCAAACAACTTGAGCCCAACTCAAGCTTGGTCAACTTTAACCTGAGACCGATTGTACCAACAAGATACAAACAAACAAACTTAGTATTTGGTCTATCTGACCTACTATGATTTCATTTGCTTTAAGTTCACTCCTTCAAAACTTCTTGTTTGCCAAGCATTCAATCCCTAACCAGCTTGGACATTCCTTTGCTTGTAGTTCACTCGTTTAAACTTCCCTTTGTCAAACGTTCACTCCCCTATAATTTTCACTTGCCTAAGGTTCACTTTCTCAAACTTCCACTTGCTCAAGATTCATTCCCTCCGAACTTTCATTGTCTAAGATTCACTTTTTCAACAATTCCACTTCTCCAAGGTTCATTCCATTTTTTTTAGGACATTTTTTTTTGTATAAGATTCATTCTCTTAGGATTTCCATTACCTAAGATTCACTCACTTATCAATATATTTCCAAGTATTCAATCAACCTAATTAATCTATTTGGATTATCTTCCATCAAACTTTGGAAATTGATGGTTGACTATATGAATAAATATATTATTTGTCTCTAGAACTAGTTTTGACAAAAATCCAAATGATTAATATATATAAAAAAAAAACTGCCATAAATCTTACTTACCTTTTCTATCGTGATTTAACAACTAGCAATGCGAGCACTTTGCTCCAGGTTTTAGTCGTCCTGCATTTCCTTTTCGCATGTCCTACCTGACTTATGTACAACTAATAATAAGGTTTGTTGGGAATTCAAAATCATTAAAAGTGCATTGTCAATCTTAATTTATTGTACAAGAGTTTGTTGTCCATGAGAAGCAGGTTGATGTTCATTAATAATATGATATCCGTACTTTGGTCACCTTATATGCTCTTATTGGGTGATTAAAAAAATGGAGAACTTAGAAAATGTTTTTTTTTATTTTTTTGCAAGTAAAAGGACAACTATGAGAAATTAATTAAATACTTATAAAGTGAATGTCACATATATATATATATATATATATATATATATATATATATATATATATATATATATATATATATATATATATATACACGAAATTGATATCATCCGCAATGAATATTTGCATGTTTGTGAGTGCCCAAGCCAGTACATTAACGAAGAATGCACAGTAATTCACGCGTGACATTTCTCCTCGAGCTGTCGCTGCTTGACATCATCGCAATTGACCGATCACCGTCGCTAGCAATCGGACTCCGATCAGAATTAGACCAATCGAGGTCGCTAGCGATCGCAGTGCTGACAACCACAATTCGATCAAAACGTCATCGAAATCCGATTCGATCAAGGTCATCAGTGTCGTGATCGCGATCCGACTGAAATTTGACCGCGATCTGACAGAAGGGACGACAGTAGCAACCCCAATAGACTCAGAAGTTGGGCTATAGTACTCATTGTTCCGACAACACTCGGGTGGAAGCACTGTGCATTCTCAATTGTAATCCAGTCGTGCACGTGCACACACAAAACCGTCACGCAAGATATTAAACCTATATAGAAAGTGAGAGAGAAATATTAAAATGTGTACCTTTTGTGTGCATTCTGTATGCACCCATAAATGTAAAGTGTTTCCGTCGTGAGTCGTGCATCGTTACTTGAATGGACACTATAATCAATTCCCTAAATTTGTCGTGGTAACATCATCGCCATCGAAGAAACGATATGCATCGGAAACACCTTTGTATTCACGGGTGCACACGAAAGGTGTATACTACACGACTCATCTATGAGCACCTCCATTATCTACTGTCTGATTTCTTAGGATTTAAGGATTGAACTATAATGCTCACCCGATCGGATTGTGGATAATAGATGTGCTCACAGATGAGTCGTATAGGGGATCATTCCTATAGTTTGATATATTGTATGACGTGCGATGCGCGACATGATCTTAGTTGTTCATCACATGAAATGCACAGTGTTTCTCTCTCAATGATCTTGGACCAAATTCTTCATCGTCGATCGCTATCTACACTATAGTCCAGCTGTTGAACCCATCAGGGTCGTCGTTGTTGTATTGTCGACTAAACCGCAGTCAAATTCTGACTGGATTGAGTCGGAATTCGATCGAATTGCGGTTGTCGATGCCGCAACTATTGGCGGCCGCAATCGCGGTCAATTTTGATCTCAATCTGATCGGAAACCGATCGCTTGATGGCAATGTCGAGCAATATAATTAAGCTTCGATGAGATAAAATACTGTGCATCCTTTATTATTGTACGTACTCGAGCGCTCACGAGTCGCAAATAGTATATCGCACGGTATAAAAAAAATCTATATATATTTATGTATATTTTAATAAGAGTTATACGTGGGACGCTCAACGCATATATCTTAAATAATAATAAGTCGAGGATTGTGGATACGGTAACATATGAAAAGAAAATCAAGAGATAAATTAAAATAGAGGTGAAATTTAATTTATCTTAAAGTTGAATGTTTTAATTGGGCCGCTCGAAAACTCGCAATCGGAGGACTTTCAATTGGACCCCTCAAACTTTATTATTCAAGGTTCTTCTCCTTTCGAACGATGCCATTGCCATTAGAGGAGGATCGAGAGCATCGATCCATGGTGGGCAAAGCAAAAAAAGGCCTCCGATCTCCTCCTCCTCACCCCATCAATGAGGGACTTCGCCTCCTGCTTCGGGAACCACGCCGTCACCATCTCCGACGGCGGAAGCAGCAGCGGCGGCGGCGGCACTGGCACTGGCAGCAGCGGCGGCAACGGCTCGGTCGTCGTCGTCGGCCGCGCCGGGTCCTCCCTGAGCACCGTCACCTGCTTCTATCGCGCCAGGCTCTCCTCCCTAAGGGAGGTCCTTCTCCGGGTCACCTGGTCCCAGGCCAACGCCGGTCCCTTACTCTCGCTCGCCGTCGACGGCGGCTCCACCTCGGCCCGCCCTTGGGAGCTCAATGCCTTCGAGTCCCATCCGCTGACCGAGAAGAAAGGCACCCGCTCTTGTTTCTCCGGCCCCTGCGCCGTCGCCCTTCACTGGGACATCTCCGCCGCTCGATACGAGTCGGGCCCCGAGCCCGTCGACGGCTTCTACGTCGTCGTCGTGGTGGAGTCGCATCTCGCGCTATTGCTCGGCGATTTGAGTAGGGATTTCGTCGAGAAGTTGGGGGACGCACTTCCGCTCGCGCCATGCTCGACGATTTGCCGCAGAGAGCAAGTCGTCGGTCACCAGCTCTACTCCACCCGGGCGCGGTTCTGCGACGGCGGGTCCGATCACGAAATCACCATCCGGTGCAAGGGGTACGGATGGGACGCCAAGGACTCGGAGCTGTCGGTGGCCGTCGACAAGAAGCGCGTGGTGCAGGTGAGGAGCCTCCGGTGGAACTTCAGAGGGAACCAGACCATCTTCATCGACGGATTGCCGGTCGACATGATGTGGGATGTCCACGACTGGTGGTTCGGCGACTCCTCCGGCTACGCCGTGTTCATGTTTCGTCGTCGGAGCACGATGGAAAGCAGACTGTGGCTAGAGGAGGAGGCCCTGAACGCAGAGCAAGGGATTTCAGGGTTCTCCCTGTTGATCCGAGCCTTCAGGAGCCCATGAGGTATCATGATTTGGTATTAAAAAGGAGCTATTTTTATTTTGTTTCATCCTGCTGTGTTCTTCGTTACCGATTTGTTTAGAATCATGATAGCAAATTGAGAATAAGATTCTTGTAAATCCAAGTTTCAGAACCTCGAGTATCTCGATCGAAGTTGAATATTGTCACTTACTTTGTGCCTCCTACTGATTTTCTGATACAAAAATAGTTTCATAGTTGACAATATGTCACAGTTTGATATAAACTACAAAAGATTCATCATTATTTATTTATTCCTAATAAGTCTCTATGAACTAGTTTGATTAGGAGAAATTTTCTTTGCCTCTCTTTATCACCGATGCTAAGTGATGTTGCTTCTTGAACTGACTAGCTCTTGCTATTCCAGCTACCATTAATCATTTTGATTGCGATACTTCAGTTGGAACCTACGACAAAATAGTTTGCAGCTCACAAGCTAACTTAGGACCTATGGTATGGAGAAGGTTTTGCTCAGCTTTATTATTCTAGTCTTAGGATCATCGATTATGGTTCATCATTGAATGGAATTGAATTATCATCAACGTTTTCGATTCTAATTTTTAATTAAATTTCGATTTCAAAATTGAACTGTTCACTGAGGAGTTTGATTTCTTACGATTCAATTTCAATTTTAGCAGTTTAAAATCAATTTTTAAATTATTTAATTTTAATTCTCATTTTTTTAATCGATGACTTGACTATATTATTTTTCAATTCATTAATTTAGTCGATTTATTTTAATTTAAATTATTTTATATTTAAATTCAAATTTTGTACGTGAGAATTTAATTTGCGTCAATTTATTTATTTTACTTAACTCTTTCAACCAGATATTTATCAAAATACATTTTATTATTAAATTCAATCAACAAATGAAAAAAAATACATATATTATCATTCTATGTTGCCTATTTTATTTTTTGATTTTACAATTAAAAAAAAAGTTTGAATTTAATTTATATAAATTAAGATGTTATTCTTTTAGAGTTTAAATGAATTAAAATTTTCATAATTTATTTACCATTTAAATATAACTCTTTACCTTAATTTAATAGGAAATATTTGATTTTTATACACGGTGATTGTTATGACTAATGATGAAAATTTAAATTTTAAATAATTTTAGTTTTATATAATATTTATTATTATGATTATGACACAATAATAAAAAAATTTAAATTTTTAATAAATTTGATTTGGTTCAAAAGTAAAAAAAAACAATCATTTTCAAAAATTCAGTATCAATTTCAAAAAAAAATATTTAATTTCAGTTTCGATTCGGTTCTAAAAATTTAGAAATCGAAACTAAATCATACATCTCTGATTTCAATTTTCTATTTATGAATTGAAATAAAAAAACTGATTCCGACTTAATTTTTGAACTATCGATTTTGATTCAACTCACGGTTCAAAACGAAATGGAGTCACCCCTACCAACCAACAGTAGAATCTAAATTGCTTCAACTGTGAGAAAAAAAAGTAATTTGGTGTCTGATATCCCTCTATGTTAGAGAAGTCAGTTATACTTCCTGTGAATCTTTTCTTAGGAAAATTTTCATTTATCTTTTGAATTTACAAGATGAGTCATGCTACAAGTTCCTATCAGATTATCTACTAATTGATGCAAAAAATAATTTGCTCATCCTCAACATCATCGTCAATTAATTTCATAGTCAACACGAAAAAAGTAAATTACAGAGAACATATTTACTCAACTCAGGACTAGCGTGGTAGAGAGCAAATACTCCAAAAAATTTATCATCTCCGAAAATTGACCTTTATTTATTGATACAATTCTGTTACCGTATTAATTAGTCACAAAGTTCTCCCGTAAAGGCCAGATGATCTGCCAATTAGCAGCTAGCACAATGGTCACTCATCATCGAGATCAGAAATAATCAACCTCTGGCACAACTCACTTAGATTAGACAATCAACTTGTTTTGTTCTACCATTAGCCCAAAATATTCAAGTTCAAGTCAGCAATAGTTGACTTATTTAAACTTCTTTATTGAGTTGCAACTCATCGTTATGTCTGTGTGCACACTCGTCAAATGAATTATTACGGCTAACCATAACACATTCCATGGTGTTCCTTTTTTGTGTTGTTCTTTTTGCATAAATGCCGAAATTATTGACGAGATGAGAGTCATGGACTTGGCCAACATAATCACCGACTGAAAGCAAAAGACGAGACAAAATGTACACGTGACAATTGAGTTATAGAAACACCGATGATGATGATGATGATGTGATGATGATTCTTTTTTTTTTTTTTTTAGTCAATGAATTCCTCCATAATTGGCCGCCCGAGATCGAGCAGTGGCACGCTCGGGGACGCTGAACTCTGCTACCGGCGCCGGGTCGCGGGCGTGTGATGATGATTCATGATTCCCCATTGAATACAACAAGTTCATCGACTGGGACCTGTTAAACACAGTACGCTTCGACGTCGTCCCCGTTTAAGCATTGGTCTCTTCGTCGTGAAGGAAAGATATATAATCTTATTTTATATTACAAAAGGAAATTTCTTCACTTGAATTCTTGCACAAGAGATACTGCCCTGTTCATCTTGCAAGTTGGAAAATATATGAACAGTATGCTTATTTTGTCAGTAAAATCTTATCTGATACTGGCAACTCGAGAGCACGAGCTGAATCAAGCAGATAGTAATTCAGGAGCGTGACCGGGTCAAGCATGTAGCAAACTTAGAAGGAGAAGCCAAGTTAATCAGATAGCAATTCGAAAAGATAAATCGAATTGAGAGAATAACGACTTGGGTAAAAGGAGTCGAGCTGAGGCGGAAGGATAATAGCTTGGGAAATTAAAAGGAAATTGAGAAGAATATTAATTCTGTTAAGGAAACCTATAAAGTATGTAGAGAATGTCTATTATAGTCTTGATATACACGTCATCATTCTGTATAACAAATTGAAGACGTCTTATAGACCCTACAAAAGATTTCTGATAGCAAATACTCTCTAACGGAATGACAACATAATCATCTTCGTCTGCATGACCTTCCACGTAGAGAAGGAAGAGGGGAGTTTGTTACGGAAGAGCTTGTCCTAATAGAGGAGGAAAGATAAAAGACAGAAAGGACGGAGAAGGAAAGAGTGGGATCTCATTTTTTTCAGTCTGCTTACATTCATCGTTTTCTTACTGCAACTCTTGTTGACTTCTTTTCAGACAGGCTCTAACTTAAGTATCCGAGGATCCTATCGAATAGGTCGACGGTGATCTAACGTATGTTAATTCTTTCAAGAAAAAAGTCACAGAGATTTTTACTATTGCGATCGGTCCTCCGTAGAAGAGATGAAATCTGTACCGCATCGTTATCCTACCAACTTTAAGTGAGAATAAAACATGAATGCACTATTGTCCAACGCTATTCATTCTTTATTCCAGATTTTAATGTCTCTTCAAAATTCGATCTCAATTTCTGTACTGATTTTTTTTTGTTTTTTATTGTGACGATATACACTTCTGTAATTTTGCTTTCTTGTTTTTTTTTTTTTCGTTTTGTTTGTTTCTATGGTAAAAGGAGAAAAATTATTCGTAGGAATGGAATAGCAATCTTTTGTTTGGTCCATATGAATGGAATTGACAAGAAATAATTATGGTTCTTAGAAATATCACAGGGAATAAAAGACTAAAATAAAGTAACACTATTAAAATTGGATATACAATTAATATAAAAAAAGAAAAACCAAAACTATTTGAACAAGCTGTAGAGGATTCGTTGACCGTTAGAATGGGGGTGAATAACTTGTTTCAATGTTCGATAGAATTTATTTCGTGTTCGTCTACAAATCTCGTTAGCGCAGCGGAAATAGAAATAATAACAATAACGAAAGGGAAGGCAAACACAAATACACCAATACACAAGTATGTAACGTGGTTCGGAACTGAATGGTTCATACTCCACAGATCGAGCTCTAGTGATGCACACAACCACTAATCACAAATAACTCCTTCTCGGAACAATCCGGAGATGTAGAAATCTCATACAAATGATCTTACAATAGTAAGAAATAAATACAAACAATTACAATAAGAAAATGCATTACAAGTAAAGGAAAAATACTTTACAATTGTCATTGGATTGCTTGCTTTTGGTTGCTTGAATAATAGCCTTGGAGACCCTGATTTGCAGCAACAAATCGCCCCAAAGTAGCTCAAGAACCGGTTCTCCAAACCTCCTCCACGAGCTTCATTTAAAGCTGCTACCTGGGCTGGAAATCACCTATCAATCGACTGGTTTGGACCATCAGTCGACTGATGATACTGTTACTGTGAGACAACGGTGCAATCCACGCTAGAAAAATCCAACGAATAGGATATCAGTTGACTGATCATGTCCATCAGTCGACTGATCGAGCCTTCCATTCGCTAACCCCAATGATCAGTCGATTCATTCAGATCCGAATATCAGAGCACTAGTCGATCGATCACAAGATCGATCGGCCCGATCGATCCATCGATCGCCTCCTCTCGGCGATCGTTAGACACCCGCGATCAAACTCCCATTGACTCACACTACCAATCGACCCATAGGTCGCGATCAGTGATACACCTCAAACATGAGATTTTAACCCAAGTATTGTTCCCTCATACTTGCTAGACCACCCGTAGCCTAGACCTAAAGCCTTCTAGCCACCTCCGTCAGCCTCACGCCTATCGGATCCCTCCAAGTCATCTATGACTTGTTCATCCATGCGCTAGCCTTCAAGTGCTTTCATCGGCTAAGTCATGCTAACGGTGTCTACACTGCCAAGGCACATTGGACTTACGTTGCCAAGACTCCGCTTGGACTTTACGCCGTCAACTAATAGACTTATGCTGCCAAGACTCCCGCTTTGACTTTACGCCGCCAATATCAAATCCCTTGGACTTCTCAAATGCCAAGTACTCATGACTTGGACTTTCATCGTCAAAAATACACCCTTGGACTTACGTGGCAAAGATTACACCCTTGGACTTTTCAAATGTCAACCCATATTGGACTTTCCTTGTCGAGACCCATGCTTGGACTTTACATGCCAAGTACTCAAGACTTGGACTTTCTATGACATAGTCAACCCCAGTCAACCAACAAAATCCCCTCGATTCAAACTCGAGTCCGGTCAAACATGATCCGAGTCGATTGCATCAACAATCTCCCCAAAATATTATCAGACATCAATGTCAAATCTCCATGTCAAACATCGAAATATTGCTCGAGTCAAACTCGAGTCCGGTCAATCGTGACCTGGGCCGATTGCACCAACAATCTCTCCCTTTTTGATGTTTGACAAAAACAAATACCTTTTGAGTTAGACCCCTAACTCAAATTCCCTTATCAATTATCTCAAATTGGTAATTTCACTTTCTCCCAAAAACATTCCAAACATTCTCTCCCTTTTTGACTAACATAAAAATGGTCTTCTCTAAGAAGGTCAATGTCTCATGTCCCAATGAGATCTAACAATCTCCCTCTTTGTCCAAAAATACCTAGGATGTCTACAATCTTCCTAGTGATAAGTCTCATATCACTCAAGAGAGACAATCTTATACACTCTCCCAATTTCCAAATTGGGTATCTCTTAATTCCATTTTCCCCCTCATGAGGAAAAATATCATCCATCATCCCATGATGGATACCTCCCCCTAAAGACTTGCTCCCCCTTGACCATTGCACCAACAATGTTTTTGGGAAGTCCCTAAGCCAATAGAAACTCTAAACAATCAAAAATAAGGTCTAAAGTTCAACATTGAACTTTCCCATACCTTAAATTTGATACATCACCCTAACACCTCTCCTAATCCATATCCAATGGATTTTCACCCTTTATAATGTTTCTCAAAGCATATCCTAGGGTTAGGAGTGGTTAGAAACCTTTACGGTAGCTAAACACGGGCTAATCATACTTTGTTTTTCTGAAATCAACCTTGACAGTCGAGTCTATCAAAGATCAGTCGACTGCCGTCTCCATCAGTCGACTGCCGTCTCCATCAGTCGACTGCCACCAAGGGCAGTTGATTGATAACTGAAAAATCAAAATTCCAGTTATCAAAAATGAAATTGAAAAAAGCATAAATAATTGTACGTAATTTGAAAATTCATGAAATTTCATACGTATAATACTTATGACCAATACAATTGGTGAAAAATATTAGAAAAATATTTTACCCACAAAATATCGATATTAATACAAAGTTCAAAAGTGAAAAAAACAACTTCAATGTTTTAGCTCACTTTGTATCAACTTCATCAATGGTGATTGCTATCAAAAGATAGACTTCACCAAGGTTTTCTAAATTGATTTTAAAATATTTTTGAAAACCTATATTGGATCATATTCTTTGGGCTCAATGTACATGACTTGTACACAAGCTTTTCCAATGATCCACCATAATATTAAGATGAGTTATAGTCCATCTAGATGCAAAAACTATGCACCTTGAACTTAACTTATATCCTATCATCTCACATATATCTAGGGTGTATAAATATACATACATGTCAATTTATATGTGAGATGTGGATTTTGTTTTCTTGATCTAAGGCCTCATGTATTTTCTAAGGCAACACTACTTGATCCCCTTATAAATGAGACTTCAAGTCATGTCATTGTCCTTAAATCAATTTTAATCAAATTTAAATGCATGAATGATCATGGCATAAATGATAGCAAAATTAAGCATGACCAATGATCATGATGTCATGACATATGATATAATCTAAAAACACATGACATTAAACCTTAATCCTACACATAATCATGACATATAAATGATAAAAATAAACATGATGTCATGACAAGTTATATGGCAAACAAAGCATGTCACATAAAATATATAGGTATAATAATACCTAAATTTTAATATTTGTTGTCATTTGATATAATTAAGTATATTTTCCCATATTGCCACTAATCTCCCAAGTGTGCTAAAAACCCAAAATGACACACTATGACCTCTAATCCTAAATTGTGTCAATTTAAATTATTTTTCACAATCCCAAAAATGTATTGGCACATCCTAAAATCTTTTAGGATCATAATATCAAATCTATTTCCAGGATATCCATAACCTTAAAAATTACCTAAAGTGTCACCTTTACCATGGTTAGGTTAACTACCCTTCCATTTAAAGTTGACACGCCCTAAACTCATCTGGCGTGAATCGATCACGCTCTTAGGAACCCAAAATTTATTTGAGCTCCTAGGGTTTACTAGGTATTCCTTAGGGATGACCTTTCTAGATACCTTCCTAATGACCCTTCTAGGCTTGTTAACCTTGGTCATTTGGGTCTTATCATGGTTAACTCTAGGGGTAACTCCCCTTATAACCTTCTTAGTGGCTTCCCTAGGTTTCTTCGAAACCCTAGCCACTATGCACATACCTTGGTTACCCTTAGGGATGACTTCCCTAGTAACCTTGGTCTTTCTAGACCTAAGTTTAGTTCCATAGTCAAATGGAATACTATGGTAGGTAGGCTTAACTACCTTTGACCTAGGCTTATGGCTCAAGCCTTTCTTGCTCATAGATGAGTCTTGCCTCATAGACTCTAGGTGTTGACTTTTACCATTTGACCTAAATTTTTGATCAATTGACCCTTGCATTTGGTTTTGTATAATCCTAAGGGTCTTTTTCATTTTCTCAAGTCTTAACCTCAAGGCTTGATTTTCCAACTCGAATTGCTCAATTTTGGAATTTTGATTTGGTCTTTGGGCAATACCATTACCTCTAGGCATATGTCTACCCTTCTTAGGGTTAATGCCTAAATGGTTTTCTATTTTCCTAATGGTTTCCTTAGGTAATGTTTTTCTAGGGACATTAGTCCCAAATTTCTCCTTATTATTAAAATGGATACTCTTAGCTCCTAGACAAAAATATTTGTTATTTCTAACATGCTTTTCATGAGAGATAGCAAGAGAATTAAAAGCATGCTTTTGACTTTTAAGCTTAGAAGGTGCATTATTGAAATATACCTTAGGGTTAGCTTTTGAAGCTCTCCCTACTTGTGATGCTCCTTCTTTGGTCTTTTTCTTCCCCTTAGTGCATTGACTCCTATAATTCCCCGGTTGATGGCATTTAAAGCACACCACGTGCTCCTTGCTCTTCTTGGTGAGGACACCGTCATCCTTTGATTTTTCTTGACTTTTAGGCGCCGATGGAGCTTTCCTTACTCTCTTTGGGCACTTGCTCTTATAGTGTCTGATTTCCCTACACTCAAAACACATTATATGAATTTTATTTGAGGTTGAAGTGTTTGAGTTACCTAAGGTGGTGGTGAGGGTCTCTTGAAATTGCTCTTCCTCTCAACCGGATGTAGATGGTTCTTCTTGTTGCTCCGGTGTTGAGGATGCTCTAATCTCCTCCCCCTCAATCCTAGAGGTGGATGTCTCCTCCAATTCTTCCTCTTCCTCTTCCATCGACCCGAAAGTTGACTCCTCCTCAACTTCCGAATCCTCACTTGCTTGTGAGGATGAGTTCTCTTCCTCCTCTTCCGTTTCTTCTTGGATTGCGTGAGGCTCTTTGTGGAATTTTGTCAATTTTCTCCATAGCTCTTTGGCATTCATGTAATCCCCTAGCTTGCACAAAACATTATTAAGGATTAAATCTTCCAAAAGTTTTGTTACCTTAACTTAGGTCTTGAACTTTTGGCGTTTCTCTTGGGTCCACTTCTTCAATTTTAGGACCTCTCCCTTCTTATCTCTTGGAAGTTCAAAGCCTTCCATAATGATAAACCAATCTTCTATGTCCATCATCAAGAAATTCTCTATTCTTGCCCTCCATGCCGAAAAATCTTCTTGGTCATATGGTGGCGGTGTGTTTGTCTCATCCTAGTTTCTCTTGAAACTCTATCTTCTTCCTCGGTTTGATCCCGACGGTTAGTCCGTAGAAGAGCTCTTAGCTCTGATACCAATTGTAGATGATTCGTTGACCGCTAGAGAGGGGGTGAATAGCTCGTTTCAATGCTCGATGGAATTCGTTTCGTGTTCGTCTACAAATCTCGTTAGCGCAGTGAAAACAGAAATAATAGCAATAACGAAAGAGAAGGCAAACACAAATACACCAATACACAAGTATGTAACGTGGTTCGGAACCGAATGGTTCCTACTCCACGGATCGAGCTCTAAAGAGCTCTAGTGATGCACACGCAACCACTAATCACAAATAACTCCTTCTCGGAATAATCCGGAGGTGGAGAAACCTCATACAAATGATCTTACAACAGTAAGAAATAAATACAAACAATTACAATAAGTAAATGCACTACAAGTAAAGGAAAAAACACTTTACAATTGCCTTTGGATTGCTTGCTTTTGGTTGCTTGAATAATAGCCTTGGAGACCCTGATTTGTAGCAACAAATCGCCCCAAAGTAGCTCAAGAACCGGTTCTCCAAACCTCCTCCACGAGCTCCATTTAAAGCTGCTGTCTGGGTTGAAAATCGCCTATCAGTCGACTGGTCGGGACCATCAGTCGAATGATGACACTGTTGTTGTGAGACAATGGTGCAATCCATGCTGGAAAAATCCAATGGATAGGACATCAGTCGACTGATCGAGCCTTCACTCGACTGTTAACCCCAGCAGTCGAGTTCGACTCCATTCTATGCCCGAAATACCGAACACCAGTCGACTGATCGGTCCATCAGTCGACTGCCCTCCTCTGGCAGTCGACTGCTAGGACACTTCCCGCAGTCAAACTCCCATTGACTCACACCAGCCAATTGACCGATGATCTCAGTCGACTGATACACCTCAAACATGAGGTTTTAACCCAAGTATAGTTCCCCCATACTTACTAGACCACCCGTAGCATAGACCTAAAGCCTTCTAGCCACCTCCGTCAGTCTCACGTCTATCGGATCCCTCCAAGTCATCCATGACTTGTTCATCCATGCGCTAGCCTTCAGGTGCTTCCATCGGCTAAGTCATGCTAACGGTTTATACACCGCCAAGACACATTGGACTTACGCTGCCAAGACTCCGTTTGGACTTTACGCCGCCAACCATTGGACTTATGCTGCCAAGACTCCCGCTTGGACTTTACGCTGTTAATATCAAATCCCTTGGACTTCTCAAATGCCAAGTACTCATGACTTAGACTTTCACCGCCAAAACTACACCCTTGGACTTACGTGGTCAAGACTACACCCTTGGACTTTCCAAATGTCAATCCATGTTGGACTTTCCTTGCCAAGACTCATGCTTGGACTTTATATGTTAAGTACTCAAGACTTGGACTTTCCATGACATGGTCAACCCCAGTCAACCATCAAAATCCCCCTCGAGTCAAACTCGAGTCCGGTCAAACATGTCCCGGGTCGATTGCATCAACAATCTCTCCAAAATATTATCAGACATCAATGTCAAACATCAATGTCAAACAGCAATGTCAAATCTCCAAGTCAAACATCAAAACATCGCTCGAGTCAAACTCGAGTCCGGTCAATCGTGACCTGGACCGATTGCACCAACACAAGCTCCAGCAACACTTTCATGAGTGCGAAGCTAATTGTCAAACTAATTATCTTTTAAAGAAATTAGATGAGAATAATATAATGCCATATAACATCAATTTTTTTTTAATGACGCCTTAAAAAAAAATATGTACAAGAAAACAAAAAGTAAGAATTTGTGCTTAGTTTAAAAACGAATCATGAAAAGACATAGAATTCATTATACCTTAATATATTTTTATTAAGAATTTTTTTTATAGAACATTTTAAGAACACCCTTAAACTTTTATCATTATTTCGTTATTTAAGAAAAAAATAGAACTGCCCTTAAAATTTCATTATTTTCATCTCATAAAAACATACAACTTCTCTACAACCAATCTAGCTCCCTCGGATGCAGCATGTTAGTAAGTCAAAGAATAAAACTTGCACCATGGACAAGGAACGATTTCGAAGGCAAATCTAAAACTCTGTCCCAGGCTCAAATGACCATTTTTTATCTTATCAATCGCGTCCATGAGCTTCGTCTTCCCGCGATTTACTCTCCTTCGAATTTTATGAGACCAAGATGAGGGCGTATCTAGATTGACGATTTCAATTTTTTGTACAATTTAGCCACATGATGACGTCAAGTCTCTTGTACCTCAAATACACCGACCTCTCCTAACTTGTTTTAAGCCTTCAAGCTATTGAACCGAAAACCACTCAACTCTATTGGAGTCGAGTTATCCACCAAATCAACGCAACTACATTGAGTCGCTAAACTCCGCTATTTCTTATGTAGTTATGTGCAATGTTCTAAGTCACACAACTCCGCTCTATATACTCCTAAAAAGCTTCCTAGTTATCAAGATATTATTGATATAAGAAAACATTAAGGGTGCGAATCCTACGGAAAATATATATATATTTTTAAAAAAATTATTTATATGCGATTTTTTTGTAAATTAATTTTTAAATACGTATTTTCAATGTAAGATTAAAACTTGTGGAAAATAAATTCACATATTTTCTACAATACAAATTCATCATATTAATAAATGAAATTTTAGTATTATTCGTGATGGTGTTCCTTTTTTAACACGCTCGGATTCCTCCTCCTTCACTAAGAAGAGGTGAGATCTGTAAGATCTATGAAGATGCTGCCGAGAATCTTAATTTGCGATAGAAGTGAGCGATTAGGGATGGACCGGCTTTCCGACGCAGCCCCTCCGACGCTCAAGTTAGTATCCAATGAAGGAATAAAAAGAGTACAGAAAAAGACAAGGAAGTAAAGGAAAGTAGCTTAAGGAAGGAGACGAGTTATCTCCATGTACCATATCTAGAAAACTCCATCCCCGCTTCCTCATTTCCACTCCTTTATATAGGAGTGATCACTGTCTTTCTCTCTAGCTTAATTAACTATAATGCTCCTTGAGATATTAAGAAATAATTGTTATACATAATGAGGAAGAAACTGGTAATCGGGTGATTGAGAAAATCTGAGTACGAGGTATGTACTGAAGTCAATCAGGAAATACACATGTCAGTCGGGAATGTTGGTGCAATCGGCCCAGGTCACGATTGACCAGGACTCGAGTTTGACTTGAGTGATGTTTTGATGTTTCGACAAAAATATATGACAATGTAATTGTCATTTGGTAAAGTCCAAGTCTTGAGTACTTGGCATGGAAAGTCCAAGTGGGACACTTGGCACATGAAAAGTCCAAGCATGGTCTTGGCATTTGAGAAGTCCAACATGGGTTGGCAAGGGAAGTCCAAGCATGGGTCTTGGCATGGAAAGTCCAAGCATGGTCTTGGCATGGAAAGTCCAATATGGGTTGGCAAGGGAAAGTCCAAGATTGAGCCTTGGCATTTGAGAAGTCCAAGGGTTTGATATTGCCAGCGTAAAGTCCCAGCGGGAGTTTTGGCAGCATAAGTCCAATGGTTGGTGGCGTAAAGTCCAAGCGGAGTCTTGGCGACGTAAGTCCAATGTGCCTTGGCGGTGTAGACACCGTTAGCATGACATAGCCGATGGAAGCACCTAAAGGCTAGCGCGATGGATAAACAAGTCATGGATGACTTGGAGGGATCCGAGAGGCGTGAGGCTGATGGAGGTGGCTAGAAGGCTTAGGTCTAGGCTAAGGGTGGTCTAGCAAGTATGGGGGAACCATACTTAGGTTAAAACCTCATGGTTGAGGTGTGTCGATCGGCCCGATGCCATGTGGCAGTCGACTGGACCAAGTCAACTAGGGTTTGACTGCGGGAAGTGGCCTAGCGATCAGCCATTGTTAAGCGGATCGGTGATGGGCAGCGATCGGCCCGATCATGTGATCGGTCGGTGATGCTCGGATTACCGGCCACAAAATGGAGTCTCACTTTCGGCTGGCAAGCGTTCGGTGATGGCTCATCGGTCGGTGATGGTCATGATCGGTCGGTGATGTCTAAGCCGTTGGATTTTTCGGCGTGGATTACACCGTTGTCTCACGGCCAGCGGTGTGATCGATCGGTGATGGTCCGTCGGTCGGTGATCGACCTTTCGGCCGCAGGTTGAAGCTATATAAGGAGCTCGTGATGGAGGAAAAGATAGCGATTTTCTTGAGCGAAATTGAAGAGGGAAGTTGGTGCTTTCCAGTCCTTCAAAGCTAGTTCAAGGCAATCAAAGATCAAGCAATCCAAAGCTCTTGTAAAGTGTTTTTCCTTTACTTGCATTTGTATTTCATATTGTATTTGCTTGTATCTACTTGATTATTATTGTAATCATATTGTACGAGGTTTCTCTGCCTCCGGATTGTTCCGAGAATGAGTTATTATTATAGTGGTGTGTGATTGGCATCGCTAGGGTTCGTACGAACCCGATTCGTGGAGTAGGAACCGTGCGGTTCCGAACCACGTTAAATCTTCGTGTCTTTGTGTGTGCTTGTCCATTTCGTTATTGTATTATATCTATATTCTGCTGCGCTAACGAAATTGTAGAGATGAACACGATCGATTTCTGACAACTTGAGAACGATGTTATTCACCCCCCTCTAGCCGTTCCAATATTCCTAACAAGTGGTATCAGAGCCCGGGGCTCTTCTACGGACTAACAAAAGGCTAGAGGGTGAAGATGGAATTCCAAGACAAGCTTGGATGGGATATCAATACTCCACCTCCATATGATCCAGAAGATTTTCCGGCGTGGAGAGCAAGAATGGAAACATTCTTGATGATAAACATAGAGGATTGGTTCATCCTCGTTGAAGGCCTTGAACCCCCTAGGGATAAGAAGGGGAATGTCCTAAAATTGAAAAAGTGGACCCAAGAGCAACGCCAAAAGCTCAAGACTGAAATTAAGGTAACATTGGAAGATTTAATCCCTAATGATGTTTTGTGCAAGCTAGGGAATTACATGTATGCCAAGGAGCTATGGAGAAAATTGGCAAGATTCCATGAGGAGAGTTCATCCTCAAGTGAAAGTGAGGAATCGGAAGTTGAGATGGAGTCAACTTCCGGATCAGAGAAAGAAGAAGTAGAAGAGATGGAAGAAACATCTACTTCTATGATTGAGGAGGAGAGACCATCCTCTACACCGGAGCAACCTCAAGAAGAGCCTTCAACATCCGATCAAGATGAGGAAGCTCAAAATTCAACTCCGGCACCTACCACCACCCTAGGTAACTCAAACACTTTATCTTTAAATAAAAATCATATAATGTGCTTTGAGTGTAGAGAGTATGGGCATTACAAGAGCAAATGCCCAAAGAAGGTTAGGAAAGCTTCTCCGGCGCCCAAAAATCAACAAAAGTCAAAGGATGCCGGTTCCCCAAGTCAAAAGAGCAAGGAACATATTATATGCTTCAAGTGCCATCAAAAGGGGCATTATAGAAGTCAATGCTCTAGGGGGAGGAAAAAGACCCAAGAAGAAGCATCACAAGTAGGGGGAGCTAAGGTTAACCCTAAGGTACATTTTAGTAGTGCATCTTCTAATTTAAATGTTAAAAAGCATGCTAGGAATTTAAATTCTCCTGCAATTTATGAAAAGCATGCTAATAGGAATAAATGTTTTTTATTAGGAGCTAAAAGTGTCCATTTTAGTAATAAGGAGAAATTTGGGACTAATGTCCCTAGAAAAACCATACCTAGGGAATTTATTAAGAAAATACAAGAACATCTAGGTTTTAATCCAAAATGGACTAGGCGTATGCCAAGGAAGTCCAATGCCCAAGATTTAAATCAAAATTCTAAAATTGGGCAATTAGAATTAGAAAACCAAGTCTTGAGGTCAAGGCTTGAAAAACTTGAGAAGACCCTCAACACTATGCAAAATCATTTTAAAGGGTCTAATGGTCAAACTCCTAGGTCAAGAAGTCAAAGTCAACATCTAGGACCTAAGAGTCAAAAGTCAACCAAGGGCAAGAATGGTTTGGGTCACAAACCTAAGTCCAATGTGACTTATCATAGTGTTCCATTTGACTATGGAACACTAACTAGGTCTAGGAAGACCAAGGTCAATGGGGAAATCATCCCTAGAGTTGACCAAGGTTTGTGCCTCGTGGCCAAGGTTTTGAAGAAACCTAGGGTGGCCGCTAAGAAGGTTGTTAGGGAGGCAATCCTTAAGGTTAACCTAGGCAAGACCAAAATGACCAAGGCTAATAAGCCTAGAAAGGTCATTAGAAAGGTATCTAGGGAGGTTATCCCTAAGGAATACCTAGTTAATTCAATGAGCTCAAATAGATTTTGGGTTCCAAAGAGCGTGATTGATTCACGTTAAATGGATTAGAATGTGCCAACCATGATTGGATGAGTAGTTAGTAAAGATGGCACTTTAGGTTATTTTCAAGGTTATGGGTGCCTTGGAAAAACATTTGAGCTTTAATCCTAAAGGATTTTAGGATGTGCCAATATAGTTTTTGAAAAACATGAAAATCAATAAAAGTGACACAATCTAGATTTAGAGGTCATAGTGTGTAACTTTGATTGTTGGCACACTTTAAAAGTTCATGTAAAAGTAACATCAAGAGTGATACTCAAGTGTCACACAACTTGATGTCTTGTACTCACCATGCTTCATATGTTTTACCATATGTTTGCATGGAAGGAATGTCTAGGATGGATTGCATCTCACAAAACAAGTCTTTTACCTTTGATTTTGTATTTATACACCCTAGATACATGTGAGATGCCAGGATAATAAGTTAGGTTCAAGGTGCATAGGTAGTGCATCTAGATGAACTCAAACTTATTTCAACTATCACCAAGAATCATAAGGAAAGCTAATATACAAGTTATGTATATTTAGCCAATAAATTATGGTTCAAAATAGGTTTTCAAAAATATTTTAAAATCAATTTAGAAAATCTTGGTGAAGTCTATCTTTTGATAGCCATCATCATTGTAGAAGTTGATACAAAGTGGATCAAAAACTTTATAGTTTTTAATAGTTTTGAACTTTGTATCAATCTCCTATTTCAATGGTAAAAATATTTTTCCAAAATTTTTCACTGATTATATGTGTGATAAGTAATATACGTATCAAGTTTCGTGATTTTTTGATTTACGTATAATTACTTATGAATTTCCAAAAGTTAAGTCTGATTTCTGAAAATCAGGTTTTGATTATCGATCATTGCGCTCTGATCGATCGGTGATGGGCGTTGGACTCAGACCTTTGTATCACTTTCATTGTGCCTTGTGCGATCGGTGATACATCGATCTGATAACTGATTCGAGTTGTTTAACCCAATTTGAGTGCGGTTAAGGTCCTAACCTAGGATATGCCTTGGGAAGCATGATGAAGGGTGAAAATCCATTGGATATGAATTAGGAGAAGTGTTTAGGGTTTGTATCAATTTCAAGGTGTTGGAAAGTTCAATGTTGAATTTCTACCCTTAATTATTTGATGGCTTAGAGTTCCTATTGGCTTAGGGGCTTCCCAAGGACATTGTTGGTGTAATGGTCAAGGGGGAGCAAGCCTTTAGGGGGAGGTATCCATCTTGGGATGATGAATGTGTTTTTCTCCTTGAAAAGGAAAAGTTATTGGGAAAGTATCATCAATTGGGAAAATTGATGGATTTTTGATACCCAATTTGGAAATTGGGAGAGTAAATAGGATTACCTCTCTTGAGTGATATATGACTTATCACTAGGAAGATGGTAGACATCCTAGGTATTTTTGGACCAATGGGGAGATTGTAAGATCTCATTGGGACATGAGACATTGACCTCCTTGGAGAGAAAACCTTTTTGATGTTAGTCAAAAAGGGGGAGAACATTTGGAGAGTATTTACCAATTTGGGATAATTGGTAAAGGATTTGAGTTAGTGTTCTAACTCAATCATTTGTTTGGTTTTTGTCAAACATCAAAAAGGGGGAGATTGTTGGTACAGGGGAGATGTTGTCCGAATATTTTTGGCTCAGCATACTCTCGGGGCGTGACACCATACCACCCAACATAAAACAATATCCCTCTTCTGTTGCATCAAGTCTAACTCTCTGCGCTGAGCCACCCCATCGCCTCTTAGGATACAGGTCACCATTCGAGCAGATTTTTACTTCTATAACCAACCCTACCTCCCTTCCATATGATTCATGATATAAAACCCAATATTAACAACCAATACTCTGTATGTATATGAAATTCTTTCTTACTGACATAGAGTATACCCATCCTAGTATAGATCGTATCCACCTTAAAGGTTAAATTAACTTTCATAAAGCAATACTCTACAGGTATAAACAATGAAGTGTGCATGCAGTTAAGAAGTTAAAAGAATAATCCAAAATAGAAAAATGGTCAAGAAGCGGATGAAATCAACTTTAGGCATATTTTGGTCAGATCCAACTTTAGGCTACCGCTTATCTTCACAGTCAAACCCACTTTCAAAAACTTAATAACATCATTACACTTCAACAACACATCCCATATCAAGGAGAGATCAACACAAGGAACAAATCCCAATAGTAAGTATAGAAACTCTATTAAATCAACCAGTGGAACAAGACATCTGAAACTGCACCTTCTATCCTATTTTGGCACAGAACAAGGTAATCTTGATAACCTTTGTAATCTGCAGTTAGAACAATGGAATCGCAACAAATCTCATAGGAAACCCCCAACAACAAAATATCAAGCCCCTGCAATTATCTCAATGGAAAAGTAACTTCCATACAATGGGAACATCATATATGGTAAATAGTAACCTCAAAGAATGACAACATATAAGATCCAATGAATGACAGTACCAATAATATAACATAATATCATATTTGATGAATGATATTACTAATAACCTGATAAAATAACAAATCTGGTGAATAATAATACCAACATTATGATAGAATATCAAATCCGGCAAATGATAATACCAATAATACGACAGAATGCTAGATCTAACGATTGCTAACAGATTCAAAAATCACAGCGATCCCCCAAATTCATGATACCAACCTCTAAGAATTGAGTCATTGAAGCTAGAACAGAGGATAATGCGCTGAACTCTAGCAAGAGCTAACAACTTTTTGTTCAAATTCCCATAGACAACGCCAATTTGATGGTGTTCCTTTATTCGGCACGCTCGGATTCCTCCTCCTTCACTGAGAAGAGGCGAGATCGGTAAGATCTATGAAGATGTTGCCGAGTATCTTGATCTGCGATAGAAGTGAGCGATTAGGGATGGATCGGCTTCCTAGCGCAGCCCCTTCGACGCTCAAGTCAGTATCCATCGAAGGAATAAAAAGAGTACAATAAAAGACAATGAAGCAAAGGAAAGTAGCTTAAGGAAGGAGAAGAGTTATCTCCGCGTATCATATCCAGAAAACCCCATCCCTGCTTCCTCATTTCCACCCCTTTATATAGGAGTGACCATCATCTTTCCCTCTAGCTTAATTGACTATAATGCCCCTTGAGATATTAAGAAATAATTGTTATACATAATGAGGAAGAAATTGATAATTGGGTGATTGAGAAAGTCTGAGTACGAGGTTTGTACTGAAGCCAATCGAAAAATACACATGTCAATCAGAAATTACATAGACAATCCTAGAATTATATAGACTGCTCTAGAATTATATAAACTGCCCTGAAATTAGATAGACTGCTCTGGAATTACATATACTGCTCTAGAATTATATAGACTGCTCTGGAATTAGATAGACTGTCTTGGAATTAGATAGACTGCTCTGGAATTATATAGACTACTCTTCGTTCGGTGCGTATTGCTATCATGCCATACGATATCTCCAGTCTATCTCAGCGAGATCATACTCGATCCTCTCATTATGCGCATTCATACGGATAGGAAGGCGGCTACGAATGATGATGGCTACACGATAGCGAGTGCTAAGGAGTTTCATGTCGGAATCAAGAAAATTTCCTACCCATCGGGCATTAGCATGCTCCTTCTCATGTGTCCAGCCTTGGGCCCGAAGGATTCATGAGTAGATTCCTATGGAATATGTGAAAATAAAATTATATAAGTTTTTTTTACCAATATTTTAATATTAACAAGATAAGTTTTTCACCATCACAATCTTCTTCTATCATACATACACCTCAACAAAGTATAAACGAAGCTAAAAAGGAAAGAATAAAAGGATAATTTTTATACTCTAATTATTTTATATTATCTTGTCACTACTATTCTAATCAATATAGAAAATAATGACATATCAAAAATCAAATAATTATCCGGGCTAGAAAATCTCACTTGAATCTCTATTTGTAGGAGTAAAATTTACATTTACATATTATCAAGAATTTGATATTTTGGAAGATTGAAAAGGAATCAAAAACATCGGGACTCAACTTTGTAGGTCAATAATTGAATCTCAATTATAAGATTTTAGTTACTTCAAATGCTTTTTTTTAATCATGGTACCCCATCTGTCTTGCAAATCATTGCCTCAAACCCTCAACAACTAAGTAATTTTAGGTATTTTTTTTTAAATTTGTGTGGCCTATGGGTTGGCCAGCCTAATCTGTAACCCACATTGGGTTGGGTTGGGTTGGAAATTTCTCAACCCGCCGAGATGGCGGGTCGGTGTTAGTGATATATGAGAGATGTCCCAAGGCAATCGCCTTATGTTTGAACCATTTATATGATAAATGAAAATTCACTATTTGAGTATACATGTTTTCATGTATTTGATTAGATCTTAAACTCATTTACTGAATGTCCACGATACGATTCACAGCATGAGAGAATTTGTGATTGGATCACAACCAGCGAGCATTCTACATGTGTAATTGTGATGTATCTAATTATCCCTAGTCGATGAATCGATGGATTCGACACCATCAATTCGCCGAGACTAGCACGAGGTATACTCCTTGGTGTATCCAAGCACCGATTCTCACCGGCCGAGACATTGTGATGTCCGAGTTAATCGTGGATGCTAGTTATGGTAACTAGTTCATCGGAGTGACCACCGTAAGACTTCATATGGTTCTCTCGCATATATAGATATGTCAATGAAGTTCTTACTGCAGCTTAAGTGCGATGTTCCTTCGACTCATGTATTCAAGTCATCTTGATCATAAAGACTTATGCTTTGACATCTTAAGCAAGCATCTCTAAGGAGATGTGGACCCGGATGATTGGGTATAAGTCAAGTGATCAAGGTGTTTGAATAGCCTATAAAGGATTCACCACTCCTTGCGAGGAGATGTATACCCATGGCCTCTCGTCGGATTGTTACTAAAGTCTGCCAAAGCATTACATGTTTAGAGTAAGGTACTCTTCGATACATGTGGAGTAACTAGAACTGTGAGGACGAGGAAATGATACTGGGCTAGGTGTGACGAGTCAACCTAGTGGGGATCGACACTATAGACCATGTCCCAACCAAGTGGGTATAAGATGAGTGAAGGGAATGGGGCACGATTCATTCGAGCCATCAAGGGTTTCGTAAATAGTTCGATCAACCGCTGATCTTTTCGCTTAATTGGGGATCATGATGTACTACTAGGTGCCACTCATGATCGCTCTATAATTAATGGTTAATTATAGATGGCCAACATAAACCGAGAACCTATTTGGTCACACGCGACAACGAGCGTAATCCAAAGGATTTAAAACGAGCTTGAGAATGAGATTCTCGCATCGAGAGAAACTAGGTTTGGTTGGACCAAACATGGAGCGAGCATGAAATCATTTCACTGCAATGGAAGCGTGATGGGCCGTGGTCTTATGAAGACATGATGGATGAACCAAATGGTTTGGTTCTAATCCAATGGAGGAGAATAAACCAAAGGGTTTGGTTTGTTTTAAACGAATGAACCAAAGTTGGTTCGTTTTTAACTTAAAATAAACCATCATGGTTTGGTTTATTTTAACTTAAATTAATGGAGCGGTTAACGGGCTTTTTGGTTATGATCCAATAACCATTAAGAGAATTTGTTCTCTATAAAATAGGGCTTAAGGGTTTTGTTAAACCCTAATCCAAGCAACCCTAAGTTGCCGCCCCTCCTTCTTCCTTGGTGTAGTCGGCGCCAACCCTATTGCCGCCGCCACGCCCCACCACCCAAGCTCCTGGCCCATGCTGCCATTCCTCTCTTGCCGGGCGCCGAGCTGTTGCCGGAGGAGCTCCGTGATCTCCCTTGGGTTTGGCAACAAGGTGAGCTTCAACCTTCCTTTGGCCGCCCTATTCTCTCCACCAAAGCTGTCCAGTTTTCTGACAGCTTATTTCTTCTCGCCGGAGCCGCTTGACGACGGTTGAGCCCGACAGCGTAGCCTTGCCGATTCGATCTCCGTAATCCTCATAGGTGGAGGACGGCGATCTGGCCAAACGGTTGACGCAATACCTCTCCGAGAAGCGAAGTTTTGAGACTCGCTTTGGATCCGAATTTGATTCGGATCGTGATCTTCTCTCGATCACATCGCCTTCAACACGAGGCTAGTAACCCGCATTTAAGATGAGGCTCGTGACTTTGTGAAGTCATCCCGAAGATACTCGGCGTGGATACGGATAGAGACGATTCTAGCGAATCGCCGCTGATGCCTTTTCCGCTACACGTGATACGGGTATAACGAGTATAAATTTCCTATTATTGCAAAATTTGAATTTACGGTTATGTCTACACATATTGTTGTACTATGCATGTGTGATGTGTGTGTTGTAATAAATTAGATTTATTATTTTATTTCTTCCACGGGTACATGTTTACGAAACATGTTCGAACACACACACGCCATGTGTAAAACCCAACAAAGGGTATCAGAGCCCAGTTGTGTTTCGACATAATCGTAAAATTATTTTGCGATAGTCATAATGATATTTCTGGAAATTTTCTACTTTTGAAAAGTTAGAAGTATTGATGGAAATTTTTAATTTTGGAAAGTCTAGAAGTATTTATGGAAATCTTCTACTTTTGAAAAGTTGGAAGTATTTATGAAAATTGATATTTTCCATAAATAAAATATTTGATTAGATTTTGGAAATTTATTTCCTAATTTAATCATGATTTGATTTGGGAAATCAAATCTTAAAATATTTTATTTCCATAAGTAGTTTTGATGATTTAGGAAATTGGTTTCCTAAATATGCTTTCCTTAATCAACTATTTCCACTAATAAAATATGTGATTAGATTTGGAAATTTGTTTCCTAATTTAATCATGATTTGATTTGGAGAATAAAATTTTAAATATATTTTATTTCCATAAATAGTTATGACATATAAAGAAATTTTGTACATGACAAAATTGTATGTCATGTAATTGCATTAGATGCATATCATTATGTCATGCGTGTCGTGACATGTAGATGTATGTCATGTATGTTATGTCATGTAGATAATAGTTATTTGCATGCAAAGAGGATGAGACATAAAAACCCTAATTCAATATTAAAGCCTACACCTTCCATTAATATGGTTAGAACCAGAGTTTCGTTTCTTGTTCGGGTTGTTGGACTCTCTCCAAGCCCGGCTCGAACCCGAACATGTTCAAACCATGGAATAGTTTAATACTAATATGGTAAGAGTCAGAGGTCAATCATTAACTTTGGTTGTTGGACTCTCTCCAAGCCGGGCTAATTGGTTGAATGCACTCTAACCATATTAAAACTATTTCTCGATTAATGGGTTGGTTTTAACCTGGAGCATCGGCTTGTTGGACTCTCTCCAAGGTCGATGTAAAGGGAGGTGAAGTTGGGTGTTATGCATATGATGCATACTTATTAATGTGTTAACAACCCGATGTATGTGTGAACATTCAATTAGTTGATAGCACATTGTGATAGTTGCATATACGTGATATGCAATCGGTATAGTTGATACCTACCATCGTAGTTATGAATGGCTTGTTGGACTCTCTCCAAGGTTGTTCATATCTATGATGGATATCAGCCCATTCGGAGATGGACCTACGATCCCCCGAAGTGATTTTGAGGTTTTTTTTTTAAATTTGAAAATTGAATGGGATTTATAAATGTATATTGATGCATTTTAAAATCATTTTCTCATATATACTCATTTTGTATTTCTAGGTTAATCGATTGATTATGACGTCTTTGAATTTGCGCACTATTTTGGTTTCAAACAAATTGACTGGGCCTAACTTCCTAGACTAGCTTAGAAACCTGAGAATTGTTCTCAAGGCGGAAAAGCTAGCATATGTCCTTGAAGAGCCTCTTCCCAACCGTCCTAGGGACGATGCAACTCCAAACCAAATGTTGGTCTATTAGAAGCATGTGACAGATTCTGAACTGGTGAGTTGCATCATGCTAGCTGCGATAGTACCTGAGCTGCAAAAGCAGCATGAGCATATGGATGCTAATACCATGGTCTTCCATCTTCATGAGTTGTTTGATAAGCAAGCGAGATCCGAAAGGTTCGAAGTCTCCAGGCTCCTCTTCACCACGAAGATGCAAGAAGGTTCGTCTGTAGTACAGTTTGTGCTAAAGATGAATGGGTACATCGAGCGGCTAGCCACCCTCGGGTTTGTGATGGATCATGACTTAAGTATTGACTTAATTCTGCATTGTTTGCCCAAGAGTTTCTCACAATTTGTGATGAACTATCGGATGAACAAATTAGAATCCACTATTCCTGAGCTCCTCAATATGTTGAAGACTGTGGAGCCTTCTGTGAAGCATGAGGAGAAGGCGGTTCTGTTAGTTGATTCCTCAAAGAAAGGTTCTAAGAGGAAGGCAAAGGAACAGAAGAAAGGGAAGAACAATAAGGCAAAGAAGACAGAACCAGCACAAAAGTGTACTTGCCATCGTTGTGGCAAGGAAGGCCACTGGCGAAGAAACTGCAAGATTTATCTTGAGTCCATGAAGAAGAAGAAGGCATTCGATGCCCCATCCTCTTCAGGTATCTTCGTTATTGATTGTCATTCTATTTCCTTAGACACTTGGGTATTGGATACTAGGTGTGGCTCACATATATGTAATGGCATACAGGGGCTAAGGAATAGAAGAAGACTCGTCAGAGGGGAGTCAAATTTACGAGTTGGCAATGGAGCAAAGGTTGTTACGGTCGCCATCGGAACTTATTTGCTGAAGCTCCCTAGCGGACTAGTCTTGGAACTGGACAATTGCTATTGTGTTCCTTCTCTAATAAAGAACAGTGTTTCTATTTCCTGTTTAAATAGAAATGGTTACCATTTGACATTTAGTAACAATTGTTGTTATATAACTTTGAATGGCGTACTTTATGGAACTGGAACTTTGAGCAATGGCATTTAAACGTTGGACATATCCAGTGACATTTTCAATATTGAAGCGAGCAACAAGCATGCTCGAAAGGATAATCAATTAGACTCCTACATGTGGCATTGTCGTCTTGGCCATGTAAGCAAGAAACGCATGTCCGAATTACACCGATGTGGAATTCTGGAATCGTTTGAATTGGATTCATACGATACATGCGAATCATGCTTGAAAGGCAAGATGACTAAGTTACCTTTTTCAGGAAAAGGTGAATGAGTGGGAGAGTTACTAGGTCTAATACATATTGATGTATGTGGACCTATGTCAACTCAAGCTTTAGGAGGTTATAGCTACTTCATTACCTTTACCGATGATCACTCACGGTTTGGGTATGTGTTCTTGATGAAACACAAGTCTGAAGCCTTTGAAAGGTTCAAAGAATTCAGAAATGAAGTAGAGAAACAACATGACAAGAGTATTAAAATACTTCGATCGGATCGAGGTGGTGAATACTTAAGTCAAGAGTTTCTTGATTATCTAAGAGACAATGGTATATTGTCTCAATGGACTCCGCCATATACACCACATCATAATGGTGTATCTGAGAGGCGTAACCGGACCTTGTTGGACATGGTCAGGTCAATGATGAATCATGCGAATCTTCCCAAGTTCTTTTGGGGCTATGCACTTCAGACAGTTGTTTACTTGTTAAACAGAATGCCAACCAAGGTAGTCTCTACTACTCCATATGAGATATGGAATAGTAAGAAACCTCATGTATCTTACTTGAAGATATGGGGTTGTCCTGCTTATGTGAAGCGACAGATCGCATAAATTGGATGCTAAGTCTGATAAATGTCTATTTATTGGATACCCTAAGGAAACAAGGGGTTACCAATTCTATCATCCTGTGGAACAAAAGGTGTTTGTTTCAAGGCATGTTGTGTTTCTAGAGAAAGAGTTTCTCTTGCAAGAAAACAGTGGGAGTGTCGTCGAGCTTGAGGAGGCTCGAGAGACTCAAATAGACATTGATGAGATACCTGGTGAAGCACAACAGCCGATAACTCATAGTGATGAGCAATCGGTTGGACCTATTGAAACACCACATCTTCATAGATCTGGTAGAACACGCAACATTTCTGAGAGATATGGATTTCTCGTAAGTGAATCGAACGACGTGTTACTCATTGATGATGAGGAACCTACCAGTTATGAAGAAGTGCTGACAAGTTCAGAAAGGGATAAGTGGCTTGATGGCATGAAGTCGGAAATGGATTCCATGTATGAAAACCAAGTTTGGAACTTGGTTGACCCACCTGAAGGCATCAAGCCTATAGGGTGCAAGTGGGTTTTCAAGAAGAAAACCGACATGGATGGTAATGTGATTACCTATAAGGCTAGATTAGTGACGAAAGGATATCGTCAAAAATAAGGTGTTGATTATGACGAAACCTATTCACCTGTAGCTATGCTTAAATCCATTCGGATGCTCCTGGCCATAGCGGCTCATTATGATTATAAGATATGGCAGATGGATGTGAAAACAGCTTTCCTTAATGGAAACCTGCTCGAGGACGTGTATATGATACAACCTGAGGGTTTCACATCGGTTGATAAAACCAAGGTATGCAAATTGCGACGGTCCATATATGGATTGAAGCAAGCATCCAGGAGCTGGAATATCTATTTTGATGAGACAATCAAAAAGTTTGATTTCTCACAAAATCCAGACGAACCTTGTGTGTACAAGAAGGTTAGTGGGAGTGCAGTCGTGTTCCTAGTATTGTATGTCGATGACATATTACTTATAGGAGACGATGTTTCAGTCTTACAGTCAGTTAAGATTTAGCTATCCAAGACATTCTCTATGAAAGACCTGGGAGAAGCAACCTACATCCTCGAGATTAAGATCTATAGAGATAGATCGAAACGGTTGCTTGGTCTTTCGCAGTCTACATATATATACCGAGTGCTAAAGAGGTTTAGCATGTCGGAATCCAAGAAAGGTTTTCTACCCATCAGGCATGGGATACACCTTTCGAAGTCTATGTGTCCGCGCACAGAAGATGAGAGGATTTGCATGAGTAAGATTTCCTATGCATCCGCAATAGGATCTATCATGTATGCTATGTTATGTACGAGGCCCGATGTATTGTATGCTCTGAGTGTCATGAGTAGATACCAGTCTGATCCAGGAATGGATCATTGGGTGGCTGTTAAGACGATCCTTAAGTACTTAAGAAGAACTAAGGATGTGTTCCTAATATATGGAGAAGGGGACATGGTGATACGCGAGTATACGAATGTCAGCTTCCAGACAGACAAGGATGATTCCAGGTCTCAGTCTGGATATGTGTTCACCTTGAATGGAGGCACAGTGAGTTGGAAAAGTTCCAAACAAGACACTGTAGCGGATTCTACCACTGAGGCAGAATACATTGCAGCTTCGGAAGCAGCAAAGGAAGCGGTTTAAATCAAGAAGTTCATTTATGAACTTGGTATGATTCCAGCCATTGTGGAAGCAATACCGGTCTACTGCGACAACAATGGAGCAATTGCACAGGCGAAAGAGCCAAGGTCTCATCAACGATCCAAACATGTGCTTCGCCGCTATCATCTTATCAGAGAGATCATCAGTAGGAAGGAAATACAAATCAAGAAAATCCCCACTGAAAGGAACTTAGCGGATCCTTTGACTAAGGCATTACCTCAAAGTAAGTTTGAGGGTCATGTTAGAGCTTATGGTATTGGATACCGTAGCGATTGGCATTAGGCCAAGTGGGAGTTTGTTAGTGATATATGAGAGATGTCCTAAGGCAATCGTCTTATGTTTGAACCATTTATATGATAAATGAAAATTTACTATTTGAGTATACATGTTTTCATGTATTTGATTAGATCTTAAACTCATTTACTGAATGTCCACGATACGATTCACAGCATGAGAGAATTTGTGATTGGATCACAACTAGTGAGTATCTCTACATGTGTAATTGTGATGTATCGAAATTATCCCTAGTCGATGAATTGATGGATTTGGACACCATTGATTCTGTCGAGACTAGCACGAGGTATACTCCTTGGTGTATCCAAGCAGCTGATTCTCATTGGCTGGAGACATTGTGATGTCCAGAGTTAATCGTGGATGCTAGTTATGGTAACTAGTTCATTGGTGTGACCAGCCGTAAGACTTCATATGGTTCTCTTCATATATAGATATGTCAATGAAGTTCTTACTGCAGCTTAAGTGCGATGTTCCTTTGACTTGCGGTATTCAACTCATCTTGATCATAAAGACTTATGCTTTGACATCTTAAGCAAGCATCTCTAAGGAGATGTGGACCCGGGATGATTGGGTATAAGTCGAAGTGATCGAAGGTGTTTGAATAGCCTATAAAGGATTCACCACTCCTTGCGAGGATATGTATACCCATGGCCTCTCGTCGGATTGTTACTAAAGTCTTTGGCCAAAGCATTACATGTTTAGAGTAAGGTACTCTTGGATATACATGTGCAAGAATTCAGAACTGTGAGGACGAGGAAATGATACTTGGGCTAGGTGTGACGTAGTCAGCCTAGTGGGGACTGACACAATAGACCATGTCCTGAACCAAGTGGGTATAAGATGAGTGAAGGGAATGGGGCACGATTCATTCGAGCTACTGACGGGTTTCAGAAATAGTTCTGGATCAACCGTTGATCTTTTCGGTTAATTGGGGATCATGATGTACTACTAGGTGCCACTCATGATCGTTCTATAATTAATGGTTAATTATAGACGGTCAACATAAATCGAGAACCTATTTGGTCACACACACAACGAGCGTAATCCGAAGGATTTAAAACGATCTTGAGAATGAGATTCACATACCGAGAGAAACTAGGTTTGGTTGGACCAAACATGGAGCGAGCATGAAATCGTTTCAGTCGCAATGAAAGCGTGGATGGGCCGTGTATTATGAAGACATGATGGATGAACCAAATTGGTTTGGTTCTAATCCAATGGAGAAGAATAAACCAAAGGGTTTGGTTTGTTTTAAACGAATGAACCAAATTTGGTTCGGTTCGTTTTAACTTAAAATAAACCATCATGGTTTGGTTTATTTTAACTTAAATTAATGGAGCGGGTTAACGGGCTTTTGGTTATGATCCGATAACCATTAAGAGAATTTGTTCTCTATAAAATAGGGCTTAAGGGTTTTTGTTAAACCCTAATCAAAGTCCAAGCAACCCTAAGTTGTCGCCCCCTCCTCCTTGGTGTAGTCGGCGCCAACCCTATTGTCGTCGCCCACCACCACCCAAGCTCCCTTGCCGGTGTCCAGCAGCTGCCATCCTCTCCCCTTGCCGGCGTCGAGCTGCTGCCGGAGGAGCTCCGGTGATCTCCTTTGGGTTCGGCAACAAGGTGAGCTTCAACCTTCCCTTTTGGCCGACCCCTATTCCTCCACCAAAAGCTGTCCAGTTTTCTAGACAGCTTGTTTCCTTCTCGTCGGAGCATCATTTGGATGACGTTTGGAGCTCCGACAGTGGTAGCCTTGCCGGGGATTCGATCTTCGATAATCCTCATAGGTGGAGGACGAAGAATTCGTCAAACGGTTGATGAATACCTCTTCGGAGAAGCGAGTTTTTGAGGACTCGATTTGGATCCGAATTTTGATTCGGATCGTGATCTTCTCTCGATCACATCGTCTTCAACACGAGGCTAGTAACCCATACGAAGATGAGGCTCGTGACTTTGTTAAGTCATCCCGAAGATACTCGGCGTGGATACGGATAGAGACGATTCTAGCGAGAATCGTTCTGGTTGATGTCTTTCCCGCTACACGTGATACGTCAGGTATACGTAGTATAAATTTCCTATTATTGCAAAATTTAAATTTACGGTTATGTCTACACATGTTGTACTATGCATGCGTGTGATGTGTGTGTTGTAATAAATTAGATTTATTATTTTATTTCTTCCGCTGTGCACATGTTTGCGAAACATGTTCGAACACACACTCGCCGCGGTGCTGGAAACCCAACAGTCAGCCCGTCCCTCTCCGATAAATATTGGATTTACGACGGGTTAGCCCACCCCGCCATGGGTCAGCCCGTTTGACAACTCTAATTACATAGACTGCTCTTGAATTACATAGACTGTCCTAGAATTAGATAGACTGCTCTGGAATTATATAGACTGCTCTGGAAATTACATAGACGGCCCTGGAATTACATAAACTGCTCTGGAATTAGATAGACTGCCCTGGAATTAGATAGACTGCTCTGAAATTATATAGACTGCTTTGGAATTATATAGACTGCTCTAGAATTACATAGACTGTCTTGGAATTATATAGATTGCTCTGAAATTATATAGACTGCCCTGGAATTAGATAGACTGCTCTGGAATTACATATTGCACTGGAAACCTTCTAACTGCTCTCCAAACACATATACTGCTCTGGAAACCTTCTAACTGCTCTGTAAATACATATACTGTTCTGGAAACCTTCTAATTACTCTCCAAATATACATACTACTCTGGAAACCCCGACCCCATCAATTCCCAAACAAAATACCGTGAAGTTACAAAAGCCTTGACCATAATAAATTTTATTTTTTTTAAAAAATTATGATTTGATTAAATTGATGTTTATTATAAATTAATTAAATATTATTACACCGAGTGTTTGTTGGAGACACAGGGAAGAATTCGAATTTAAATTATAAATTAAATTAAATTCGGTCTTATTTGTTAAGATGACTTTCTTCTTAATTACGATGAGCAAACTGTTGAGGCAGGGATGGACAGGCTGCTGAGATGTAGGCAGACGACCGAGTGAAGAAGTTTGTCGAGTCAGAAAGGTTGTCAAGTCAGGAAGCAGATAGATTGTCAAGTCGAGGGGCGGACAGGCTGCCGAGATATAGGGGTGATCATTGTTCGATTCGAACCGTGAACTGAACCGGAACTGATAGCCCAAAAATCGAATCGAAATAGCTTTTTCGATTCTAATTCCAAAATCGGAATCGGAATTGGAATCGGAATCAGAACCGGAACCGGAGACATATGGTTCGGTTCCGGTTCTTAAATTTTTGGAACCGGAACCAAATCGAACCGAAACTGAACCAGAATCGAAATCGAAACCGTACCGAAACCGAAACTGAATATTTTTTTATTAAAATCGAAATTGAATTTTTAAAAATAATTTGATATTTTCTTTTGAACAAAATTAAACTCATTCAAAATTCAAATATTTATTAGTGTGTCACAATTATAATAATAAATATATAAAAAAATCAAAATTAAAATCATTTAAAATTCATATTTTGTACATTGTATTATAACAATTAACATGCACAAAAATTAAAACATTTAAACTTTAAATTTTAAAATCTCCACATATAAAATTAAAATTTACATATAATTTAAATTAAAATAAATAGACCAAATTAATGAATTGAAGAATAATATATTTAAATCGTCTATTAAAAAAATGAGATTTAAAATTAAATAATTTAAATTTCGTTCTAAACGGTTCGAACTAAAACTGAATCGTAAAGAACTGAAACCGTCGGTTAACAGTTCAGTTCCGATTCTGATGGATGATGAACCAGAATCGACGGTTTAAAAATCAAAATTGAACCGTAAGGAATCGGAACCGACAACTCTGAAATCGAAACTGAAACCATTGATGAGTGGTTCAGTTCCGATTCCATTGGATGATAAATCGGAATCAACAGTTCCAAAATCGAAATCGACGATTTCAGAACTGTGGTCTCACCTACCGAGACAGGAAGGCTGTCGAGTCAAAAAGATTGCCAATTCAGGATGGCTTCCGAGTCAGAATGGTTGTCGAGTTGAGGAGGTTGTCGAGCAGGTTGTCGAGTCGGGATGCAGGCAAGCTACCACATCGAGGGGTCTGCCAAGTCAAGGAGGTTACCGAATCGGGAAGCAAAGCAAGTGGATTGTCAAGTCGGGAAGCAAGGCAAGCCGATTGCTGAGTGAAATGTTGAGGCATGTGTTTTATATAGTTTCCTTAAAACAAATTCGTCCCCTCATCCCCTCCAGCGGTGCTTTCGATTTTTTTGAAAAATGGTAAATATATATAACGGCAAACGCCAAATGGGTAAAATACCTGACATACAATCCAACACATTATTCATCCATAGCTATGGCCTACATCAACCACAACTTTCCATCACACATCAAACATCACATATCAAGGATAACAAACACTCACATCATACACACATCACATAAAGAGAAACCCTATCCCTCCATGAACCGATGAACATGTATCTGCACCTTAGGCATCATCCTATCCACGTCCGGCCTTATCCCTTCAAATCTACATCTGTTGCGAGCCTCCCATAGGACATATATCATAGAAGAGATCCCCAAGTATCTAGCTCTCTCCTTCCGATCCGTTCCCTTGTAGTTCCATCCCATGAATGCCAAGAGATCCATCATATTGCTGCCACTATGTTCGATTTCCAACCATTGTCGTACCCTACTCCACAGTGCCCCTGTAATTGGTCACTCTAGGAACAAATGTGGATTCGACTCCAGACCGCTCTGACATAGCATGCACTCCTTGTTCTGAACATGTTCCATACGGTCCACTATTTGCATCCTCCCATGAGCAAGCAACCAAAGCATGAACCAGTGCTTTGGCATGATCTCAGCCCTCCAAACCACCGATGCCCAAGGTACCACCGGCACCTTCGGCTTGAAGAACTCATATGCATTCGTCGTGCCTTTTCGGGCCACCGCAAACCAATCAAGCATCATCATGTTTGCTTCACCACTCCCACCGGCCTCTCTTTGGATCTTGCTTTTCACTTCCACTAGCATCTTAATGAGCGGTGAATCAATTGACTTAGCGTCCCAATTCCATAAATCAGCCACCTTTATGTAATGTTGGCACACCCATTTGATCCACATCGATTCCTTTTTAGACTTTATGTCCCACAGCATCTTGCTAAGAAAAGCCTCGTTCCATGCCTGCAAATCCCTAAGCCCATATCCTCCATGATCCTTTGAAATACATATAGTACTTCATGCCACTGGGGGATGTTTAGACGTCCATACAAAAGCTCGACATATACCATGAATCCTTCTAATCACACCACAAGGGATCAGAAGCATAGAAAGCCAGTAGCATACTAATCCCTGAAGAACAGAACCCACCAACTCCAATCTACCTGCATACGATAAAGTATGCTTTGGCCAAACATTGACCTTCCGTGCGATAGCTTCACTTCTCCGCCGCTAGTGGAATCCCCAGATAACGGAATGGAAATGTGCCCTCTTAAAAGCCAATAATGCCTAGCAACTGGGCCCTCGTCACAGCATCTACACCCGCCATGTACATATGAGACTTCAATGGATTAGCCCTCAAACCCGCTTCATTCCCAAACTGCTCCAAACATCCCGCAAGCACCATGATCGAGCTAACATCTGCCCGTGCAAACATCATCAGATCATCCGCATATGCAAGGTGAGTGATGGCAGCTTCCTTACACATAGGATGGTAATGAAAAGATGGCGATAAAGCAGCATCCCACAATCTCTGGGACAAAACCTCTAGGACCAATCCAAATAGCAGTGGTGAAAGTGGATCCCCTTGTCTTAACCTCCGGCGACCACTAAAGAACCTATAAATGCCTCCATTCAGAGCTATAGAGTATGAGACCATCGAGACACACTCACAGACCCATTCACAATATCGTTGGGAAAAACCATAACCAATAAATCGTATCAAAAGCCTTCCTCAAGTCAACTTTGAGCATGCATCTAAGAGAAACCCTTTTCCGTGCATACTTCCGAAGCAGTTCCTGAGTCAAACAGATGTTATCTCCAATAAAACGCCCCTGCACAAATGCCGCCTGCGTCGGATCAAGTAAATATCTCAGTACCTTTGCCAACCATCCTGCCATTACTTTTGCAATAACCTTATAAAATATCGTACAGCAAGATATCGGCCGATAGTCAGAAACCTCTGAAGCATGATCCATCTTCGGCACTAAATAAATCAAAGAATGGTTCCATTGCCTAAGCAACTTCCCCTCCCTAAAGAACTCCTGAATGGCAGTAGTAAAATTTGAACCAACAATATCCCACATCGTCGTGAAGAACTTTACACCATAACCATCCGGACCCGGTGTCTTCTCGCCTCCAATATCATGCAAAGCCGCCTTTATCTCCAAGACACCTACCTCCTCCACCAAGCTTGCTACTTGAGCAGCATTCAACGCCCTACCAGAGGTGGAGTTACCGTCCAAGGGACTACAGTGCTCCTTACACCCAAGTAAGTCATGAAAAGCATCCACAAATTCTCTTGCAATCTCCCCCAAACTCTCCATTTGCTCCCCATCCCGCTTAACAAGTGTAATGATAGCATTTCTCTTGTTGTTTCTTTTCACCACATCATGGAAAAATTTAGTACACTTGTCCGCACTCTGTAGATACACGTTCTTTGCCCTTTGTTGATAAAATTGCTTCTCTGCCTCAGCAAGAAGTGTGGTTTGTTTCCTCATTCGATCATAATCATCAGGTATAGGCCCTCCCCCTAGTATACCTCTTTGCACCTCCTCCAACTCAGATTTTGCCCTTCTTGCCTTCTCCAAAATATGCCCAAAATGCTCCTTGTTTAGCTCCCTTAGTTTGCACTTTAATCATCCCAACTTGACCTTAAACACATATTGCATATTCCCAATGACTGGAGGCGCCCAAGATTCCACCACCATCCACTTAAAATCAGCATGTAACGTCCACATGTTCATAAATTTGAAGGGTCGATTAGGCGGCCTATCCTTCGCCATAGTATACACCACCCCACAAGAGTGATCCGATAGACAACCGACAGCTAGGAATTCCGAGTACGCATCAAATTCTGCCATTAACCAATGTGAGTTCACCAAATCCCTATCAAGCTTAGAAGACACCGTACCATTCGTCCAAGCCACAATCGCTGGGTTTCCAGCCGTAAAACCGCTTATGCTATGAAACCTCGGAAGCCCCGGCCACGGATCTGTGCGAAGTATAAAAATTATAATTACATGTATGTGCTTACAGAAATCCTAGATCTACCTTAGATCTAAGAGGTTAGAACGTTACCCTCGTAGCGACGCCCTTCGCTTATCCCGCTCGTCCAAAAGTTTGCCGGAACTCGAGAGTGTCAAGTGCACACTCCTCTATGGTATCCACACAAGCAATAGGTGGAGAGAAATGCCTTAGAGTGTGCTAGCACTCCCTTAGGAATTTCGGCAAGATGAGGTTTGGAGAGGTAGAGCTTGAGAGGAAGAGCACCAAGGTTGAAGATGAAGTTATTGGAATAACCCACCAAATGAATTCACCACCCATAACCCCTAAGTGGCCGGCCACTTCAGGGAGGGGGGGTTACATGCATGCATGTAACTCCCATGACCCTTGGTCTCCCTCATGATGTGGCACCAATTGACCAAGTCAATGATGATGTGGAGCACCATCATTGGCCGGCCATGCCTAGTCATCATCATGACATGGCATTTGGTCAAGTCAAACTTGACCTTTCATCTTCCCTCTCAAGTCAAGTCAAACTTGACCTCTACTCTCCCATGGTTGATCAAATCTAACCACTTGACTCAAGTCAATTTAATATAATGAATCTCTATTCATTAATTTAAATTGATTTGATGAATCAAATCTCAATTAGACTCATTCAACACTTGAATCAACTTGAGTCTAACTCAATTAGTCTAATTTGGATTACTCTTAATCCAATTTGGTTCATCCCATGAACCTAATCCTCATGGTTCATCATATGAACCTAATCTCCATCTAATTGCTTATGTGTGTGACTTATAGGTTCTTGTAACGCCAATGTCCCTAAACCGATTTAGGAACATAAGCAATGAGCGTATCTAGCAACACATCATTGCTACCTAAGTTACAAGAATGTTGAGCTCCAACATCACCTTTGTGACTACTAATTGTGACTCACAATATGTGACAATGTCCTCTATCCTTGACATCTAGATTGACCAATCGAGGCATAGACCGTGTCATCCTCTACAATCTAAATCTTGAACTCCAAGTAGACTCATTTAATCAAATGAGCTCAATATCTCATATTGACTCATTTGGGCATGGCCATGCACTTCGTGGTCTCACTCTATCAAGAATATCGATGTCACTCACATATAGGAGGGATAGATCCCATCTACATCACTCACATCCTCCGCATAATTTGTTACATACCCAAGAATCGCTTTATAGTCCACCCATTTACGGGTGACGCTGACGGCCAAAGTATGCAACTCCTTATGTAGGGAACCATGGTGACTTCAGTCTAAGGACTAATAGTCATACTAATAGCCACATGAGAAAGTATATGACACTCATATAACGATCCATGATACTTTCTCATGGGTCATTCAAGATACATTCTCCAATGCATACCCATGTGTCAACTTGATATCTCATATCCATGACTTGTGAGATCAAGTCATCTTGTTGACCTACATGCTAGTCTCTACGCATTAACATTGTCCCGAATGTTAATACTGACTAGGAATGATTAAGAGTAGTGTTCTCTATATCATCTCATTATCGATTCAACCAATCGATTGATATAGATAAGAACCTACTACTCAAGGACATTATTATATTTAGTTATTTGGCACCAATACAAGTAAATATAATAACCATGCCTTTATAAATAGGAATATGATACAATAAAGTCCATACAACAATCATCACATGATTGGCTCTAGGGCTTTCACTAACAATCTCCCACTAGCACTAGTGCCAATCATGGTAGTATCTAATACCCAATGACCTAGTGTGACCATCATGCTTTTTCTGTGCCAAAGTCTTGGTCAAGGGATTTACGATGTTAGCCTTTGGGTACTCGCAAATCTTCACATCTCTTCTATCGATAATCTCTCGAATAAGATGGAAGCACCGATATATTCGGCCTCTGCTGTAGAATCAATAATCGTGTTCTCGCTTGGAACTATTCCAACAATACCCACCATTCAAGCAAATCACGAACCCTCGACTACGATCTATAATCATCCCGGTCATTTGGAAGCTTGCATCGTCAACCCTTTATGACTAGCTCCTCATCGCTTCCAAATATCAAGAAATATTCTTTAGTCCTTCTTAAGTACTTAAGAATATTCTTGATCGCTATCCAAATGACGCCACCGATCCGATCGGTATCTACTCGCCATGCTCAAAGCATACGAGACATCGATTTAGTACACAAACATGATGCGCATATGATAGATCCTATAGCAGATGCGTAAGGGATCTTATCCATGCGGTCTCTCTCTCTCTAGAAGAGGGACTTTGAGTCTTCGAAAGACTCACACCATGTGATATCTGTAAGTCCTTTCTTGGAATTCTGCATGGCAAACCAAGTAATACTGTGTCAATGTATGTACTCGACTTAGGCCAAGCAATCTCTTAGATCTATCTCTATAGATCTTGATGCCTAGAATACAGTCGCTTCACCTAAGTCCTTCATTGAGAAGCACGCCTCAGCCAAGTCTTCACATGCATCGTAGCGAAGGGATGTCATTCCCAATGAGTAGTATGTCATCCACATACAATACAAGGAACACAACTGTTCCCATTAACCCTCTTGTAGACACAGGTTCATCTTCATTCTCGATGAAACCAAACTGCTTGATCGCATCATCGAATCGAAGATTCCACCGAGAAGCTTGCTTTAGCCCATAAATGGACCTTTGCACTGCATACCTTCCCAAGATGTGGATCTACAAAACCCTCAGTTGTGTCATGTACACATCCTCGAGTAAGTTTCCATTCGTAAACGCGGTTTTGACATCCATCCGCCAGATCTCATAATCGTGGTATCGCAATAGCAAGCAAGATCCGAATGGACTTAAACATCGCCATCGGAGAAAAGGTTTCATCATAGTCAATACCATGAATTTGCTTGAAACCTTTAGCCACCAATCGCCCTTATAGGTATGCGTAAGTCCATCCATGTCGGTCTTTCTCCTAAAGACCCACTTACACCCAATGGGCTCACCCTTCGTGTGGATCAACCAAAGTCCATACTTGGTTAGTGTACATGGATTCCATCTCTGATCTCATGGCCTCTAGCCATTTCTCAATCTGGCTCATCACAGCCTTCTCGATAGGAGGTAGGCTCATTCTCAATGAGCATAACGTCATCATGGTCGACAAGAGAAATGAGTATCTCTCAGCCGACGACGCACTTATCGCACTGCAAGAGGTAGGTCTATTTGAATGTGGTTGTTCCACAACTCTTGTGCAACAACCTCATCACCCACAACACTTTGTGGTTCCTGCTCAACCTCCATCAAGGCCTCATATGGTCCTTATCTTGAATTTCTTCAAGATCGAAGGTACTCCCACTAGTTTTCTAGAAACAAAATCCCTTTCTAGAAAAACCTCGCCTTGCCACAAACACTTTGCCGACCGAGAATGTAGAAGTAATATCCCTTTGTATCCTTGGGATATCCAACAAAATAGCACCTATCGGATTTGGGTCCCATTGTCCGAGACTTGACGTCAACGTAAGCCTCACAACCCCAAATCCTCATAAAAGACATCTTGGGATTTTTCCCCTCGTCCATATCATATATGGTGTCTTTACCATACCTTGGATGGTACAGCTTAAGGTAAACTGTGTGTCAGAGCATATCCTCAAAAGGATATAGGAAGATCTGTGACTCATCATAGATCGTACTCATATCCAATAGGGTACGATTCCTCCTTTCGGATACACCATTCCACTGTGGTGTTCCAGGAGGAGTGAGTTGGGATAGAATCCCACACTCAGCTAGATAGTCACGAAACTCATGGCTAAGGTATTCACCACCTCGATCTGATCGAAGTATCTTAATACTCTTGCAAGTCGGTTTTGTACTTCATTCTTGAATTCTTTGAACTTTTCAAAGGATTCAGATTTATGTGTCATAAGATACACATAACCATATCTACTGAAGTCATCAGTAAATGTAATGAAGTACCTGTAACCACCTCTAGCAGCAACATTGAAAGGACCACATACATCACTATGTATAAGTCCTAACAAATCATTGCTTCTTTCGCTATGTCCACTAAAGGGAGTCTTGGTCATCTTGCCTAAAAGGCAAGACTCGCATGTCTCATATGATTCAAAATCAAATGAGTCTAGCAGCCCATCCTTATGGAGCTGAGATAAGCGACTCTCATTTATGTGACCTAAGCGACAATGTCAGAGATAGGTTTGGTTCAACTCATTTGACTTGAACCTCTTGGTACTTATGTTATAGATAGGGCTCTCTAAGTCTAGAAAGTAGAGTCCGTTCATTAGAGGTGCACTACAATAGAACATATCATTTAAATAAACTGAACAATATTTGTTCTTTATTATAAATGAAAAACCTTTCTTGTCCAAACAAGAAACTGAAATGATGTTCTTAGTTAAGGCAGGCACATAACAACATTCATCTAATTCTAGTACAAGCCCAGAGGGCAGAGATAGATCATAAGTTCCTACAGCAACAACAGCAACCCTTGCTCCATTGCCTACTCGTAGGTCCACCTCGCCCTTTGTCAATGCCTTGCTATTTCTCAGCGCCTGCACATTGGTACAAATGTGAGATGCACATCCGGTATCTAATACCCATGATGAAGAAATAGATAGATTGACTTCTATAACATTTATACCTGAAGTAGAAGTCTCACTTCTCTTCTTAAGATCTTCCGTATGCCTCATTACGCCCAAAGGTCTCGCTTCCTTGCAGAAGCAAGCCCCTTCCTTGGCTACCCCTCCTTTGGGTTTAAATTCTTTGCCTTTGCCCTTGGCTTGGGACTTTCCCTTACCTTTAGGCTTGCCCTTGCCTTTCTTCTTCTGCACCATCAAAATGGTGTCAGATTTACCCTTCTTAAGGTTAAGCTCTAGCTCAACATGCCGAGCATCTCAGTAATGGCTTATCAATTTCATTCATGTTATAAGTTCATGACAAATTGATTGAAGGCTTGTGGCAAAGATTGCAAGATTAGGTCTGGCCACTCTTGGCCAAGTGGGAATCCCACCTTTGTAGGTTTTCTACGCATCTAATCATCTTGAGTACATATGAACCTACAGGATTCCATTCTTGCATTTTAGACCCAAATATTGCTTTAGAGACTTAATATCTCTCATGCCTAGCTTGTCCTTGATATAGTTGACGAATATGTCCAACCATATCAAAAGCATTCAAGAACTCGCGTGTTGCTCAAGCTCGTAGTTCATGGTCGCGAGCATTAGACATGACACATCTAATGCATCATCTTGATGCTTCTTGTAAGCATCTTTGTCACCGCGAGGCATTGGCGGAGGTGCCTCCGAATGGGCTCAGACGCATACACTTCCTTTCTTGGGTGAGAACAATTCTCAAGTTCTGGCTCACCAGAAATTTGCTCCATTGAGCTTGTCCTTCTCAAGGATAGATCGCAGAGAGAGAGTGTTCGTGTTTGTCGACATAGTTATCTACAACATACAATGCAGAGAATTAATATCATATTCCTTTTATCATTTAATTAGGCCTTTAATCAAATGATGCTCCCACTAAATTATAGGAATTTTGTAGAATCGAGTTATGGATGTGGTCAAACCACTTTACTAGATTCATACAAACTATCTATTTTTGTTGCGGGACAAGTTAGACATCATTCTATGCATTGAGTTAGCTTTGGCTAAATCGCCCAAGACTTAGTACGATCGGTGGGTAACACATTACCGATTACATCTCTATGCAACTCTTGTTTATAGGATTAAGACCCACATTTACAAAAGACCTTGAGTTAGCTTTGGCTAAATCGCCCAAGATTTAGTGTAAATGCGATCTTAACCTATCTTTCCAACGATTGGAATATGCCTATAGTTCTACTCGATCCAATTGAGTTAACTAGTTTTGCTCAATCTAATTGAGCTTACTCTAACCCGAGTCGTGATAGGCGGGACCAAGATTGTCCCTCCGACCCTACCAAGATAATATGTTGCTCTGCTTGGCGATTCAACAACAACAAATGATCGAGGTAGTGATGGGTATCAAGGCTCGGTAGGCATTTTTCGAGTTGATTCGATTATGATCTAATCTAATCGTAATGTGTATCTTATACGCATTTAGGCCTTTATTATCCTATATTAGCATGCATCATATACATACATTAATTATTCTAGCATGCATCATATACATACAAGAAAATTAACCTAGCATGCATCATATACATACAAACATTTTTTCTATTAGCATGCATCACATACATACAAGCAAAATCAATTAAATATACATATATATATATCAACATATATATATATATCATTAAATGTGATATAGTCATGGCCCTACTACAATCTTCTCAAGCCAATGAGAAGATCGGACGGTCAACCTAAGGCTAGCGGCTTCTCCAAGCGCTTCCTTTGACCGCCATGTGTCGCGCACTTCTCGTAATCTCGCCTTCAAGTGGACTTTCCACCGCTCCATTTTGTACATTACAAATATGAAAACTGAGTTACATCTTAGTCTAAAACTAATTACAACTAGAATTTCAAAATAAGAGGTAATGACGCGAGTGTCGCAAACACTTTACAACACGCACAACCACAAAACGGCACGCAGGCCGTATTATGAATTACAACACACTTATTCAATCAAATTGGGGTCATTAGGCCATGACAATCACAGAATTATACATAATTCTAAATTATGTATTTTTACAGAAATTTCTATAATTTTTCCTAATTTATTTCGAATTTATGAGTCAACTCTCCGTAACGGTCCCGCTAAGCGGTTTCCGCGATCAAGGGACATGGCCCCTTTAGGGATAGGGCAGCGCCTACTCGAAAAATAAACTTCGCGAGTGTCCCTACAATGATCTTACAGCGACTTAAGTCGCTGTCCCAAAAACCTAAAGCGAGAACTCGCCGATTCGGAGAGTTTTTCTCGACGGTTGAAGCCTACGAGTGTCCCAACACTCGTTGCTTCAACTCTACGAGAAAAATACCCAAAAATTCTATAAAATAAGAAAATTTACAGAAACATATAAATCTGTAATTTTTATATCTAATATAAAAACTACAAAAACGAAACACATACATGCTTCGCACGTGGCTCTGATACCACTGTTGGGTTTTTCCGAGCCGTAAAAACCGCTTTTTGCGTTGCGGAAACCTCGGAAGCCCCGGCCACGGATCCGTGCGAAGTATAAAAATTATAATTACATGTATGTGCTTACAGAAATCCTAGATCTACCTTAGATCTAAGAGGTTAGAACGTTACCCTCGTAGCGACGCCCTTCGCTTATCCCGCTCGTCCAAAAGTTTGCCGGAACTCGAGAGTGTCAAGTGCACACTCCTCTATGGTATCCACACAAGCAATAGGTGGAGAGAAATGCCTTAGAGTGTGCTAGCACTCCCTTAGGAATTTCGGCAAGATGAGGTTTGGAGAGGTAGAGCTTGAGAGGAAGAGCACCAAGGTTGAAGATGAAGTTATTGGAATAACTCACCAAATGAATTCACCACCCATAACCCCTAAGTGGCCGGCCACTTCATGGAGGGGGGGTTACATGCATGCATGTAACTCCCATGACCCTTGGTCTCCCTCATGATGTGGCACCAATTGACCAAGTCAATGATGATGTGGAGCACCATCATTGGCCGGCCATGCCTAGTCATCATCATGACATGGCATTTGGTCAAGTCAAACTTGACCTTTCATCTTCCCTCTCAAGTCAAGTCAAACTTGACCTCTAATCTCCCATGGTTGATCAAATCTAACCACTTGACTCAAGTCAATTTAATATAATGAATCTCTATTCATTAATTTAAATTGATTTGATGAATCAAATCTCAATTAGACTCATTCAACACTTGAATCAACTTGAGTCTAACTCAATTAGTCTAATTTGGATTACTTTTAATCCAATTTGGTTCATCCCATGAACCTAATCCTCATGGTTCATCATATGAACCTAATCTCCATCTAATTGCTCTTATGTGTGTGACCCTATAGGTTCTTGTAACGTTGGTAATGTCCCTAAACCGATTTAGGAACATAAGCAATGAGCGGTATCTAGCAACACATCATTGCTACCCAAGTTACAAGAATGTTGAGCTCCAACATCACCTTTGTGACTACTAACTGTGACTCTCACAATATGTGACAATGTCCCTCTATCCTTGACATCTAGATTGACCAATCGAGGCATAGACCGTGTCATCCTCGGTACAATCTAAATCTTGAACTCCAAGTAGACTCACTCTAATTAAATGAGCTCAATATCTCATATTGACTCATTTGGGCATGGCCATGCACTTCGTGGTCTCACTCTATCAAGAATATCGATGTCACCCCCGTCATATAGGAGGGATAGATCCCATCTACATCACTCACATCCCTCCGCATAATTTGTTACATACCCAGTAATCGCCTTTATAGTCCACCCATTTACGGGTGACGTTTGACGAAGCCAAAGTATGCAACTCATTATGTAGGGAACCATGGTGACTTCAGGTCTAAGGACTAATAGTCATATTAATAGCCACATGAGAAAGTATATGACACTCATATAACGATCCATGATACTTTCTCATGGCGGGTCATTCAGTATACATTCTCCAATGCATACCCATGTGTCAACTTGATATCTCATATCCATGACTTGTGAGATCAAGTCATCTTGTTGACCTACATGCTAGTCTCTACGCATTAACATTGTCCCTGAATGTTAATACTCGACTAGGAATTATTAAGAGTAGTGTTCTCTATATCATCTCATTATCGATTCAACCAATCGATTGATATAGATAAGAACCTACTACTCAAGGACATTATTATATTTAGTTATTTGGCACCAATACAAGTAAATATAATAACCATGCCTTTATAAATAGGAATATGATACAATAAAGTCCATACAACAATCATCACATGATTGGCTCTAGGGCTTTCACTAACACCGGTACCCAATAGAGCAAAGATCCACCAACCCGCATGCTTGAACCACTTGTTGAAAATCACTCATTTCATAATTTGTAATAGGCGCCCCACCTTGCTTATCCTCCAAAGATAAAATCGAATTAAAATCCCCCATAACCATCCAAGGCTCCGAAATATCCCCTCCAATCTCCATAAGCGCCTCCCATAATGGTCGTCGTGCTCCAATAGAGTGTAGTCCATAAACAAAAGCCACCATGAATTCCTTTCCAGAAATCCTACATCATATGTGACAATGCATAAACTGATCTGACATTCAAATGACCTCCAAATCAGTACTCTGTCAATTCCATAATAACAGTATACGTCCACGATTAGACATGCTAAAGTTATGAACATGCCCCATACCTGCAAACCACCGTTGCATAATCTGATCAAGTGAATTTTCTTCCAGTTTGGTCTCCAGTAACGCCATAATCTGAATATCCTTATGACCAAGGAGGTGCTTCACTCCTCCTTGCTTCAGGGACTTGTGAAATCCCCTAATATTCCATGCAGCGATCTTCATTGGACACTTCCGTGGACTGCTCGCGTCCGTAGTTGATGACTGCTTCGATCTGCCCCTACCACTTCTTTCCTTGATCTAGTCCTCATACCATTACTTGAACTTGCTACCAAGGTAGGATCAGACATAGCTTCTTCCAGATAAGATGGTGCGGCCACATCCGAAGGTATAGAAATCCCTCCATCAATTACCGCCCCTTGAAGAGCCCGAGAGTTCTAATGCCCCAAGTTGCCCACTGCACTTCTCTCCACCGTCTGCACTCCTTGCCCTTTACCATATCCTGGAGACCCAGCATAGTCCTGCAAAGGCAATTTCCCAAGGCCATCTTGTCACTTCTCTTGCTCACTAACTTGGTGTTCACCGACCAATACATCATCCACCTGAACCATCTCATCCGACTGCAAAATTGGGTTGTCCATCTGGCTCACTCTCTGGTTGATGTCCCTTATTGCCTCATCCACCTCTGGAGCAGTATATAATGACAGTGGAGATTCAACATCAACCGGTATTGAGCTAGCAACTGGCACCATCACCAACTGATTCCTGTCTACCGAATGTCCAGCACCCATATTCTGATTAGCCACCTTTTCTTGTTGTCTTGATCGTGCTCTATTCCGCCCTCTCAGCACACCTTGGCCATTAGTAGATTGCGAGCGATGACGGGCAGGTCTACAACCATTCTCCTTTCGCACTTCAGCTCCTCTTTCAACTCTAACATGCGATCCTGCAGAGTTAACTCTAGCCCGACAAAATTTTGTTCGATGACCAATCCTTCGACACTTTTCACAGAATTCAAGTAAGGCCTCATAGACTATACGAAGATCCACATGTGCTCCAGTCGGTAATGTAATCGAAACCTCCAAAACCCGCTGGCCAATCACCGAAACCCCACCATCATGCAAGCATACACCAGGCTTTCCCTTGTGCGTGTCAATTTGTCTGTGTACAATGGCTTCCCAATCTCCGAACCCACCATACTCAGCACCTTTTATAACCAACAATCCGGAGGGAGCCCATGAATCTGAACTCAAGCAGGGACATGTCTTCCATCCTCATCAAACAGAAAGCAACGTGGCATAATCTTCAAGAAAACCGGAATACCAAACACAAAATACATCCCCCCTTGCAGAACTCTGTCACGATCATCTTCCTTTCAAAACGGTAGACTGCCCATCCACTCTTATGTATAAAGAATTTATAAGCAACCTTCCATTGCTCTGCTATCGCAATAACTCCTTTTCTTCCTGGATATAGCCCCATAAAACATCCCGCCAAACAGAAACCCATGGTGTCTTCAACGGTGTCAAGGTCATCATAATCAAACTCAAGACGATCACCTTTGGCCTCATAGTGATCCAGATGCATCGCTTGCTTCATCTTTCTGTTGTCCATGAATAATCTTGCCCTTGCCCTATCTTCCCTTTTCTTCTTCACATCACCAACCCCACCTACAACGGTCACTTCCTCCTCCACTGACTTCTTCATTATCTCCACTTCTGGCGTGGTCAGTTCCTTCTCCAGCACAGGGATGTCCTAGATCAGGGGATCTAACCCCTCACCCTCTCCTACCATTGGTGTAGCCTCCACATCATTGTCCACGTCTATCCCTTCAACACAACCCTCCAAATTCGCAGGTGCACCTTGTTTCATTTGCTCCGTCATCCCTGCCATCTCATCCACCGATTCAGATAATGAAGTCCCCTGAATTGGTGCATGCCTATCCACATGTTCCATGTCATCACTTGCCTCTTCATCAGCCGCCACCTCATCACTAACTCCTGCCTTCGCTTTGTCAGAATTTCCTACGAATTTACTGGTTGGCGCAGAGTGTTCACCATCCTCAATTACAGCTTTACGTTTCCTTTGTTTGGCCATTTTGAAAGGATTCTAAGAGTAGAAACTAATCTCCAAACAAGGAAGCAAAACCACCGATTGAGGAAAGTAATAATCCAATAATTAATGCAATAAATACCAGCCCAACTTTCCTTTCTTGTATCAATTCGAAATCTACCTCCCGCCAGCCCCTTCTGCGTCGAGCTCAATCGAAGTAGATGAAAGATCACCGGACTTCCCAAAGGATTGCCGGAAACCTGCTCTCTTGCATAACACCAAGTAGTCCTCACCAAAGATACCTCCACACGAGTAAGCAAGCCACCTTGTGCACTAGACAAACGGCAACCGCAATCGTTGTACCTCCTACGCCACCACCACACCCAAGCAGTCCAAACACCTCCGGTTTACAGCCCCCCTTCTCTGGCCAAGACCCCCAACCAGCCCTCCCTAGCCGCCTCCCTCCTCTAAGGTGGAAGAAGAAGCCCCCCAAACCACCCAAGATCCTACCCGCCACCTCCTCCAACCTCCAGAAGCACTAAGGATTCTAGAGAGAAGTTGGAGCTTCTCTCTCTAACCCTCTCTCCCTTCCAATGGAACACATTCCTGTCAAACTGTAAAGGGTAAATTTTTTATAGTGACTAGCCCCACCGTCGAAACGGCCCCATATCAAAAACCCCCGAGGGGATTTTTGGAGGCATAGTACCACTGTGTTGATAAGAGCACCTGGTCAATCCAGTATCTCAGTCAATAAAGACTTGTTGCGAGGAGGACTCGAACCTGGAACCTCATGCAACACACATCTCCATGCTTACCACTTGGGATAAGACACTTCGACTCCAACGGTGCTTTCGAGGTTTGATGGATGTTTGTTGCTCAAGATACAATGATGAAACCATGTATACAACCAAGCATAGGTAGTTCACATCGAACTGAATATACATCTGAAAGCTAGCACAAAAAGGAAGAATGATTTCTCGGGTTGTCTATCTTCGCTTTTGTCTAAAGTCGTAGCCTATTTATATAGGATCTGAAATATATTTCCAATTAATGGAAAAGTAAAGGACTTTTATTGCCTTTCACTACTCAATTCATACGTCAGCCATTCATTGATCGTTTCGCTCGAGTTGTTCATAATGCCATTAATATTCGACTATTTCATATCAATGGTTTAAAGCGTACATTATGCTATGCTCTCAAATGGACAACAACAAAAAAAATTAGATGGCAAAATGTAGATTTATTCGCTTGAGCAAATTATGCCCCAATCGGTCTGACATTCGACGCACGCAGGTCGCGCTCATATACGAATTACCTAGGTTCAATGCAATCTGGGCCTTGGATTGTACTCCCTGCGAGCACACGCGTGAGAGAGAGTCTCTCACTTATGCATATTCACAACCAAAAGTGTTATGATTCAATATAAATCAACCAAATTGTCCTTCAACCACCAACATGGGACTAAACTCTTCTTCATATAAAAGTCTCCTCCATCCATTCATCATCTTTTTCATTCAAATTTCTAACAATCCTCTACATTAATAGAAAAGGATATGTGATAGCTTTTGACAATTAAGTCATATATAGGTAAGTTTTATCCTTTGAACCTTCCCTTTGTCAGGATATATTTATTTATTGGTTGATTAATAGACGTGATGTTTTTGAACTATTTAATCGTTTGTGTAAGTATTTACACATTTAACTCAGGACTTTTTCTAATGTAGTTTAGTTCTCATGAGTGTGTTCGTTTTTGGTCATGAACACACCTGGTTCAACGATATGCTCTAAGATTTGTGCATTTCAAATCTTTTCGAAGTGGCCCCACTTCTCTCTCATATAGATGATCTCTTAATTAAGGGCATCCCGCATTACTCCGTTCGCAAGCATAAAAATAATTAAAAGTTGCAAGCTTAACCTTTATCCTTGATAGGTATCCCTGATTCGTTGGATAATTCCCCCATAGTGATCTTACTTCGTTGATGCAATTAGGTTGTCCTATTGAACTTAGTTCTTAAAATCTCCAGTCAATGTAGGTTGGGTTTTCTTTGTACCAACTTGTTTCATAGGCATCAATCTCATTGCATGTGACGAACGTGCAACTAACTCTCTATTTAACTATTTGGTTAGCGGATTGGTCAATTTATCTTTTGACTTTATATAGTCAATAGTGATAATTACCATTGAGAGTAATTTGTTTAATAGTGTTATGTTTATGACGCATATGTCTAGACTTACCATTATATAGATGACTCTGTGTCCATCCAATCATTGACTAACTATCACAATGTATGCATATTGTTGGTACAAGTTTCGGCCATCTCAAAATATCTTCTAAGAATTGTCGTAACCATTCAACCTTTTCATCACACTTGTCAAGGACTACAAACTCAGACTCCATTGTGAATTTAGTTATTATGATTTGCTTAGAATATTTTCATGAAACGGTTGCACCTCATAAAGTGAGCAGATATCCACTTGTAAGCTTCGAGTCTTTTACTTCAAATATCCAATTCGCATTGTTGTATTCTTCGACTATAGTCGGATATCTTGTATAGCGCAGTCCATAATCACGAGTATATCTCAAGTATCTTAGTAATCTTATTAGTTCTTTCCAATGTTAAACATTAGGATTATTTGTAAATCAACTCAACTTACTCACTGCATAGGCTAAATCTGGTTGTATACAACTCATCAAGTACATCAAACTTCTAATTACTCTAGGGCACTCTACTTGAGAGATATACACTCCTCGATTTTTCGATAAATGTTGACTTGCATCTATTAGAATTCGAGCTAACGTAGGGTCTTCTTTATTGAATATTTCAAAAATCTTATCGACATAATGAGATTGACACAAAACCAGTCTTGTTGATGTTCTAAGAATCTTAATTCCTAGAATTACATCAGCAAGACCCGTATACTTTGTGTCAAATTTTGAGTTTAATATTTCCTTAGTGGATCTAATAATCTTATTATTATTTTCAATTATAAATATGTCATCTACATAAAAACATAAGATGTCAAAGTCATCTTCTGTATTTTGGTTGCAGACACATTTATCATCCTCATTGATTTTAAATCGACTGTCTATCATGACATTATCAAAATTTTTATTCAATTGCTTTGGAACTTATTTCAAGTCATACAACTTAACCAATCTATATACCTTATTTTCCTATCCTAGAGCAGAAAATCCCTCAAGTTACTCCATATAGATTTCCTCTTCTAAATCCTCATTTAGAAAAGCGATTTTAACATCCATTTAATGAATTTCTAGATTCCACATAATGTCAATCACTACTAATACCCTAATAGAGATCATTCTTGATACCAAAGTATATGTATCAAAATAGTCAGGATTTTCACGTTGTTGGTAAACTTTAATTATCAATCTAGTTTGTGCTTAACTATTATGTCAATCTAGTTTTCCACTTGCAGCATAATAGCTTACTTCTAGGAGGAAAATCCACAAGATCCCAAGTATGATGTTGCAAGATCAAAGTAATCTCATATGCAATTGTCACTCTCAAGTGAGGTCCTTTAGAAGACCTTAAAGCTTTTGAGTAATTTTGTGGTTCTCTTTTCAACAATAAAGTGATAAAATATGATCCAAAGAATTTATCTACATGAGCTCTTTTACTCCGTCTGAGCTAAACATCCACTGGTTCACTCACTTCCTCTTCATCTTATGTTTCAAATGTCCTTTTTGAAGATCTTGCTTTCGCTCGGGACTTATACGGAAACACATCTTCGAAGAACAAAATATTGTTCGATTCAATTATCGAGTTCTTATGTATCTCTAATATTAGAGACTCATATACTATGAATCAATAGACACTGTTGTTATAGACATATCTTATGAATATGCAACCAACAATCTTATGTCCTATTTTAATCCTTTTCAGATTAGGAACCAAAATTTTTGCAAGACACCCCACACTCGCAAGTGTTTATAGGATTACTTTCTACCATTCTACAACTCATAAGGGTCATTCTCCACATTTTTACGGAGTACCTTATTTAAAAAGTAATTAGCTATTAGTATAGATTCCCCTCATGAATTATCTGGCAATCCATAATTTAATAAAAGAGCATTCATTATCTCTTTTAAAGTATGATTCTTTCTTTCAACAACACTATTTTAGTAAGGAGTATATGTAGTTATTATTTCATGTCTAATTCCATATTCAGCACAAAACTCAGCAAATAGTGATATATATTTACCGTCTCGATCACTTTGCACCACTTGAATCTTCTTATTAGGATGGTTCTCAGTCTCATTTTTATAGAGAATAAATTTCTCTATAGTCTCATCCTTACTTTTTAGAAGATACACATAATAAAATTTTGTGTTATCATCTACAAAAGTGATGAAATAGTTATTTTAACCACATGTCCAAAACCCCTTTAAATCGCACACGTCTGTATGGATTAAGTCGAGTGATTTATTACTTCTTTCAACTTGTTGAAATGATGACCTTATCATTTTTGCTTCTACATAAATTTTGCACTTGTGATTCGAACCAATTTGAAGTCGGTATACTTTGCATGTTAATTAGCCTATACAACGAATCGTAGTTAACATATCCTAGTTTACTATGCCACATAACATGAGACTGAAGTATATAAGCAAAAGAACTTTCACTTTCATTAATCTTGGATCTAATGACCATTACACTTAGCTTAAAAATCCCATCAGTTTCATATCTCTTCCCTATAAATATTTCATTCTTAGATAGAACAACTCTATCCGACTCAAAAATAACGCAAAAACCATGTTTACTTAACAGCGATCCGGATACCAAATTCTTGAGAATTTGTAGAACATACAGTACATTGTTTAGAGTAAGTTTCTTGCTCGAGGTCATCTTCAGCACCACTTTACCATGACCCTTGAATTCCAAGGTTGTTGAGTTTCCCATATACAACTTAGCTTCATCTCTGATTTCCTTAAAATTGTAGAGCGATTCTTTGTTGCAACACATCCACCACTGTCGTAGGTTTGAGCCTATGAGGTTTACCTCGGAGACCACGACACAAAGATTCATGTTTGATCCCTCGCTTAAGTTAGCTTCCTACTTCTTCTTCAGCTTCTTACATTCCGAAGACCTGTGACCAACTCGGTCTCAGTTGAAGCATTTCCCAGAGAACTTTTTTTTCGATGCCTCCTCTAGGTTCCATCTTGGAAGACTTTGATTTCTTCTGTTTCGAGTTTTCATTGTGCTTGACAACATTAGCTTTAACAACTGTCTGAGTGAACGATCGTTTATCAAAGCTCTTGTTTTCTTCCTCGATGTTCATCTTCTTTTTCTTAAGTTTTTGATAATTTTTGAAATCCTTCCAATTAGGAAGCAGTTTTTCTATGATAGTAACTATTTGGAAGATTTCACTAAGCATCGTACCTTCTAAGTGAATCTCATACAGAATCATTTGGAGCTCCTTGACTTGGCTCATCACCGTCTTGGAATCTACCACTTTATAGTCATAGAATCGACAAACAACGATCTTTTTGGCCCCAACATCCCCCATTCTATAATTTCGATCAAAGGATTCCCACAATTCCTTAGCCGATTTCTTTATACAATACACATTGTACACTGCATCAGCCAAGCAATTGAGGATGTAGTTTCCAAAAAAAAACTCCGAGTGGTTTCATGTCTCCACAATATTGAAGGTTTGGGTATCACTTGTACCCTCAAGTACCTTGGGAGGATTCTCAGTCAAGAACCGAGTCAGATTCAGTGTGGTCAGATAGAAAACTATTTTATGCTGCCACCTCTTAAAGTTCAATCTAATGAACTTCTTTGATTTTTTTTTTCCATGATTGATCAAGGCAATACCAATCGTGGCAGAGGAGGTCATAACTTGTTGAGGAGTCGGCTCCACTACCGTTATCTCAACGCGATCTATTACCATCTCAATAGATTAAAATATGTTTTAAGATTATTACACCGAGTGTTTGTGGAGGAGATATAGGGAAGAATCCAAATTTAAACTACAAGTTCAATTAAATTCGAACTTATTTGTTAAGCTGACTTTGTTCTTAGTTATGGTGAGCAAACTGTTGAGGCAAATACACTGCCGAGTCAATAATTGCAAGGATGGACAGACTATCGAGATGCAGGCAGACGATCGAGTCGGGAAGTCTGTCGCGTTGGTAAAGCTGCCAAGTCGGGAAGCAAACAAGCTACTGAGTCGAGAAGTCTATCGCATTGGTAAAGCTGCCAAGTCGGGAAGCAAGCAGGCTACCGAGTCGGGAGGCGGACATATTGCCGAGTCAGGAAGCAAATAAGTTGTCGAGACAAGAAGGCAACCGAGTCAAGAAGACTGCTAATTTAGGATGGCTTCCGAGTCAGGATGGTTGTCAAGTCAAGGAGGTTGTCGAGCCGGGACGCAGACAGGCTCCGAGTCGAGGAGTCAACCGAGTCAGGGAGGTTGTCGAATCGGGAAGCAAAGCAAGCCGATTGTTGAGTTGCGAAGCAAGGCAAACCGACTGCTAAGTGAGATGTTGAGGCCTATGTTTTATACAATTTTCTTATAATATATTCGCCCCCTTCAACAGTATTTTGAAGTTCAATAGATATCTATTTCTCAGGATACAATAACGAAACCATGGACACAATCGAGCACATACTGTTCACGGCAAAATGAACATATACCAGAAAGTTATTAACAAAAAAGGGAGAATGATTTCTCCTATTGCTTATCTTCTCTTTTGCCTCAAGTCGTAGCCTACTTATATAGAATCTGAAACATATTTCTAATTAATGGCATAGTAAAGATCTTTTATTGTCTTTCACTACTCGATTCAAATGTCAACCATTCACCAATCATTTCACTCGAGTTGCTTATAAATGTTATTAATATCCAACTATTTCATATCAATGGTTTAAAACGTACATTATGCTCTGCTCCTAAATAGACAACAAAAAAAAAAAAATAGATTCAGATGATAAAACGTAGATTGATTCGCTTGAGCATATTATGCCTTAATCGATTTAACATTCGACACATGTAGATCATGCTCGCACATTAGCCACCTAAATTTAGTACAATTCAAATTCTGAATTTGCACCTCTGCAGACACGCCATTGAGAAAGAATCTCTCACGTATACATGTTCACAATCAAAAATATTATGTTTCAATATAAATAAAATTCTCTCTCAACTACGTGAGACTAAACTCTTCTTCATATAGAAATTTGCTCTATTCATCCATCATCTTTTCCATTCAAATTTTCAACAAATACAATAGATTAAATCCTATTTTGTTCTATATACATTTATAATATTCAAATGATAATAATTATTTTGTTTGTACAAATAGATTATGTGAAAGGTTCCTATTGCAAGTTCTCTCCATTTTCTTTTTATAATGACAAAAATTTTCAAATTCCTTGTGCTTTACCAATCCATATTTTTTCCTTAGTTTTTTCAGAAAACATGCACTGAATGCTCGACCTTGATAAAAAAAAAAAGGATTACTTTCAAAGATCTCTAAAATTCAAATTTGTGAAAAATAATATGATTCTTCTCTTAAAGGCTCACATGCTCAAATAGGATCAAATTGTAAAGAAGACCACCATGAGCAATAAATTCGCAATGCAACTCTTGCAGCTTTATACTATAAAACAAGTCTTTAAAAAAATATATAATATAACTAAATCATTTTCAAAATGTTTTTGATGATGGACATTTGAGAGAAGATATGATGAGGCCACATGTAACAAACAGCCTTCGTACATGGCAGCGGAAGGATGCTTTTAACAGCCTTCTCAGCAGCCACGGAAGAAGTTTATTAATTAAAAATCAAAGAAATTATTGACCAATTCATTTCATGCTCAATCATCAATGACAGAGATTTGCAACAACTACTAACCTACTTCCCATACCCAATCCATCTGTGTTTGTTGTGAGTAGTTGAATCGATCCCCATCTTGACTTTTTACTTGCTCAACAAAAACAAAATTATGTCAAGTCAACGTTGTTGTTTCTAAAATTAAGCAAGCAAAACATACAAGATTCTGGGAGCAGCATGGTATGCTATTATTTACCAACTTACACATGAAACGATAATGATAATGGATATGGAGGTTCAGGAATTGTCAGTACCTGCAGGGAATCGAAGAAACTTGGCTTATCTGATGGCTCTTAGTTTTGCCCGAGAACACATCTCCATGGTTGAATCTTTTTAGCTTCGAGCATCTGTGGTTTCATCTGTTATTGGCATGGAAAAGTCAATATGGCTGTTCACTTGGTCAACTTAACCGTAATCTAAAATCACCCAGATAGATACAAGAAAGATTCCGGACTAGATATCAAGCTACCAAAAATTCACTATTAGTTTACATGCGTCGACCAAAGGACATGAAGAATTTGAGCAACTTAGCTTCTGAAATCTTGAATGCTATTTAAATGCATGGAAATCGATCGCAAGCATGCTAGTTTAATTTCCTAACATTTGCGAGGCAAAGAATTCGGTCGGCTCTTCAGATTTTCTTCTCTTGGAGTGGAGCAGTTCACTTCGAGTTCAAGAAGGATTTCTCGCCTGACTGCGTGATAATTACACAAACTGGTCACCTTGATGAGATACACTTCTCTGGGTTTCTCCAACTCTTACAGAAAAACCGGACTCTGAGAACTGAAACTGGCATGGATCTGAACCAAGAGTTTCTGACGGAGGAAAGGGCCTGGTGGGTGGACAGTAGAGAGGCTGCATGAAGCGCTTTCTTTCGGGAGAGTCTCGCAAGGAAATTCTACAGACAGGGCATGTTGAATGTTGTTTCAGCCATATATCTATGCAAATGACATGGAAAGTATGTCCACAAAAAGGTAGAATGCGCAAGACATCCTTCTCTTGGTACTCTGCAAGACACACTGTACACCTACCAAAAGTGAAAAAAATGTTAGGAATTCCAAAGATGCTCATTCCTAGCAACAAAAAAAATATATGTTCACTCCATCAGAACAAATATAAACATAAAATTTCAAAAGGTGACAAAGGGGAAACAAAATTAACCAAATATTCATTGAAAATAAAAGGGCCTAATGTGCGGGTGTCCGTACCAAATTGGTGGAGAATAAGCACTGTTTTTTTTCATCTACCTGTTTGATGGTGCATTTTGGCCATAGTTCACGTGTGGAAAATTTTGTAAGGTGGTTGTTATGTCTCCTTCATACTTTGTGAACAATAGTGTTGAATCGTTAGAAAGAAACATGTAAAAAAAAATTAATATAACAAAGATAATAATTCTTTTTAAAAAAAAAAAACTAATGTCCAAGTGTGATAATTAAAACATATATATATGGTATGGACATATTCAAAGACATCTAATAGACTAAACAATTAAAAATATAAAATTGATTAAAGTTGAAGGAATAAGAGTTAGATACCAAAAAAGCATTATTAATGCAATAAATAAATAATTTAATTTTCTAAATATTAATAGTGGAAGGAAAAAGAGTAAATAGAGACCAAAAGGAATTAGTTAATGCAATAAAATAATTTAATCATTTAAATACAAAGGGCAGATAGAGAGAAAAAAATAGTTAATGCAACAAAAAAAAATTAAATATTTAAAAATTCCTAGTGGAAGAAATAAGATTCAATGGAGGGATGAGATTCATATACGTGACCTATGGTTGAGACATACACAGCTTGGGACAAGGTTCATGTAACCAACCTTAAATAGTTGGGACATCTATGGCTTGGTATAACATTTATATGGATGACCTAAAATTATTGGGACATCGACGAGCTAGGGATAAGTAAGATTCATGTAGCTGATCTAAAATAATTAAGCCATCCACAGCATGGGGTAAATTCATGTAGCAAAACCTAAAATAGTTGAGGCATCCACAGCTTGGGACAAGATTCATGAAACCAACCTAAAACAGTTGGGGCATCCACAGTTTGGGATGTAGCCGGCCTGGCCTGAAATAGTTGTGGGATATACCTGCTTGATAGACAAGATGATGATGATTAACTATTACCAGTATATGGAATTACTGGAATTTAGAAATACAACTTTCTTTTCTGGCTCATTCTATTGCAATGGAACATTTATTTAAGAAGAGTTACAGGAATTATGATGTACAACTTTTAGGAAAGAGGGAATAATTTAGAAAGAGATTAGAAAGAAACTTAGATAGAGGGAATTATTGATGAAAAAAAGTTGTGCCTAAATTAACTATCAATGAAGAAAAAGACTCAAATGTTGAATATAGTTGGCCAAAGTTAGTTATTCAATTCAAAGGGACAGTACAAAGTTATATCAGTTGATGATTAAGAAGTTGCTTCAAATTCCAGAAAACAGCTCTAAAAAAGATATATCAGAAACTACAACATGAATATTTAAGTCTAGACTTTTGAGGAACCAACAAAATTGTTTGATTTAGGGTATTGATCCACATAAACTTAGCCGGTCATGTCTTTGACCATTTTACTAGTTAACAGGAATATCTGAAAAGAAAAAATTGTCAATTGACAGAAATTGGAGTAGATGGCAAGATGTAGCATGCGGATAATAAGACAAGTAAATGATTTACTAATCAACTTCAATACAAACACCTGACTTCTGGCTATCCTTAATCACTATCCAGAAGGAGCACAATTTTGTAAGTAGAGGAGCACAAACGCTTCATAAAAAAGTTCCAGATGTCTAAATGATGTGTTAAAATAGGAAAAACAAAAAAAAGGAATGAATTATAAGATAAAGTTGTGAGTAAATGTCCCAAACAATAATAACATCATAATGCTAATTTATTCCTGTCACTAGAACACTATTGACTAAAAAGGACATTGTAGGACTATTGTCGTCGCTAATTGGGAGTAGCGAATCTCATTTTTCGTTGATTGCGTGCTCATCTACTAATGATACTGTCATAATATATTTAAGTGGAAAGGAGCAATTCGGAAAGTGAACCGAGTGCTGAACCAAGAAGAAAATAACTCGAAGAGTGGACAGGGTGCTGAGCCGGGAAGGAATAGCTTGGGAGGCAGGCGGAGTACCGAGTCGAGAAGGAGCAGCTCGGGAGGTAGACGAAGTGTCGAGTCGGAAAAGAACAGCTGGGGAGGCAAGCGGAGTGCCGAGTCGAGAAGGAGCAGCTCGGGAGGCAAGCGGAGTGCCGAATCGGAAAAGAACAGCTTGGGAAGCAGGTGGAGTATCGAATCGAGAAGGAGCAGCTCGAATCGGGAAAGAACAACTCGGAAAGCAAGCAAGGTGCCGAGTCGAGAAGGAGCAGCTTGGGAGGTAGATGGAGGGTTGAGTCAGGAAGGAACAATTCGGGGAGTTAGCAGAGAGTCATATTAAAGAAAGGAATAATCTGTCGATTAGGGTGGGATCTCATGAAATGGTTTGTTAGAGTTCGTTTATATACGTCATCATCTTCGGTAACAGATTGAAGACACTTAGTAGGCCCTACAAAAGATTCCTCACATAACAATTCTCTAACGGCCTAACAACACCATCATCTTGACCGGAGTGACTCTCCACATGGACGATCATCCTCAAAGTCCGTTATGCAATAGCTAGCCCTAACGCTTCAAGAGATAAAAAGAGGAGGCGGAGGAGAGGAGAGGGGATCTAGGATCATTCATACACTTACTATTTTTCTACTACTACATTCATTATCTCTGCTACTATTTTTACTTGCTTCTCTTCCACATACAAGTTATGATTTAAGCATCAGAGGGCAATCATCGAGTAGGCTGGTGGTCATCTGACTCGTGTTAACTTTGACAGGAAGAGAGCAAAAAGGTTTACTGCTATGGTCGGAGAGAACTCATCCTTGGTGGCTTAAAATCAAGGAAAAACAATCCACACCGCATCATCTATAATTGTTAGCACGTCGGAAAATATAAAATATAAAATCACAACAAAAGGAACAAGCACACAACACTTAGATTTACTTGGTTCATATCCCCAAGGTTGTTACTCCCAGGCTCAACGCATATCTACTATCTTTCTCCTTATCGGACACATACAGGTGGAAAAACCTCTTACAAAGTCTCATTCCTATAGAAATAGGACTAAATACAAATGATACAATAATAATGATGCAGTTAAATAAATTTTACAAAGGCTTGATCGCTTGATTATTGTAAAGTTGCTTTGGGATGCTTTTTAGTAGCCTTGGAATGCAATCGCACCCTCTCAAGAACCATCTTGAACGAATCTCCAAAAGCCTATCTATATTTGAGATGAGCAACCAGCAAACTTTGATCTTCATCATCAATAATGGACTGGTTGCACACTATCAGTTGACCGTTGTACTTATTGTGGCCGATATCATCGAAAATAGAAAGCCAGCACAGTTGACTCAATCTTTTTGTCCGGTTTTAGGCTAAAAATACTGTTCATACTGAAAACACTAATCACTGAGTTGACTGACACTTTAGTCCACTGATAGTGCAGTTGACTAGTACTGTTCATATAGTCAACTGTTACTGTTCACAGTGTTGAAAACACTGTTCAAGTGCTGAAAAAACTTTTCGCACCGAATTTCCTTATGCCAAGAGATCCAATGGTCTCCAATAATTCCTCGTATGCCTAGTAAAGGTCAACCTCAACTTACAAGGACCTTATCCTTGCCTAGTAAAAGTTGACCTCAACTTGCTCTTTGTCTCTAGATTTCACCCATTGCTCAGCCTCAAGTCACCCTTGATCTATCAGGACTTCCATCGCCAACACCAATTAGACTCTAACTGCTAAAGTATTTAGTTAATTGTGACTCGCTTGGATTTCTTCCTTGCCAACTCCCTATTGGACTTCTAACTACCAAATGTTCAGTCAATCGTGATCCATTTAGATTTCTCTCTTGTCAACTCCTACTGAACTTCGAACTGTCAACTGTCCAGTCAATCGTTACCTACTTAAACTTCTCCACTATCAAGAATCAGTCAACCTTGACCTACTTAACATCTTGCTCAACCATCAAACATATTGATCAAACATTAAAACCCAATTCGAGTTTAATTAATCTTGACGAGCGGACAATTGCACCAACAAACATATCTAAATAAACTGACCTAATAGTTACTACATAGAAAGACGAGAAGAATATCAACTTTGATGACTGTGGATCATATAAGTTTCCTTTGCCATAGAATATTCACATTCTAAGAAACTAGTCACCAGTGTAATGTCACAGAATGATAATGTTGATGCTTCAATGGTAGCCACATGTTCTTGAAAGGATTCCTGTGTATGGTTGTAACTTAATTGGCTTGAAGACCTAATAGATGTCACAGTAGCATGGTAACTAGGATTCAATATTCCTTCATCCTCATTTATCACTAATTTTCCAATAGGAAAGCAGCAAAGGGAGGGTGTTTTTTCTGAAGCTTTAGAGGATTTTTTTTCTTACACGATGGCTTATCATGTATCTTCTAATTATGAAATAAAGAATCTAGTAAGCACAAATACTGAATCAACAATGCAGAAGAAATATTAAAGCGACATAAGATAGAGGCATAACTAAGTCAAATATTAAAATTGAAATATAGATGGATGTTAAATTATTTGATAATAAAACAAAAGTAAATAACATAACTCATAATGCAGATTTAATGCAAGACCTATAACTAAAACGTGAAAAGATTTATAGTAGGAAATATTTTACATACAATTTCAGACATACTGCATAAGAACCAATTTCATGCTTTCAAACAGATTGGAATTCGATATATTCCAATTCATTAATGGTCAAGGAACTAGTGGCAAAAAGGAAATAACACTGTGACATAACATACAGAAAGACAAATCACTTTTACTGAAAAACTATAGGAACATAAAAATGAGAACAAAAACTGAAGATAAACACTATTTGGGTTTAGCTCTAGTTAGCCAAGTAGCATACTACAAGGAACTGTGCATTGAATACGGACATGCCAAAATAAGAAACTTACTGTGTATCTTGTCCAGAAGAAAAAGGATGAGCCCCAAATTTCTTTGTTGGAAAGCTAGCAACCGTAACTGGTTCCAAGCCATGGATCCCACGTTCCAGCTGTTTTGTGAGAGGGAAAAAGTAAGAATCAGTAGGCAATCAACCATGTTTGACTATCATACTTTGATGTGCCGCTTAGTGTCATCCAGAAGAAATTTCAGAAGAAACCTATCAGGCTTTTCCAGGCAAGGAACTCAAGTGCCAGAAAAGTAAAACAGTGGAATAAAATATTATATTAACTGGTTTTTTGTTTTGTGATTCCAGATTATCTCAAAATGAATAGCAAAAAACAAACAGAATACCAAAAAGACAGACACAGAATGAAAAGAAAATCAAACTAAAAAACATATTGATTAAAAGAACATGTTCAATATTACAAGGTAGGGAAAACTAAACTTTCATTCTTCCAAACTTTTATCTGCGATTATTGTCAGAAATTGGAGGGCATTTGACTCAAACAGAAAGAAGTACAATAATATGATGTAAAAGGACAGAGAGAATCACAAACTGGCAGCCAACAAACCCATTTATATACAGGATCTGTGGAAAAAGACTCTTTTTATTCCACCTCAAAAGCAACACCAGATATCACCAACTTTACAAATTTCGTTATAGCTTGTTTGGAACTAATTTTGTAGGGAAACAAATTCATAATAAAGTTATTTTCGATTCTCATTCTAGGATATAAGTGAGAAAATGAGAATTGAAAATTCATTTATGTTTGGAATCAAGTATATCGACATATTTTTGTAGTATATTGGAGAGTCCGTTAGCCTCGTGAATTCATGAAACAGGAATTAAAGTAATCTTCATCGACAAAATCCTTCTCTTTTTTTTTTGGACCGTAGATTCTAATCCCCTTTTTTATCAAACGCGTAAATCTGTAAATTTTTTATTCCATAACATTATATAGTTCGAAACAATCTGTTAGTTCCTCAAGCACACCAATCTCACCGAAAAGAAAATGCGAAATGGTCACCAAGGAAACTTACAGCAAACGACCCAACAATGCCAAGGTCAGATCTGGAAGCGTCGGTAGGAAGCGACATTCGTGAGTTCCTGAGGTGGATTCTCGCGCAGATGAGCCGCGTGCACACGAAAACTATGAACAAGGTGCTCACCGCGAATCCGATCACCGTCATGACCAGGTTAAGCCCCGGCGAGATCATGATTCCTCCCGGCTCCCGTTCTTCCCGTGCTCCTCCCCTCCCCCTACCTCATCAAAGGCGGGATGCCGATAAAGGCAGCACCTTTTCCTCAAAATCTATCGCGATTCCCGGATATTACTCCGCCATAACTATCCGCAAATCACTGAAGCCAAAAGATGGCATCAGGGATCGGAACCCTACGCGGAGAACGAGGTGAGAGAAACTCCGTAGCTATAGGGAAGAAGCATTCGCCGCCGGAGAGGATAAAGGGGAGGCGATCTGCCGAGTGAGGCAACGAGGGACTCTACTGCCAGTGGCGTCGCTCTCCTTGTAACCCTACTCCGTAATATCCTCTTCTCTGAAATGGTTATTTTTCATTTCATTTTATTTTGAGGAGAGCTCGGAAAAGCCCCTCGTTTTAGGAAAATTCTGTTACAGTCAAGTCCATATGTTCAAAAAAAAATATAATATATACACCCGAATATTTGAATTTCATCCCATTAATTTTAAAACTAAATAATTTTTTCCTGATAACCTATTGAATAAATTCAAAATATAATTTATGCCCGATGAAATAGGAGTGACTCCAGTTCAATTCGAATAGTAAATCGAATCGAAATTGATAGCTCAAAAATCGAACTAGAATCGTTTTTTCAATTTCGATTCAAGAATTCGAATAATCGAATCAATATATAGTTTAAGTATTTCTAAATTTTAAAAATAATCTGAATTTTAAAAAATAATTCGTCTCTTTTACTTATGAACCCGAATTAAATTCATTCAAAATTTAAATTATTATTATTGTGTTACAATTATAACATAAAAATTTAAAATTTAAATTTTTCATTATTACATCGTAACAATCAATATGTACAAAAATTAAAATATTTAAAATTTAAAATTTTTACTGTTCATCGCAAGCACAATACAAAACATATACAAAAATCAAAATCATTCAAAATTCAAATCAAAATTATGCACAATAATCAACATGTGCAATGATTCAAGTTGCCCCCAATAGTTGGCATAGTTAGTAATTGCATGGGTACTTATCACATAAGGTCTTGAGGTCAATTTTCAATGGGTGTAAAATGTCTCGTCAGGTTCTTATCTCTCTCATGCAAAGGTATTACTGTGCTAGGGTGAAGTCCCCCCGTGAGTTATCGCTTTTCATTAAGTCCAAGGGGCAGACGTAAGCATTATCACATTTTTATCACATATACAATGATCAGAGTTATTCAAAATTTAAATTTTAATATGGCACAATCATAATAAAAAAAATATGCACATAAATTAAAGTTATTCAAAATTTAAATCAAAATCATATATAACAAGGAACATGTACAATGATCGAAGTTATTCAAAATTTAAATTTTACATCGATGTGTCACAAACACAATAAAGATATGCATAAAAATCAAAATAATGCACAACAATCAACATGCATAATGAACAAAGTTATTCAAAATTTAAATTTTTTATTGATGTATCATAGTCACAATAATAAACATGCACAAAAATCAAAGTTGTTTAAAATTTAAAATTTTCATTGTTGTATCACAACAATCAATATGCATAATGATCAAAGTTATTTAAAAATTTTATTATTGTGTTACAATCAGGATAATGAATAGTATCATTGTGTCATGAAATTCAAAATTCAAATTATCTATAATTACTTTTATACTCTCCATGAAATGATCTCTATAAATAAAATTTTGAATTCATTTCCCTTCCTAAATCAATTCTCACTTATTATCAATATACTCAATTCTCTCATATTCAATTGCTTATTTTTCTTTAAATTTCTAATTTTATTCAATTTTATTTATCAATTATATTAAGTGATAGAGATAAGAGTGAGGTGGGAGAATTTTTTCAAACTGAGTAATTTTATTTCGAAAATTTTTCGTTACAAGAATCTCATCAACACGTCGACCTTAAAGTTGAAAATAATGATCAAGAAGAGATGTGTGCAATATATATATATATATATATATATATAAGATCCAATATTTTTAAGGTACATTTAAAAAAATTTATTTACCAAATGGTTCAATACAAGTTGTTTGTAATTACTGTGGACAACAATTCAAATTCAAAGAAGGTGAAGGATATGAGACATTTAAAAAGTATTTTAATAACAAATATCCAATTGAAGTTGATATTAACATAACACAAACTCAAATATATATCCGGATTTGCATCTTCTAATTATTCTTCTATTTTTATTTATTCTAATGAAAAAATAGAGAAAAATTAACTAACATAATTGATATTGAATATTTTTCTTTTAGTTTTGGTGAAAAAATAGGATTACAAATTATTGTTAAAATATTTTAAATCCTTCTGTAAAACGTGTCTCTAGAGTTATTACTACATTAACAATTCATAAACTTTATAAAAGAGAGAAATAATTTTATAAAAGTTTTTCAAATATTTTAATGGCCAAGTTTCTATACGTAGTTATATTTGGAATAATTATTGATAAAGACATTCACGTATGATTATTACTTGTTATTGAATTGATAATAATTGGAATATCCAAAAACGTATCATTGTATTTAGAGTTTTTGATAAAAGACATATTACTAAAAATATTTATAATATTATTAGTTTAATTTTATAAGAATATTATTTAGTAAATAAAATTTATCTATTGCTTTTGATAATGCTTATGCTAATACTACATCTATTAGATATTTATAAAATATTTATAAACCTAATTTTGATGGTAAATTTTGTCATATAAAATGTTCATGTCATATATTAAATTTATGTGTTTAAGATAGATTAAGATCTCTTGAAATTTTTCTTATCTTTATTAAAAAAAAAGTAATCTCTTATTTATGGGATCATTCACAAATAATAAAAAATATTAGGCTAGATTTTGTAGAGAAAATGAGAAAAGACAAAAAATATTCAATTTATAAATTATTAAATGAATCATTTCTTATAAACAATTTTTATGTTTTTTATAAATAATATTAATTCTATTATTTTATATCCACACTGAATTATTTGTGAAAAAAAATAAATTTATTAAAAGTATTTAATGATGCTACATATACATTGTCTGATATTTATTATCGTACGTTTTCATTATTTTTATTAAGAAGTATTAATATTGTAAATATTATGCAATAATATGAAAGTGATGAAGATTTTAAAGATACAATTTATATAATGAAAATAAAATGATGCAATTATTTTTGTGAAATTTATAACATTTATCTTGTAGCTATTATTTTTTATCTTATATAAATTAGATAAAGGGTACCTAGTTGACTGGGGCATAACCCTAGTTGACTGCTCTTAGTCGACTAGGCTTCTGAGTGTCAAACACTCAACCAGTCGACTGTCCAATATCCCAATCAACTGATAACTTCAACAATGAGGTTTAATCTCAAGTATGATCCTCTCATATTTGATAAACACCCTTAGCCTAGACCTAATCCTTCATCCCACTTCCATCAACCTCACGCCTCTCGAAACACTTGAGTGTATGACTCTTCATCCTTGCACTAGCTTTCAATTTCCTCCATCGACTATGTCATGCTAACCGGATTCCTTGCCAAGGTACATTTGGACTTATGCTGTCAAGACTCTATGCTTGAACTTTATGCTACCAAACATTGGACTTATGCTGCCAAGACTACATGCTTGGACTTTACGCCGCCAATATCACACCCTTGGACTTCCCAATTTCCAAGCATCCATACTTAGACTTTCACCGCCAAAGTTCACTTGGACTTTACACCACCAAGACTACACACTTGGACTTATGCCGCCAAGACTGTACCTTTGGACTTCCCTTGCCAAGTACTCATGACTTGGATTTTTCATTGCCAAGACCCATGCTTGGACTTTCCAATTGTCAAGTACCTATGACTTAGACTTTACCATTGCCAAGACTCATGCTTGGACTTTTCATGCTATGTACCCAAGACTTGGATTTCTCTCGAGTCCTACTCGAGGTAGGTCAACCTTGACTTGAGATCGATTGCTTCAACAATCTCCCCATAAAGCTATCTCCTCATATGGTCAAACTCATGTCAACCATATGATCAACGCATTGTCAAACAATGGTCAAACCATTGTCAAACATCAAAATACTACTCGAGTCAAACTCGAGTCTGGTCAATCGTGACCTAGCCCAATTGTACCAACAATCTCTCCCTTTTTGATATTTGATAACAACTTTAAGTTAGACTAACCAATAAGTTCAAACTTAACTCTTCTAATGTCAAAGCATAGTAAAGGTTTACCTAACTTAAACTTCACTTCTCCCCCCATTGACATGCATTAAAAAGATTCTCAAGGGTATCCATGTCTCATATCCCAATGAGATTTTACATTCTCCCCTTTGGTCCAAAAACATTTTGGATGCCTTCACTCTTCAAAGTGATAAGTCTCATATCACTAACTGAGAGGCAATCTATTAGTGCAGAGAGCATCATTCCTTAGTTTTGATGTATGAACCATAGTTAAAGTTAGAATTTACTTGTGTTCTGATATCAATGTTAAGTGTGTAGGCTTAACAGGAAGTCCTAGTAGGTCGTTTCGACAAGATACTAGATAAATGTCTTGACAGATCAGGAGGACTGGACACCAAGCAGAAGTCCAGATGGGTCGAGTGGACCGGACATTTGACATGAAAACCGATTGGGTCAGGAGACCAAATAATTGGCAAAAAGTCTAGTTGGGTCAGGTAGACTGAACAGCTGGTAGAAGCCCTGGTGGATCATATCGGATGTCAAGAATGGTAAGTCTGGCAGAGCAACCAACAGGTAAGCCTCGAGTGGAGAGGTGAGGCCGAGTCCTCTGTAGGGGGACAAAGCTAAGTGTCGATCCAACGGAGAGTCCGCGTGGAACTTAGAAGTCGAGATCGAGCAGTATTACTATTGTTATCATGTTTTATATTATCTTCTTGTGCTAATTTTGTTTTGCAAGGATTAGTCCAATGAATGGATTCAGTCGATTGGGTATGAGTCAGTCGATTGGATACCTAGTTGGCAGGATTAGCTGGTGATCAATCGAAGATCTGGTAGCACAGATGGAAAGAGTTTTAGTCAACTTGGGAGGTACAGTTGACTGGAAAGGCAAACTTTCCGATGCGGAGTCGAGTGACCTAGAGTTGACTGGGGCGTGTTCAGTCGACTGGAAGACCCGATGTACCATATCGACAGGCTGATGTGGAGTCGACTGGAGGGCATTCCAGTCGACTGGAAAAACTTTATAAAAGAAATGCTCGACCAGCTCCAAGAAGCACTCTGCTACCACGTCCAAGTGCTGCTACTATTTGTCTTCATCTACAAGAGCTTCATCCTTTCACGAAGACCTACTTCTGACACTCCATGCCTACTTCCATAGCTCCAAAAAGTGTCGCTATAATTTAGCTTTTAATACTTGTATTTACTTCGCTTTTTGTACTTAATTTCAAAAGAGAAGGTAGAATGTTGCCTATCTCTTATTCATTGTAAAAAGTGAATCCCTCCAAAGTCGAGAGTTCTCGAGTCGGAGGGCATTGTAGTGATTTCCCATCGAGGTAGCTCTCGAAAGAGCTACGAGCCTTGAAGTAGCAACCCGGCTAGGATTGTGAACCAAATAAATATTTTGTCTCTCCATTTTATTTATTCCACTGCATACTCTTACTTCTAATGATTTCAAAATAAGTTTTAAATTTCTAAAGAAAAAATTTGTAACCTCCGAGATTCACCCCCCTCTCTCGGAGCATTTCGATCCTACACAATCCTCACTTCTCCAAATTTCCCCCTTTGGTGAGCACAATGAGGGTTTCCAAACCCTTCATTTCTCCCTCTTTGAAGAAAATCTATCCATCATCCCTTGATGAATAGCCTCCCCCTAAAGGCTTACTTCTCATTGACAATTGCACTAACAATGCCCTTCGAGAGTTCTTAAGCCAATAGGAACACTAAACAATCAAAATTAAAGGTAAAGATTCAACATTGAACTTTCACCTCCCTTAACATTCGATACTCAACCCTAAACATCTCTCCTAATTATTTCAATGATTTTTTACCTTTCCAATGATTTCCAAAGTATATCTTAGGGTTAGGAGCAGTTAGGGTAGCCTAAACTTATTCATAAATGACTGAACAAATCTAGTTCAGCCAAAATCAGCTTCAGCAGTCGACTCGATCAAAAACCAGTCGACTGCCATCAACACCAGTCGACTGCCCTCAAGCGGCATTTAATTGATTTCTACAAATGTAGAAAATAGTTTTCAGAATTGGATTTTCAAAATTCATAAGTAAATAAATGTAATTTGAAAAATTATGAAAATTCATACGTACATTATTTATTAGGAATATAATGGGTGAAAAATAATTTTAAATTAAAATACTCATTAAATTATGAGATTGATACAATGTTCAAAACTATTGAAAACTTCAATTTTTTTGGCCTAACTTGTATCAACTTCATCAATGGTGATTGCTATCAAAAGATAGACTTTACCATGGTTTTTCAAAATGATTTTGAAATGATTTTAAAACCTTATTTTGAACCATGGTCTATGGACTAAATGCGCATGACTTGTACATTAGCTTTCCTCATGATTCATTAATGACATGTTATGAGTTTGAGTTCATCTAGATGCAACAACTATGCACCTTGAACTTAACTCATTTTTCTAACATCTCACATGTGTCTAGGGTGTATCAATATACACACATGTTAATTTAATGTGAGATGTGAATTTTGTTCTTCCTAGTCTAAAGTCTCATGCATTTTAACTAGGCAACTCTATTTGATTCCTTTATAATGGGACTTCAAATCATGTCATTGTCCTTAATTCAATTTTAATTGTCCTAAATGCATGAAATATGATTATGACATATATGATAGTATAAATTAAAGCATAACCAATAATCATGATGTCATGACATAAAAATGATCTAAATACAAACATGACATAAATAACCTAAGTATTATCATGACATTTTAAATAATCAATATGAAGCATGATGTCATGATATGACAAGACAAACAAAGCATGACAAATATATAAAATACCAAGATATAGAATACCCAAGTTTTAAATCAAATTGTCATTTTCTAAAGTTATATCAATTTTGCCTTAATATCAATTTTCTCTCAAGTGTGCCAAAAACTCAAAATGGTACACCTTTGACTCTAACCTAGTATGTGCCAATTTCGGTCAATTTTTCAACCTTTAAAATTTTATTGACACATCCTAAATTCCTTAGGATCACAATTCTTATCTCATTTCCAAGGTGTCACATAACCTTGAAAATGTCATAAAGTGCAACTTTTGCCATGGTTAGGTTAATTATCTTACTAATTTAAGTTAACATACCCTAACTCATTTAGTGTGAGGGAATCACGCTCTTAGAAATCGAAAACTTATTTGAGCTCATTGAGTTCACAAGGTACTCACTAGGGATAACCTCCCTTAGTACCTTCCTAATAACCCTCTTAGGCTTGAAAACCTTGGTCATTTGGGTCTTGGCTAGGTAAAATCTAGGGATGACTTCCCTTGTGACCTTGTTAGTGGTGTTTCTAGGTTTCTTTGAAACCTTGACCACTAGACACTTACCATGGTTAGCCTTAAGAATGACTTTCCTAGTAACCTTGGTTTTCCTAGACCAAGAGTTTGTTTCATAGTTAAATAGAACATTGTGATAGGTTTGTATGGTGTTCTTGGGCTTAGACTTGTGGCCCAAACCTTTCTTGCCCTCAACTAAATCTTTCCTACCAACACTTAAGTTTTGTCTATTAGACCCTTGAATTGAATTTTTCATCTTATAAAGGGTCTATTCGAATTTTTCAAGCTTTGACCTCAAAGTTTGATTTTCAATTTCTAATATCTCAAATTTTGATTTTTCATTAACTCTTGAGATATTCTTCTTCCTAGGCATATTAGTCCATTTAGGGTTGATGCATAGGTTTTGGGTTTCTACCTTCTTATCCTTAGGTAAGGTAGTCCTAGGGTTAACGATTCTAGATTTATCCTTAAGATTATCATGCTTAGCACCTAAACAAAAATATTTATTGCTATTAGCATGCTTTTTATGATAAATTACAATAAAATTCCTAGCATGCTTTTGATTGTTATGTTAGGACCTATGGCATCGCTAGAGGGGGGGGGGGGTGAATAGCAATCCGCGGTTCGATGGAATTTGTTCGTGTGCTTGCTACACAATGTTAGTATGCAGTGGAAATAATGAAATAAACAAACTAAACGCACAAGCATAATCACAACACCAAAATATAACATGGTTCGAAACCTTATGGTTCATACTCCACGGATTGAGCTCAAATGAGCTCTAGTAATGCAAACACATACCACTACTCAAATACTCTTTTTCGATAACACGTCAGAGGTGGAGAAACCTTATACAAATGAATACAAGAGCAATAAAAAAAAATATAAGCAAAATATAACTAAAATGTAAAGAACACTTTATAAACTAGGGTTTGAGCGTTTTGCTTGTTGATTGCTTGAACGAGCTTGAAGGACCCTGAAATGCACCTGCACTTCGCCTCCAAATCGCCTCAAGAAACCTCTCCAAGAACCAATGTCAAAATCTCCCACGAGCTGCTCCTTTTAACCTGCAACAAGCTAATTTTTCGCCTGGTAGTCGATTGCCATAAGGCCCTAGTCGACTGCCAATAGTATCATTGTGAGACAACGGCTTGATTCACGTTGAAAAAACTCCAACGGATCAATTGGCAGTTGACTGCCAACATCATCAATCGATCGCAACACCGTGAGCCGATCGCCTACTGCCATGAGCATTATGTACTCATAAACTCAACCGAATGATCGCCATACATGAGCCGATCGATTAGGCCATCACCATCGCCTAATGCCGGCAATGATCGCTAGGCCATTTTGTCGTAGATGAACCCTAGTTGACTCACGACAGTCGAATGGTCATAATCCCAGTCGACTGTTGAGTGTCGACTCGGTTGCCAAGTGTCAAAACACTTGACCAGTCGACTTGTTCATAACCCCAATCGACTGACAAATCTCAAACATGAGGTTTTAACCCAAGGATGGTGCCCCTATACTTGCTAGACCACCCTTAGCCTAGACCTAAGCCTTCTAGCTACCTCCATCAGTCTCATGCCTATCGGATCCCTCCAAGTTATCCATGACTTGTTCATCCATACGTTAGTCTTCAGGTGCTTCCATCGGCTCTTGTCATGTTAATGGTGTATACACCGCCAAGACACATTGGACTTACACTGCCAAGACTACGCTTGAACTTTACGTCGTCAACCATTGGACTTATGCTGCCAAGACTCCACCCTTTGACTTTACACTGCCAATATCAACCCTTGGACTTCCCAAATGTCAAGTACCCATGACTTGGACTTTCACCACCAAGACTACACTCTTGGACTTACGTGGCCAAGACTACACCCTTGGACTTTCCATGTCAATCCAATGTTGGACTTTCCAAGAGCAAAGTCAAGAAGAACCATTAACATCCGGAAGAGATGAAGAAGCTCAAAATTCCACCACCACCCTAGGTAACTCAAGCTTGGACTTTCCCATTGCCAAGTGTCCCACTTGGACTTCTCCATCATATGGTCAACCCCAAGTCAACCATATAATCAAACAATGGTCAAACCATCGTCAAACAGTCAATCATGATCTGGGTCGATTGTACCAACAATCTCCCCAACACATTGTCAAACATCAATGTCAAACATCAAAACACTACTCGAGTCAAACTTGAGTCCGGTCAATCATGACCTAGGTCGATTGCACCAATAATCTCTCCTTTTTTGATGTTTGACAAAAACTAAACACCTTTGAGTTAGGCCTAAACCCTAACTCAAATCTCCTTACCAATTGTCCCAAATTGGTAATCCCATAATTCTCCCGTGTCAATTCTCCCCCTTTTTGACATACATCAAAAAGGTTCTCTCCCCAAAGGTATCAATGTCTCATATCCCAATGAGATCTTACAATCTCTCTCTTGATCCAAAAACACCTAGGATGCCTTCACTCTTCCTAGTGATAAGTCACATATCACTCAAGAGAGGCAATCCTCACTTCTCCCAAATTCTCCCCCTCACAAGGAAGAAACACATCCATCATCCCATGATGGATACCTCCCCCTAAAGGCTTGATTCCCCTTGACCATTGCACCAACAATGTCCTTGGAGAGTCCCTAAGCTATAGGAACACTAAACCATCAAAATTAAGGTTAAAAGTTCAAACTTGAACTTTTACACACCTTAAAATTGATACAACACCCAAACACCTCTCCTAACCCATATCCAATGGATTTTCACCCTTTCTAATACTTTCCAAAGTATATCCTAAGGTTATGAGCAGTTAGGGTAACCTAACATAGCTGAAATTAGGCTAAACCAACCTTGTTTACCCGAAATCAGACTTGACAGTCGACTTCTAACAGTTATCAGTTGACTATCATTGACGCAGTCGACTGATAACTGCAAAATACAGTTTTCAGCTTTCAGAACGAATTTTGATAATACATAAGTAATTATACGTATTTTGAAAAATCATGAAACTTCATACGTATAATACTTATACCAAATACAATGGGTGAAAAATATTTAAAAAATAATTTATCCATAAAATAGTGAGTTTGATACAAAGTTCAAAAATGAGAAAAACTTCATTATTTTGAGCTCGCTTTGTATCAATATCATCAATGGTGATTGTTATCAAAAGATAGACTTCATCAAGATTTTTCAACATGATTTTGAAATAGTTTTAAAACCTTATATTGAACCATGGTCTATGGGCTTGATGCACATGACTTGTACATAAGTTTTCCTCATCATTCATCCATGGTATAAAAGTGAGTTTGAGTTCATCTAGATGCAAGAACATGCACCTTGAACTTAACTCATTTCTTAACATCTCATATATATCTAGGGTGTATCAATACATACACATATCAATGTGATGTGAGATGTGGGTTTTGTTCATCTTAATCTAGGGTCTCATGCATTTTCTAAGACAACACTACTTGATTCCCTTATACATGGGACTTCAAGTCATGTCAATTATCCTTAAATCAATTTTCATAAATGCATGAATGATCATGACATAAATGATAACATAAATAAGCATAGCCAATGATCATGATGTCATTGCATAAAGATGAAATCTAAGCATACATGACATTTAACCTAAATATTAATCATGACATTTTATATGATAAAAATAGATATAATGTCATGACATGACATATGACAAATCAATCATGACAAATAAAATGTAAAGGTATGATAATACCTAAGTTTTAATATTAATTACTATTTGTTATTATTTAGTCCATTTTTCCATATTATTACTTATCCCCCAAGTGTGTCAAAAATAAAAAATGGCACACCATGACTCTAAGACCTAATTGTGTCAATTTGATTAATTTTTCATAGTTCTCAAAATATATTGGTACATCCTAAAATCCTTTAGGATTGTGATCAAACCACATTTCTAAAGTATCACATTACCTTGAAAATAACCTAAAGTGTCACCTTTACCATGGTTAGGTTAACTACCTATCCATTTAAAGTTGACACACCCTAATTCATTTAGCGTGAATCGATCACGCTCCTAGGAACCCAAAATATATTGGAGCTCCTTGGGTTTACTAGGTTTTCCTTAGGAATAACTTCCCTAGATACCCTCCTAGGCTTAGAAGCATTGGTCATTTGGGTCTTACCTAGGTTAACTCTAGGGGTAACTCTCCTTGTAACCTTCTTAATGATTTTCCTAGGTTTTCTTGAAACCTTAGCCACTAAGCACCTACTTTGGTCAACCTTAGGGATGACTTCCCTATTGACTTTGGTTTTCCTAGACCTATATTGAGTTCCATAATCAAATGGAACATTGTGATAGGTCTTTTTGGAATTAAGCTTGCCCTTGGATGGTTCTTATTTCCTAGGCCTTTGACTTTGACTCCTAGACCCTAGGCTTTGACTATTTGACCCTTGCATTTGATTTTGCATTTTTCTAAGGGCCTTTTCTAATTTTTCAAGTCTTGACCTCAAGACTTGATTTTCCAACTCTAATTGCCTAATTTTTTATTTTTCATTTGGTCTTTGGGCATTACCATTTCCTCTAGGCATATGCTTACCCTTCTTAGGGTTAATGCCTAAATGGTCTTCTACCTTCTTAATAGTTTCCCTAGGTAGGATTATTCTAGGGACATTAGTCCCAAATTTCTCCTTAGTTCTAATATCGATATGTTTAGCACCTAGACAATAAAATCTATTATTTCTACTAGCATGCTTTTCATGATGAATTGCAAGTGAATTAATAACATGCTTTTGCCTATAACTTAAAGAAGATGCATTAATAAATTTTACCTTAGGATTTGCCTTAGAGGCTCCCCCTGCATGTGTAGCTCCTTCTTGTCTCTTCTTCTTCCCTCTAGAGCATTGACTCCTATAGTGTCTCGGTTGTTGGCATTTGAAACAAATGACATGCTCCTTGCTCTTCTTAGCGGGGACACTAACATCCTTGACTTTTTCGTTGACTTTTGGTGTCGGAGGAGCCTTTTTGACCTTCTTAGGGCACTTGCTCTTATAGTGCCTATATTCCCTACACTCAAAACACATGACATGATTTTTATTGTTTATTAATAGTCTTGAGTTACCTAGGTCATTGGTGGTGACCGGAGTGGGTTCTTCATCTCTCCCAGAGGTAGACGCCACTTCTTGATTTTGCTTCGGCTCCAGTGTGGATGGTCTCTCCTTCTCCTCAATCTTAGAGATGGAGACTTCCTCCAATTTTTCTTTGAATGTTAATGGCCTTTCAGCCTCTAATTCTTCCACCTTCTCTTCCTCCTTAGATATCGAATATTCCTCGACCTCCGAATCCTCACTTTCTTGTGAGGATGAACTTGCTTCTTCTTCTTCGAGCTCTATTTCCAATTGAGTTGATGATGGGTCTTCATGATATTTTGCCAATTTGCTCCATAGCTCCTTGGCGTCTTTACAATCTCTTATCTTGATCAAAATATCATTAGAAATTACACTAAGTAACATACCCATTACCTTATTATTGGTGTTGTAGTATCGGAGTTGTTCTTGGCTCCAATTCTTCTTCTTGATTTTTCTTCCTTCTTCATCTTTTGGAGTGTCTAAACCTACTATAACACTAATCCAATTATCAAAATCACACATAAGAAAATGCATCATCCTACCTTTCCAATATGCGAAGTCTTCGTGGTCGAAGGAAGGTGGAATGTTGATGTCGTCACCCAATATCTCATTGAGCTCCATCTCCTCTAGAGCTTTTGCTCCCTCAGATGTGAAGCCGGTGAAGAGCGACCCACTCTGATAACACTTGTTAGGACCTATGGCATCGCTAGAGGGGGGGGGGGGGTGAATAGCAATTCACGGTTCGATGGAATTCGTTCGTGTGCTTGCTGCACAATGTTAGTATGCAACGGAAATAATGAAATAAACAAACTAAACACACAATCACAATCACAACACCAAATATAACATAGTTCGGAACCTTATGGTTCCTACTCCACGGATTGAGCTCAAATGAGCTCTAGTGATGCAAACACACACCACTACTCAAATACTCCGTCTCGACAATACGTCGGAGGTGGAGAAACCTCATACAAATAAATACAAGAGCAATATAAAGAAATACAAGTAAAATACAACTGAAATGTAAAGAACACTTTACAAACTAGGGTTTGAGCACTTTGCTTGTTGGTTGCTTGAACGAGCTTGAAGGACCCTAAAATGCACTTGAACTTCGCCTCCAAATCACCTCAAGAAACCTCTCAAATAACCAATGTCGAAATCTCCCACGAGTTGCTCCTTTTAACTTGCAATGGGCTGATTTTCTACCTGGTAGTCGACTGCCATAAGACTCCAGTCGACTGCCAATAGTATCGTTGTGAGACAACCACTTGATCCACGCTAGAAAAACTCCAACGGATTAGTTGGTAGTCGACTGCCAACATCATCAGTCGATTGTCAATGCCATAACTAACTGTCCAGTTGTCTACCGAGCATTATGTGCTCAGAATAAACTCAATCGGGATCATTGTCATACATGGCGTCGATCGATCATTCATCGATCGCCTAATCGAGGAGTGGATCTAGGCCATTTTACCACAGTCGAACTCTAGTTGACTCACAACAGTCGACTGATCATAATCTCAATCGAGTGTCGGCTCGATTACTAAGTGTCAAAACACTTGACCAGTTGACTGGTTCATAACCCCAATCGACTGACAAATCTCAAACATGAGGTTTTAACCCAAGAATGGTGCCCCTATACTTGCTAGACCACCCTTAGCCTAGACCTAAGCCTTCTAACCACCTCCATCAACCTCACGTCTATCGGATCCCTCCAAGTCATCCATACGCTAGCCTTCAGGTGGTTCCATCGACTATTATCATGCTAACGGTGTCTACACTGCCAAGGCACATTGGACATACACTACCAAGACCACGCTTGGACTTTACGTCGCCAACCATTGGACTTATGCTACCAAGACTTCTCCCTTGGACTTTACGCCGCTAATATCACTCCTTGGACTTCCTAAATGCCAAGTACCCATGACTTGAAGTTTCACCGCCAAGACTACACCCTTGGACTTTCCATGTCAACCCAATGTTGGACTTTCCAAGAGCAAAGTCAAGAAGAACCATCAACATCCGGAAGAGATGAAGAAGCTCAAAATTCCACTACCACCCTAGGTAACTCAAGCTTGGACTTTTCCATTGCCAAGTGTCCCACTTGGACTTCTCCATTATATGGTCAACTGCAAGTCAACCATATAGTCAAACAATGGTCAAACCATCATCAAATAGTTAATCATGACCTGGATCGATTGCACCAACAATCTCCCCAACACATTGTCAAACATCAATGTCAAACATCAAAATACTACTCGAGTCCGGTCAATTATGACCTGAGTCGTTTGCACCAACATGTTACGCAAATAAGGAGCATTATTAAATGATATTTTAGGGTTTGTCTTAGCTCCCCCTACACTTGAACTCCCTCCTTTGTCCTTCTTAGGTTGTCTTCCCTTGGGGCATTGGCTTCTATAGTGACCCCGTTGTTGACATTTGAAGCACTTCACATGCTCCTTGCTCTTCCTAATGGGAACTCTGGTCTCCTTGGTCTTTGGCACCATTTGTGTCGTCTTCTTGACCCGCTTTGGACACTTACTCCTGTAATGTCCATTTTCTTTACATTCAAAATACATAATATGATTTTTATCTTTATTTATTGTGCTTGAGTTACCTAGGTTGGAATTTTGAATTTGTTCTTCATCTCTCCCAGATGTTGAAGCTTCTTCTTACTCCTCCTCTAGCGTAGAAGGTCTCTCCTCCCCTTCAATCATAGAGGTGAAGACTTCCTTCAATTCTTCTATCTTTTCCTCGGATGTTGAGCATCTCTCAACTTCCGATTCCCCAAGCTCTTGGGATGATGATGTACTCTCTTCTTCTTCGGGTTCCTTCTCTACTTGGGTCGGTGAAGGGTTCTTATGGAGTTTGGATAGCTTACTCCATAAATCCTTGGCATCTTGATATTGACCTATCCTACATAATAGGTCATTAGTAATTAAATCAACCAAGAAATTTATTACCTTCTTATTTTTCTCAAATTTTTGGAGTTGTTCCTCGGTCCATTTCTTCATCTTGAGGAATCCTCCCTTTAACCCTCTTAGATATTCGAATCCTTCCATCAAAATGAACCAATCTTCGATGTTCATCATGAGAAAGGTTTCTATACTCTCCTTCCATTAGTCAAAACCTCCAATTCCGTAAAATCTATAGGGCGGTGGAGTATTGATGTCATGGCCTAGTCCAAGATTTGGCAACTCCATCCTCCTCTTCAACCTCTAGCATTTTGCTCTCTTGGCAGTTAGTCCCGTAGAAGAGCTCCTAGCTCTGATAACAATTGTAGGGACTTATGTGGTCGCACTAGAGGGGGTGAATAGCGTTTTCAATTTCGCCATTCGTTCACATGCTCGTCTACAAGTTTGTTAGTATGCAGAGGAAACAAATAGAAATGAAATACAAAACAAACTCAAGCACAATCAAACACAATGATTTAATGTGGTTCGGGACTAGGGTTCATACTCCACGAGGCGAACTCAATAACGAGCTTTAGTGATGCACACCACCACTAATAAACTCCTTCATACACACCAGAGATGGAGAAACCTCTTACAACAATAAGAATGAAATACAAGAAAATATAAAGGAAATACAACAACAATATAAAGAACATTTTACAAGAACTTGAATGCTTTTCTTGCTTGATGGTTGCTTTGAAAGACTCTTGAAGATCTGGAATGAAATATAATTCCTCCCCAAAATTGCCCTAAAAATCGGTGTGAAATCCTCCATCTCGAGCTCATTTTATAACCTGTATCGGGTTGATTTTGCACCTAGAAATTGATTGCCAAAAGACACCAGTCGACTGCTCTGGGTCGATGGCACTCGACTGATGCTCGACCGGTGTTCGACTATTTGGTTTCTGACTCAGCAGTCGACTGCTGCACCATCAGTCGACTGCCAAGGGATGACAATTGACTGATCAAGGTGGTGTGGGCACAGAAGGTTAGAAAGTCAACTGATTGCCTGGATCACTCGATTGATGGCTAGATCAGTCGACTGATGGAGGAGCCGTTGGATTGCAACGGTCATGACTCAGTCAGGTCAAAAGCCATTGGAATAGTCAGCAGTCGACTGATGCATGGATCAGTCTATTGTCGCCTGTCAAACGGGAAGAAACCCTTCTTCCCTATAAAAAGAAGGGTTGGGTGGCTTTGGGAGGCTAATGCTTAACTCCTAAACATACTCCCAAGTGTCCTAAACATTTTATATTCCTCTTACTTGTTCTTATCTCAATTCTATTGTAAGAAGGAGAGATTGTATAAGATAGTTTACCTCCACATTGAAGGAGGGATTAGTGCTTTGGTTGAGGGAGTGATTCGCCATATGAATCATTCGTGGACTAGAGGCAAAGGTCGTGAACCACATTACATCTCGGCGTTAGCGTTTGCTCTTCTTTACTTATTGCTTTGTCTTAATTGTTTTTATTTAGCTTCTATTTCCACTGCGCTAATCACTTTCGTAGACAATTAAGCGATCAAATTCCACCAAGCACATCGTAGGCTATCCAACCCCCCTTCTAGTCATGCCACGATCCTTCAACAAGTGGTATCAGAGCGAGGAGCTTGTCGATGGACTCATCGCCAAAACAAGAACGACAATGAAATGGATGGCTCAAACATCCATCCGCTTAAATTCGAAGGAGAATTCGCTTGGTGGAAAAAGCGAATGGAGATATTTTTCGAGATCGATTTTGATATTATGTTTATCATGAAAAACGGTTTCGAAGTGCCTAGGGATGAAGAAGGGGAGCCATTAGAAAAATCGAGATGGACCAAGAAGCAAAGAGAGGAGCACTTAGCAAATTTGAAAGCCAAACATCATTTATTCAACGTGCTATCTCAACAAGAAATCAACCGAATTGGCAAGTGCTCTAGTGCCAAGGAGATGTGGGAGAAGCTAGTGGAGCTTCATGAAGACACATCCGAAGCCAAGCTAACAAGAAGGGACCTCCTCCGCTCTCAATTAAGGAATATCAAATTAGATAAGGAGGAAAAGGTATTATCACTACACTCTAGATTTAAAGAGATAATAAATGGTTTATCAAGTGTAGGTGAAAAGCTCTCCAACCGGGACATGATAATGAAAGCCATAGATGTTTTTCACCGGTCATCAAAGTAGAGCTCAATGGTGGACTCCTTCTACATATCAAAGAATCTAGAGGTAAGTACTCTAGAAGAATTTTTCTCTACCATGAAATTACATGAAACTAGGCTTGAAGGCATAATTGAAGAACCAAACACAAAGTCAAGGGGAGTAGCACTAATAACTGACAAAGGGAAGAAGAAGAAGGAGACTCCACCATCCTCATCAGAAGATGAATCTTCCTCCTACATGAATAGCAATGAAGAAGCATATATAGTAAGGAAGGTAAGACGTGCATTAAAAAATTTTAAGTTTAACAAATCTAATGATAGGAGGAGAAGAAGAAAGGTAATATGCTATAATTGCCAAGGAGAGAGACACATGAGGGATGAGTGTCCCTTGTTGAACAAAGTAAAAGAAGATAAGAAGAAAGATAAGAAGAAAGCGAAGAAGAAGGATGAAAAGAAGTCAAAAGAAAAGGGAAAGGGAAAAGTGAACTTAAAAGTCACATGGGATGACCCATCCTCATCGGAGGAAGAAGAAACATTCACAAGCCTCGCACTAATGGAGATAGATGACTTGGACTCTATCTCATCCGAACAAGAAGGAAGCACAAGTGAGGAGGAGAACTCAAGTGTAGGGGGAGCATCCTCATCGAATTCAGAACAAGAAGATTGGGTAAGTGAGATAACAAATCTCCCTCCCAAAAAGATTATTTCAATGATTTCAAGTCTGATTAGAGATTTATTTAGGAGTAAGAAGAAAAATAAATGCATGCTTGATGATATTAGGAAGCTAGAAGAAAAACTTGAAAAAGTATGTTCACATGATGATTGTATTTCTTCTAATATTAATGATGCATGTATTAAAGAAAACAAGGTTTTAAGGGAAAAGGTAGACTTTTTCACTAAGGTCCTAGAGAAATTTACAATTGGCTCTAATACCCTAAATATGATCATTGGGAGCCAAAGGGCTAGTTTCAACAAGAAAGGCCTAGGTTACAAAGGATCCAAAAATGAGAAAGTCTACGATTGTTTAATAGCTAGGGGACAAATAAAAACTGCAATGGTAACTAGGAAATGGATCCCAAAGGAATACTTGGTGAACCCAATCAGAAATAATTTATATTGGGATCCCAAGTCCATCCTTAGAGGTTAGAGAAACCTAGGATAGTCAACCATAAGTGGATTTATTTCATATCATGATTATTTGGTTGACTTATAATGATGAGGGTGTTAGTTTTTGACTTATGATGATGGGGGTGATACATGATGAGTAATGATTTTAGGATAATTTTTTATTTATGATCATGATATGCAATTATGATAATGTTTATTTTTATGATCTTGATGGGTATTTCTTTTGTATGATATATACTTAACCTTGATAGAAATTGACATAAAATTGATGGTTAAATATAATACCTTAGGTACATCTCACACTCACCATAAGGCTAACTTGACTGAAAACATAGCAATGGGTGAGATGTTAGGATGATACAAATGTTTCACTAATGCTTATGGCATTTAGATGGGTCACTTAGAGTATCATGATATAATAATCATAGACCAATCATGGGGAAAGCTTGTGTTTAATTCATAGATATTTTACCCAAAGATTATGGTTGGATATTTTAAATGTTTTAAAATAATTTTATTTTTTTTTCAAACAGTGAATTGATGCTTTAAAATAACTCAAGGCAAAACTATATCTTAAAGTTGATACAAAATTGAGACATTTTATAACTTTTGAGTTTTTGCCTAATTTTTGAAAATAGAATGAATTTTCCTGAAAAAAAATCATTTTTCTTTGATAAAGGGACTTATGAGAAATGTGTTCCCCAAATTTCATGATTTTTTGAATTTTTTATAATTTTTAATGTATTTCTGAACTTGGGTTCGGAAATTAGAAAAAGCTGAAATTCAGTTGTCAATCGACTGGTAGTCTGAACCAGTCGATTGATGGAACTGTGCACAAGCACAACAACCTGATTTTTGGGTTTTTCAGGCAGACTTTGATATTTCTCTTCCTTTAGACTTTGTTACCACGTTATATAACATGTGTGTATTGTTTTTGATGGTGTCAAAGGGGGAGAAATGGTAGAGTTTAAGTTAATCATGCTAAGGGGGAGAATTAGCATGTGTTAAGGGGGAGTTGCATGTATTAAGGGGGAGTGTTTTGATACTCATATTATATTTACATGTTTTCCTACCTTATGTATTTTGTTAATGTTTTACTTAACTTAAACATGTTGCCACACATCAAAAAGGGAGAGATTGTTAGGGCAATCAACCCAAGTATGGTTTGGTTTTAATGTGTGTGGCAAAGATTTAAGTTAGGATGTTTATGATGATTTGATATGTGTGTTTAAGTTATGTAGGACTTAGTAAATCACACATGGGTTAGCTTGATGTTGGCATTGGTGGGTTCACCATCTCATAACTCGGGTCCTTGAGTCAGTGAAGGATGACATTGCGGAAGTCGTGCGCTTGGTGCATCCGAGGGACCACCGGACGAGGAGCATTGGAGTGAAGTCATATGAAGCATACTTCAGGGTGAGACGTGAAGGATGACATTACGAAAGTCGTGCGCTTGGTGCATCCGAGGAACGTGGCCGGACGAAGAGAGCTTCGGTGAAGGACTCCAAGGGAGATGAGAGATTGATCGATTGTAATGGTAGCTCATAGGTGAACTTGGCCGAATGGCTAAGTCAAGAGTCGGATGTTCAAACTTAGGTTTGAGGTTTACCCGACGTTTGGTTAAATCAGATGCTCAAACAAATAGTTTGTTTGAGGTTTTACCCGACACTAGTCGACTGCTATAGATAGCAGTTGACTGCTCTAGGTCGATGACACTCAACTGGTGCTCGACCGGTGTTAGACTGTTTGGTTTCTGGCCCAGCAGTCGACTGATAGGGTTTGACAGTCGACTACCAAGGGATGGCAGTCGACTGATTAAGGTGGTCACGGGCACAGAAGGTTTGAAAGTTGACTGATTGATTGGATCACTCGACTGATGGCTAGATCAATCGAATGATGTGTTGATCAGTCGACTGATGAAGGAGTCGTTGGACTGCAACGGTCGTGACTCAATCAGGTCAGAAGTTGTTGGAACCATCAGCAGTCGACTGATGCATGGATCAGTCGACTGCCGCCTACCCAACGGGAAAAAACCCTTCTTCCTTATAAAAAGAAGGGTTGGGTGACTTTGGGAGACTAATGCTTAACTCCTAAACATACTCTCAAGTGCTCTAAACGTTTTTTACTCCTCTTACTTGTTCTTATCTCAATTCTATTGTAAGAAGGAGAGATTGTGTAAGAAGGTTTATCTCCACCTTGAAGGAGAGATTAGTGCTTTGGTTGAGGGAGTGATTCGCCATACGAATCGTCCGTGGACTAGCGGCAAAGGTCGTGAACTACGTTACATCTCGGCATTAGCGTTTTCTCTTCTTTACTTATTGCTTTATCTTAATTATTTTTGTTTAGCTTCTATTTCTGCTGCGCTAATCACTTTCGTAGACAATTAAGCGATTGAATTCCATCGAGCACATCATAGGCTATCCAACCCCCCTTTCTAGTGGGCCACGATCCTCCAACAATTACCTTTACCTTACTCTTTGTAAAAAATGAACACCGTCCGAGTTCGAGAGTTTTGAATCGGAAGGTCTTTTAGTAGATTTCCCATCGAGGTAGCTCTCGGAGAACTATGGACCTTGGAGTAGCAACTCGACTCGGGTTGTGAACCAAGTAAAAAAAACTTATACATTCATTTTAATTTGTATTTATTTTCCGTTGTAAATAACTTTTATATTTCGAAAAGATAAAAAATAGTTTTCAAACTTTAAAAAAAAAATTATAGTTTTCGAGATTCACCCCCTCTCTCGGGAACTCTCGATCATACACATATGATTGAATCACATTGCGAAACTTCTCACTAACTGACATGAAAAAGGGTTTCAACATGATGGAGTGGGAGGATGGAAGAAGGTCGAGGAAGGATAGGGACCCTAAACCCAGGAGGAACCTCTTATGTTACTTGACGAGTCTTATGAGAGTATCTCAAAATATTTTACACACCTTGAGCCACACTTTGAAGAGTTTTACAAGGTTATTGACACTCGACTTAAGGAGCTCGGTATAGAACACTCCACTTATGACTCTCGAATAGCCCAAATGCAATCTCAATTCTAAACTTGTAACAAACGTTAGCTCGACATGTACGAGACGCTACGAACTTTAACTCAAGGTTAACAACTGCCACCAAGTCCACCTCCTCCATCATCTCAGGCTCCAACTGATGATGTTGATGTCGAATGATAATTTAGTGTTTTGTTATATAATTACACTTTGTTTGATGCATTTTGTATAAGACTATTATTAAATGAATATAGTTATGTGCAATACAATTAAAAATTTTGTTAGTACAAATAAGATTCATATATCTCCACAATGGTATGATATTGTTCACTTTGGATTTAAGCCTTCATGGTTTTATTTTTAGGTTATACCTAAAAGGTCTCATACCAATGGAGATATCTTTTCATCTTATAAACACATGATCTTTTTCATGTCTTACAGGATCACATTGGACCTCCCCCCTCTCAAGTATATCCATTATCAAAGAACTTCCTCTGTTTGATATTCAATCTTTCACCTACCAGGTCTTCCTGCAAATTGTTTGATCCTCCTGATCCAGCTGAACTTCCTGTCAGTTGTCCGATCCTTCTGACCAACTGGACTTTCTGCTAGTTGTCCAGTCCACCTGACCTAACTGGACTTTCTGCCTAATGTATGCTTCTCTTGATTTGGACATTGGAGTCCCACTTCTTTCATTCGAAGTGCATAGTTTGACATGGTCCATGACTCTGATACCAATTGTTGGTGCAAATAAAATTCATATATCTCCACAATAGTATGATATTATTCACTTTGGATTTAGGCCCTCATGGTTTTATTTTTGGATTTTATCCAAAAGGTCTCACCAATGAAGATATCTTTTCATCTTATAAGCACATGATCTTTTCCATATTTTACTAATGTGAAATTTTAATTGTATTCTCAATACTCCCGATAGTTTTGATTAAATTATATATCATTTTGATGTTGTTGTTCAATTGTGACTTGTGAGTTTGAATATATGCATGATTTGTATGTCTCTTTTTGTGTGAAGTAAATGATTATAGCATAGAGTTTTGTGTTTGCTCTTTTTTTTTTCTTTTTTTAGTTGACATCGGATATTTAGGTCTTAACTCCGACTCATTCTAAAGGTGACTGGTCCAGTCCTACGAAAGTCTTCCACCCGCCACCATTGCTCTCCTTTTTTAATATTTGTCAAAGGGAAGATATAAATAATTTAAATTTGTGTGATAATATTGTATGATATAATTATATAATATTAAAAATGTTGTTAAAAAATCTAGACTTAAATAGATTGTTAAACTTAAAAACTAAAAAGATTATTACTTTGTTAGAAAATATTATGGCGTTGCATGATATAATTATATATTATTAAAAATGTTGTTAAAAAATTTAAACTTAAATAGATCAAAGTTAAAAAAAAATAAATAAAAAGATGATTGCTTTATTAAAAATATTATAAAATTTTGATATATATCAATTGTCTGATATTAATATCAATCAAATAACATTTTCAATCAACTGATAATCAACTAATTAAATATATAATATTTTTAATCGATTATCCAACTCAATTGATTATCAATAATATTATTCATCATCGATTGATTTTTTAAAAATTATTATTTTTTAATTTTTTTAATCGAAATAATGAATTTGATTTCAATATTTTATTGAAAAATTTGACCGATTTAATTATATATATATATATATATATATTAAATAATTTATTCAATTTCGATTTAATCCATATTAAAAATCAATTGCACAACCTAGAATTCAAATAATTATAACTTCCTCCGCCAACTTTGTGCATCTTTAATTTTCACTTTAAAAAAATCAAAATTACACTTGGCTCTCAAGTATAAATTGTTATATGTTCTAAATTATCTTTAACATGTAAAAAAAAAAGTCGGTCGGCAGTCATTTTATCATTGAACTCCCTGTCATCTTCAACGTGTTAAAAACAAATAATAATTTTTAGCTACTTATAAGACTGGCAACAAATGAAATATGTAAAACTTCAACTTCTGTACCATACCAAAGAATGCCTGCAACTCCTGATTGATGAACTAGCCATGCCACCCCAATTGTTGGAATGGAACATTCTGCTCGAGGAGGGCGAAGCATCATCAAAGGCCCTGCAAAGATTTCTCACTACAGCAAAAACAATAATTTTAACAACTACAGTCGCATACTTGGCAAAACAAAGTTATCCACTGTCCAGTTGACCAAGACAATCACAAAAAATATAAGATCTTAACTTCCAAAAGTCCTGAAAGAAGCCAACTCACCTTTTGTGGGACCGAAGACCTTCAGTTGAGATCATATTTATATGAGAAACTGAATCGCAAGTTTAACAAAAATATATTCTTTACATTACTAAGAGATAGAACTACTTTTGCATCATCTCCGGGACGAACAGGAATGTGGTTTTCTTTTCTAAACAAAAGATGCTTGACAGATAACTAGCCTTGACTGACCATTTTCAGGTTCTGTTGGAATGCAAGACAGATAAACCTCCAGGTATTCAATCCAAATTGAGTGGGGCATCGGCGATGGCCTCTATATCCTTCTTGCTCTTAACCAAACATCGTTTCATTGTTTCTGAATCAAGCTTAGGCAGGTCTCCTGCAATTGCCATGTATCCATAAAGAGAAGGGAATTTCTTAAAGCAAGCTTCCCCTTCACTGGTTGGGTTATTTTTGTTGGTAGGCCCCTGAAGAAATTCTTGTCTGCCACGATGATTTTCTGCAAATTGTTTGTGAAGCCTCTCTGCTTCTTGCAGCCCGGAAAAAGTTGGGAAGAACTTGATGGAGAACACACTTTGATTGGATGGGTTCCCTTTACAAATTGTTGTTTTTGCTACCTCAAACCCCAACTCTGTAATTCACAGACCACAAGTATTAAACGCTACAAAAAGACTAAAGGCTTTTCCAGCATCGACAAAAACTAAAATAAATGGTGCATGTAACAAGAGTATTTCTTTATTTTTCATGTAACGCCATGTTTGGTGTTTTTCCATCACAATGGATGATGCCTTTAGTCTATATCTAGATGGTTTCCATTGTTTATTTATAAGAGAATCTAATGCATAATCAAATAACTTTTTTTGAACAAGAACTTTCAGTCTCGATAGAAAACTTGCATGCATTCATAATTAACATTTTGATCTCTAGCTAAAGCGGTAGCAATATCCAGCTTTAAGATAAGTTTTGGAAAAATAGATTTATAAAACTAACCTCTAAGTATTTCCTGTATCCCTTCCATAGATAGGACATTATTCTTGTTATTGAGGGCCTTTTTCTCAGTGGAGTTGTTATGGAAAATAACAACTGGAGGCCAGAGTATGAGGTCCTCTTTCAGATTCTTAGCTTCAGGAGCAGCGGCAGACTGATAAGTTCTTGCTTGATCAGGAGCCACAAGCCAATTCCATCCCATAAGAAGACAAAGTGCTTTGTGAAGACCCAAATGTTCTGTCTTTACACCCACCTTGCCAGAGTGATAAAGGTGACTCACCAAGCTGTGTGTGTCAGGAAACTTCTCCGTCGTACTGGATGAAAAGGAGAATAAAGGAAAATTGTTAAAGGTAATACAACAAATAGGTTTTAGCATATTCCCTATCCACCTGAACAATGGAAAAAATTCCTAAATTCTGATCTTGTAGTGTTCTCTCCACATCATGTTGCTAATGGCATTTGTTGTGTGACTACTGCCGTCCAGACATTGAATGAAATGCTTGTACTAGAATAGAACAATTATATTATATATGCAGCGTAACCACACCAAAAGGTCAGATCCATCTGAACAGAGCTAGTTCCATAATTTGTACCCCCAATAAGTAAACAAATAATTACTGACAGTGTAAAAATCCTAGCATCATGATTATCGACAACAACATGCAGAAAATCTCAATGAATCTACCGTTACAATAAAACAAATTGACGAAACTGTTGAATCCCAGGTGTAGAGTTAAAATCTGTCCCAACTACTTGGTGTCATCTTCACGTATCTTCTCCAGTCATTTAGATTTGTCAAGGCTGACTTACCAATGGAACAAAAAGGCCAAAAAGACGGTCAGATGAAATCATAGAATGAATAGAAAACAAAATCCTGAACTTTAACACCAAACCAAACTCAACGAGATAAGCTGTCCCAATTATTATGCAGCAATCCAAAGTTGACCTTGTAACCCATAATCTCACTATTCAATTCCCTTGTGCAGGATAGAAAGATGAAATTTTACAACCAATACGGACATATGATTTTTTATCGTACCAAAAAGTATCACATTAATAACAACCAGAATTTTATATGGCATCAGGAGGCCAATATCTCATCATGGTGGAATTGTATCATTGGAAAGACAATGTTGTGAAACTACATGGAATTCAACATCTACCTTACCAGTTTGTTTAGAGTGTGAAGTCCAGATTCATGGTGTTAAGAATTTTCTGGAACAGCAGAAGTAAATCATGTTATTGATACACCAATCTGAAAGAAGAGAACAAATTTGTGCTCATATTTGGGTGACGAATGTCCAACTTATAGCTGCCTAACTACTTGCTATCCTATCTAGTGACTTGGACAAACATAACGATAAGAACTCCAGAAAACTTACACTGCTATAGACAAGTAGCAAGACTGATCAGCCACTACCATCAACATAATTCCAATTCACCACAACCAATCTCCACAAGACAAAACTTTGTTTAACTCATATTGTGCTAATAACAACCAAACTCCTAAGGAAAATCATTTGTCACGAAAAGCCATCTTTCTTTTTTAGTGGATGGCATTACCTAGATCCAATAGGTGATATCATTTTTTTCGGCTTCCCTCCAACTAAAACAAATTAGTTCATACTGCAAAACTTTAATCCTTATCAAATAGCAGGATAAGGTAACAGTATGCTTATTGCGCATACTAACTCCATTCAGTTGCAAGAAAGGTATTTAAGTTAATGGTACTAATGTTGGAAAGCAATTGATGGTATGCCAATCAAGTACTTCTTAGTCAAAGTTGGACCAAGCATTCAACTTCCAGTAGGCTACCACAAATTAAGAAGACAGACCTGCCACATACGGAGCAAAGATGGCCCTCATTTCCTTGCTCACGATATCTCTTAAGTTGCTGCATATCCTCATTCAGCAACTTTAGAAATCGAAGAAAGGACTTGTGGACTTGCTGCTTAAATTCTTCAGAACCTGCAACTGGATCCCTCTTTGTTTGTGTCCTAGTATCATTAGAAACATATCTATCACGAGCAGGACCCTCATGCCGCTCTTCTAGGTCCTTCTTGTAAGATTTGTGGGATTTGAAAAATTCCTTTCTTCTCTCAGAATTATATGAGCCATGAACTTCTGATGGACCAGGCCTAAGTCGTTTTTTAATGTTTGTGCCATGTCCATGTTCAGGGTGTCTGATAGTTTCTTCAGCAGGCAGCCAAGCATCAGATCTAGACACTCTATGAGAAACTGTTTTATATTTGCTATGCCCAGTAGCCATGCGCTTGGATTGTATTACCTCTTGTTGTTCATTCCTTCTCTCCAACCATATGTTACCAGTAGCACCTGCTGAGGAAATTGATCTAAAGGCAGTTCGATCATTGGAAACAAGGTTTCTTTGATTAGGTTCATTTATGTAACCATCAGAAACATACTGTTTTCTAGTTATTCTTTCAGATGGCAATTCATAAAGATCATCCATATCAGCTTCCCTCTGTGGTGATCTGATAACCTGTCCATAAACATTCACTCGATGACCATAATAAGTAGGACTAGTAGGTCTTTCATTGTAACTAGTAGGACCAGCAACAGACCTTAAAGCACATGTTTCTTCAACAGTAGCTAATTCATGAACTCGTGATGGTTTTATTTTGTATCCAGTATGCCCACTAGATGAACCTTCAAAAAAGTCAGCCTTAATGTTCTTAACCTCATGATACTCCAACTCTGCATCTTCGTGTAAATAATATTGTTTATCCCAATGGCCACTTTCACTTGTAACATTTCTTGAAGCATCCAATTCTCCAATCCTACCTCCTTCAAGATCCCTGAAAGATGAGCCTACTTTGTCCTGATGGTCACTGCGAGACCTCCATGGTATTTTTTCATAAATCTCATCTGAAACAAGAAATCTACGATTACTTTGCTCTCTCTGGCTAAATCCGTCATGCTCAAAGTACTGAGGATCCATTCGAACTGGACTATGTGGGCTCCTTCTTGGTGGTTCAGAAATCTGCATTTGAAAATACCCAATCCTGTCAAAAGTGTCATTTATATACTTGTTTGAACCATCTCTTAAGTAACCATCTGAAGGCTGGCGAAGGTGATCATCATACAAGCTCAACATATCATTTTTTGAAAGATTGGATGATGAGGCGCCACCATAGGACCTCAACGATGGAGTTGTTGCAAAAGATGCATCACTAGTATACGCTTTCACTCCATGTCTCTCATCAAATGGATTTCTCAGTCGATCGTGATAGTCACGGAACCCCACATCTAATGGAACTCTGTTTCTTCCTGTGTTCTCTTGCTTGAGCAAAGCGGCTTCAGTTGAGAAATTCGCATCTTCTGGCAATGAGTAGAAAGTTTGGGGTGATCCATCATCCCAAATAAGCCGCTTTTGATACAGCATGCTCTGGGTCTCAAGACCCAAATGTGAAGCCCCTGGAAGACCATTGCCATTCAGGAGATAATCTTCATCTTCAATCATGTGAGACATTTTTGAGTTAGAGGACAGCTCTGGTTTCAAATTGGAGTCATTTGACAGCATAAATCTGCGTGGTAGTTCATGACCTTCCCGTTGATTGGGTGAGTGCAAGTAGCGACGATGGGGAGTTGATGTGGGGTCATTATGGAGCTGCTTCCCATAATCAGATCGCCTAGAGGTGTAGTCCCTGCGATCTGTGGAAGTGCTCCGGCGGATGGGTGAGCGAGGAGGCCTATCCCTGCTCGAAGGGCTTAAGCTGATGTGATGGGGTCGACGTCTGAACTGCTCATGACGCCAATCAGATCTATGGTCCTTCAAGTTGCCGCCTTCGTTGGCAGCAGTATGCGACATGTCCCGTCCGCCTCGTCCGCCTCTAGCAGGCACTCCGCGGCGCATCTTCAGAGGAGAATGCAAGAGCAGTAGGCAAAAAGGACCGAAAAACACTCGCGCCGTGGCCAAAACCGATCCTTTTCTCGATCAGGCAGCGAAATCCACCGGAAGAATTATTGTAGATCGGGAGATAACACTTGGGAAGGGAAAATCACAGGACACGAATGAACTCAAGGACTACATTGAAAAAAATTGAGAAAGAATGTCGAAACCGTGTAGCCATGTTGGAAACCTAACCCACCATAACCCTAAATTAATCGAGACAGGAGGATTCTTGGCACCAGAATGGATCAAGGGTTTTTCGGATTCTGACCTTGGACGTGGAGATCCCAAGCGCCATGTCGGAAGCCTCGACAACCACCACCGGCGGCGGTCCAGGTGCTCCTCAGTCCTCACTGTTCGCGGGGTCGCTTCGGCTCTGGCGCAGCTTTAATCAAAGACCGCCGAGAAGCTAGACGGTACCGCTAATGCTATACCCATTTTATAGTCTTGGTGGTTTAACACAACCACACCCGTCCTCTTTGTATTTCCAAATACACTCCTCCAAAATATTTGTTCATTTTTTTTAATGAAATGATGAAACTTTTTTTTTTTTTTTAATATTTTTAATATGACTATTCTATAAGGGGATGATTAAGTTCTACAAGGTTTTTCATCGATAAATTCGAATAGTATTATACTCATTTTATAGTCTTAGCGGTTTAACACAATCACACTTCCTCTATGTATTTTCAAATACACACCTTCAAAATATTTATTCAATTTTTTTAATGAAATGATGAACTTTAAAAAAAAAAAAAATTGACCGGACTATTCTTTCAGGGGATTATTCAATCCTATAGAAATTTTTCTTCGACGATTATCCGAATAAATTCAAATAGTATTATGCTCATTTTATAGTACAGGTGGTTTAACACAACCGCATCCATCCTCTTTGTATTTTCAAATACACCCTTTCAAAATATTTGTTCAATTTTTTTAATGAAATTATGACTGAATAGTATTATACTCATTTTATAGTCTTAGCGGTTTAACACAATCACACTTCCTCTATGTATTTTCAAATACACACCTTCAAAATATTTATTCAAAATGAAATGATCGCTTGACCGGACTATTCTTTCAGGGGATTATTCAATCCTATAGAAATTTTTCTTCGACGATTATCCGAATAAATTCAAATAGTATTATGCTCATTTTATAGTACAGGTGGTTTAACACAACCGCATCCATCCTCTTTGTATTTTCAAATACACCCTTTCAAAATATTTGTTCAATTTTTTTAATGAAATTATGAAACTTTCTTTTAAATATTTTTGACCTGATTTTTCTTTGAGGGGATCATTCAATCTCCGGAGACTCCAACTCAAAATTTTTTAAAAAACAACCTCCGAGAAAAATTTAACTTCATGATATATTACTTTACTATTTTACCATCTGCACCATATCTAGGGGCAATTTTTTTCTTTGTTGTTATCACATCCAACGGATTGTTTTTCTACTCTATATTTATTTAAATCACATTTATTAATTTTAAAATTTTCCAACATTTTTCCCAAGATCTTAAATTCTTGTCTATTTTTTCCTTACATCTTAAATTTTTGCCTATTTTTCCTATATTTTAGCGGTGGCATAAGAATATATATGATTATTAACTGTAATACATGCAATAAATTTTCAATCTCTTCTTTTAAAAGTAAGAAGTTTGAACCATTTGCCATTTTTTTTTTTTTCAATTTTTGATTTTCACTTTGGGTAATGATTAAAAGAAGTGGTGTTAAAAAAAATATAGAATTGTTACATTAAAGTCTTTCTTCGACTGTTCCTTTCGATAAAGGAGGTAAATCAGGATCCTATATATCGAGTGTAAAAGAGGAGGTCGATCGATAGTCCAGAATAGTAAAATCATTGAGAATAACTCTTGATCACATAAAAGTTATCTCTTTATACTTATCAATTTGAACAACTCTGGGACTAAAGAAGTGGTGTGTAAGCTCGAGAGAAGAGAGGAGGGATAAATAATCATTAGAAATTATTTTAAAATTATAAGAGTTATTTAATAATTAAATGCAATGGAAATTAAATACTTTCAAGCTTTTAAAAAAAAGATATAAAAATATAAAATTATAGAATCCTTTGGAATGACTAAAGGGAAGTGGATAACACTTTTTCATTTTCTACAAAAATTGTTAGCGGAAGTAAGACAAATAACACAATTGAAAACGTAAAACAATAAGAACAAAGACAACACTACCTCAAAAATATAACATGGTTCGGATATGAAACTTCTACTCCAAGGTGATACTTAAGGTGGATCACTTCTTCAAGCCTATACTAGAATTTCTCTTTTTTATGAATCCAAGGTGAAGAAACCTTTTCTTACAATAAATATTCTTCCTTTTACAAAATGATGAAGAATAAGGTTAGAAGGAAGAGTTTGAGAGCTTAAAAACTTGGAAGAAGACTTGGGAGCTTAGAGGATGAGAATTTCATGTGCTAGCATTAGCCTACTCAAGCTCCCAAGCCTACCCTTATATAAGCTTTCGAGCATCAGCTCGTTTCTGTCCATTGAGGGTTTTGCCAATCAACTGGTGCCACTGTTGATCGCTTCCAATGGTTTCTGACGAAACTTGATCGTGATCGTCAACACTCAACGGACACTTGATCAAACGATTGCTCATACTAGCAGTTGATTGCTCAAGCCCAATGAATTGGTCAGTCGACTACCAAATATTTTGTGCCCTATCCACTTAATTCCAGTTGACTGTCAAAGCATAGCAATCGACTGATGTAGACCAGTCAACTAGTGCAAGCCACCAGTTGACCGTCAAGGCACATTTGACAGTTAGACATCAATCACTACTTGATCAGTCGATTGGTTATAACCCAATCGATTGTCCCGAGTCAGCCTGAGTTCTCGAGTCCCAAACACCTGAGACCAGTCGACTAGTCTAAGATATCAGTCGACTAGTATACCTCAAGTATGACTAACTCATACTTGAAAACATATCATAAGTCTAGACTAAACCTTATAGCTTCTCCATCAGTCTTGCATCTCCTAGATCCCTCCGAGTCTACGACTCTTTCATCCTTGTGCTTGTCTTCAAAAGCTTCCTTCGGTTTCGTCATGCTTTGGGTCTCTCCTTTATCAAGGTCCGCTTGGACTTTATGCCGCCAAGACTACATGCTTGGACTTATGCTGCCAAAACTCACATTTGGACTTCCTTACCAAGATCCACTTGGACTTACACCGCCAAGACTACAAGCTTGAACTTATGCCACCAAGTCCACATTCTTGGATTTCTCTTGCCAAGACTTCACACTTGGACTTCCTTTGTCAAGATTCACACTTGGACTTTCCTATCATTTAAACATTCATCATTGTTAGATCACAATTATTGCTTAACTTCAAATGATTATCCAAGTATCAAAATACATTAATACTTGGGGTATTGTTTCACCAACAATCTCCCTCATTTTGATGTTTGACAATCATTTGAGTTAAGTCTTAAAATATGCAATAAAAGTATAATATGAATCTAACTTAAATTTTTTCCTTCTCCCCCTTTGACATATATCAAAAAGAGAAGAACATTTAAAATTATTTATGCCTTGAACTAAGGTATAGAATATACTTAAAGCTCCCCCTTAACCCAATATATATTTTATCATGTGTGAATAACATGTTGATCAAAGCATAAAAACATGAGTAAGAGTAATTCCTACCTTTGCACTAACAATAAACCATATGCATATAGGTGTTTGGGTTTAAAAAGATATCATAGAAAGGTTACCCCTAAACTAATACATCAATTAGTCATACTCCCCCTTAATTGTCGTGCTAATCATACCATAGGATTAGGACAACTCAGGTTGGGCTCTTAAATGATGAAATCAAGCTACTCTATCCAGAACAATGCCATTAGTCGACTAAGACAAATGTCAGTCGACTGAAGACCCCAACTGCTATATGGAGCAATCGATTGGTTTCTGATAGTCCAGAAATCAGTGAATTGCAGATGAGTTTAGAAAATGCATAAGTAATTCTATGTATTTGGAAAAAATCATAAAATTTCTTATACAAATTACTTATGTCAAGTACAATGGATGGAAAATAGTTGAGTAATAAAAAACACATTATATTAAAAGATTGAAACAAAGTTCAAAACAATTAAACTTCAATATTTTTGGCTTATTTTGTATCAACTTCATCAATAGTAATTTCTATCAAAAGAAAAATTACACCAAGATTTTTCAAAATGATTTTAAAATATTTTTAAACCTTAATTTTAATCATGGTCGATAGGTCATCAAGCGTTTCAGACGATTTAACACAAGAATGAAATAGATTGAGGTCATTTTGACTTATCATGTACACATGGGTTTTGAGGTAAAATATGTGAAATAGTTTAAACCTCCCCTCTAATTATATTCAAAGACAAAAACACCTGACAAATAAAATACACAAACATAATAAAACTGTGCATGACATTCTAAAACGAAATAATAACATAGTAGCAAGTAACAAGTCTTACAACTACAAAACAAGAAAAAATAAAAAAAACACACACATTTGTAATCACTAAGGGCCCTCAGCCTCATCGTCAACCTCCATCGTGGGTGTTTCCTCAGCAGCAGCAACACAAACACTTGAAGAGGATGGAGGAATTAATAAGCCATCGTGGCTATCCTAGGGCTAAGGATATCAGGATCTCAAGGATCTCAATTTGTCGCTGCTCCATCGTATCAATATGAGAGAGTACTCGAGTCTCGAACTGCTACTAGGCAAAGAGAAGATTCTAGTTTTCTAGACTCAACTCCTCTAGGCGCATGTCGATGGACTCCTCAAACTCCAGAAGACGTGATGCAATGTCGGAGTCCGACACAAGGTCATCCCCCTCAGCCTCGGTAGGTCCGACTCTAGCTCCCTCGCCAAGGTGCCGCTCATCCTCCCACTCCATGGAGTGGCCAATGGGCTTCAGCCCTGCCAGAGAGAAGGTCTGAGAATTCATGTGGTCATACTTGAAGGTCATTGGCTTGATTGATCCTTTGGTGACTTCGATGTTGACTGATGCAAGCCACTCAGTGATCGCTGCACCAAAAGGCATGTACCTTTCCACTATTGGGTTTGATGAAATGAACAATGCAGTGAAAGGTGTTTAGGCTTATATTGATATCAAGGGAATGACGGAATGCATACATGAGGAAGAAATGTGGAGGTCAAACCAAGGCCAATGCACGAGTGACAATAGGTAAAAGGTAATGGACAATGACCTTATAAAGGACATTGTCCTGTGCAGATAACTCACTTGCTGGAAATAGATTTACACCCTCTCAATGTGGTTTTTTAGAGAAATGTTCATGAATGGAATCGAGAGAGATGGTGTCAAAAGGTGAGGGAAGAGGCTCGATCAAGGAGGGGTAAAAGACAAGATCACTAGTGGAAAATCTACATCCTAAGAACTCCTGCCAGATTTCAAGAGTGAAGTATAGGTTGCGTTGGGCAATGCGTGTCCTATACTTCAACCCCTCATCGACTGATCAGAGGTTATTGTAGAATTCTGACAAAAGGGTGGAGTTGAGATCATGCTAAAAAACTAAGGACTCTAGTTTGTAATATTGAATGATTTGTACGATGTCAAAATAGTTTTCACAAAAAAATATCTCATCCAGTGATCTAGCAGGGATAAGTTGGAATTTGTTAGTGTGGAAGGATGATTCATGAACAGGAGTGGGAAATCACAGATCGACAAATGGTTGAGAGCCCGCTGAGCCTTCACTAGGAGTTAAATGTCTATGCTTAGATGCTAGGTGTTTGACCCTTAAGGTAAACAATGAAAATGCACCATGAATGCATGAATGCAATAAAAGAAGAAAACAAATTGGTTAGCAAACAAGAAAATATCAACAGAAAATCAAAGGCAAGAAGAGTAGGGTTTAGAGTTTACTTAGGTGCCATGATCTAAGGGTTGTGAATGGTGCACCAATGGATGACGGATTTGCCGGAGAAGACCACCCAAACCGAAACCCTAGTGGTGGTGGAGATGAAACTTAGGGTTCCCAAAGAAGGGAATGAGGGTGAGAGCCGAAGGAAAGGCAAGGCAGCTTGAACGTGGCGATGGAAGCACCGGAGAGGAGGAATAGAGGTGAAAGGATGGTCGACAATGACGAGGAAGGGCGGAGAGAAGGAGAAGTGTTGGGGGGTTTTCGGGTCGAATGAGTCAGATGATGTTTATAATCCGTGCTTGTAGTCGACTGATGAAGGCTAGTTGAACTGGTAAGTAAACTACGAGAGGTTCTGTGTCCATGGCCAATAATATCAGTCGACTGACGATGAGCATCAGTCGATTACGATGCAATCTGTGGGTTGGCCACTAAATTCCAGTCAACTACTAAACTCGACAGTTGACTACTATGATGATAGTTGACTGGGATAATCTGCCAGTCGACTACCAGACACATTGTCCATGGCCAACATTACCATTTGACTGGTGATATTCATTAATCAACTGATATCAGTCGAAAGCTACAGTTAGATTTTTTAGCCAATTGTGGAAATGAATAAATAAATATAGAAGTGTCAAAAATTCATGAAATTTTACAGACACATTTGTTAAGTCATTTTCTATCAAGAAAAAAATAATTTTAAAAACATAGGTTTTTCGGATTGTGAAATTGACACAAACTTGAAAGCTAGCAAAAACCCTAAGAGTTTTCAAAATTTTTTTGCCACATTTGCTTAGTAAGTAAATTTTTTTTTTCAAAACATGATAAACATAGTTTAAAGGTTATTTTATTTGACATTTCCAACCATATTCTTAGAGTTATGTGCACATCAATTGTATACAAGCCTTCCCAATGATAGGTTCAATTAAGGATTAATGTCTCTAGATGACACTTTGGTTCATAGTAATGCATCATATAACAAGCATAATGAACCAAGTGCATCTTCCTAACATCTCACATAATGTCTAAGTGGCTCAATACAAAAATCATGGATTCTTAGGTATTTGGGAGATACTTGGGATATAGTCCTAGATCTTGCTATAGGATCATGCAAACTTATACCACTACTTTACAAAGCACATTCCAAGCTCTCTTCTTAGTGATGTAAATTCCGTTTCGAGGAGAGCCTTGGTGAAAATGTCGGGAAGGTTGGACTTAGATTCAATGTAGTTAAGTTCAATATCTACTCTTGCCACATGATCTCTAATGAAGTGATGCTTCATTTAAATGTGCTTGGCCCTAGAATGATGTACGCATTTTTGGTTAAATTAATGGTACTCACATTGTCACAATAAACCTTAACTTTGGAGTAGTGTAACTCATAATCCTCTGGAGTATGTCTCATCCAAAATAATTGAGCTACACAACCATCCATGGCCACATATTCAACCTCGATTGTGAATAGAGTAATACAAGGTTGTTTCCTACTACTCTAACTCACTAGGGAGGATCCAAGAAATTATCATCCACCACTAGTGCTCTTCCGATCCAATTTGTAACCCGCATAATTAGAATCAGTGTACCCAATCAAATCAAAGGTTTGAGTCCTAGGGTACCATAAACCTACATTAAGAGTTCCCTTGATGTATCTTAATATTCTTTTGACCGCTATCAAGTCGGACTATTTGGTACAAAATTGATATCTTACACACATACCTACTGTAAATAAAACATCGGGTCTACTAGTGGTTAGGTATAATAGCTAGGCTACCAATCATACTCCTATAAAGTTTTGAATCAACCAATTTCCTATCTTGGTCATTGTCTATCTTAGTGTTTGTAGCCATAAGAGTAGACACTACCTTAGTATTTTCTAAACTAAATTTCTTGATAATTTCCTTAGCATATTTGGTTTGATAGACATAAGTTCTCTCACTAGTTTATTTAACTTGTAAGCCTAAGAAAAAGGTCAACTCTCCTACTAGACTCATTTCAAATTCATTTTCTATAGTTTTAATGAAGTCTTGGAGAAGTTTATCATTTGTTGACCCAAAAATAATGTCATCAATATATACTTGGGCAATAAAGATGTCTTTTTCTTTTGAATTTAGAAATAAGATTTGGTCAACTTGGTCTCTTCTAAAGTCCTTAGAGATGAGGAATGATGACAGTCTCTCATATCAAGCTCGAGGAGCTTATTTTAAATCATATAATGTTTTCTTAAGCTTACGAACATGGTTTGGGTAGTCTATATTTTCAAACTCGGATGGTTGATTTACATATACCTCTTTCTTAATGAACCCATTTAGGAATGTTGATTTCACATCTGTTTGATAGAGTTTAAATCCATGTGAGTGACATACCCTAATAGGATTTGGATAGACTTTAATCTAGCAACCGGGACATAAGTCTCATCATAATCAAGTCCTTCAACTTGATTAAATCCTCTAGCTACCAACCTAGCTTTGTTTCTAGCGATCTTACCTTGGTCATCCAACTTGTTCCTAAAGACCTATCTTGTGGTAACAATAGTGCTATCATTGGGCCTAAAAACTAGCTCCCAAACTTGTCTTCTCTCAAATTGAGTTAACTCCTCTTGCAATGCTAAAATCCAATCCAGATCAAGTAATGCATCATTAATTAATTTTGGTTTAATTTGGGAGATAAGGGCAACTTGACTAGTAGGAGCTCTATAGAAGGACATAGTCCTTACTCCTAATGATAATCCTCCTACTACTTGGTCTAGTGGATGATTTTGGTGAATCCTTCAAGTTCTATGAGGTGAATCATATTAATTTTGATTATCATCATTCTTCCTCCTTTCATCATTGAAATCTCATCCTCCTCCCCCTTGATCATTACTTCTTAATCCTCCCCCTTGATCATTATCCCCTAAAGTTAAATTTTGAAATCTTTGGGTAATATCTTGATTTTTGTCATTGATATCCTTACCAATGGAGGATTTCCTAGGATAGGTATTAGTAGACTCATCAAATTCAACATTAGAGGATTCCTCAATCTTTTGAATCCTCACTAGTGGATGAATATCCAATTAGGATTCCTTCATTCGCCTTTAACTCAAATTTTCCTAGATTGTCTTTGGTGTTTAAAATATAGATTTTGCATCCAAAGACCTTAAAGTAGTGAATTGTAGGAATTGTGTCATTCCATAATTCAAAAGGTGTTTTATCTAAAATCCTATGAATTAAAACACAATTTTAGATATAGCAAGCGATGTTAACCACTTTCGTCTACAAGTAGCTAGGTAAGGAATATGCATTAAGCATTGTCCTAACTGTCTCTTATAGGACACAATTTCTCTTTTTCACCACCCCATTTTGTTGGGGTGTTTTAGGGCAAGAGAACTTATGCTTGTACTTTTATTCTAAATAAAATTTTAAAAAATTGGATTTCTCAAATTCTCCACCATGATTACTATAGATCCGATTGATTTTAAGATTCCTTTCATTTTCAATCCTTTTGCTAAAATCTATGATTATTTCTAAGGTATCATACTTATGTTTCATAAAGTAAATCCATGTATACCTAGAAAAATCATCAACTATAACTAAACAATACTTATTACCATTTAATGAAGGAGTGATATGACAATTAAATAAATCTAAATGCAATAATTCTAATCATAATGAAGTGTTAGTTAGAGTTTTACTCTTGTGTGATGATTTTGATTGCTTTCATTCTTGGCATGCATCACACAATTTATCCTTGATGTATTACACTTTTGGTAGCCCCTTTACTAACTTCAATTTGACTATCTTGGCTATGTTCTTTATATTGATGTGTCAAAGTCGTCTATGCCATAATCGTCTATGTTATAGCCAACCTTCCTCTTCTTTTGACATAAGACACTTAGTAGAAATGTTACAAGCATATGAAAGATCAACATAATAAATATTTGATTTTCTATATCCCACTAATATGCAATCTTCTAGGCTTTTGTGTTTAATTAAATATTTAGAGGATTTAAACTCAATATTATAACCGACATCACAAAGTTGATTAACACTAAGTAAATTAAACTCTATGCTCTTAAGTCTTAACTAGTAAAACTTTGTGAATGATGATTTTAGGAAATACCGCAATTATACCTCTACCTAAGATCTTGAATTTCCTACTATTGCCAAAGGACACAGTTCCTTTCTTGACATACTCGATTGTGGAGAACTTGCTCACATCTCCGATCATGTATCTTGAACAACCGCTATCCACAATCCACATATTGGGTTCACCTACCTAAACAATATGAAAAACAAACTCCTTTGGTATCCAAATATTTGGACCGGAAATATTAATCAGAAACTTCTTTAGGACCCAAACATTCTTCACCTTACTTCTAATTGTTGCTTTTTTATTAATCAGGGAGATATAAGCTACTTTCTTATCCTTAAGTTTGCATCCTATGCTGACCTTATTATAAACGACCCTTTGATCTCTAAGGATCAAGTCAAGATATTTTGAGTCATTAGTAAACTTTTCTAAACATGCTTTTAATTCACAAACCTCATTCATAAGTTTTTCATTTTCTTCCCTAAGCATGCATGAATCATCACATAAATATTATTCATTCCTAATTGCCTTTTCTACCTTCAAATCCTTAATCCTAGATTTTGACTTATCTAATGCATTCTTAAGATAAGCAATAGTTTTATACAAAAGCTCTACTTGGGGTGAGTCTTTTACCTCATCGTCACTAGAGGAGGCTTCTTCTTGGCTTGATTCGTCGGAGTCATTCTCCAAAGCCATGAATGTCATGTGTCGGGTGATGTGGCATAGCTCTTCTTTATCCGATGAGTCTTCAACACTTTGAGTGTCCCACGTCGCTTGTATTACCATGGCTTTCTTCTTCTTCTTCTTCTTCTTTTTCTTTTTCTTCTTTTTCTTCTTTTTCAACTCTAGGCAATTTGGCTTGATATGCCCCTTCTTATTGCATCCATAGCAAATAACATTAGTATTAGAAATTGAATTAACATTTGATTTACCTTTTGAGGATTGGAACATCCTTTTCACATCCTTTCTTCTAAATCCTTTTGTCCTTCCCATCAATTTCTTGACATAATGCGTCATTTCATTTGCCGACATCTCTTTGTCACTACTTGATGGTTCATCCTCCGATTCGGATGAAGATGATTCTTCATTCTTCTCCTTCTTCCTCTTCTCCTTTTTCTCTATAAAAAGACCTAGACCTTTCTCCTTTGATACCATGTTAGCTTGCTCATGCAACTCAAATTCACAAAATAATTCATCTAACTTAACTAAAGAGAGATCTCTAGAGACCTTATAAGTATCAACCATTAATGCCTATAAAGTGGTTCGAGGAAAAACTTGAAGAATGTACCTTACCAAATCCCGATTGTCTACCTTCTCACCTATGACATGGAGTTCATTGACAATCTCCTTGAATCTATCGTGCATTTGGCTCACAGTCTCATTGGTCTTCATGGAAAAAGTTTGGAGTTAACCTATCAATAGCTCCCTCTTGGCTCTCCTTGACTCCTTGAATCCTTCATTGAGCTCGATGAGCTTCTCCCAAAGTTCTTTGGTGGAGTTGAATGATCCAACTTTACTTAATTGCTCTTTTGAAAGCCCACATTGAAGTGTTGTTGTTACCTTAGCATTTGCTTGAGCTTTCTTCACCATTTCTTTAGTCCAATCCTTTATGGGCAGTGGCGCTCCAAATTCGTCCACCGACTTCTCGAAACCATTTACGACACTAAACCAATTTTCAATATCATTCATAAGGTAGTATTCCATCCTACCTTTCCAATAGGCAAAATCATCGCCGTCAAAGAATGATGGTCGTGCCGTGCTATAACCCTATTGAAAAGTCATCTTGCTTCGGTTGATGATTAGATCTTCCAATGCGATCCAAGCTTTGATCCAACTTATAGGATCCTTTGGAATGGCTAGAGAGGGGGTGAATAACTCTTTTTCGTTTTCTACAAGAATTGTAAGTGAAAGCAAGACAAAGAATACAATTGAAAAATGAAAAACAATAAGAACAAAGATAACACTAACTCAAGAATGTAATGTAGTTCGGATATGAAGCTCTTACTCCACGGCGATCTTTAAAGTGGATCACTCCTTCAAGCCTTCACTAGAATTTCTTCTTTCGATGAACCCAAGGTGGAGAAATCTTTTCTTACAATGAACATTCTTCCTTTTACAAGATGATGAAGAATAAGCTTAGAAGGAAGAGTTTGAGAGCTTAAGAACTTGGAAGAAGACTTGGGAGCTTAGAGGATGAGAATTTCGTATGTTAGCATTAGCCTACTCAAGCTCCCAAGCCTCCCCTTATATAAACTTTCGGGCATCAACCCATTTCTGCCTATTAAGGATTTTGCCAGTCGACTACTGGATACCGACAGTCGACTGGTGTCACTGTTGACCACCTCCAATGGTTTCTGATGAAGCCTGATCGCGATCGTCACCACTCAACGGACACTTGATCAGTCGACTGCTCATACTAGCAGTCGATTGCACAAGCTAGCCCAGTCAACTGGTTAGTCGACTACCAAACATTTTGTGTCATACCCACTTAATTTCAGTCGACTGCCAAAGCATAGTAGTCGACTGGTGCAAGCCACCAGTCGACTGCCAAGGCACAGTTGCCAATTAGACATCAGCTAACTACTTGATCAGTCGACTGGTTATAACCCTAATCGACTGCCCCGAATCAGCTTGAGTTCTCGAGTGCCAAACAGTCGAGATCAGTCGACTGGTCCAAGATATCAATCGACTGGTATACCTCATGTATAACTAACTCATGCTTGAAAACATACCCTAAGTCTAGACTAAACCATCTAGCTTCTCCATCAGCCTTGCGCCTCTTGGATCCCTCCGAGTCCACGACTCTTTTATCCTTATGTTTGCCTTCAAAAATTTCCTTCGATTCCGTTATACTTTGGGTCCCTATGCCAAGGTCCACTTGGACTTTACGTCGTCAAGACTATATGCTTGGACTTATATTGCCAAGACTCACCTTTGAACTTCCTTGCCAATATCCACTTGGACTTACGCCGCCAAATACTACAAGCTTGGCCTTATACCGCCAAGTTCACATTTTTGGACTTCTCTTGTCAAGGCTTCACCCTTGAACTTTCCTTGTTAAGTCTTCATACTTGGACTTCCTTTACCAAGATTCACACTTGAACTTTTCTGTCACTTAAACATTCATCATTGTTAGATCATAATTATTGTCTAACTTAAATGATTATTTAAATATCAAAATACATTAATATTTAGGACATTGTTGCACCAACAAAAATTAATTTTAAAAAGTTTGCACAATGAAAATAATAAGACATATTTTCGGCTGTCATTTAAGTAAGAAAAACATAAGTTTGAATAATTACGTCAACATTAAAAAAAAAGTATGCAGTAAGAAAAGAGAAAGGAGGAGATAGATATTATTTATACGTAGAATCGGATTTAGTTGTATAAAAGTCGTGAATGATTTTAAAATTTTTGAGTCATAATTAAGAATCTAGAATCTTAATTAAAAATTATATCATGCTCTAAAATTTTTTGAACCTGGACAGCATTCCATTAGATCTAATTCAGAGTCGGCTCTGTTTATATGATTCAGAATTCTTATTTTTTTTTATTTATAATATATGATTTTATAAGACTAAGATGAGTTGTCAATCGAAAATCTATTATATTTTTTTCTTTTAAAAAATTTTACGAAAATCTTTTAATGATAGAAATAAATAATAGAGATGTCAATGATATGAAACTTGAAGCTAAAAATCTTAGCGAGAAAAACAACTTGAATAATAAATAATAAAGTAAAAAATTGCAAGATTTAATAATAATAGAAGAATCGCAATAGAGAGCTGAGGATAGTAGTATATTATTATAGATGGAGCTCTTTGTTGATTAAGATGCTGCTTTCGAGTTGTGTTGTCTCAGTATTTATAAAGTGTAGTCGGTCATCATCAATCTACTGAATCATTGTTTTAGGAACTCCATGGACATACTGTGAAATGATATATTTATGTTCTGTTGGAAGGACTTAGTGGTTAGCGCATGCAGACGTTGCATCAGAGGATAATGAGTCAATTCCTCGTAAATACGAGGATGTCGTCCCTCAATGCGCTAGTTACTAGTCTTAAGGACTAAAGACCTACCGTAATTTACCTCCCTTACGATAGTCCGGAGGCGAATTAGTAGGGGTTGCTAGGTTGACAGATTCCAACCTTTGCATCAGAAATGACATATTTATATCAATAGATCAGAATCAATTATGAAGACGTATATCTATGGAAAAAAATCTTTCCACTCGAGTGATCATCTGATAATCGACTATAAATTGACTTTATAATTTATTTCCCTTTATATTGATATGGTATTGATATTGAAACATTCCGAGTAAATGTTACCATCTTTTACATAAAAAACAAATTCTATGTATAGTGATTATTAATATCTCTAGTCGACTCATTCTCTATCATCGAATGATAATTTCAACTCGACAAAAAAAAATGGATCAAACTTCAATACAATTCATTGGATTACATTCGATTCTTCTATCGATATATCATTGGTCAACTATTCTTTGCTATTAGTTAACTAATCCAAATCAACTCGTAATCAATTCCCTTGAATCATGAGTAATTTATCTATTGACTATATCATCAATACAATGAATTGTATTACATTCGATTCACTTGGATATCAATTGATTCTTCTATCAATATATCATAAGTCAACTATTTTTTGCTATTAGATAACTAATCCAAATCAACTCGTAATCAATTCCCTTGAATCATGAGTAATTTGTCTATTGACTTTATCATCAATCAATCGATCTAAAATCAAATATATATTTGTTGGTAGTTTTAGCATCTAATTAGAGATTATCTAAGCATGAATAATGAAATGAATAACGAAACTGTAAAACGGTAAAGGAACTTACAAAGGACTGCCGTAATCTTCTAGCTTCCCCGAACGTTAGGACGACGCCGCTTGCTGCCTCGAGGATCGATCACACTGGAAAGAACCTCCTCCTCCACAAGCCAAAATCCAACCGTGCCTTGATGTTCTCTACTCTTACTATTCTCTCCGACATCACCTCGCCAACAAATTTCCTCTGCCATCACTCTTTCCTTCGACGCAACACACCTCTTATAAAGGGACGATACGCACATAAGATTCGGTAAATACAAGACACGCTGTAAAGCAATGCGTAATGCGTCGCAGCTTACATCTCCCACTGGGCCCAAAGCATGTCACATAGACAAAAATGGTCACATGTAATTAATAAGAGGTATTTAGTCACATGTAATCAAATAGACCTGAGTCATTAGTCCCAAATGACTAATAGAAGTTTCTAGTCACATAGACCGTAATCATGTCGAGATTATAGTCCCAAAAGACTAATAGAACAAAGATTAATAGTCACAAAGACCATTAGAACAACCAATTCATACTTAGAAAAATGGCTCGTGCGACAGCAAGCACACTGAGCAATCCAATGCTATGAAAGTTGTTACACTTTACATACCTGCTCATAGAGCGATCAATGCTAAGAAAAGTTGTTACGCCTAATTTAGCCGCTCTTATAATGGTTCATAATCATTCTCTGAATGACACATAGTCACTCACCTGATGACCCATTGTCATCCTCCAGGTGGCTCCCAACCATTTACCAGGTGGTACTGAACCTTTCTCCTGGTGGTACTCAACCGTTTTCCTGGATATAATGTCTTGCTATTTGCCCAGATTAAATAATTTCCACTTACATTAATATAAACATCTCTAACCCCTCATAATGACCATCAAGTCAAGAGCACGTTCTATATTCTTAATATTCACAAACATTTCCATATATAACAGAAATGGATCGACTAGTGAATAATTATCAAAGGATGTAAACATATTTAATCTTCCTTTTTAGTGTGAATCCATTCATTTTAATCAGTCGCTTTCCTAGTCATGTTCCATAGACCGAATCATTCATAGTCAATAGGTTTACATGTTAAAGTAGCAAACCCTAATTAAAACTTCAAGCAGACACCTAAATAGTCACAAAGGGCAAACATTGAGATCAACATATAATCTCAAAAAGGGCTCACATAGTAGAGAAGCAGGGATCTATTCTCCTACTACCCTTATTGTCGCCTTAGCACACATGGTATGAATCACATGCTACGATGTTATTCTCTTTATCAATAAAGAGCGCATGTTTACCTCAACATCGTACAGATTTTGATTCAGACATTCCAAATGTCTAATCCTGAATTTAACATATGAATTCTAATCTGGCTCATAAACAGGTATAGTAAATGTTGGGAACATTTATTTCGATCACTTTTCTTAAATGATCTTATCTTGATACACATATCAAGACGACCCCAACTTATAGGTATGTATCCCATACATATAGCTTCCAAAACTATCCTATAAGCAATAGTCTTACCTCTATTCGTACATAACAAACAGAGATGATTGTCCATGTGAGAGGACCAATCACTACCTGTCAACATGCTCACCGAGATCTTATCAGAATGTAACATCACATACACTGAAAAAATTATGGCTGACATTAAAGAACAATCAAATTACAATATCTGATTGTCATTACAAAACGGTTACATTCTACGAAGTCCCATAGACTTTACATGTTCATTAAATGACTCTTTAGTCATTGGCTTAGTAAAAGGATCTCCAAGCATAGCTCGAGTAGGGATATAATCAAGAATAACCTTCTTCTTAGCAACAATATCTCTGATAAAGTTGTACTTTATTATAATATGCTTGCCCTTGCTGTGATATTTGGGATCCTTGAAAAAAGCTATCGCAGCTTAGTATCGATGAGCGATCCTGGACTCCCAATCGTTCTCGAATCTTGGATGCTTCAGGAACCTCCTTAACCAGACCGCTTCTTGTACAGCTGCCGAACATGCCACATATTCAGCTTCCATAGTTGATAAGGCCACACATGCCTGTTTCTTGCTGTTCCAAGAGATGGCGCCACCATTCAACAAGAACGCATAGCCTGATGTAGATTTTCTATCATCCAGGTCCCCAGCCCAATCTGCATCTGAATATCCCTTCAGGCTCATATCCGATCCTTGATAACAGAGACTATAATCTGTCGTCGCTTTCAGATATCTGAATATCCTTTTTACTGCCTTCCAGTGTCTCGGTCCTGGGTTTGACTGGAAATGGCTGACTAAGCCAACAACATAGCTGATATCGGGACGAGTACACAACATAGTGTACATTAAACTACCAACAACACTGACATATGATTTTTTATTCATCTCGGCTATTTCATTTGGAGTTTTGGGACTCATACTCTTGCTCAGAACAGTACCTTTCACAATAGGTGTCTGTTCACTGTTGCAATTGGACATGCTGAAATGTTGTAACATCTTATTTATATAAGACTCTTGAGACAAACCCAAAAGTCTCTTAGATCTATCCCTGATAATCTTTACTCCTAAGATGTATTCAACTTCTCCCATATCTATTGTGTCAAACTGTGATGAAAACCACTTTGTGACTTCTATCACAAAACCTATGTCATTTCCTGCAATCAGCATATCATCAACATATAACGATAAAATGACATACTTTCCTTTATCCTTCTTCAGGAAAACGTAATGATCCTCATTAATTAATTCGAAACCATAAGATAAAACCACTTCGTTAAATCTTATGTTCCACTGTCTTGATGCTTGCTTTAGCCCATATATAGATTTCTTCAATCTACATACTTTATCTTCTTGGCCTTCAACAACGAAACCTTCTGGTTGAACCATATAGATTTCTTCATCAAGCTCCCCGTTAAGGAAAGCGATTTTTACATCCATTTGATGTAACTCCAAGTCATAGTGAGCCACTAAAGCCAAAATGACTCGAATTGACACAAACTTTACTACGGGAGAAAATGTCTCCTCAAAGTCAATACCCTCTAATTGGGTAAATCCTTTTGCAACTAGACGAGCTTTGTATCGGTTAATCGATCCATCAGTTTTCCTCTTTATTTTTAGAATCCATTTATTCCCAATAGCCCTTCGGCCAGGAGGAAGATCGACTAACTCCCAAACATGATTTTTAATCATTGACTCCATTTCTTCAACCATTGCAACTTTCCACCTTTCTCCAGCTATAGAGCCCAGAGCTTCCTTTCTTGGTGAGGTTCCTCATCGTCACAAGTGTAATCATTGCCTCATTCTCAATATCAAACCTTTTCTTAGGTTTGATCTTACGAACACTTTTCCGTAAGTTGGGCTGTTGAGAAGTCACCCCGTGACTAGGCAAAGTACTCCCACTGGGTTGACTAGTTCCAGGTATCCCACTAGACACCTGTCAAGTTGATAATGACTCTTCCTCCTCAAATAGAGGAACTGTCTTATCAATTTCACCTCTTGTTGGGAACTCAGTTTCGAGAAAAGTGGCATCTCTCGAATCCAATTCAGAGATTGTTCCATCTGACGTCTCGCCTATGAAAACATAACCTTTTGAGGTATCAGAATATCTTATAAAGATACACTTTTTACCTCTAGGTCCTAGTTTTCCATACTTATGAAGCTATCATGAGCGTAAGCGGTGACCCGAGGTCTCAGATTTCCCAAATCGGTTTTACGCTCATTCAATATGGGGTAGTTAGAACTGACTTTGAAGGCACTTTGTTAAGTATATAGGCTGCAGCTAATAATGCATCTCCCAGGAGATCGGCAAATTAGCATGCCCGTATAGACTAACCATTTCGAGAAGAGTCCTATTTCTTCTCTCAGCAACCCCATTTTGCTGTGGAGTTCCAGGGATCGTTAGCTGTCTAATAATCCCTTTATCATTACATATTGTCTTGAACATATCAGACAAATATTCTCTACCACAGTCAGTGCGTAAAGTCTTAACCTTACGTTCCGTTTGATTCTCAACTTCGTTCATATAACGAATGAAGCAATCTAATGCTTCAGATTTGTGAGAAATCAAATACACATGACCGAAACGAGAGAAATCATCAATAAATGTAATGAAATAGGAAGCTCCATGTCTAGCCCTCACATTCATTGGACCACAAATATCCAAATGAATCAATTGCAATGGCGACTCTACCCTAATAGCCTTACCGAATAGTTTCCTAATTGCTTTTCCAGCTAGACAATGCTCACATATAGACAAGCTAACCTCAGCTCGAGAGCCCAATAAGCCCTCTTTAGCTAATCGATTCATGCGATCTTGTCCTATATGTCCTAATCTAGCATGCCAAATATCGTCAGTTATTTCTGCATCATTAGTAAGAGCAATATTTGAAAAACAATTATCAATCGCACAATTGTCATTTGGTTCCACATCAAGAACCATAAAACCATTCGTTAAAAAACTATAACCGATTGACAGTCGATCTTGGAGTTAACACACCATTGTAAAAATTTATACAATACCCTAGATCGAGAAGACAAAGTGAAACAAGATTCCTCCAGATCTCGGAGCATACAAGACATCATGTGAAACAAAGTTCTTCCACCCCGAAGGTTAAGTTTGCAAGTGGCCTCCTTTGACTCGACTCTTGCATTGTTTTCTACACATATATCCATTTGTTGTCATTTGGTACCGTGATACTCCTCTCATATGTAACTCGCTCCCGAGCTACATGGTTGGTTGCTCCCGAATCTATAATCCACAAAGGATAAGAATCACCAACAATACAGAACTAGCAACAAAATGTGCTTTCGAAAACAGTGGAAGTTACCTTTCTTGGCTCAGTACACTCCAGCATAGTGACCTTCTTGTCACAATTAAAGCAAGTTACCTTGCTTTTAGGTTTCTTCCCGTCTTCTTGTTCTTCTTCTTCTTGATTGGGCGAACACCTATGTTAACTTCCTTCTTCTTTCCCTTCCCTTTCTTGAACCATCTCTTTTCTTGGATCCGGATGATCCAGTGAGCTGACCAAATAGGAAACCGGCGAAATCCTCGCGATTTTACTCTCGCCTCAAGTTCTACATGGCAAGACATCGAAAAGTCTTAATACTCTATTTGTGAGTAAGTGCTTCATGGTCTCCCAGAATTTGGAAGGATCGAATGATATTACTGAACTTTGTTCATTTGTCATGGCCAAGCAATAAGCTCGAATCATATTCGACATCTCCCACGAGATGTTGAACCATAGTGACATTGAGCGCTTCTTGTAGCTATCGAACTTGATCGTTGTTCGAGTTGCTCGCGACTCATTGTACTTGTCCCAACTTGATAGCATGAGTTGAAGGATACGACTCATACTCAAAGACTAGGTCATCTATCATTGAACTAATCAAGATGCCCTTAGCAGTGGAGTCTTTCTTCTTCCATGCCTTGTAGGCATCAATATCTCGTTTGTTTTGTGCAGTGGGACCATCTACAGGTTCTACCATGACATGATTTATAGCCTCTATAACTTCTTGTTCCTCAAGTACATACTGTATCTTGAGGTGCCAGATCTTGTAGTTATCCCCATTGAGTTTCTCACCCTTATTGAGTTCAGCTATGATGTTTCAAACACATTATTTAGTTATTCAGTGTATGATTTTATGTATGTAATCTACAAATTGACTCAACGTAAATTCGATTTGGTTTACAAAATCAAGTGACAATCCAATTTTCACTCATCTTCTGTATGCACCAATCGAATCGACTTTGATCAATTACATTACATACATCCTATATTAACATGATATTATTAAATGAACCTATCATTTAAATTGTACTCAATATAATCAAATCAAAGAGCAAAATATCATGCGTCATGTAGAGTTAATAGCATAAAATGAACATATCATTAAATTAAACTTGTTGTACATTGTCAACAAATAACAAAGATAACTTTACTAAGAATGTTACATATAACATTCTTCCTACTCATAATTGAAAAATAATAAACTAAACAACTAGATAGATAATCATTACTCCTACTAGGACAAACACTAGTGCAGCGATAATCCAAATATACCCAATCTTCTTGGGCTGAACTAAGACATCCCGTGCCGAGATGCTCTCAAGATGATGCCAGGATGCAGAATCTTCTATAGGAGACCTTTGAAGCGATCCAAAAGGAAAGATCCCATCAGGGTCCTCTTCCGAATCATCCTCTGGATCATCACTATGCACCTCACAGGTCTCGTAGTGAAGCAGCTCAACATATAACTGGGTATAAGAGACGCGCCCCTCATAGCGCCCCCATATCTCATGCGCAATCTCACTCAGGTGCTGTGACAATGAGCGGACCAGAGCCCAAATTCTGTAATTCTCTAGAATCGGAAACTCTTGCATCTCGAGTCTCCAGAATAATCTATCAAGCCTCTCGATGTGCCACCCGACTCTATGAGCTGAGTCATACTCTATCCCCTGGATAGCCTCTCTCAGTCGATTACGCAACACATCGCGTCTAGTCATAGTGGTAATCATTCGTGCCATCTGAAAAAATTAAAATTAATTAAGTCAGTACAAAACCGACAAACCAGTACATATACCGGCTTAATTCAATTTATATATAGGCATGGATCTATCATAATAAATCAAGAATAAATTTCCTTGATTTTATGGAGGACAGTCGACTGACTTAGACCAGTCAAATGGTACTCTTATCAATTGACTATCATCTAAGTCTAATTGGTCTAGACTGTTTTGACTTGACCATTTATGTGAAAACCAAAACTCCTTTATTTCTCTCCGAATACCCCAGGCACTCGAGTGAAATAAATGGTTGTTTAATTTTTCACATTATTCCTAGCCATCAACTCTAGTTCATTTGGTCTATCTTTAAGTTGTTTATTTCAAGTCCTAATTGTTCCAAACAATTACTTGATTATTAAGTTATGAGTCAAGTTGACCAAAGTCAACTTAGTCAACTGCTTGGGCACTTACTGTGGTTCCCGACCACTTTAAGTGATTCTTGACCGATTCAGATCAGTCACCAAACTGATTACTTATGCTCACCGGTCTGATTGCAGTTAAACTACCCTTTCCAGGGCTTAAACCGCCCTTTCCAAGGGTTAAACCGCCCTTTCCAGCGTTAAAACCGCCCTACCAGGATTAAAACCACCCTGGTCTACGGTTAAACCGCCCTGCCAGGGCTTAAACCGCATGGCAGCAAAGAAACCGCCCTAATCGCGAACCGCCTCGCATAGCTCAAAACCACTGCGCGCGCAAACGCCTGACAGCGATAAACCGCCTGCTAGTAGTAATACGCTCGCCATGTGGTAAACCGCCGCCAGCGTAAACCGCCTCTAGCGAAACCGCCTGATCGTGGTAAACCGCCCCCAGTGAAACCGCCCTATCGGGCACAAAACTACTCTGTCGGGCCCAAAACCAACCTGCCTAGGCTCAAATTGCCCTGGCAAGGCTTAAAACCACCATACCGAGGCTCAAACTGCCATGACAAGGCTCAAAACCACCCTGCCGAGGCTCAAAACTACCCTGCCTAGGCTCAAACTGCCCTAGCAAGGCTCAAAACCACCCTACCTAGGCTCAAACTGCCATGTCAAGGCTCAAAACCACCCTGCCTAGGCTCAAACCGCCCTGGCAAGGCTCAAATTGCCCTGCCATGCGTCGAAACCACCCTTCCAGGGTAGTTTCGACCAGGGCAGTTAGCCCAGAGTGTTCTCCACTCGACAAACCACTCTGGAATGACCAGAGTGGTTTATCCAGAGTGATTTTTCACTCGACAAACCACTCTGGAATAACTAGGATGGTTTGTCCAGAGTGGTTTTCCACTCACCGCAGAAACAGTGTTTTCTGCACTGTTCATCGTCTTCTTCCTCGCGCACGATGAACAGTTTTTTTTGTTTGCAGAAAAAAAAATTCTAATCTCTATTAGATGCTTTCTAACCTTGGCTCTGATACCAATGTTGGTAGTTTTAGCATCTAATTAGAGATTATCTAAGCATGAATAATGAAATGAATAACGAAACTGTAAAACGGTAAAGGAACTTACAGTGACCGTCAGAATCTTCTAGCTTCCTGGATCGTTAGGACGACGTTTCTGCTTTGCCATATGAGGATCGATCACACTGGAAAGAACCTCCTCCTCCACAAGCCAAAATCCAACCGTGCCTTGATGTTCTCTACTCTTACTATTCTCTCCAACAGCACCTCGCTCGAACAGCCTCTCGGCGTCACTCTCTGTTCTCTCTTGGACGCACCCCATATTTATGGGCGAGAGACAACGCACGACTCCTTGAGTCGTGCATGCATGAGCAGTTTCAGAAACTGCACACATGCAGTTCCACGAACTGCCTACAATATTTGAGGGAATCTTTTAACAATTATTCCATCAATTGAATATTATGTCATCGTCAGTCAACTCCTCCAAGTGATAAATATTGATTTATTTATATTGGTGCAATCGGCTCAGATCACAATTGACACTACTCGAGTGAGACTCGAGTAGTGTTTTGATGTTTGCCAATACGGTTGACTATATAAGTTTCACCATATGTTTGGGACATCTAAGATCATATAGGGTAGATAGTTTAAGGGAAAAATTGTTGGAGCAATCAACCTCGTATTAAGGTTGACCAGACGCGAGGGAAAGTCTAAATTTAGATACTTGACATGGAAAGTCTAAGTTTGGATACTTGACAATACTTGACAACGAAGAAGTCTAAGTTTGGAAACTTGGCAAGGGAAAGTCCAAGAATGGTTTTGGCATGGAAAAGTCCAAGTTTGGATACTTGGCAAATGGAAAGTCCAAAGGTGTAGTCTTAGACACATAAATCCAAGGGTGTAGTCTTGGTAGTGAAACCCCAAATATGAATATTTGCCAAAGAAAAAAAATCAAGGGTGAAGTCTTGGTCATGTAAGTCCAAGTGTGTAGTCTTGACGGTGTATGTGTAAGTTCAAGTGTATAGTTTTGGCGATGTTGGTTGTTTTGTCATCTAATCGAGATAATCTGAATAAAATTAATGGAAAAACGAAGCTGTAAAACCTGGAAAAAGAAAAACTTACAGATCCTTCTCACGTTCGAGTAGTAATGAAAGATGATGCTGCTCTATCTGAGGACTGATCACAACGGAAGAGTCCTCCTTCTTCATGAGACAAATCCTGGTCGTGCCTTGGTGTTCCTATCTCTCGCTCTCCGACAGACCAGCCTTTCAGCATCAAAAACCTTCTCTCTCCTTTGGACGCACCCCCCTTATAAAGGGGGTGTTTCTTCTTACACGGCGCGCCAATCATGCGTGTGCACTTCATACATGTGCAGCGTGCACACGCACTCATCCAAAGCATGTCACATAGACAAAATGGTCACATATACCAATAAGAGGTATTTAGTCACATAGACTAAATAGAGCCGGAGTCATTAGTCCCAAATGACTAATAGAAGTATCCGGTCACATAGACCAGAATCATGTCGGAGACCATAGTCCCAAAAGACTAATAGAACAGAGATCAATAGTCACAAAGATCATTAGAACAACCAATTCATATTTAGGAAAATGCCTCGTGCGACAACAAACACACTGAGCAATCCAATGCTATGAAAGTTGTTACACCTTACATAGCTGCTCACAGAGCGATCAATGCTAAGAAAAGTTGTTACGCCTAACTTAGCCGCTCTTCAAATGGTACATAACCATTCTCTGAATGACACATAGTCAATCACCTGATGACCCATTGTCATCCTCCAAGTGGCTCCCAGCCATTTACCAGGTGGTATTGAACTTTTCTCCTAGTGGTACTTAACCATTTTCCTGGATATAATGTCTTGCTATTTGCCCAGATTAAATAATCTCCACTTATATCAATATGAACATCTCTAATCCCTCATAATGACCTTTAAGTCAAGAGCATATTCCATATTCTCAATATTCACAAACATTTCCATACATAACAGAAATGGGTCGACCAGTGAATAATTCTCAAAGGATGTAAACATATTTAATCTTCCTTTTTAGTATGAATCCATTCGTTGTAATCAGTCGCTTTCCTAGTCATGTTCCATAGACCGAATCATTCATAGTCAATAGATTTACATGCTAAAGTAGCAGACTCTGATTAAAACTTCAAGCAGACACCTAAATAGTCACAAAGGACAAATGCTAAGATCAACATATAATCTCAAAAGTCTCACATAGTAGAGAAGCAGAGATCCTTTCTCCTACTACACTTATTGTCGCCTTGACACACGTGGTATGAATCACATGCTACGATGTTATTCTCTTTACCAATAAAAGAGTGCATGTTTACTTTAACATCGTATAGATTTTGATCTAGACATTCCAAATGTCTAATCCTGAATTCAACATATGAATTCTAATCTGACTCATTAAACAAGTATAGTAAATGGTGGGAACATTTATTTCGATCACTTTTCTTAAATGATCTTATCTTAATACATATATCAAGACGAGCCCAACTTATAGGTATGTATCCTATACATATAGCTTCCAAAACTATCCTATAAGCAATAGTCTTACCCCTATTCGTACACAACAAACAGAGATAATTGTCCATGTGAGAGGACCAATCACTACCTGTCAACATGCTCACCGAGATCTTATCAGAATATAACATCACATACACTGAATAAATTATGGCTTACATTAAAAATAACAATCAAATTATAATATCCGATTGTCATTACAAAACTGTTACATTCTACGAAGTCCCATAGACTTTACATGCTCATTAAATGACTCTCTAGTCATTGGCTTAGTAAAAGGATCTGCAAGCATAGCTCGAGTAGGGATATACTCAAAAATAACCTTCTTCTTAGCAACAATATCCCTGATAAAGTTGTACTTTATAGCAATACACTTACCTTTGCTGTGATATTTGGGATCCTTGGAGAAAGCTATAGCGACTGATCATGTCACAGAGATCCGACTCCCACCGCCTTCAATAATCTTGGATGCTTCGAGAACCTCCTTAACTGGTCGCTTCTTATGCATGCCGAACATGCCACATATTCAGCTTCCATGGTTGATAAGGCTACACAGGCATGTTTCTTGCTGTTCCAAGAGATGGCACTACCATTCAACAAGAACGTATAGTCTGATGTAGATTTTCTATCATCCAGGTCCCCAGCCTAATCTGCATCTAAATATCCTTTCAAGCTCATATCTGATCTTTGATAACAGAGACTGTAATCTATCGTCGTTTTCAGATATTTGAATATCCTTTTCACTACCTTTCAGTGTCTCGATCCTGGGTTTGATTGGAAATGGCTGACTAAGCCAACAACATAGCTGATATCGGGATGAGTACACAACATAGTGTACATTAAACTACCAACAACACTGGCATATGGTTTTTTATTCATCTTGGCTATTTCATTAGGAGTTTTGGGACTCATACTCTTGCTCAGAACAGTACCTTTCACAATAGGTGTCTGTTCACTATTGCAATTAGACATACTGAAATATTGTAACATCTTATTTATATAAGACTCTTGAGACAAATCCAAAAGTCTCTTAGATCGATCCCTGATGATCTTTACTCCTAAGATGTACTCAGCTTCTCCCATATCTATTGTGTCAAATTATGATGAAAGCCACTTTTTGACTTCTATCACAAAACCTATGTCATTTCCTGCAATCAGCATATCATCAACATATAATGATAAAATGACATACTTTCTTTTATTCTTCTTTAGGAAAATGCAATGATTCTCATTGATCATTTCGAAACCATAAGTTAAAACCACTTCATTAAATCTTATATTCCACTGTCTTGATTCTTGCTTTAGCCCATATATAGATTTCTTCAATTTACATACTTTATTTTCTTGGCCTTCAGCAACGAAACCTTCTGGTTGAACCATATAGATTTCCTCATCAAGCTCACCGTTAAGGAAAGCGGTTTTTACATCCATTTGATATAACTCCAAGTCATAATGCGCCACTAAAGCCAAAATAACTCGGATTGACATAAACTTTACTATGGGAGAAAATGTCTCCTCAAAGTCAATACCCTCCAATTGAGTAAATTCTTTTGCAACTAGATGAGCTTTGTATTGGTTAATTGATCCATCAACTTTCCTCTTTATTTTGAGAATCCATTTATTCCCAATACCCCTTCGGCCAGGAGGAAGATCGACTAACTCCTAAACATGATTCTTAATCATTGACTCCATTTCTTCAACCATTGCAACTTTCCAATTTTCTCCAGCTCTAGAGCCCAAAGCTTCCTTTACTGATTGAGGTTCCTCATCGTCAACAGGGAGTGTTATCATTGCCTCATTCTCAATATCAAACATCTTCTTAGGTTTGATCTTACGAACACTTTTTCGTAAGTTGGGCTGATGAGAAGTCACTCTGTGACTAGGCAAAGTACTCCCACTAGGTTGACTAGTTCCAGGGATCCCACTAGACACCTATCCAGTTGATAACGACTCTTCCTCCTCAAATAGAGGAATTGTCTTATCAACTTCACCTCTAGCTGGGAACTCAGTTTCAAGAAAAGTAGCATCTCTCGAATCCAATTCGGAGATCGTTCCATCTGATTGCTCACCTATGAAAACATAACCTTTTGAAGTATCAGAATATCTTATAAAGATACACTTCTCACCTCGAGGTCCTAGTTTTCCATACTTGTGAGAACTATCATGAACATATGCAGCCGACCCCAGGGTCTCAGATTTCTCAAATCTGGTTTTCTACTTGTCCAACGTTCATATGAGGTAGATGAAATTGACTTTGAAGGCACTTTGTTAAGTATATAGGTTGCAGCTAGTAATGCATCTCCCCAATAGGAGATTGACAAATTAGCCTGCGCCATCATCGACCTAACTATTTCGAGAAGAGTCCTATTTCTTCTCTCAGCAACCCCATTTTGCTGTGGAGTTCTAGGGATCGTCAACTGTCTAATAATCCCTTTATCATTATATATTGTCTTGAGCATATCAGACAAATATTCTCTACCACGGTCAGTGCATAAAGTCTTAACCTTACGTTCCGTTTGATTCTCAACTTCGTTCATATAACGAATGAAGCAATCCAATACTTTAGATTTGTGAGAAATCAAATACACATGACCGAAATGAGAGAGACCATCAATAAATGTAATGAAATAGGAAGCTACATGTCTAGCCCTCACAGTCATTAGACCACAAATATTCGAATGAATCAATTGCAACGGTGACTCTGCCCTAATAGCCTTACCGAATGGTTTCCTAATTATTTTTCCAGTAAGACAATGCTCACATACAGACAAGTTAATCTTAGCTCGAGAGCCCAATAAGCCCTCTTTAGCTAACCGATTCATGCGATCTTGTCTTATATGTCCTAATCTAGCATGCCAAATATCATCAGTTATTTCTGCATCACTAGTAAGAGCAATATTTGAAAAATAATTATCAATCACACAATTATCATTTGGTTCCACATCAAGAACCATAAAACCATTTGTTAAAAAACCATAATCGATTGACACTGAGTCAATCTTGAGTTCAACACATCGTCTGTAAAAATTTATACAATACCTTAAATCAAGAAGGCAAGAAACTGAAACAAGATTCCTCCGAATCTCAGAAGTATACAAGACATCATGTAGAAACAATGTTCTTCCACCCCGAAGGTTAAGTTTGCAAGTGTCGACTCCTTTGACTTCGACTCTTGCATTGTTTCCTACATATATCCATTTGTTGCCAGCTGGTACCCGACGGTACTCCACATATGTAACTTGCTCCCGAGTTACATGGTTGGTTGCTCCCGAATCTATAATTCACAAAGGATAAGAATCAACCAACAACACATAACTAGCAACAAAATACTCAGAAGACAGACTGGAAGTTACCTTTCTTGGCTCGGTACACTCCCGAGCATAGTGACCCTTCTTGTCACAATTAAAGCAAGTCACATTACTTTTAGGTTTCTTCCCTGTCTTCTTCTTCTTCTTCTTCTTGATTGGGTCTATCCCACCTGCAGCGACAACTTCTTTCTTCTTTCCCTTCCCCTTCTTGAACCATCTCTTTTTCTTGGATCCAGATGATCCAGGAGAACCGACAGCCAAGTAGGCTTGGCCAAAAATCCTTGTGGATTCTACTCTCTTCGCCTCTAGTTCAACATGGCGCGAGACATTAGTGAAAGTCTTAATACTCTCGTTGTGAGTAAGAGTCTGCTTCATGGTCTCCCAAGAATCTGGAAGGGATCGAATGACTGCCTGAACCTGTTGTTCATCTGTCATCTCGTGACCGACAGTTCTAAACTCCCGAATTATATTCGACATCTCCCTGAGATGTTGAACCATAGTGATATTCGGGCGCTTCTTGTAGCTATCGAACTTGATCGTCAGCTATCGAAGCTTGCTCAAACTGACTCCGCTGTACTTGTCCTTAAGGGCAACCCAGACAACATGAGCTGAAGAATACGGCTCATACTCAAAAACTAGGTCATCAATCATTGAACTAATCAAGATGCCCCTTAGCAGTGGAGTCTTTCTTCTTCCATGCCTTATAGGCATCAAGATCTCGTCTGTTTTGTGCAGTGGGACCATCTACAGGTTCTACCATGACCTAATTTACAACCTCTAGAACTTCTTGTTCCTCAAGTACATACTGTATCTTGAGGTGCTAGATCTTGTAGTTATCCCCATTGAGTTTCTCACCCTTATTGAGTTCAACTATGATATTTTTAGTTGTCATAACCTAACATAAATAAACACATTATTTAGTTATTTGGTGTATGATTTTATATATGTGATCTATAAATTGACTCAATGTGAATTCGATTTGGTTTACAAAATCAAGTGACAATCCAATTCTCACTCATCATTTGTATATTCCAATCGAATCGACTTTGATCAATTACATTACATACATCCTATCTTAACATGATATTATTAAATGAACATTTTATTTAAATTGTACTCAATATGAACAAATCAAAAAGCAAAAATATCATGCATCATGTAGATTTACCAGCATAAAATGAACATATCATTAAATTAAACTTGCTGTACATTGTCAATACATAACAAAGATAACTCTACTAAAAATGTTACATATAATATTCTTCCTACTCATAACTGGAAAAAAAAACTAAACAACTAGATAGATAATCATTACTCCAACTAGGACAAATACTAGTGCAGTAATGATCCAAACATGCCCAATCTTCTTGGGCTGAACTAGTTCATCCCCCACCGAGATGCTCTCAAGATGATGTCAGGATACAGAATCTTCTGAAGGACACCTTTGAAGCGATCCAAAAGGAAAGATTCCATCAGGGTCCTCTTCTGAATCTTCCTCTGACTCTTCACGATGGACCTCACAATCCTCGTAGTGAAGCAGCTCAGTACATAACTGGGTATAAGAGATGCGTCCCTCATAGCGCCTCCAGATCTGATGCGCTATGTCACCCAGGTGTTGTGGCAGTGAGCGAACCAGAGCCCAAATTCTGTAATTCTCCATAATCGAAAACTCCTGCATCTCCAGTCTCCAGAACAATCTATCAAGCCTCTCGATATGTCACCCAACTCCATGAGCTGAGTCATACTCTATCCCCTAGATAGCCTCTCTCAGCTGATTACATAACACATCATGTCTCATCATAGTGGTAATCATCCGTGCCATCTGAAAATTTATATTAATTAAGTTAGTACAAAATCGACAAACCAGTACTTATACCGGCTTAATTCAATTTATATTTATAGGCATAGATCCATCATAATAAATCAAGAACAAATTTCTTTGATTTTATGGAGAACTGTCGACAAACTTACTTAGACCAGTCAATTGGTACTTTTACCAATTGATTATCATCTAAGTTTAGTCGACTAGTACCATGAAGACTCAAAATTGACCGTGAGAGTCCAAACACCACGCAATGTGCTCCGAGTACCCCTGGCACCCAAGCAATCTGCATAGTATTCTTTTTCTTCTCATCATTCCTAGGCATCAACTCTAGTTCATTTGATTTATCTCTAAGTTGTTTATATCAAGTCCTAATTGTTATAAACAATTACTTGATTATTGAGTCATGAGTTAAGTTGACCAAAGTCAACTTTAGCAAGTCAGTCAATACCGACTTCTAAGCATTGTGTTTAACTCAGCTCGATCCAAATTTGACCACGACTGACTCAGCCACTACTGATTCAGCCAATGTCAAATCATGCTAATCAATGTCAATCTGGAGAAATCCAATTCGGTCAATTTGTTAAAGCATGATCAAGTCGAACCAAATTAAAGTTGAGTTAACCAAGTCCAATTTACACTTGGTCGTGCCAGAGCACTTAACACAATATTTGTTTGAGCCAATTGGACACTTTAGCTTTCATTGAAATCCAATTATATTGAACCTATGCCCAAATTAATTTGGATCTCAAAATTAAAGTCTAAGTCCAATAAATTAATTTCAAATTAGGCCTCTTTCATTGATAGCCCAATTAGAAATCCAATGCTCAACCCATTTAATTCAAATACTCAATCAGCTACTGTGCAGTAAAGCAGAATTGCCGGCAGCGTAAATGCCCTTGCAGGCGATAAACCGCCGTTGCAGGCGGTAAACCGCCCTTGCAGGTGATAAACCACCCTTGTAGGCGGTAAATCACCCTGTCGGTGGTTCAACCGCCAGGGCAGGCGGTAAACTGCCTTGCTCGCGGTTAAACCATCCTGCGTTGCAGGGAAACCGCCCTACTAACGGTTCAACCGTCCGGGCAGACGGTAAACTGCCCTGGCAGGCGGTAAACTGCCCTGCTTACGGTTAAATCGCCTTGCCCTGTAGGGAAACCGCCCTGCCGACGGTTCAATCACCCTAGCAGCCAACTTAACCGCCTTGGCCAGCAGCGCAACTGCCCTGCCGTCGGCTAAACTGTCCTGTCGACGGTTCAACCGCCCTGGAAGGCGATTAACCGCCCTGGCCGGCGGTTAAACCGCCCTGGCAGGCGATTAACCGCCCTGGCCGGTGATTAAACTGCCGCGGTTGAAATCGCCTGCGCGGTTATACCACCCGGCACGTGGTAAACCGCCGCAGGTCAAACTGCCCTGGCCGACGGTGAAACCACCCTTCCAGGGTAGTTTCCCGCCAGGGTAGTTAGTGCTTCTAGACTGGTCTATTTTCCAGACTGGTCTAATTGCCTGGCCAGTTAATCCAGAGTGGTTTTCCACTCGACAAACCACTTTGGAATGACCAGGGTGGTTTGTCCAGAGTGGTATTCCACTCGCCAGAGAAACAGTGTTCATCACTGTTCATCTTCTACCTCGCGCGATTTCGCGATGAACAGTGTATTTCCAGAAATTAAAACTTTCTAATCTCTATTAGATGCTTTCCAACAAGGGCTTTGATACCAATGTTGGTTGTTTTGGCATCTAATCGAGAAAATCTGAATAAAATTAATGGAAAAACGAAGTTGTAAAAACTGGAAAAAGAAAAACTTACAGATCCTTCTCGCGTCTGAGTAGTAATGGAAGATGATGATGCTCTGTCTGAGGACCGATCACAACGAAAGAGTCCTCCTTCTTCACGAGACAAATTTCGACTGTGCCTTGGTGTTCCTATCTCTCTCTCTCTGATATACCAGCCTTTCGGCATCAAAAATCTGCTCTCTCCTTTGGACACACCCCCTTATAAAGGGGGTGTTTCTTGCGCTGCACGAAGTGTGCCAATCAAGGCTCACTTCTGCGTAGCAGGTGCACACGCTGCACCGCAACAAGGCATGACATAGCTAATGGAAGCACCTGAAGGCTAGTGCGAAGGGTGAATGAGTCGGGGAGGACTCAGATGGACCCTAAGAGCATGAGGTTGATAGAGGTGGCTAGAAAACTTAGGTCTAGACTAAGAGTGATCGATCAAGTATGAGAGGATCATACTTGGATTAAACATCACTTTTGAGGTTTACCAGTTGACCGGGACTTTGGGTCAGTTGACTAGTCAAGTGTTCAACACTCGAGAGCCTAGTCAACTCGGAGCAGTCGACTGAGATTATGACCAGTCGACTGGTCGTATAGTCGGTTAAGGCTTGACTGCCAACTAAGTGCTCTAGTAGTCAACTGGTGGCTTACACTAGTCGACTGGTGGTCCATGACAATCAACTAGTCGACTATTGACTTGGCAGTCGACTGATGATGATGGCAGTCGACTGCTCAGATATACATTGGGCATAATCCAATGTGGATTAGTCTGTTGTGAGACAACAATACTGTGGATAGTCGACTGGAACCTTTTGGAAGTCGACTGCTAGACAAAAATCTAGATTGGGCAGAGACTTTAAATGGAGCTCGAGATAGAGGATTTCGGTAGTCGGTTCTTGAAGCTTTTGGAGGGGAAATGTTATTTCTTTCTAGGCCTTCAAAGACGCCTTAAGCAACCAAAAGATCAAGCATTCAAAATCTTTCATTTGTAAAGTGTTTTCACTTATTTTTTTTATTTGCTTTTGTATATTTGTACTTGGTTGGATTCTTATTGTTGGAAGATTATTGTAAGAGGTTTCTCCAAGAATTCCCAAAAGAAGAATGAAAAAATCGCAAATTGGGAAATTAGAGGTTGAGAATTAAGCTTTGAGGTCAAAGCTTGATAAAATAGGAAAGACCCTAAAAAGAATGGGAAATATGATTCTAGGGTTTAAGGGTCAAAATCTAGTGGTTGGTAGGAAGGAACCAAATATGGGCAAGAAAGGCTTGGGTCACAAGCCTAAATCCAAGGAGGTAATGCTAACCTACCATAATGTTCCATTTAAGTATGAAACAAATATTAGGTCTAGGAAAACCAAGGTTACAAGGGAGTTCATCCCTAAAGTTGACCATGGTAGATGTCTAGTGGCTAAGGTTTCAAAGAAACCTAGAAAAGTTACTAACAATGTTACAAGGAAAGTTATCCCTAGGATTAACCTCGAAAAGACCACAATGACCAAGCCTTCCAAGTCTAGGAGGGTCATTAGGAAGGTACTAATGGAAGTCGTCCCTAGTGAGAACTTAGTAAACCCAAGGAACTCCAATAGGTATTGGGCTCCTAGGAGAGTATTTCTCTCACGCTAGATGGGTTAGGGTGTGTCAACCCTAAATGAATGAGTAGTTAACCTAACCATGGTCGAGTTGACACTTTATGACATTTTCAAGGTAATATAATACCTTGGAAATGAGTTTAGATTATAAATCCTAAAAGATTTTAGGATGTGCCAATAAAATAATGAAGTTGAAAAGTTGATCATAATTGGCACAAATATGTTGGTGCAGGTGAACTAGATAATCGAACTTAGGTTTTGATTATGACAAAGATCCAAAGTTAAGGTCATATTGTTATCTCATGAGCTGAATTAAGTGTGCAGGAAATGGTTAAGCTAAGCCGAAGGTCAGCGACACCCGGAGAATCCCGAGTCCGAAAATCGTGGTGGTCGGGTGACACTGGGAGAACTTCGTGGGAGTCGAAGAACCCAGGTGAAGACCGAAAGCAAAGAGATAGGTCATAAAAGACCAGAGGTAAGCACGAGTGTGAAGAGAGATGGTAAGGTCGTGTCCTCTATACGAGGACGATCGTAGGCGACGATCCGACTAAGACTTCCAGTGGAAGGTCTAGGTCGAGATCGGACGGTAAGGAACCATTATATTTATCATATTCCATGCTAACCTCTTACTGTAGGGAAGTGGCTAGGCTGGCAGTCGACTGCTGACTATTAGCAGTCGACTGCTGCACATCAGTCGACCGATAAAGGGCATCAGTCGACTCATGGCGACGAATCAGCCTTGTACGTTAGGTCAAAAAGGATAACGTTTGACGCTGCCACTTCGTGATAAGATAATGTGTCACCTCGTGATAAGTTCCAAAAGTTGAGGATCTGCATCTAGACATATTCTAAGGCACAAGTCTATAAAAGGAGGGGAGGACTCTAACCCAAAGATCATCAATCTTATTCTCAAGTGCTCCTACAACGCTAAAGCTGGCGTCATAACGTCAATGCAACGCCAAGTTTACAACTTCTTTGTCATCAACAACAAGTTTATTTCTATTTAATTATTGTATTCGTGATTTTAATCGTAACGAGGTGAGGTAGGCTTGTTGCCTCATCCTCGTGCTTTCGGTTTTTGTGATCGTTGTCTCCTACCTCCAATGAGGAGGAGGCTCTATAGTGGATTGCTCCTTCGTACGTGGTCAAGGATCGCGAGGCCTTGGATTAACAACCGTTGGGTTGTGAACCAAGTAAAAATAAACTTGTGTTATTTATTTTTCTGCTGTGCATCTCTGTGTTTTAATCAAACGAACGAAAAGAAAAAAAGATTTTACGCTCGCTATTCACCCCCCTCTAGCGACACTTTCGATCCAACAAAGTAGGTTTAGAATCAAAAGTATATCATTTTAGATTTTGGCACACTTGAGGGAAATTGGATGTTAAGATAAAGTGGGTATAATACTATAAAATGACAATTATGTTTAAAACTTAGGTATTTTTATACCTTCGAATTATTTATATGTCATGCTTTGGTTGTCATATATCATGTCATGACATCATGCTTCATTTGATCATATAAAATGTCACGATAATGATTAGGATTGTTTAATGTCATGCTTATACTTAGATAAATTTTATATTATGTCATGACATCATGAATCATGGGCAAATATACTTAATTTATACAATCATTTATGTCATGACCATATTCATGCATTCAAGTTAACTAATTTGAAATTAAAGACAATGACATTGATTTGAAGTCCCAAAATAAGAGAATCAAATCAGATATGCCTAGATATATGCATGAACCCTTAGATTTATGAAAGAACAAAACTCACATCTCACAAATACCATAAGGAGACATGTGTGTATTTTCATACACCCTAGATATATATGAGATGTTAGAAAAATGAATTAAGTTCAAGGTACTTAAATTATACATCAATATGAACTTAGAACTCATTAAATGATAATGATGAATTATAGGGAAAGCTAATGTACAAGTCATGTGCATTGAGTCCATAGACCATGGTTCAATATAAGATTTTAAAAATATTTTAAAAATATTTTGGAAAACTTTGGCAAAGTCTATCTTTTGATAATAATCACCATTGATCATATTGATATAAAGTTAGGCAAAACATTGAAAGTTTCAATGCTTTTGAACTCTGTATCAATCCTTTAAAATAATGAGTATTTTATTATAAAACTATTTTTCACCCATTGTATTTCATGTAAGTAATGTACGTATGAATTTTTAAGATTTTTCAAAATACGTATAATTACTTATGAATTTCTAAAATTCGATTCTGAAAATTATTTTTTGTATTTTGCAAAAATCAGTCGACTGCTAGGGTTGACAATCGACTGATGGTAGTGCAGTCGATTGATTTCTGATTTCAATCGACTGCTGTGTCTGATATTGATCGAAAAAGATTTGTTTAGCCAATTATCAACAATTTTGGGCTACCCTAACTTCTTCTAACCCTAGAATATACTTTAGAAAACATTGGAAGGGTGAAATAATCATTGAAAATGATTAGGAGAGTTATTTAGGGTGGAGTATCAAATTTTAAGGGAGGTTAAAGTTCAAGTTTAGACTCTTACCTTTTATTTAAATTATTTAGAGTTCCTATAGACTTAGGATCTCTCCAAGTTCATTTTTGGTTCAATGGTCAAGGGGGAGATCATCCATCTTGGTATGATGGATAAATCTTGATTACAAAGGGGGAGAAGTAAGGGTTAAGTAAATCTTCATTGTGGATTATCTCTCATTTAGTGATAAAGGTTGTATCACTAAGAAGAATAAAGACATCCAAGATGATTTTGGACCAAGAGAGAGAATGAGGAATCTCATTGGGAGATGAGACATCGAAAACCCTTGGTAGACTTTTTGATGTATGCTAAAGGGGGAGAAGTGAGAGTTTAAGTTAGGTAAACCTTCATTATGTTTTGGCATAAGCAGAGTTAAGTTGGGTTATGGGACAACCTAACTTTAAGGTATTGTCAAACATCAAAAAAGGAGAGATTGTTGGTTCAATTGACCCAGGTCATGATTGACTAGGCTCAAGTGGGACTCGAGTAGTGTTTTGATGTTTGTCAATATGGTTGACTATATAGGTTATACCATATGTTGACCATATGACAAGTGAATGTTTGGGACATCTAATGTCATATAGGGGAGTTTGTTTAAGGGAGAGATTGTTGGAGAAATCAACCTTAGATCAAGGTTGACCAGACTCGAGTAAGACTCGAGGGGAAGTCTAAGTTTGGATACTTGGCATGAAAAGTTCAAGTTTGAATATTTGGCATGGAAAGTCCAAGTATGAATACTTGACAATAGAGAAGTCCAAGTTTAGAGACTTGGCAAGGGAAAATTCAAAAATGGTCTCGATATAGAGAAGTCCAAGTTTGGACTCTTGACAAATGGAAAGTTTAAGGGTGTAGTCTTAGTCATGTAAGTCCAAGGGTGTAGTCTTGGCAGTGAAAGGCCAAATATAGATATTTGGTAAAAGAAAAGACTAAGGGTGAAGTCTTGGCTATGCAAATCTAAGTGTGTAGTCTTGGCGATGTACATGTAAGTCCAAGTGTGTAGGCTTCGTGACGTAAGACCCGAAGGCATGACATAGCCGATGGAAGTACTGAAGACTAGCGGAAAGGGTGAATGAGTTGTGGAAAACTCGAATGGACCATGAGGGTGTGAGACTGATGGAGGTGGCTAGAAGGCTTAGGTTTAGGCTAAGGGTGATTAATCAAGTATGAGGGGATCATACTTGGATTAAATCTCACTTTTAAGTTTTACCAATCGATTGGTCGAGTGTTCAACACTCGAGAGCCTAGTCAACTCGGAGCAGTGATTGGGATTATGACCAGTCGACTGGTCATGTAGTCATTTAAGGCTCGACTGCCGACTAAGTGCTCTAGCAGTCGATTGGTGGCTAGCACCAGTCGACTGGTCCATAACAGTCGACTGTTAATGATGGGCAGTCTACTAGTGGTAGTGGACACGAGCACAGAATGTCTCGTAGTCGACTAGACAATTGACTACTAGTTTGGCAGTCAACTGATATGATGATAGTCGACTGCTCAAGTATACATTGGGCAGAATCCAATGTGGATTAGTCTGTTGTAAGATAACAGTATTGTGGGTAATCGACTGAGACCTTTTGGCAATTGATTACCAGGACGAAATCCAAGTCGTGCAGAGGCTTTAAATGGAGCTCAAGATGGAGGATTTTGATAGTTGATTCTTAAAGCTTTTGGAGGGGAAATAATGTTGCTTTCTAGACCTTCAATGACGCTCTAAGCAACCAAAAGATCAAGCATTCAAAAACTCTTATTTGTAAAGTGTTTTCACTTGTTTCTTTTATTTATTTTTGTATGTTTGTACTTGGATGTATTCTTATTATTGTAAGATCATTGTAAGAGGTTTCTCCACCTCCGGAGTGTTTCTGAGAAGGAGAAGAGGTTTAGTGGTCTAGACACTAAAGCCCCACTATAGAGTAGGAACTGTAGGTTCCGAATCACGTAAAATCTTATGTATTGCGTGTGTTGTCTTGTTTTGTTTTTGTATTTCTATTGTTTCGTATTCCACTGCTAAGGTTTTGTAGAGACAATCACGAACGCAATTGAATGAATTGTAAAGACGTTATTCATCCCCCCTCTAGCGCACGTCATGGTCCCTACACTTTAAACTATATTCTATTTAACGATTATAATAATTTGAATTTAAATCATTAATCAACTAAAGTAATATTCAACTTGAAACAAAAATCATGTTGTTGGTGGTAGGCTTACATGTGATTATCATAACACATCCTATTGTGTTGTATTGGTTCGAATCCGATTAAGTGTTCTAATTATTATTTTGGATAATGGATTTGTGTTATTGGATATGGGTTATTGAATTTTGGATTCATATGTATAGAATCCTTTAGTCCATACCATTAGCATTGATAAATTATTAACGTGTTAGGGTTAGCTCTATATATAGGGCGTGATCCTTGCATGAGAGAGGATCGATCGATCATCTCTTTTTTCCCATCGGGTAGAGCATACGAGATTGTCACTCTCGTACCTGTTGAAGATCAAATCCTATGACTCTCTCGACGTCAAATCTTCAGATTCTTCCGGTGATGATATCTTCATATTCAGGTGTATGGTTATGATTTATTTATGCTTCCGCTTTTATTATGTATTCGCATGATTATTGTAGATTATATGACAAGATCCTGTGTTCGGATTATTTGATTTATTTTTATTTCAAATCATATGTGGATGTGCGATCCATTGACGGATTGAAAAATCCATCAATTGGTATTAGAGGACATGGTTAAGTGTCGTTAATCATACAATATTAAGATGTGATTTTTCGATGATCTTGGTCCGAATGCGTGTGTTTTATGTTAGATCTTGATTTAGCGCATTTAAACATGCATAATTATCAAATCTAAGGGTTAAGAATCCTAGATTTAGCATCAGATTGAAGTTTTTGCATTTTTCCATGAAGAACAACAGCATAATTGCTACCATTTTCATCTAAACCATCACTTTGATATGTAGAAATTAGGTCATCAGTTAACTGACACATACGTCAGTTAACTGATGTGGACCATCAGTCGATTGTTGGTTGAAATTCGACGCATAAAAGCTTTCTGAGTCGACTCAAGTACTTGATTGATCTTCATCAGTCGACTGATCTATGAAAAATTTCAAAAAATATATTTGCGAATCGATTGTAGAACTAGACAGGGTGTATATCAGTCAAATGGTGGGCTTAAGCTTGGGTACAGAATGATTTCGAGTCGACTGAGGCACATTAGTTGATTGCCATCAAGCACTAGTCGACTGATGAGCTTTAGTTGGAGCATAGAAGAGTTATTAGTCAATTGGAGCAATCGACTAATTATATCATCAACTGTTATAAGGCAACAGTCGACTGGTGACGTAGGGAACTTCCATAGGCCATAACTTTTCGCTCAGGATGAGTGTTGAGGCATTCTCGGTTGCATTTCAAAGCTCATTCAAATCTTTATATTTTTTATCGTGGGGTAAACCCCCTATAACACTCTATCTCAAGCCTAAAAAACATCATTTTGGGTCTTTTCGAAGGCTTCGAAGTTTTTTAGTCCCATGCTAAGGCCATTTTGCATCCCCTATATTATTTAATAACAACAAAATAGTCGAGTTACCTAGGATTTCATCTATATCCATTAGCATATGTGTTATTAAGTTTAATTAATACTATCGCCAAAGTGAGAACTATTAGTTAAATTAGTACATCATTGTATGAGTGGATGTATATCTATGCTAAGGATGGTTGACCCAAAGGAAAATCATCTTTAGGCTAGATATATTTAAGGTGGTTCACTATTAACATCATACACATAATATGTTAGTTCAAAGGAAGGCATATTATGTGACTGATTAAAGAAATAGTGAATTGTGATTATAATTGATATAACCAAACCTGACTCGTTTTGGATTATCAATCATGTGCATATTATGTCGGTCCAAAGGAAGGCACATTGTGTGGCTGATTATAGTGTTTTGAGTTAGGATTAGAGAGTACCACTAATAAATTATAATTTAATCCAAAGATTAATTGTAATGTCGTATTTGGTATCTCATAAAGGAACCTATTGTATGTGCATATATTTTAGTGTTTACATTATGTCACTGTTTATATATATGCATGTTTATAATTATTAATGTGAGCATTTATTTTGTTCTTTCTTTTGTCTTTTAGCACAAATGATATCTATCAATAAAAATAACATTCCAACAATTTTAGTTTTAGAAACTACTAAACATAAAAAGATCATTAGGAGTAAGGTTACTAAAACTACATTTTCTAATAATAAACTTCTCGACTTAGTTAGTTCATAAGTTAATTTTGTCATTGTACCTACTGCCACTTGGAGGATATATACTGGTGCACTCATATTAGTGTCACTCAACATAGTTATCTTAGTAGCTGATTGTCTATTGATGATGAAAGATACATCTATACTGGTAATAATAAGAAAGCTAGAGTGACTGCTACAAGTGTTTTTAAACTTTATCTAGGGATCAATATATTTTTGGATTTGGAGAATACGTTTATTGTTCCATCTTTAGGAGAAACTTAATTTCCATTTCTTCTTTGGACAAATTAGGATATACTTGTTTCTTTAAAAATGGAATATTTAGTATTTTCTAAGATTCAATACTCATTGGTACTAGTTTCCTAGTTGATAAGCTATATAAGTTAAACAACATAGCTCTCGCGGACAACATAATAATGCACAGTATAGGTATAAAACACAATTTGACTGATGAGAATTTATCCATGTTGTGGCATAGACGTTTAGGACATATATCTAAACAATGCCTAGAAAGGTTAATGTCTCAAGGAATTCTCCATTCCCTTGACATGTTAGACTTTGATGTCTGCATACAATGTATCAAAAGAAAAACAACTAAGAAAAGAAATAAAGGTATAAGTCGGTGTAGTATATATATATATATATATTTCCTTAAGACATCTTAGAATGAACAAATATATTTTATCAGTTTTATAGATGATTACTCTCGATATACCTACTTGTACATTTTGCATGAGAAGTCATAGTCCTTGGACATGTTCAAGATCTTCAAAGCCGAAGTTGAAAATCAACTAAGAAGATCAAATTTGTCAAATCCAACTGGAGGTGAAGATTACAGTCAATATGATGGATTCAGTGAACAACGTCCATAACCTTTCGCCAATTACCTTTTTGAGTGTGGTATTATGGCTCAACACACCATACCTAGTACTCCTCATCAGAATGTGTAGCTAAACGAATGAACTAAACCCTAAAGGATATGGTGAGAAGCATGATATCTTTCACTTCTTTACCGAAGTCCTTGTGGGGTGAAGCACTCAATACTGCAATTTATTTACTCAATAGAGTACCCAGTAAAGCAGTGAGTAAAATCTTATATGAGCTATGGACGAGTAAGCAACCTAGCATTAGACATTTACATGTTTAGGGTTGTCCAGTTAAGGCTAGGCCTTATAGGCCTAAAGAAAGAAAACTAGACTCAAGGATAATTAGCTATCATTTTGTAGGGGGGTCTAAAAAGGAAAGGGGCTTTAAGTTTTATAATCCCTCAAATAAGTCCTTTTTTGAAATGAAAAATGTTAAGTTCATTGAGGATAGTGGGAGCACTGAACTAAGGGACATACCTTTTGAGGAGGATAATACTCGTCATCCTACCTTTGTTACTACAAGTACAATTAGTAGTGGTATGCTTATCATGCCCTACGTTATTGATGTTGCATATCCGATGGGAGTAGTGCCTCATGATGTGGTGTCTTCTCCTATGCAAGTAGAGGAACTATTTGTTCAAGTTGAGGTATACCCACCTATGGTTGAGCAGATTCCTCAACTGCCTCAACTATAAGTGCTTATGAGGTGATCCAATAGGGAAAGGAGATTCATAGTTTCACGTGATTATGTTTATCTCAAAGAGTATGAGTTTGATATTGGGTTGGATGATGATTCTTCATCTTTTCGGCAAGTCAGATATTGTTCTAATCCTGAAAAGTGGATAGAAGTCATGAAACATGAGATAAGGTCCATGACAGACAATGGTGTATGAGAACTAGTCGAATTGCCTGAAGGAGTGAAACTTGTTGGTTGTAAATGGATATTTAAAACCAAATGAGATTTACTAGGCAATATCAAAAAATATAAGACATGCCTTGTAGCCAAGGTATTCACTCAGAAGAAGAATATTGAATATAAAGAGACATTTTCACTTGTGTTCGCGAAAGACCTAAGGTAATCATGACACTTGTAGCTCATTATGATTCAAAGCTACATCAAATGGACATCAAGACTGCATTCCTTAATGGAGATATTGAGGAATCAATATACACGGATATATTGATGATTCAAAGCACCTAGTATGTAAGTTAAAGAAGTCTATTTATAACTTAAAGCAGACATCCCGTTAGTGGTATAAGAAATTTAATCAAGTGATTACTTCATTTTGATTTTAAGGAGAATCCAATTCATCAATGCATATATGTTAAATTTGTGTTGTTTCAATCGACCCAGGTCACGATTGACCAGACTCGAGTTTGACTCGAGCAATATTTTGATGTTGAAAAAACGTATGACAATGTGATTGTCATGGGAAGTCCAAGTCTTCTATACTTGGCATGGAAATTCCAAGTCTTGTGTATTTGGCATGGGAAGTCCAAGTCTTCTGTACTTGGCATGAAAAGTCCAAGTCTTGTATATTTGACATGGAAAGTCCATGTCTTGGGTACTTGATATGGAAAGTCCAAGCATGGATCTTGGAAAAGGTAAAGTCCAAGTCATGGGTACTTGGTAATGGAAAGTTCAAGCATGAGTCTTGGCAATTGAAAGGTCTAACATGGAGTTGACAAGAAAAGTCCAAGAATGTGATATCGACAACGTAAAGTCTAAGCATGAGTCTTGACAACATAAGTCCAATGTTTGACAGCGTAAAGTCCAAGCGTGGAGTCTTGGTAGCATAAGTCCAAATGGATCTTGGCATTTGGGAAGTCCAAGGGTGTAATATTGGCCACGTAAAATACAAGCTATAGTCTTGGTGACATAAGCCCAATGTTTGACGACGTAAAGTCCAAGCGTTTATTTTGGCAGCACAAGTCCAAATGTACCTTAACAATGTAGACCCAATTAATATGACAATAGCCTATGGAAGCACCTGAAGGCTAGCGTATGGATGAACAAGCCATGAATGACTTGGAGGGATCCGATAGGCATGAGGCTGATAAAGGTGGTTAAAAGACTTAGGTCTAGGATAAGGGTGGTCTATCAAGTATGAGGGCATTATACTTGGGTTAAATCTCATGTTTGAGGTTTATCAGTCGACTGGCTAAGTGTTTAACACTTTGCAGCATAGTCGACTATGAACAATCGACTGAAGCTCATTCGCGGCGTGGCCTTAGCGATCATTGCCCGACTGGGCGGCATTAGGCTTGAGCGATCCAACGCCATGGAGGAAGTCATTTGCTTTGTTTGCAAACACGAGCACAAAAAGTTTCATAGTCGACTGGCAATCAACTATCATGGCATCAGTCGACTGCTAGGGTTTGACAGTCAACTGATTAGCTATCCATGGGAGTTTTTCTATCGTGGATTAAGTCGTTGTGAGACAATGACTACAGGAGCTGTGAAAGGGAGGATTTTGGCAATGGTTCTTGGGGAGATTTGAAGGGGAATAGTTATTGCTTTCCAGTCCTTCAAATCCAATCTAAAGAAATCAACAAGCAAGCAATCAAAAGTTCCTTGTGTAAAGTTTTCTTTACTTGTAATTGTGTATTGCTTAGTATACTTGTTGTATTTTATTTATTACTATTGTAATCCTTTGTAAGAGGTTTCTCCACCTCCGGTGTGTCACCGAGAAGGCGTGGTTTGATTAGTGGTGGTGTGCATCACTAGAACTCGCTATTTAGCTCGCCCCGCCTTTGTGCTTGTGTATTTGTATTAGTATTTCTATTTCCGTTGTGTACTAATGATTGTAGAAAAGCATGATTGAATTCCATCAAGCGAAGCATAATGATATTCACCCCCTCTAGCATGACCATCAACGTTCCTACAATTGATATCAGAGCAAGGAACTCTTCTACAAACTAGCCACCAAGGAGCAAAAGTGCTAGAGGATGGAGTTTCCCAACGATGGATTTGGATGGGACATCAACACTCTAATTCCGTACACATTCTATGGATGAGAAGGTTTTGATCAATGGAAGGCATGGATGGAGAATTTCTTCATGATGAACTTCGAAGATTGGGTCATCCTAATGAAGGGATTCGAATTTCCAAGGGGTCCAAAATGTGGATACCTCAAAAAGAAGAGATGGATCGAAGAGCAAGTCCAAGCCTTCGAAATAAATGAAAGGGTAACAAATATTTTAGTTAATGTAATCCCTAATGATATTTTGTGTAGATTAGGTGATTATGACGATGCCAAGGAGTTTTGGAGCAAATTGGCAAAATATCATAAAGACTCATCATCGGCTCAATTGGACAAGGAGACCGAAGAAGCATACTCATCCTCTCAAGAGAGTGAGGATTCGAAGGTCGAGACGTGTTCGACATCCGAGGAAGAACAAGAGGTGGAAGAATTGGAGGAAGTCTCCACTTCTAGAATTGAGGGGGAGGAGAGACCATCCTCAGCATTAGAGAAAGAGCAGCTTCAACCTTTGGGAGGGATGAAGAACTAACTCCGTCTCCTACCACCGACCTTGGTAACTCAAGCATTATAATTAAACATAAAAATCACATAATATATTTTGAGTGTAAGGAAGCCAGACATTACAAGAGCAAATTCCCAAAAAGAGTCAAGAAGGCTCAACCAACACCAAAGGTCAAGGAAGCCGGTGCCCAAAGTCAAAAGATCAAGGAGCATATCATTTGCTTCAAATGTCATCAAAAGGGCCACTATATAAGCCAATGCTCTAAGGGATCGGAAGACAACCTAGCAAGAGAAAAGAAGGAGCATCACATGTAGGGGGAGCTAAGACAAACCCTAAGGTAAATTTAAATAATGTTCATTCTTTATATAAGGTCAAAAAGCGTACTAGGAATAATTTTAATACTCTTGTTATTGTTCATAATCATGAAAATCATGCTAGAAATAGGTCTTATTGCTTAGATGCTAAATCATGCGATATTATGACTAAGGATAAGTCTAGAACAATTAATCCTAAAACAATTCTACCTAAGGAAACTATTAGGAAGGTATAAAATCATTTTGGCATTAACCCTAAGAAGGGTAGACATATGCCTAAAAGGAAGAACAATGCCTAAAGACTAAATGAAAATTTAAAAGTTGGGCAATTAGAGTTAGAAAATCAAGTTTTGAGGTCAAAACTTGAGAAAATGGAGAATACCCTTAGGAAAATGGAAAACATGATTATGGGGTCAAATGATAAAAAATTAGGGTCTAGAAGACAAGAACCATCTAGGGGCAAGAAAGATTTGAGTCACAAACCTAAGCCCAATGAGACTTACCATCCATTTGATTATGGAACCATTCATAGGTTTAGTAAAGTCAAGGTCACAAGGGAGGTCATCCTTAGAATTGACCATGATGTGTGTCTAGTGACTAAGATTTCAAAAAAACCTAGGAAGGTCACTAAGAAGGTTACAAGGGGAGTTACCCCTAAGATTAACCTAGACAAGACCAAATTGACCAAGGCTACCAAGCCAAAAAGGGACATTAGAAAGGTACTAAGGGAGGATATCCCTAGTGAGTACCTAATAAACCCAAGGAGCTCTAATAGTATTGAGTTCCTAGGAGCATGATCCCTTCACGCTAAATGAGTTAGGTTATATCAACCTTAAATGGATAGGTAGTTAATCTAACTATAGCAAAGTTGACACTTTAGGTCATTTCCAAGGTAATGGGATGCTTTGGAAATAAGATTAGAATTTATATCCTAAAGGATCTTAGGATGTGCGAATAAAATTCAAGAAGTTTGAAAAGTCAATCAAAATTGGCACAATTAGGTTTAGAGGACCCGATGTGTCATTTTTTAGTTTTTGGCACACTTGAGAGATGAGTGGTATTGTGGAAAATTAGGCTTAATTCTAACAAATAATAATTAATATTAAAATTTAGGCATTCTTATGCCTTTACATTTTATTTGTCATTGTCATATCATGACATCATATTTCATTTAATCATTTTAAATGTCATGATAACGTTTAGGTTTAATTCTTATGTCATATAGTGTTTAGATTTCATTTATATGTCATGACATCATGATTATTGGCATATATTTTATTTATGCTATCTTATATGTCATAATCATCATTCATGCATTTAGGATTAATTAAAATTGATTTAAGGACTATGACATGATTTGAAGTTCCATGTATAAGGGAATCAAATAGAGTTGCCTAGAAAAATGCATGAGATCTTAGATTAGGAAGAACAAAAACCCACATCTCATATTACATTGACATGTGTATGTTTTGATACACCCTAGACACATGTGATATGCTAGGAAATGAGTTAAGTTCATGTGCTTATTTAGTACATCATAATGAACTTAGAACCCATTAAATGATAATGAGGGATCATGGGGAAAGCTAATGTGCAAATCATATGCATTGAGCCTATAGATCATGGTCAATATAAAGTTTTAAAATAATTTCAAAATCATTCTGAAAAACCTTGGTGAAGCCTATCTTTTGATAGCAAAGTAGGCTCAAAACATTGAAGTTATCTTTATTTTTGAACTTTGTATCAATCTCACTATTTAATGGGTAGATTTGGAAAACTATAAATAAACAATTGAACATATATCAAACCATTCTATAATGATTTTCTTTGCCTTGACATCAGTCTCTGGAAATTATTATAACTCAGATTTAGGAGAAAGACTATTTAGCAAGTTATCAGGAGAGTTAGGTAAAGAAATACATAAAGCATGGATAATTATGAATGTAACACCAATATATAATAACATAGGAGTCTGAATACAACATATTATCACGAAATTAAAGGAAAAATGTACCTATATACAAATACAAAATAGATTAAAAATCAACAGTATGGATTTTGTATCCAAATCTATACACCACAACAATATAGAGTTATCACAAGAAGAGTTGATATAAGAACACATAGAAGAAATCAACACACCTCAAAACCAAAGAAAAGGCTCAAGAAAACTTGTTATCTTAGAAAAAGTACAACTTGAAAACCATATTTAAACAAGGATAAGCTTGTAAGATGTTTTAAATCTAGAAAGACATATATTAATACCAACTAGGACACTTATTCTCGGCCTATCCTAACAGAAAAAACTTATATACAAGAGAATTGAAAGTGGTTGATTGTACTAATGAGGATCTTGTGGAAGTGCAATCAGACATTTCAGACACAACTTCAATCTACTCAATCATGTTTGTAGATGATACAAAAGAAATACCATTAACATCTGACTACTCCTTGATAAATTCCTTTTCGCCATCCTATGGTTGTGCTGAAAAATATGGTGTAATTATATCTGACTCTTGGAATCAACCATGGGAAGAATTAGGATTCATAGATCCTGATAAGCTCATAAATACTAATTACATGAATATATCAGATAGATATTTACCTAATAAAGGTAAGTCGTCTGTCCTATGCACCCATGATTGGCAGCTTAAAGGAGTTACTCACATACCATATTTATTGTGTGGATTTTATCCAGTCATTAACAAAAGAGGAACCTATAAATATAATAAAGAAGAATTTCTCTCTAGTCTCAATTAGTCTCAACCTTTGATACACTTCAACTATTTTTCTATTGCTACTAGCTTTTCTTTTTGCTATCTCTAAAAGATTAGAACTCGAGGAAAATGTTGTCCTTCTGAGTCAGAACTCAGAGTAAGATTGTCCTCCTGAATTAATTTTCTTAAGTTTTTCTGCAAGTATCTGCTAAACTACACTATAACATTATTGTAGCACGATCATTGTAGCAATATTGTAGCAAATAAAAAAAATTAAGAATTAGTATCAGATCCTAAAGACTTGTGGACCATGAATGTCTTGAATATCTAAATTTGATTATTTAGATCTTGCAACTCAACACCCTCCCAGACAAATACAAACATTAGATCTTAGTAAACATTTGTGTTATTTTAGATCTAAAGCTACATCTCATACTATTCACTCAGGCACGCCACTTTTAAACACTATTATTGACCTTTTGCTCCACATAAGAGTAAACTTAACTATTCAACAAATTGATACTCTAAAACTACTTGAACATATAAAAATATAATTACATAAACAAAACTAGCTAGTTAAAGAGTTGTCTCAAAATATAGATGTTTGTGCAATCGACCCAGGTCACGATTGATCAAACTCGAGTTTGACTCGAGTAGTATTTTGATGTTCGATAAAACGTATGACAATGTAATTATCATGGGAAGTCCAAGAATGGTCTTGACATTTGAGAAGTCCAAACATGGGTCTTGGCAAAGGAAAAGTCCAAGCATGGGACTTGGTAATGGTAAAGTCAAAGTCATGGGTACTTGACATGGAAAGTCCAAAGGTATAGTCTTGGCGGCATAAGTCCAAGTATGTAATCTTGGCGGCGTAAAGTTCAAGTGAACTTTGGTGGCGAAAGCCCAAGTATGGATACTTGGCAATTGGAAAGTCCAAGGGTGTACTATTGGTGGCGTAAAGTCCAAGTTGTAGTCTTGGCGGCATAAGTCAAATGTTTAGCAGCGTATGTCTTGGCGGCATAACTCCAAATGTACCTTAGAAAAGTAGACCCGATTAGCATGACAATAGTTGATGGAAGCACCTGAAGGCTAACATATGGATGAACAAGTCTTGGATGACTTGGGTGGATCTGATAGGCGTGAGGTTGATGGAGGTGGCTAGAAGGCTTAGGTCTAGGCTAAGGGTGGTCTGTTAAGTATAAGGGGATCATACTTGAGTTAAACCTCATATTTGAGGTTTATTATTCGACTGGGGTTATGGATCAGTCGACTGGCTAAGTGTTTAATGCTTAACAACCTAGTCAACTTAGATCAGTCGACTAGGATTATGACCAGTCTACTGGTCAAGTAGTCGACTGAGCTTCAACTTCTCGGGTGAAGTTCTGGTAGTCAATTGCCAGCTTTGGACAGTCAATTGGCCTTGGGCAGTCGACTGTTAGGATTTGACAGTTGACTGATTTAAGTGGACACAAGCAGAGAAGCTTTAGTAGTCGACTATCGTGTAACAGTCGACTGATGGTATGAGCAGTCGACTACTAGGGTATCTATTGGAATTTTTTCAGCGTGGATTGAGCCATTGTGACACAACAGATAGGAGAGCAATCAACTAGTGCCTTTTAACAGTCAATTGATATGCGCGAAATCAACCATCTGTAGGTTATAAAAGAAGCATCTAATGGAGGATTTTGGCCATTGTTCTAGGGGCGATTAGAAGCGAAGTGCTGGTGCATTTCAGGGTCATTCAAGCTCGTCCAAGCAATCAACAAGCAAAGCATTCAAAGCTCTAATTTGTAAAGTATTCTTTACATTATTGTTGTATTTCTTTTGTATTTGCTTGTATTTCATTCTTATTATTGTAAGAACCATTGCACTATATTTCTCCACCTCCAGTGTGTCACCATGAAGGAGTTTATTAGTAGTGATGTGCATCACTAGAGCTCACTTGAGTTCAACCCGTGGAGTAGGAACCCTAGGTTTCGAACCACGTTGTATCTTCGTGTATTGCATGTTTTGTGTTTGTCTCGTGTTGTGTTTATTTTTATTTGTATGCCACTGTGCACACTAATATTTTGTAGACGAATGCGAACGGATTCTAAGTGACAAAGTGAAATCGCTATTCACCCCCTCTAGCTACACAATCGATCCCTAACAAGTGGTATCAGAGCACGAGACTCTTAGAAGAAAAAATTGCTCTGATACCTAACAAGTGGTATCAGCGCAAGGACGCTCTTCAAGGCTTAACAACCAAGGGGGAATGCTAGAGGAGAAGAAGATGGAGTTTCAAGAAAAATTGGATGATGACGTAATGGTTCCGCCTACCTTCAATCGCGAGAATTACGAATATTGGAAAGGTAGAATGATGTATTTTCTTATGTGTGATTGTGACAATTAGAGTAGTATTATAGTAGGATTCGATACTCCGAAGGATGAAAAGGGGAGAATACTCAAGAAGAAGAAGTGGAGCAAGGAGCAAATCCGATATTTTAACATAAATAATAAGGTAACGAGTATATTAGTTAATGCAATCCCTAATGATATTTTGTGTATATTAGGAGATTATAAGGATGCCAAGGAGCTTTGGAGTAAGTTGGCAAAATATCATGAAGATCCATCATCGGCTCAATTGGAGGAGACTGAAGAAGCAAGTACATCATCCTCACAAGAGCTTGAGGATTCAGAGGTTGAGAGGGAATCAACATCCAGATGGTAGAAGAGGTGGAAGAAGTAGAAGAAGCCTCCACTTCTAGGATTGAGGGGGAGGAGATTAGGCCTTCGACGTCGTAGCAAGAAGATGAGCCATCCACCTTAGGGAGCCAAGGACAAGACCAAAATTCTCCTACCGACTTAGATAACTCAAATACATGTGTTAATAATAAAGATCACATAACGTGTTTTGAGTGTAGGGAAGTAGGACACTACAAGGGCAAGTGTCCAAAGCAAGTCAAGAAGACTCAACCGACATGAAAGGTCAATAAAAAGCCTAAGGATGCCAGAGCCCCAATAATTAAGAATAAAGAGCACATTGTGTGCTTCAAGTGCAATCAAAGGGGCCACTATATGACTCAATGCCCTAAGGGGAGGAAGCAAACCAAGGGTAAGGGAGGAGCTACACATGTAGGGAGAGCTTTTAAAGCAAACCCTAAGGTAAATTTAAATAATGCTTCTGTTTTACGTAATGATAGGAAGAATGCTAGAAATTTTATTGCTATTGCTCATGAACAAAAGCATCCTATGAATAGATCTTATTGTTTAGGGGCTAAATCATATGAAATTAGGACTAAGGATAAGTCTATAACAATTACTTCTAAAACAATTCTACCTAAGGAAGCAATTAGGAAGATAGATAACCATTTAGGTATTAACCCTAAGAAGAGTAGGTATATGCCTAAAAAGAAGAACAATGCCCAAAGAATAAATGAAAATTTAAAAATTGGGCAATTAGAGTTAGAGAACCAAGCCTTGAGTTCAAGGCTTGAGAAATTGGAGAAGACCCTAAGAAAGATGGAAAAATCAATGGTAGGGTCTAATGATCAAAAATTGGGATCTAGGAGGCAAGAATCTTCCAAGGATAGGAAACGCTTGGGTCATAAACCTAAGTTCAAGAAGGTTGTGTCAACTTATTATAATGTTCTATTTGATTATGAAACTAAATCTAAGTCTAGGAAAACCACAGTCACAAGGGAGGTCATCCCTAGAGTTGACCATGGTAGGTGTCTAGTGACTAAGGTTTCAAAGAAATCTAGGAAGGTCACTAAGAAGGTTACAAGGGGAGTTAACCCTAGGGTTGACCTTGACAAGACCTAAATGACCAATGCTTCAAAGCCTAGAAAGGTCATTAGGAAGGTACTAAAGGAAGTTATCCCTAGTGAGTAACTAGTAAACCCAAGGAGCTCCAATAGGTATTGGATTCCTAGGAGCGTGATCCCTTCACGCTAGATGAGTTAGGTTGTGTCAACCTTGTATGAATGGGTAGTTAACCTAACCATAACAAAGTTTGCACTTTAGAACATTTTCAAAGTTATGTGATACTTTGGAAATGAAATTGAGACTTAATCCTAAAGGATTTTAGGATGTTCCAATTAAATTTGAGAAGTTTGAAAAATTGATCAAATTGACACAAGTTAGATTTTAGAGTCATAGTGTGTCATTTTAGATTTTCAGCACACTTGGAAGATTGATCCATTATGGAAAATTTGGGTTTAATACTAGTAAATGACAATTAGGTTTAAACTTTAGGTATTTCTATACCTTGATATTGTAAAAATTGTCATGCTTTATTTGCCTTGTCATGTTATGATATCATGCTCATATTATCATTTTAAATGTCATGATAATGCTTATGGTTGATTTTAAAGTCATGTTTATACTTAGGTTATATCTTTATGTCATGACATCATGATTATTGACACATGCTTTATTTATGCTATCTTATATGTCATAATCATCATTCATGCATTTAGGATTAATTAAAATTGATTTAAGAACAATGACATGATTTGAAGTCCTATGTATAAGAGAATCAAATAGAGTTGTTTAGAAAAATACATGAAACCCTAAGAACTAAAACCCACATCTCACATTAAATTGACTTGTATGTGTTTTCATACACCCTAGACACATGTGAGATGTTAGGAAATTAGTTAAGTTCATGTGCTTATTTAGTACATCATAATGAACTTAGAACTCATTAAATGATAATGATGAATTATGAGGAAAACTTATATACAAGTCATGTGCATTGAGTCCATAGACCATGGTTCAAAATAGATGTTCAAAAATATTTCAAAATCATTTTGAAAAACCTTGGTGAAGCCTATTTTTTGATAGCAATCACCATTGATGAAGTTGATACTAAGTAGGCTCAAAACATTGAAATTTTCAATGGTTTTGAACCTTATATTAATTTCTCATTTTAATGGGTATTTTATTTTAAAACTATTTTTCACCCATTGTATTTGATATAAGTATTATAATTATGAATTTTCATAATTTTTCAAATTACGTATAATTACTTATAATTTTTGAAAATTCATTTCTGATTTTTGATTTTTGCATTTGCAGATATAAGTTGACTGTCGCTTGAGGGCAGTCGATTAATGCTGAGGGCAGTTCACTGATTGTTTATCAAGTCAACTGCTGGGTTGATTTAGGGTAAACAAGATTTGTTTAGCTCATTTTCAGCCATCCCTAAGTACCCTAAAGTCTCCTAACCCTAGGATATGCTTTGGAAAGTATTATAAGAGTGAAAATCCATTGGAAATGGATTAGGAGAGTTGTTTAAGGTGAAAATCGAATTTTAAGGGAGGTGAAAGTTCAATGTTGAATCTTTACCCTTAATTTTGATTGTTTAGTATTCCTATTGTCTTAGGGTCTCTCCAAGGATATTGTTGGTGCAATGATCAAGGAGGAGCAAGTCTTTAGGGGGAGGTTATCCATCAAGGGATGATGGATGATTTTTTCCTCAAAAGGGGGAGAATTGGAGAATAGTGAGGATTGTCTCTCATTTAGTGACATGTGATTTATCACTAAGAAGAGTGAAGGCATCCTAAATATTTTTCGACCAAGAGGGAGAATGTAAGATCTCATTGGTATATAAGACATTGATATCCTTGGGGAGAGACTTTTTGATGTATGTCAAAAAGGGAGAAAATTGATGGATTGAGTTAGGTAGCCTAACTCAAAGGTTTTGTCAAACATCAAAAAGGGAGAGATTGTTGGTGCAATCAGCCCAAGTCACGATTGACCAGACTCGAGTTTAACTTGAGTATTATTTTGATGTTTGACAAAACGTATACCAATGTGATTGTCATGGGAAGTCCAAGAATGATCTTGGTATTTGAGAAGTCCAAGCATGGGTCTTGACAAAGGAAAAGTCCAAGCATGAGTCTTGGCAATGATAAAGTTCAAGTCATGGGTACTTGGCATGGAAAGTCCAAAGGTATAGTTTTAACGACATAAGTCCAAGTGTATAATCTTGGAGGCGTAAAGTCCAAGTGAACTTTGGCAGTGAATGTTCAAGTATGAATACTTGGCAATTGGGAAGTCCAAGGGTGTGATATTGGCGGTGTAAAGTCCAAGCTGTAGTCTTGGCAGCATAAGTCTAATGTTTGGTGGTGTAAAGTCCAAGCGTGTGTTTTGGCGACATAAGTCCAAATATACCTTGGCAAAGTAGACCCGATTAGCATGACAATAGTCGATGCTGAAGGCTAGCATATGGATGAACATGTCTTGAATGACTTGGATGGATCCGTTAGGCGTGAGGCTGATGGTGATGGCTAGAAGGCTTAGGTCTAGGCTAAGGGTGGTCTGTCAAATATGAGGGGATCATAACTTGAGTTAAATATTATGTTTGAGGTTTATCAGTCGATTGAAGTTATGGACCAGTCAACTGGCCAAGTGTTTGACACTTGGCAGCCTAGTAACCTTGGATCAGACGACTGAAATTATGACCAGTCGACTGATCAAGTAGTCGACTGAGCTTCAATTGTTCGAGTGAAGCTCTGACAATCGACTGCCAGCTTTGGACAGTCAATTGCTAGGGTTTGGAAGTCAACTAATTTAAGTGGACACAAGCACAAAAACTTTGGTAGTCGACTGACCAGTCGACTACCGGGCAACAGTCGATTGATGGTATGAGCAATCGACTACTAGGGTATCCGTTGGAATTTTTTCAGTGTGAATTGAGCCATTGTGAGACAACGGATAGGAGAGCAGTCAACTGGTGTCTTTTGACAGTCGACTGCTATGTGTGAAATCTGTCATATGCAAGTTATAAAAGGAGCCATTGTTCTAGGGGCGATTTGGGATGAAGTATTGGTGCATTTCAGAGTCCTTCAAGCTCGTCCAAATAATCAACAAGAAAAGCATTCAAGGCCTTAGTTTGTAAAGTGTTCTTTATATTGTTGTTGTATTTCTTTTGTATTTGTTTATATTTCATCCTTATTGTTGTAAAAATCATTGAACGAGATTTTTCCACCTCCGGTGTGTCACCGTGAAGGAGTTTATTAGTGGTGGTGTGCATCACTAGAGCTCACTTGAGCTCGACTCGTGGAGTAGGAACCCTAAGTTTCGAACAACATTATATCGTTATGTATTGCATGTGTTGTGTTTATTTTTATTTGTATTCCGCTGTGCACACTAATATTTTGTAGATGATCGTGAACAAATTCTAAGCGACAAAGTAAAATCGCTATTCACCCCCTCTAGTAACACAATCGATCCCTAACAATAGATTATTTGAAAAACTCACAAGAAAACCTAAATGCAAGATTCATGCAGACATATTTTATTAACCTTCCCAACCGAAGAGACATTCTAATGTTAGTCAACCTCACAGAAGATAATCAACCGAGAAACTTTGAAATACAACACAAAGATTTACTAGCACAGGTAAGAATTTTTGTTCTCACAACATAAAACAAATAAATATAAAAATAAAAGGATTACAAAAGATATTAGAAGACATTAAGTATAAATAAACCATGTCAAATTCGAAAATAACTATTACGAAGAAGCATTAGATTATGTACAACAATATACAAAGACAAAAAGACGATGAATATTATAAAATAGACTTAACTGGGAAAATTGACCAGATACAAGCTCAACAAAATAATACAATAATTGCATTACTATCTTATTTACACTACATAATCACCATATTAGAAACAAAAATTCTAAACATAAAATAGACCATACTAGGAACTAAGAAATCTAAAGATTGACAACAAACATTAGAAAGCATTAATAAAGACCTAAAAAATCTATCTAGTAGAAAAATAATTAAACATAGACCTCAAACTTATTCTTTTCTAACTTACAAAGACCCAAAAGAAAATTCAAAATTAATACCCGAACTGAAACAAAAACATTCAGTGGACCTTCTAGGACACTTGAAGGAAGATAGTCAATAGCTAGTGGCTAGACAATATTAGGAACAATTCGGACCTTAGTCAAAGGTTAGAAGAAATAGTGAACATAGATAGAAATATAGAAATCTTTTCAAATGAACTAAACATTCTTAGTCTCGGACATAATATATTTTCCTATACAACTTCAGCATACATGCACCGGAGAACTGAAGCATTACATCTCTCAGAAGGAAGGGAAGAACGTTTAATTTTAATAACAGAACAATCTGCCAGACAAATCCTGACAAGAAGACATAATTACATACATTTAGGTTTAATTGTATTTGGACTCAGAGGACTTATAAGAAGACATACTGGAGGAAAAGTTTTAGTTATACTATATGACTCTAGATTTCAAGATAAAGAGAAATCCATAATAGGATTAGTAGAAGTAGACATGAACACTGATACAGGAATAATACATTTATGCCCCAATTTCAATATGACAATAAAAGACTTCATTGAACATATTAAAATAGTAATACATGTCAGAGGGTAAGGAAATTTTTAATGTAATAATATACAATTGGAAATGGTATTCTTAGGAAAATGAATGAATAATATAAATAATAACGTTAAGGTACAAATTGACGAAATCATAAAACTCTTAGTTCAAAAGGAACAAAATTCTTAAAACCCAGTTCAAAAGACTTAGCAAACTTAGAATGGACAATTAACTTAGAAAACCCTAAATCACTTTTACAACCAACCGATTCTATCTTATATAAAGATAGAAATAGAAACCTAAATATCAGATTTTTAGGATATCATCCATCTACATCTACCTCAGAACCAAGAGATGATGAAGATTTGGAATCAATCAATTTATATCTTAACTCAAATATTATGATTAACTCAGAGTGAGCAGACAAAAAAAAAAGGCCGAATTGGACCTCATCCCAATTTAGCCCAGTTCTTCTAAATTGGACCATGCTTGATTATTTCTTAGCATACATCAGCCCATAACTTAATTGAAATGGGCAGCCTTACATTGAAGCCCACACCTCAATGTTAATGGTTTCTGCCTGCATCTTTGTCTAATTGTCTTCATCTTCTCCGCCATCACCTTCAGCTCTGTCATGTTGCCTCCTCATTAACTCCATTGCCACAAGATCCTCCTCACTCACCACACAAGATTAGAAGGAGATCTCTACGGCAGTGGCTGGAGCGATCGAGGCCCTATTACGGTGGTAAATCGTGACAGATCATGATTTCGCCCGACAATGTGCAAATTGTGACGGGTCGTGATTTCGCCCAGTGATAGCAACAGATTGCGACGGGTCCGGCGATGGTAGTAGATGGCGACACGATTTCTCTCGATATCGCGGCATCAGATCGTGATTTCGTCCGTTGTCGCGACAGAGTAGGATCCAACAGCGACGCCTCCGACTTCGTATACACACCTTGAGGCATCTGTTTTGGTCAGATTTAATAAGTGAAATCGCATGCAGAAGAATCAAGAGGTAATCATTCACAGTTTGATCACATTTAGAGTTTGATCATGAGATTTAACAACAACAATCATCGAGCTTTATCTCTGGGTCGGCTATATAAATCCTTCTACGATTCTATCTTCTACAATATATCATATACTCATCATCACATTTATAGTTTGATCATGAGATTCAATAGAAAAAAATATCAAACTTTACTGTGCTCTGATACCAATGTAGAAATTTGATACATTTCTATTCACAAGATAAAATTGTAAAAACTTATAGTTTCTGACTTTCGCTTGATTCCTCTGATTTCTTGTTGTCTGGAGGACAATTACAAAGAAACAAATAGTCATTCACAGTTCACAAACCAAATTCCTCTCTATTGAATATTCACTTGAATTTCTTAATGAACTAATCATCTAATCCTCCAGAGATTATTTATATGTTACTCTCCTAAACTTGGACGTGGTCCATGTCCTCATTGCTTGGACGTGATCCAGTTGCAATTGCTAACATGGATAACGCTTGGGAATGCATAAGTGCTTATAATTTTGAAGCGACCTTTACTTCGCTCTTATATAATTGATCTCCTATCAAGAGTATCCTGTAATATTCCTATTATACCCTCTTCAATATAATGTAGGAATCATTAAAAGTGCTTGATCACCCTCAACCTATTTTGCATGTAGCACTTTTTCGTCCCCAAGAATGAGTTGGAGCAATCACTATTAGGTGTTTTGAATTTTGTAGCTTAGTTGTCCCTTTTGAATCATGATCTTAAGATCTCTAATCAGCATGGTCGGGTTATCATTATTTGATTCAAATATTGAGTCTTAAACTCATTCTCTTAAACAAACAGTCTACTATAGTCCTTTATAATTAGTAGATCCACACTATTCTTCACATTCAATAGAAATCTCACCATTAGAGATCTCACTATTTCACATTAATGTTCTTCTCTTAGCTTCTTAGGTACTACCATAGTATATCATGATTGTTAGCACATATCAAAGCATTTTTATTCAATTAATTCTCTCACCCCAAAGCCTAAGATGGCAGAGGAAATTAAGCGAAGTATTCCATATACAAAGCATGGAAAGTTGTTTATAATCTCCCTCCCTCGGAGCTACCCCCAACCTAGAGTAGCTAGGCATGGAAGTAGAATCAATCCTTGTTCATATGTGGGTTTCACTGATACAAAATGAGAAACTTTAAATAAGTTCATTACTCTAGCCTAATTAGGTATTTATACCTTTAGACAAATCTCCCTACATTTATTAGTTCATCTTACATTTTTCAGGAAGGTTTACGACCTTTCAAAGAGTCATAAAGTGTTTGTATTTTTATCACAATGAAGCTTATAGTTTGCCAAGGAAAACTTTCCCTTATAATTTTTGAGACAATCCCAAACTTCTCGACATAGTATTTATTATCTCCTTGATATGCCATTCTCACCTTCCATAACATCATTGGATTGAGGTGAATGGAATACAATCGATTGATGAATATTACTCTTTTCCAAGAAATATTTCTTGATAAATATTCGGCATTCTCTTCCTCAATCACCATAGATGATCATATTTAGTTGATTTTTTCAACCGTATTTCTAGTGTTTCTAAACACTTCAAGGGTCTCAATCTCGCAAACAAGTTTTCATAACTCCTTCAATAATCGATGATGGAATATCTTTCACGATGGAAGGCAAAGGTTGTAACACCTTTGATAAAGTTTCCCTTCCACAACATAAGACCATGTTATCCTTTGGATCCATGCATCCTCATTTGTTGAACCAAAAGTTATAGTTGTTCGTTTGAAGTTTGACCAACATTGCATCTGTTCTTGAGAATCACTTGATCTAAAGAGCATCTATCCCTTGATCTTTTGATTTCACATTCTTCGGTCTTTCAATTTCGCCAAATCAAAGCTACTGTCATCTAAGTGTTGACCAAGCTTGCACTTATTCTTGAGAAGTGCTTGATCTAGAAAACATGCATCTCTTACTTTTCAATTTTGTTAAACCAAAGCTATGGTAGTTTGATTGGAGTACTAACCAAGTTTGTATTTACTCTTTGACTCAAGAAATATACATCCCTTGGTCCTCTAGCCACACCCAATTAAAGTTGTGGTTGTCTAATTAGAGTGTAGCTAGGTGGAGCGATGCATTTGTTCCTTGAGAGGAGCTAGACTAAGGAGGAACACATCCCTTGGGCTTTTGATTGTGTTGAGCCAAAGCTATGACCACCTAATCAGAGTGTTTAGCAAAGATGGATTGTTCTTCAAGAGAAACTTAACTCACGAAGCTTGCATCCTTGGTTTTCTAATCGTGCCAAGCCAAAACTATGGTTGATCGACTAGAGTGCTGACTAAGATGCCTTTACTCTCGAGAACCATATGCAAATCTTCAATAAGATGGGGTCATACTAGGGTCATGTCTGGTCACTATTCACCACGAGATTGGAGAGGATTTTTTCATTTGTTGAGCTTGTAAAACAAAGTGAGTTCATTACCTATTGAGTGTGAGAGCTAGGATTGCACGATTACCCATTTGACCCTATGCCAAGGATGTGTCCTTTGGTTACAGTTAAAAGCAATGCTAGAAAGAAATCATTTTGGCTTCAACATAATAAAAGTTAGTCTCAATTTCTCGGTCAATTAATGTGCGTTGCAATCCTTCTAATTCATCCATTTGATTTTCAAATAGATCTAATTTCATCTTGTTAGACTTGAGTTTCGCTTTTAACCAAGTGGACTTATGCTTCTATTTGAAGTCTTTTGGCCTCTTTTTGGATATTTTATAAGTCACCATCCTTGGCTTTGTGATCTTAGTCCACCAACCTCCATAAAGCCTTGACTATCATTGTAATACTATACTTGTTTTATAGTTTTGTCATCCAACCCTTTAAGGGCATGATTCTTGTATATAAAAATCTTTATTTTTTCTTTCAATCAACTTTTCCTTCATTTAAGTCTTATCTTCGGATGCACAGGAGGCATATTCAATTATAATCCTGCAAGGTACATTTTCTTCGACTACTGTGGTGTCTTTTACTACCACCACTTAAAAGACAGTTTCAAAGAATTTCTTCTATTTATATCCATTAGAAGTGGGACCCACAATCACCATAACCTTGTATATCATCTTAAGATTGTTGTTGGAGAATTGTCAGTTGTATCCAATAGCATGGGTTAGTTAGTTAGCTTGATGATGAGTTGATGGGTTGAACCAATGGAGTTCGGTATGACAATGTAGATCTAGTTCGACTCATACTCTCGATATACTTTTAGTTCTCGAGGCACTTCTTCAGATAATAAATGCATCTTTTTCGATATCATTACCACCATTTTATTCTCATTGGTCGTCGAGTTATCTCTTCGAATATTGATATACTCTTTTGAGTAAGCTTATCCCTGTTGACAAAAGTTTTAAAGTTGACACGAAGGCAAGACCTTCATTTCTTAAGAGGATATTGCCTTGTCAAGGTTATTACAATTGATTAACAATTACCTTCCAAGATACAAAGACCTATATATGATTTGAAATAGAAGTATTTCAAATTTTGAGTCTTGATTAACTTTTGAAATCTTGAAATTATGTGAGTGAGAAAGAATAATTACACAAATTGAGAATTAAGTCAGTTGAGTTGAGGAGGAATGAGATTACTTGTATAGAGAAAAGTCACATTTAAGAGATTAGAAGATATACACGAGTCTTTTACTTAACACATCATTAACTTAGTTAAATTAATTAAGTTAATTGTTTTATTTTTCTTTTTGGCAATGTTATTGATTCATCAATTAATTGATTAATTAAATTTTAATTAATTAGTTAATGTTGCTTCTGATTAATTAATTAATTAATCCTTTTCAATTAATTAATATATCTAATTCTATTATATAAGAAATAATCGATTATCTAGAAGGTGCTTATGAGCGTGCATAAATTATATTCCGGATTATTTGGTAACCACCTTAGCAATTTGCTAACTTGATTCGGGATGTATCTTTAGGGTATCATGGTCCCCACCTTGTCTTCTCAAATCGAGCTAAGGATCAACATCCAATCGTTGATATTAATATTGTTGGGATAGGAATGCGCTAGGGGGGGGGGATAGTATTCGAACTTGATCTCGTTCACTTTTCGATTGCGTTCACTCAACTAGGATTTTACGTGGTTCGAAATCTTTGATTCCTACTCCACGATTTAGCTCTCAGTCGATAGCTCCACTATCTTCTTTCTCCTTCTCGGAATCACACTGGAGGCGGAGAAGTCTCTTACAATATGAGCTTTACAAGAAAAAGAACAATCAAATACAGATACAAATGAAATGTAGAAACAAAAAACACTTTGCACAAATGAGTTTTGCTTGATCACTGTGTTTTCTTTCTTTGGAAGGCTTCTTGAAGACCTGTAATGCAATAACAACTCCTCTTCAAGAACTCAAAGAACCGACCCTTGAAATGCTCCACGAAGCCTTCTTTTATAAGCTGCTCAACGATTGATTTTCGCCTACCAATCGATTGGTCTTATCCCCAGTTGACTGGTCACTCGACTGTTGTCTCACAACAGTTTGATCTACATCGGATTTCAGTTGATTAGTTGATTGTTTCATGCCATCAATCGACTGCTAGCCCAACAATCGACTGGTTAGTCAATTCAGAGACTTTTTGTGCATTGACCACTAAATTCAGTCGACTAGCCTTGCCACACCAGTCGACTGCTTTGTCGGAGCACTGTTTCTCACTTTTCCGAGTTGCCTCAGTCGCCCGAGCACCGTTTCTTCGTCGCTCGAGCACTCACAGTCACACTCCTTTCTCAGTCGCGAGCATCGCTTGACTTCCCAAGTTCGAGTGCAGAGCACCCGACTCCCCAAGTCCGCGTGCTTCTGCACCTGAGCACCGAGTCCACGCGATTTCCTAATCGTGGCTCGTTCCTCACCCTGAGCACCACTCGACTTCTCGAACCCCGCTCGGGACTTCCTGAGCACCCAAGTGTCGAGAACCTTTTCCAAGCGCTCGAGTCCCCCATTCCTCAGCTCACACCCGAGCACTTCTCCCAAGCATCCGAGTAATTTCTTGAGCACCATGGTTGCTGCCCCGAGCACCCGAGATCGAGAGCACACAAGTCCCTAACTCAGCATTTCCCATCGCGCGACTACCCGCGCATGCGCCCGAGGACCTCCAAGTCCCAAGCACTCATGCTTGTGCACTCGAGCGCCACTCGGCTTCCTAAGTCCTAGTGTCGAGTCCCGAGTTCCACTCGGGATTCCTAACTAGCCCGAGCACCGGACTTCTTCACACACCCACGCCCAAGCGCCTCGAGCACTGTAGCTTTCGTAGTCACCCGAGTAATGAGCCCGAGCATAGCCTTCGTTCCTCAGTGCCCCAAGCGCTGCCATTCCCGAGCGTCTGAGCAACTTCCTGTCACCCGAGCACTGTGTTTCTCACTGCGGTTGCTCGAGCACCACACGCGAGCCCGAGCGTTGTAGCTTCCCATTGCTCGACCACTCGAGTCCCCACTCGTGCATTTCTCACTGCGTGCCAATCGACTGGAGGGCGCTACATCAATAGTCAGCCTTGAACCCCTTATTTTAAGTCAAGTCCCACTTCACCTAGTATCTGGTCACTGTTGGTGCAACAATGCTCCAAGCATTTATGTGTTTTGATGTTTGGATAATCATTTAAGTTAGGCAATGTATTGTGATCTAATTGCGAATGTGTTTAAGTGACAGGTAAAAGAGAAGTCCAAGTATGATCTTGGCAAAGGAAGTCCAAGGGATGGACTTGGCAGCATAAGACCAAGCTTGTAGTCTTGGCAGCGTAAAGTCCAAGTGAACCTTGGCAAAGGAAGTCCAAGTATGATCTTGGCAAAGGAAGTCCAAGGGATGGACTTGGCAGCATAAGACCAAGCTTGTAGTCTTGGCAGCGTAAAGTCCAAGTGAACCTTGGCAAAGGAAGTCCAAAGTAAGGTCTGGCGATAAGTCCAAGCTTGTAGTCTTCGCGCGTAAAGTCCAAGATTTGGCAACCCAAGACATGACGAAACCGGGAAGCTCTTGGAAGCAAAGCGCAAAGGATGAACAAGTCATGACTCGGAGGGATCCCGAAGGCGCAAGGCTTAATACGGAGCTAGAAGGTTGAGTCTAGGTCTAGGGTATAAAAACAAGTATGAATTATCGACCATCACGATCGCTTGGACATGTCGGCCGATCGATTTTGACGATCACCGATCGCTATGGGAAACAATGATCGATCAAGGAAAGAAATGCACAGAATGCGGTCTCACTCATTGCGCCGTGATCACTGATCGATCACTCCATCACCGATCGATGGAGAGATCACCGATCCGATCACCGGCCGCTGAGATCGCGGCTCACGAATCTCCGCGAGATCGCGTTCGGGTTGCTGGCCGGAGCCGATCGTGATGGCATGCATCACCGACCGATCGAGGCCTAACGGAAAACAGCCTCTTCTATAAAAAGGGGTCATGGGGAGCATGGGAGGCTAGTGCTCTAACTCCTAACTTCATCCTCGTGCTCACCAAGTTTTCTAAGTGTTTTTAGCAATCCAAAACCTCCTCTTCTATTGTTCTTCATCATCCATCATTGTAAAGAAGAGGAGTGTATTGTAAGAAAGGTTTCTCCACCTTGGTTCATCCAAAGGAGAAGATAGTGAAGCTTGGCTAGGGCTAATCCACCTTACGGATTGCCGTGAGTAGGAGCGCCATCTCCGAACCATGTAAATTGGGTGTTAGCGTTTGGTCTCTTATTTCGTACTTGTATTTGTTTTGTATTTGTATTGCTTCCGCTAACTTGATTGTAGAAACGAAGAAACGCTAATTACCCCCCCTCTAGCGTTACAAAGGTCCTAACAAGTGGTATCGAGCCCTGGATCGCTGGAAGATCTCACCATCAACCAAGGCATCAATGGCTCTTCAAGAGGGATATAGCATCGCCAAGCCACCACTCTTCGATATATTGGAAAGGTAGGATGAAGTACTATTTAATGAGTAATATTGAAATTTGGCATAGTGTTGTAGATGGCTTCGAGGAACCGGTGGATGAGCGTGGAAACCCTATTCCAAGCAAGGATCGACAAGGAGATGAACCGCACTTTCGAGTCAAATGCAAAGCCATCCTCACCATCCAACGCGCGGCCACAACGGAGCAACTCAACAAGGTGGGGCCTTTTGAATCCGCCAAGGAGCTATGGGAAAAGCTCATTGAGCTAAATGAAGGTTCCAAGGAGTCAAAGAGGGCAAAGAAGGACCTTCTAATTGGACAACTTCAAGCCTTCCAAATGAAGATGCATGAAACTGTAAGCCAAATGCATGGAAGGTTCAAGGAAATTGTGAACGGACTCCATATCATAGGTGAGCGAGTTGACAACCGGGATTTAGTAAGGTATATTTTACAAGCTTTTCCTAGAAATTCTTTATGGACCTCTATAGTTGATGCCATTAAGGTAACTAGGATCTCTCACAAATTAAAATTGATGAACTATTTTGTGAGTTTGAATTGCATGAACAAACTAACATGTCTTCTAAGGAAAAGGGTTTAGCCCTATTTGTTGAAAAAGAAAGAAAAGAAGAAGAAAGAAAGGAAAGAGGTGTCATCTTCATCCGAGTGAGCAAGAGTCAAGTAGTGATGGAGACTGCTTAGTGAAGTGGCCCATTTTGTCAAGAAGTTCCTTAGAAAATCAAAGGAATTCAAGAATAGAGAAGCAAGGAAGGGGTTCCACTCATCAAGAGGTAAAAGTAGTGGTAATTCAAATTTTAACAATAATGTGATTTGTCATGCTTGCAATAAGAAGGGGCACATAAAGCCAAATTGCGGAGCTAAAGAAGAAGGAGGAAAAAAAGAAGCAGAAGGACAAGAAGGAGAAGACGAAGAAGGCGGCTATGGTGGCTCAACACACATGGGTCACACCAAGCGTTGAAGACTCATCTTCCGATGATGATCTTTGCCACATCACTCGCCATGTGGAACTCATGGCACTAGGAGATGATTCCTAACGCAAGCCAAGAAGAAAGCTCCTCAAGTGATGAATCGTCATCTAGTGACGATGAGGTAATGAATTCTCCTAAAGTAGAACTTCTTTACAAATCAATTGCATATCTTCAAGAAGCTCTAGATAAATCTAAATCTAAGGTTAAGAGCATGAAGATAGAATTAAAAGCCATTAGGGATGAAAAACTTTACATGTTGACTCTGCAGGCTTAGGGAAGAAAATGAAAAACTTAAGGATGAGGTTAGTAAATTGAAAACATGTTTAGAAAAATTTTCAAATGGCTCAAAAGGTCTTGACATGATCCTTAGTAGGCAAAGAGCGGTTTATAACAAGGCCGGTTTAGGATATAAGCCAAAAGAGAAAGAGGTTGCTTATATTTCATTAATTAATAGGAAAGGAACCATTAAGGGTAAGGTTAAGAAAGCTTGGGTACCTAAGAAGTTTTTAATTAATGTTACGTCCAAATGTTTGGGTACCAAAAGCTTGTGTTTTTCATGTGATTTAGGTAGGAGAGCGAGGTATGTGGATTGTGGATAGCGGTTGCTCAACACATATGACCGGGATGTGAGCAAGTTCTCCACAATTAAATACGTGAAGAAGGGAGCGGTATCTTTGGAAATAGTGGAAAACTCAAGATACTAGGTAGAGGTACAATTGAGGTATCCCTAAAATTGTTATTCACAAAGTCTTGCTAGTTGAAAATATGAAGTTTAATTTATTAAGTGTTAGTCAACTTTGTGATGCAAACTATCATGTCTCGTTTGAATCCTCTAAATGCATGATTAAACACAAGGAATTAAATGATTGCATGTTAGGATATATAGAAAATCAAACATCTATTATGTTGATCTTTCATATGCTTCTAACATTTCTACTAAGTGTCTTGTGGCAAAAGAGGAAGAATGTTGGCTATGGCATAGAAGATTGGGGCACGTCAACATGAAAAACATAGCCAAAGTAGCCAAGATGGAGTTGGTCAAAGGGTTACCAAAGATCAAGTATGTCAAGAACAAAATGTGTGATGCATGCCAAGAAGGAAAACAAACAAAAGCATCACACAAAGGTAAAACCTTAACTAATACGCCTTTACCATTAGAATTATTGCATCTTGATTTATTTGATTGCCATAGCACTCCATCTTTAAATGGTAACAAATATTGTTTAGTCATTGTGATGATTTTTCTAGGTATACTTTTTATGAAACATAAGGATGATACCTTAGAAATAATCATAGGATTTAGTAAAAGGGTTGAAAATGAAAAGAAACTCAAAATCAACCGGATCCGTAGAGTGATCATGGTGGTGAATTTGAAAACTTTAAATTTTCACAATTTTGTTTAGAGCAAGGGTACAAGCATGAGTTCTCTTGTCCTAGAACACCCCAACAAAATGGGGTGGTGGAAAGGAGAAATCGTGTCTACAAGAAGCGTGGCTAGGACTATGCTAAATGCATATTCTACCTAGCTACTAGGCGGTAAGCGTTAATACCGCTGCTATATCCAAAATAGGGTTCAAATCCATAGGTTTTAGGAAAGACATCTTTTGAACTATGGAATGGAACTATTCCCACAATTCACTATTTCAAAGTCTTTGGATGTAAAGTTTATATCTTAAATACCAAAGACAACTTAGGAAATTTGAATCTAAAGGATGAGGGAATTCTAGTTGGATACTCATCCACAAGTAAAGGGTATAGAGTCTACAATAAGAGAACCTAAGGATTGAGGAGTCCTCAAATGTTAAATTTGATGAAACTACGAGTACCTACCCTAGAAAGTCCTCCATTGATAAGGATATTAATGACAATAATCAAGACATTACCCAAAAACTTCAAAATTTGACTATTAGGGCAATGATCAAGGGGAGGAAAAGAAGATTCCGATGATGAAAGAAGGGTGGAGGATAACAATGATCAATTTGAAACCCCTTCTAGAAACCTAAGAATTCATCAAGATCATCCACTTGACCAAGTAGTAGGAGATCTATCTCAAGGAGTAAGAACTAGGTCATTTCATAGGGCTCTACTAGTCAAGTTGCTCATCTCACAAATTGAGCCTAAATCGATCAATGATGCACTCATGATCCGGATTGGATTTTGGCAATGCAAGATGAATTGGCTCAATTTGAGAGGAGTCAAGTTTGGGAGTTAGTACCTAGACCCAATGATAGCACCATAATTACTACAAGATGGGTCTTTAGGAATAAGTTAGATGACCAAGGAACATCACTAGAAATAAGGCTAGGTTGGTTGCTAGGGGATTCAATCAAGTCGAGGGGCTTGACTACGATGATGAGACTTATGCCCGGTTGCTAGATTAGAATCTATTAGAATTCTCTTAGGGTATGCTTCCTACATGGGATTTAAACTTTACCAAATGGATGTTAAATCGGCATTTTTAAATGGTTTTATTAAGGAGGAAGTGTATGTAGAGCAACCACACGGGTTTGAGAACATAGATTATCCAAATCATGTATATAAGCTTAGGAAAGCATTATATGGGTTAAAACAAGCTCCTAGGGCATGGTATGAAAGATTGTCATCCTTCTTAATTTCTAAGGACTTTTAGAAGAGGACAAGTAGATCAAACCTTATTTATAAAGTCAACATCAAAGATATATTCATAGCCCAAGTATATGTTGATGATATCATCTTTGGGTCTACAAATGATGATCTACTTCAAGACTTTATAAAAATATGGAAAATGAATTTGAAATGAGTCTAGTTGGAGAACTCAATTTTTCCTAGGATTACAAGTAAAACAAACCAATGAAGGTATCCATATTTATCAAACCAAATACGCAAAATGAAATGATCAAGAAATTTGGTTTGAAAATGCCAAAATTGTAAGCACTCCTATGGCCACTAGCACTAGAATAGATAGTGATCATGATGGTAAATCAATCGATCTTAAACTTTATAGAGTATGATAGGTAGCCTACTATACCTAACCGCTAGTAGACCCGATATTTTATTCATGTAGGTATGTGTGCAAGATACCAATCTTGTGCCAAAGAATCACATTTAGTAGTCACAAAAGAATTTTAAGATATATTAAAGGTACTCTAAATGTAGGACTTTGGTATCCTAGACTAGGTCATTTGAATTGCTTGGTTATACCGATTCCGATTATGCGGTGCAAATTGATAGAAAAGTACTAGTGGTGGATGCCAATTTCGGGTCCTCCTAGTTAGTCGAGTAGTAGGAAGCAACATTGTGTTGCTTTATCAACCACCGGGTCGAATATGGCTATGGGTGGTTGTGTAGCTCAATTGCTTTGGATGAGACATACTCTGTGGACTATGAGCTACACTACTCTAACATTAAGGTTTATTGTGACAATGTGAGTACCATCAACTTGACCAAAAATCCGGTACATCACTCTAGGACAAGCACATTGAAGTGAAACATCACTTCATAAGAGATCATGTGGCAAGAGGGGACATTGAACTTAATTATGTAGAATCTAAGTCCAACCTCGCTGATATCTTCACCAAAGCTCTTCCAAAAATGAATTTTCATCTTTAAGGAGAGAGCTTGGTATGTGCTCAGGAGTAAAATTCTAGGCTTGCATAATCCCATGATTATATGTTATCTTTATACCTTGTTACATCTCACAAAAAGCCTTAAGAACCTTGATTTTTGTATTGAGACACCTAGAACCATGTGAGATAATAGGAAGGTGTACTTGGCTCATCATGCTTGTTATGATGCATTACTATGGAGCCAATGACACACCTAGAGACATAAACACCTTATGGACTAATCATCGGGAAGGCTTGTATTCAAGTAATGGATACATAGCTCAAAGAACATGGTTGGAAATTCCAAATAATATATATTTTAAACTATGTTCATCATATTTTGAAAAACAATTTCCAAATGAACCACAAAAGTGATACAAAGGTTGCAAACTCTTTAGAACTTTTGTTAGATTCCAAGGTTGTATCAATCTTGAAATCTGAAAAACATATATTTTTCAAATTATTTTTCCTTCATCAAGTATGATTTCAGAAATGTGTACGCGAACTTTCGTGATTTTTCAAGATTTCGAATTTCTACCGCATTTCTAAAGTTAATAAAAGGTCAAATTTGATTTAGTCTAGCAATGACGTCGTGTAAACCGATGACCGATAATCGCTTTTCGATATTAAACTCCATTTTCTGATATTTAGTGTATCCTTGATGTCCTAAAACTATGGTATAATAATATTGCAATAAACAAAGTTGTAGATGATTAATGCAAGGTTTTAGGGGAGTTTCATATATAAAAGCTTTTCTTCCTAAAATCCATCATTGGTGCAAAGCTAGAACTTCATGGTTAATTCCTTGATATGCTTTGCTTCAAATATGGTTTACACATCATATCTTGGATTAAGGGGAGCCTAATTTCAATCTTATACCTTAGTCCAAGATCCAATAATTTTAACTCTTTCATTTATGAATCCTTCTCTTTTGATCAAAGGGGAGAAGGAATGTTTAAGTTAGAATCTATATTGGAAATATGATTAAAAACACCGAACTTAAATAATTGTCAAACCTCAAAAAGGGGGAGATTGTTGGTGCAACAATGCTCCAAGCATTTATGTGTTTTGATGTTTGGATAATCATTTAAGTTAAACGATGTATTGTGATCTAATTAAGAATGTGTTTAAGTGACAGTAAAGAGAAGTCCAAGTATGATCTTGGCAAAGGAAGTCCAAGGATGGACTTGGCAAGATAAGACCAAGCTTGTAGTCTTGGCAACAGAAAGTCCAAGTGAACCTTGCAAGGAAGTCCAAGTATGATCTTGCGAAAGGAAGTCGAGGATGGACTTGGCAAGATAAGACAAGCTTGTAGTCTTGGCGTAAAAGTCCAAGTGAACCTTGGCAAAGGAAGTCCAAAGTAAGGTCTTGGCGATAAGTCCAAGCTTGTAGTCTTGGCGGCGTAAAGTCCAAGATTTGGCAACCCAAGACATGACGAACCGAAGGAAGCTCTTGGAAGCAAAGCGCGAAAGGATGAACAAGTCGCGGACTGAGGGATCCTGAAGGCGCAAGACTTAATACTGAGCTAGAAGGTTGAGTCTAGGTCTAGGGTATAAAAACAAGTATGAATTATTCATACTTAATGAGTATCGATCGATACGATGTATCCGTCGTTTACCGAGTCCGTGGTGAAATCGACCATCACCGACCGCCTTGACATGTCCGATCGATTTACGATCACCGATCGCTATGGGAAACTGATCGATCAAGGAAAGAAATGCCACGAATGCACGCCTCACTGATCGCCGCTGCTGATCACTGATCGATCACTCCATCACGATCGATGGAGAGATCACCGATCCGATCACCGCCGTTGAGATCGCGGCACGAATCTCCGCGAGATCGCGTTTCGTGGCCGCTGGGGCGCGAATGATCGATGGCATGCATCACCGATCCGATCGAGGCCCAACGGGAAAACAACCCCTCTTCTATAAAAGGGTCATGGGGAGCATGGGTAGGCTAGTGCTCTAACTCCTAACTTCATCCTCGTGCTCACCAAGTTTTCTAAGTGTTTTTAGCAATCCAAAACCTCCTCTTCTATTGTTCTTCATCATCCATCATTGTAAAGAAGAGGAGTGTATTGTAAGAAAGGTTTCTCCACCTTGGTTCATCCAAAGGAGAAGATAGTGAAGCTTGGCTAGGGCTAATCCACCTTACGGATTGGTGGAGTAGGAGCGCCATCTCCAACCACGTAAATTGGGTGTTAGCGTTTGGTTTCTTATTTCGTATTTGTATTTGTTTTGTATTTGTATTGCTTCCGCTAACTTGATTGTAGAAACGAAGAAACGCTAATCACCCCCTCTAGCTTACAAAGGTCCTAACAAGTGGTATCGAGCGGATCGCTTGGAAGATCTCACCATCAACCAAGGCATCAATGGCTCTTCAAGAGGGATATAGCATCGCCAAGCCACCACTCTTCGATGGGAGTCACTTCGCATATTGGAAAGGTAGGATGAAGTACTATTTAATGAGTAATATTGAAATTTGGCATAGTGTTGTAGATGGCTTCGAGGAACCGGTGGATGAGCGTGGAAACCCTATTCCAAGCAAGGATTGGACAAGGGAGATGAACCGCGATTTCGAGTCAAATGCAAAAGCCATCCTCACCATCCAATGCGGGCCACAATGGAGCAACTCAACAAGGTGGGGCCTTTTGAATCCGCCAAGGAGCTATGGGAAAAGCTCATTGAGCTAAATGAAGGTTCCAAGGAGTCAAAGAGGCAAAGAAGGACCTTCTAATTGACAACTTCAAGCCTTCCAAATGAAGATGCATGAAACCGTAAGCCAAATGCATGGAAGGTTCAAGGAAATTGTGAACGGACTCCATATCATAGGTGAGCGAGTTGACAACCGGATTTAGTAAGGTATATTTTACAAGCTTTTCCTAGAAATTCTTTATGGACCTCTATAGTTGATGCCATTAAGGTAACTAGGATCTCTCACAAATTAAAATTGATGAACTATTTTGTGAGTTTGAATTGCATGAACAAACTAACATGTCTTCTAAGGAAAAGGGTTTGGCCCTATTTGTTGAAAAGAAAGAAAAGAAGAAGAAAGAAAGGAAAGAGGTGTCATCTTCATCCGAGTCGGAGCAAGAGTCAAGTAGTGATGGAGACTAGTGAAGTGGCCCATTTTGTCAAGAAGTTCCTTAGAAAATCAAAGGAATTCAAGAATAGAGAAGCAAGGAAGGGTTCCACTCATCAAGAGGTAAAAGTAGTGGTAATTCAAATTTTAACAATAATGTGATTTGTCATGCTTGTAATAAGAAGGCACATAAAGCCAAATTGCGAGCTAAAGAAGAAGGAGGAAAAAGAAAAGAAGAAGAAGGACAAGAAGGAGAAGAAGAAGAAGGAGGCTATGGTGGCTCAAACCACATGGGACACACTGCGTTGAAGACTCATCTTCCGATGATGAGCTTTGCCACATCACCGCCATGTGGCACTCATGGCACTAGGAGATGATTCCGAACGCCAAGCCAAGAAGAAAGCTCTCAAGTGATGAATCGTCATCTAGTGACGATGAGGTAATGAATTCTCCTAAAGTAGAACTTCTTATAAATCAATTGCATATCTTCAAGAAGCTCTAGATAAATCTAAATCTAAGGTTAAGAGCATGAAGATAGAATTAAAAGCCATTAGGGATGAAAAACTTTACATGTTGACTCTTGCATGCTTAGGAAGAAAATGAAAAACTTAAGGATGAGGTTAGTAAATTGAAAACATGTTTAGAAAAATTTTCAAATGGCTCAAAAGGTCTTGACATGATCCTTAGTAGGCAAAGAGCGGTTTATAACAAGGCCGGTTTAGGATATAAGCCAAAAGAGAAAGAGGTTGCTTATATTTCATTAATTAATAGGAAAGGAACCATTAAGGGTAAGGTTAAGAAAGCTTGGGTACCTAAGAAGTTTTTAATTAATGTTACTGGTCCAAATGTTTGGGTACCAAAAGCTTGTGTTTTTCATGTGATTTAGGTAGAGAGCGAGGTATGTGGATTGTGGATAGCGGTTGCTCAACACACATATGACCGGGATGTGAGCAAGTTCTCCACAATTAAATACGTGAAGAAGGGAGCGGTATCTTTGGAAATAGTGGAAAACTCAAGATACTAGGTAGAGGTACAATTGAGGTATCCCTAAAATTGTTATTCACAAAGTCTTGCTAGTTGAAAATATGAAGTTTAATTTATTAAGTGTTAGTCAACTTTGTGATGCAAACTATCATGTCTCGTTTGAATCCTCTAAATGCATGATTAAACACAAGGAATTAAATGATTGCATGTTAGTTGGATATAGAAAATCAAACATCTATTATGTTGATCTTTCATATGCTTCTAACATTTCTACTAAGTGTCTTGTGGCAAAAGAGGAAGAATGTTGGCTATGGCATAGAAGATTGTACGCCAACATGAAAAACATAGCCAAGTAGCCAAGATGGAGTTGGTCAAAGGGTTACCAAAGATCAAGTATGTCAAGAACAAAATGTGTGATGCATGCCAAGAAGGAAAACAAACAAAAAAGCATCACACAAAGGTAAAACCTAACTAATACGTCTTTACCATTAGAATTATTGCATCTTGATTTATTTGATTGCCATAGCACTCCATCTTTAAATGGTAACAAATATTGTTTAGTCATTGTGGATGATTTTTCTAGGTATACTTGGGTTTACTTTATGAAACATAAGGATGATACCTTAGAAATAATCATAGGATTTAGTAAAAGGGTTGAAAATGAAAAGAAACTCAAAATCAACCGGATCCGTATTGATCATGGTGGTGAATTTGAAAACTTTAAATTTTCACAATTTTGTTTAGAGCAAGGGTACAAGCATGAGTTCTCTTGTTCTAGAACACCCCAACAAAATGGGGTGGTGGAAAGGAGAAATCGTGCCCTACAAGAAGCGGCTAGGACTATGCTAAATGCATCTTCTCTACCTAGCTACTTAGGGGGCGGTTAATACCGCTTGCTATATCCAAAATAGGGTTCAAATTCATAGGTTTTTAGGAAAGACACCATTTGAATTATGAAATGGGACTATTCCCACAATTCACTATTTCAAAGTCTTTGGATGTCAAGTTTATATTTTAAATACCAAAGACAACTTAGGAAATTTGAATCTGATGAGGGAATTCTAGTTGGATACTCATCCACAAGTATAGAGTCTACAATAAGAGAACCCAAGGGATTGAGGAGTCCTCAAATGTTAAATTTGATGAAACTAGTACCTACCCTAGAAAGTCCTCCATTGATAAGGATATTAATGACAATAATCAAGACATTACCCAAAAACTTCAAAATTTGACTATTAGGGCAATGATCAAGGGGAGGAAAAGAAGATTCGATGATGAAAGAAGGGTGGAGGATAACAATGATCAATTTGAAACCCCTTCTAGAAACCTAAGAATTCATCAAGATCATCCACTTGACCAAGTAGTAGGAGATCTATCTCAAGGAGTAAGAACTAGGTCATTTCATAGGGCTCCTACTAGTCAAGTTGCTCTCATCTCACAAATTGAGCCTAAATCGATCAATGATGCACTCCAGGATCCGGATTGGATTTTGGCAATGCAAGATGAATTGACCCAATTTGAGAGAAGCCAAGTATGGGAATTAGTACCTAGACCCAATGATAGCACCATAATTACTACAAGATGGGTCTTTAGGAATAAGCTAGATGACCAAGGAACATCACTAGAAATAAGGCTAGGTTGGTTGCTAGATTCAATCAAGTTGAGGGGCTTGACTACGATGAGACTTATGCCCCTGCTAGATTAGAATCTATTAGAATTCTCTTAGGTTTTGCATCCTACATGGGATTTAAACTTTACCAAATGGATGTTAAATCGGCATTTTTAAATGGTTTTATTAAGGAGGAAGTGTATGTAGAGCAACCACCCGGGTTTGAGAACATAGATTATCCAAATCATGTATATAAGCTTAGGAAAGCATTATATGGGTTAAAACAAGCTCCTAGGGCATGGTATGAAAGATTGTCATCCTTCTTAATTTCTAAGGACTTTAGAAGAGGACAAGTAGATCAAACCTTATTTATAAAGTCAACATTGAAAGATATATTCATAGCCCAAGTATATGTTGATGATATCATCTTTGGGTCTACAAATGATGATCTACTTCAAGACTTTATAAAAAATATGGAAAATGAATTTGAAATGAGTCTAGTTGGAGAACTCAATTTTTTCCTAGGATTACAAGTAAAACAAACCAATGAAGGTATCCATATTTATCAAACCAAATATGCAAATGAAATGATCAAGAAATTTGGTTTGGAAAATGCCAAAATTGTAAGCACTCCTATGGCCACTAGCACTAGAATAGATAGTGATCATGATGGTAAATCAATCGATCTTAAACTTTATAGGAGTATGATAGGTAGCCTACTATACCTAACCGCTAGTAGACCCGATATTTTATTTGCGGTAGGTATGTGTGCAAGATACCAATCTTGTGCCAAAGAATCACATTTAGTAGCCAAAAAGAATTTTAAGATATATTAAAGGTACTCTAAATGTAGGACTTTGGTATCCTAGGACTAGGTCATTTGAATTGCTTGGTTATACCGATTCCGATTATGTGCAAATTGATAGGAAAAGTACTAGTGGTGGATGCCAATTTCTTGGGTCCTCCCTAGTTAGTTGAGTAGTAGAAGCAACATTGTGTTGCTTTATCAACCACCGCGAATATGTGGCTATGGGTGGTTGTGTAGCTCAATTGCTTTGGATGAGACATACTCTTGTGGACTATGAGCTACACTACTCTAACATTAAGGTTTATTGTGACAATGTGAGTACCATCAACTTGACCAAAAATCCTAAGATATCACTCTAGACTAAGCACATCAAGTGAAACATCACTTCATAAGAGATCATGTGCAAGAGGACATTGAACTTAATTATGTAGAATCTAAGTCCAACTCGCTGATATCTTCACCAAAGCTCTTCCAAAAATGAATTTTCATCTTTAAGGAGAGAGCTTGGTATGTGCTTGTGGAGTAAAATTCTAGGCTTCGCATAATCCCATGATTATATGTTATCTTTATACCTTGTTACATCTCACAAAAAGCCTTAAGAACCTTGATTTTTGTATTGAGACACCTAGAACCATGTGAGATAATAGGAAGGTGTACTTGGCTCATCATGCTTGTTATGATGCATTACTATGGGCCAATGACACACCTAGAGACATAAACACCTTATGGACCAATCATTGGGAAGGCTTGTATTCAAGTAATGGATACATAGCTCAAAGAACATGGTTGGAAATTCCAAATAATATATATTTTAAACTATGTTCATCATATTTTGAAAAACAATTTCAAATGAACCACAAAAGTGATACAAAGGTTGCAAACTCTTTAGAACTTTTGTTAGATTCCAAGGTTGTATCAATCTTGAAATCTGAAAACATATATTTTTCAAATTATTTTTCCTTCATCAAGTATGATTTCAGAAATGTGTACGAAATTTCGTGATTTTTCAAGATTTCGGAATTTCTCGCATTTCTAAAGTTAATGAAAAGGTGAAATTTGATTAGTCTAGATGATCGTTCGTAAACGATCGATACATGCGCTTTCGATATTAAACTCCATTTTCTCGATATTTAGTGTATCCTTGATGTCCTAAAACTATGGTATAATAATATTGCAATAAACAAAGTTGTAGGATGATTAATGCAAAGGTTTTAGGGGAGTTTCATATATAAAAGCGCTTTCCTAAAATCCATTGTTGGTGCAAAGCTTAGAACTTCATGGTTAATTCCTTGATATGCTTTGCTTCAAATATGGTTTACACATCATATCTTGGATTAAGGGGAGCCTAATTTCAATCTTATACCTTAGTCCAAGATCCAATACCCTTAACTCTTTCATTTATGAATCCTTCTCTTTTTGATGTACAAAGGGGAGAAGGAATGTTTAAGTTAGAATCTATATTGGAAATATGATTAAAGACCTAACTTAAATAATTGTCAAACATCAAAGGGGAGATTGTTGGTGCAACAATGCCCAAGCATTTATATGTGTTTTTGATGTTTGGATAATCATTTAAGTTAGCGCAATGTATTGTGATCTAATTGCGAATGTGTTTAAGTGGCGAGTAAGAGAAGTCCAAGTATGATCTTGGCAAAGGAAGTCAAGGGATGGACTTGGCGACATAAGACCAAGCTTGTAGTCTTGGCGTAAAGTCCAAGTGAACCTTAGCAAAGGAAGTCCAGTATGATCTTGGCAAAGGAAGTCGAGGATGGACTTGGCGTAAGACCAAGCTTGTAGTCTTGGCGGCGTAAAGTCCAAGTGAACCTTGGCAAAGGAAGTCAAAGTAAGGTCTTGGCGGCATAAGTCCAAGCTTGTAGTCTTGGCGGCGTAAAGTCAAGCATTTGGCAACCCAAGACATGTGAAGCGAAGGAAGCTCTTGGAAGCAAAGCGCAAAGGATGAACAAGTCGCGGACTCGGAGGGATCTGAAGGCGCAAGGCTTAATCACGAGCTAGAAGGTTGAGTCTAGGTCTAGGGTATAAAATCAAGTATGAATTATTCATACTTAATGAGTATCGATCGAGGCGATCGATGTATCGATCGGTCGGTGTCGGTAGTCGGGGTGAAACCACGACCATCGATCGGCTTGCCTTGGACATGTCGGTCGGTGATCTATCGATCGATCGGCTATGGGAAGCGATCGGTCGGTGATCAAAAAATGCCACGAATGCGATCTCACTCATTTCGCCTTGATCACTCATTGATCACTCCATCGATCGGTGATGGAGAGATCGATCGGTGATCACTGGCCGTTGGAGATTGCGGCTCACGAATCTCCCAGCGGAGATCGCGTTTGGCCGTTGGCCGGCGGCGATCGGGATGGCATGCATCGGTCGTGATCGAGGCGGCAGGAAAAACAGCCCTCTTACATAAAAGGGGTCATGGGGAGCATGGGGAGGCTAGTGCTCTAACTCCTAACTTCATCCTCATGCTCACCAAGTTTTCTAAGTGTTTTTAGCAATCCAAAACCTCCTCTTCTATTGTTCTTCATCATCCATCATTGTAAAGAAGGAGTGTATTGTAAGAAAGGTTTCTCCACCTTGGTTCATCCAAAGGAGAAGATAGTGAAGCTTGGCTAGGGCTAATCCACCTTACGGATTGCCGTGGAGTAGGAGCGTCATCTCGAACCACGTAAATTGGGTGTTAGCGTTTGGTTTCTTATTTCGTATTTGTATTTGTTTTGTATTTGTATTGCTTCCGCTAACTTGATTGTAGAAAGCGAAAGGCTAATCACCCCCTCTCTAGCGTTCTAAAGGTCCTAACAAGTGGTATCGAGCGGATCGCTTGGAAGATCTCACCATCAACCAAGGCATCAATGGCTCTTCAAGAGGGATATAGCATCGCCAAGCCACCACTCTTCGATGGGAGTCACTGCGTATTGGAAAGGTAGGATGAAGTACTATTTAATGAGTAATATTGAAATTTGGCATAGTGTTGTAGATGGCTTCGAGGAACCGGTGGATGAGCGTGGAAACCCTATTCCAAGCAAGGATTGGACAAGGGAGATGAACCACTTGAGTCAAATGCAAAGCCATCCTCACCATCCAATGCGGCGACAATGGAGCAACTCAACAAGGTGGGGCCTTTTGAATCCGCCAAGGAGCTATGGGAAAAGCTCATTGAGCTAAATGAAGGTTCCAAGGAGTCAAAGAGGGCAAAGAAGGACCTTCTAATTGGACAACTTCAAGCCTTCCAAATGAAGATGCATGAAACGTAAGCCAAATGCATGGAAGGTTCAAGGAAATTGTGAACGGACTCCATATCATAGGTGAGCGAGTTGACAAGCAGGATTTAGTAAGGTATATTTTACAAGCTTTTCCTAGAAATTCTTTATGGACTCTATAGTTGATGCCATTAAGGTAACTAGGGATCTCTCACAAATTAAAATTGATGAACTATTTTGTGAGTTTGAATTGCATGAACAAACTAATATGTCTCTAAGGAAAAGGGTTTGGCCCTATTTGTTGAAAAGAAAGAAAAGAAGAAGAAAGAAAGGAAAGAGGTGTCATCTTCATCCGAATTGGAGCAAGAGTCAAGTAGTGATGGAGACTCATCTAGTGAGTGGCCCATTTTGTCAAGAAGTTCCTTAGAAAATCAAAGGAATTCAAGAATAGAGAAGCAAGGAAGGGTTCCACTCATCAAGAGGTAAAAGTAGTGGTAATTCAAATTTTAACAATAATGTGATTTGTCATGCTTGCAATAAGAAGGGGCACATAAAGCCAAATTGCGGAGCTAAAGAAGAAGGAGGAAAAGAAAGAAGAAGAAGGACAAGAAGGAAGAAGAAGAAGGAGGCTATGGTGGCTCAAACCACATGGGACACACCAAGCGTTGAAGACTCATCTTCCGATGATGAGCTTTGCCACATCACTCGCCATGTGGCACTCATGGCACTAGGAGATGATTCCGGAACGTCAAGCCCAGAAGAAAGCTCCTCATGATGAATCGTCATCTAGTGACGATGAGGTAATGAATTCTCCTAAAGTAGAACTTCTTACAAATCAATTGCATATCTTCAAGAAGCTCTAGATAAATCTAAATCTAAGGTTAAGAGCATGAAGATAGAATTAAAAGCCATTAGGGATGAAAACTTTACATGTTGACTTGCATGCTTAGGGAAGAAAATGAAAAACTTAAGGATGAGGTTAGTAAATTGAAAACATGTTTAGAAAAATTTTCAAATGGCTCAAAAGGTCTTGACATGAACCTTAGTAGGAAAAGATCGTTTTATAACAAGGAGGATATAAGCCAAAAGAGAAAGAGGTTGCTTATATTTCATTAATTAATAGGAAAGGAACCATTAAGGGTAAGGTTAAGAAAGCTTGGGTACCTAAGAAGTTTTTAATTAATGTTACCGGTCCAAATGTTTGGGTACCAAAAGCTTGTGTTTTTCATGTGATTTAGGTAGGAGAGCGAGGTATGTGGATTGTGGATAGCGGTTGCTCAACACATATGACCGGGGATGTGAGCAAGTTCTCCACAATTAAATACGTGAAGTAGGGAGCGTATCTTTGGAAATAGTGGAAAACTCAAGATACTAGGTAGAGGTACAATTGAGGTATCCCTAAAATTGTTATTCACAAAGTCTTGCTAGTTGAAAATATGAAGTTTAATTTATTAAGTGTTAGTCAACTTTGTGATGCAAACTATCATGTCTCGCTTTGAATCCTCTAAATGCATGATTAAACACAAGGAATTAAATGATTGCATGTTAGTTGGATATAGAAAATCAAACATCTATTATGTTGATCTTTCATATGCTTCTAACATTTCTACTAAGTGTCTTGTGGCAAAAGAGGAAGAATGTTGGCTATGGCATAGAAGATTAGGGCACGCCAACATGAAAAACATAGCCAAAGTAGCCAAGATGGAGTTGGTCAAAGGGTTACCAAAGATCAAGTATGTCAAGAACAAAATGTGTGATGCATGCCAAGAAGGAAAACAAACAAAAGCATCACACAAAGGTAAAACCTTAACTAATACGACATAACCATTAGAATTATTGCATCTTGATTTATTTGATTGCCATAACACTCCATCTTTAAATGGTAACAAATATTGTTTAGTCGTTTGTGGATGATTTTTCTAGGTATACTTGGGTTTACTTTATGAAACATAAGGATGATACCTTAGAAATAATCATAGGATTTAGTAAAAGGGTTGAAAATGAAAAGAAACTCAAAATCAACCGGATCCGTAGTGATCATGGTGGTGAATTTGAAAACTTTAAATTTTCACAATTTTGTTTAGAGCAAGGGTACAAGCATGAGTTCTCTTGTCCTAGAACACCCCAACAAAATGGGGTGGTGGAAAGGAGAAATCGTGCCCTACAAGAAGCGGCTAGGACTATGCTAAATGCATACTCTCTACCTAGCTACTTGTGGGCGGACGCGGTTAATACCGCTTGCTATATCCAAAATAGGGTTCAAATCCATAGGTTTTTAGGAAAGACACATTTTGAACTATGGAATGGAACTATTCCTACAATTCACTATTTCAAAGTCTTTGGATGTAAAGTTTATATCTTAAATACCAAAGACAACTTAGGGAAATTTGAATCTAAAGCGGATGAGGGAATTCTAGTTGGATACTCATCCACAAGTAAAGGGTATAGAGTCTACAATAAGAGAACCCAAGGGATTGAGGAGTCCTCAAATGTTAAATTTGATGAAACTACTAGTACCTACCCTAGAAAGTCCTCCATCGATAAGGATATTAATGACAATAATCAAGACATTACCCAAAAACTTCAAAATTTGACCATTAGGGGTAATGATCAAGGGGGAGGAAAAGAAGATTCCGATGATGAAAGAAGGGTGGAGGATAACAATGATCAATTTGAAACCCCTTCTAGAAACCTAAGAATTCATCAAGATCATCCACTTGACCAAGTAGTAGGAGATCTATCTCAAGGAGTAAGAACTAGGTCATTTCATAGGGCTCCTACTAGTCAAGTTGCTCTCATCTCACAAATTGAGCCTAAATCGATCAATGATGCACTCCATGATCCGGATTGGATTTTGGCAATGCAAGATGAATTGGCTCAATTTGAGAGGAGTCAAGTTTGGGAGTTAGTACCTAGACCCAATGATAGCACCATAATTACTACAAGATGGGTCTTTAGGAATAAGTTAGATGACCAAGGAACATCACTAGAAATAAGGCTAGGTTGGTTGCTAGGGATTCAATCAAGTTGAGGGGCTTGACTACGATGAGACTTATGCCCCGGTTGCTAGATTAGAATCTATTAGAATTCTCTTAGGTATGCCTCCTACATGGGATTTAAACTTTACCAAATGGATGTTAAATCGCATTTTTAAATGGTTTTATTAAGGAGGAAGTGTATGTAGAGCAACCACGTTTGAGAACATAGATTATCCAAATCATGTATATAAGCTTAGGAAAGCATTATATGGGTTAAAACAAGCTCCTAGGGCATGGTATGAAAGATTGTCATCCTTCTTAATTTCTAAGGACTTTAGAAGAGGACAAGTAGATCAAACCTTATTTATAAAGTCAACATTGAAAGATATATTCATAGCCCAAGTATATGTTGATGATATCATCTTTGGGTCTACAAATGATGATCTACTTCAAGACTTTATAAAAAATATGGAAAATGAATTTGAAATGATTCTAGTTTGAGAACTCAATTTTTTCCTAGTATTACAAGTAAAACAAACCAATTAAGGTATACATATTTATAAAACCAAATATTCAAATTAAATGATCAATAAATTTGGTTTGGAAAATGCCAAAATTGTAAGCACTCCTATGGCCACTAGCACTAGAATAGATAGTGATCATGATGGTAAATCAATCGATCTTAAACTTTATAGGAGTATGATAGGTAGCCTACTATACCTAACCGCTAGTAGACCCGATATTTTATTTGCGGTAGGTATGTGTGCAAGATACCAATCTTGTGCCAAAGAATCACATTTAGTAGTCGTCAAAAGAATTTTAAGATATATTAAAGGTACTCTAAATGTAGGACTTTGTATCCTAGGACTAGGTCATTTGAATTGCTTGGTTAAACCGATTCCGATTATGACGTGTGCAAATTGGATATGAAATGTACTAGTGCTGGATGCCAATTTCTTGTGTCATCCCTAGTTAGTTGAGTAGTAGGAAGCAACATTGTGTTGCTTTATCAACCACCGGGTAATATGTGGCTATGGGTGGTTGTGTAGCTCAATTGCTTTGGATGAGACATACTCTTGTGGACTATGAGCTACACTACTCTAACATTAAGGTTTATTGTGACAATGCGAGTACCATCAACTTGACCAAAATCCTGATATCACTCTAGGACTAAGCACATTGAAGTGAAACATCACTTCATAAGAGATCATGTGGCAAGAGGGGACATTGAACTTAATTATGTAGAATCTAAGTCCAACCTTGCCGATATCTTCACCAAAGCTCTTCCCGAAAATGAATTTTCATCTTTAAGGAGAGAGCTTGGTATGTGCTTTGTGGAGTAAAATTCTAGGCTTGCATAATCCCATGATTATATGTTATCTTTATACCTTGTTACATCTCACAAAAAGCCTTAAGAACCTTGATTTTTGTATTGAGACACCTAGAACCATGTGAGATAATAGGGAAGGTGTACTTGGCTCATCATGCTTGTTATGATGCATTACTATGGGCCAATGACACACCTAGAGACATAAACACCTTATGGACCAATCATTGGGAAGGCTTGTATTCAAGTAATGGATACATAGCTCAAAGAACATGGTTGGAAATTCTAAATAATATATATTTTAAACTATGTTCATCATATTTTGAAAACAATTTCCAAATGAACTACAAAAGTGATACAAAGGTTGAAAACTCTTTAGAACTTTTGTTAGATTCCAAATTTGTATCAATCTTGAAATCTGAAAAACATATATTTTTCAAATTATTTTTCCTTCATCAAGTATGATTTCAGAAATGTGTACGAAATTTCGTGATTTTTCAAGATTTCGAATTTCTAGCATTGATTAAATTTCAAGTAGAATGATCGTTCGTAAACCAATGATCGATACATCGTTTTCGATATTAAACTCCATTTTCTGATATTTAGTGTATCCTTGATGTCCTAAAACTATGGTATAATAATATTGCAATAAACAAAGTTGTAGGATGATTAATGCAGTGTTTTAGGGGGAGTTTCATATATAAAAGCGTTTTCTTCCCTAAAATCCATTGTTGGTGCAAAGCTAGAACTTCATGGTTAATTCCTTGATATGCTTTGCTTCAAATATGGTTTACACATCATATCTTGGATTAAGGGGGAGCCTAATTTCAATCTTATACCTTAGTCCAAGATCCAATACTTTAACTCTTTCATTTATGAATCCTTCTTTTGATGTCCACAAAGGGGAGAAGGAATGTTTAAGTTAGAATCTATATTGGAAATATGATTAAAAAGACCTAACTTAAATAATTGTCAAACATCAAAAAGGGGGAGATTGTTGGTGCAACAATGCTCCAAGCATTTATGTGTTTTGATGTTTGGATAATCATTTAAGTTAGGCAATGTATTGTGATCTAATTGCGAATGTGTTTAAGTACAGTAAAGAGAAGTCCAAGTATGATCTTGCAAAGGAAGTCGAGGATGGACTTGGCGATAAGACCAAGCTTGTAGTCTTGGCGTAACAGAAGTCAGTGAACCTCGCAAAGGAAGTCCAAGTATGATCTTGGCAAAGGAAGTCCAAGAGGATGGACTTGGCAGCATAAGACCAAGCTTGTAGTCTTGGCAGCGTAAAGTCCAAGTGAACCTTGGCAAAGGAAGTCCAAAGTAAGGTCTTGGCAGCATAAGTCCAAGCTTGTAGTCTTGGCGGTGTAAAGTCCAAGCATTTGGCAACCCAAGACATGACGAAACCGAAGGAAGCTCTTGGAAGCAAAGCGCAAAGGATGAACAAGTCGCGGACTCGGAGGGATCCTGAAGGCGCAAGGCTTAATACGGAGCTAGAAGGTTGAGTCTAGGTCTAGGGTATAAAAATAAGTATGAATTATTCATACTTATCGAGTATCACGATCGATACGATGTATCACCGATCGTCGTCGTTTACCGAGTCGGTGAAACTCGACCATCACGATCGCTCGACATGTCGATCGATCGATCGATCGATCGCTATGGGAAACGATCGATCGATCAAGGAAAGAAATGCCGCACGCCTCACTCGATCTGCTGGTGATCACTGATCGATCACTCCATCACGATCATGGAGAGATCACCGACCGATCACCGCCGTTGGAGATTGCGGCTACGAATCTCCGCGGAGATCGCGTTCCGGCCGTTGGCTGGCGGCATGACCGATGGCATGCATCACCGATCGATCGAGGCCAAACGGGAAAAACAACCCCTCTTCTATAAAAAGGGGTCATGGGGAGCATGGGGAGGCTAGTGCTCTAACTCCTAACTTCATCCTCGTGCTCACCAAGTTTTCTAAGTGTTTTTAGCAATCCAAAACCTCCTCTTCTATTGTTCTTCATCATCCATCATTGTAAAGAAGAGGAGTGTATTGTAAGAAAGGTTTCTCCACCTTGGTTCATCCAAAGGAGAAGATAGTGAAGCTTGGCTAGGGCTAATCCACCTTACGGATTGCCGTGGAGTAGGAGCGTCATCTCCGAACCACGTAAATTGGGTGTTAGCGTTTGGTTTCTTATTTCGTATTTGTATTTGTTTTGTATTTGTATTGCTTCCGCTAACTTGATTGTAGAAACGAAGAAACGCTAATCACCCCCCCTCTAGCGTTACAAAGGTCCTAACAGTCACTTCTTAACCTACCAGGACTTTTATCGTCTAGCATCTGATCACTCTTGATCTATCAGAACCTCCCTTGCTTAGCGTTCGATCAACCGTGACCTATTAGGACTTCCCTTGCTAAGTAAGGTCACCTCGACCTACCGGGACTTTACCTGCCAAGTACGATCTTCCTTGACCGGTCGAGACTTCACCTGTCAAGCAAGATCTTCCTTGACCTGTCGGGACTTCACCTACCTAGTCATCCAGTCAACTTGACATGTCAGGACTTCACTTGCCAAGCATGGTTTCCCAGACCTGTTGGGACTTCACTTGTCTAGTCATTCGATCACCCTTGACCTACCAAGACTTCCCTTGCCTAGTCATTCAGACACCTTGACATGTCAGGACTTCACTTGTCAAGCACAGTCTCCCAGATCTGCTGGGACTTCACTTTCTAAGCACGATCTCCTAGACATGCCGAGACTTTACTTGCCTAGTCATTCAGTCACCCTTGACATGCCAAGACTTTCCTTGCCTAGTCATCCGGTCACCCTTAACCTGCTAGAACTTCTCTCCTCGTGTCAAGTGTCCAGTCAATTTCGACCCACCTAGATTTTACTCTTGCCAACTCCCCCATTGAACTTTCCATCACTAAGTGTCCGGTCAACCTTGACCGACTTAGAATTTTCACTAGCCAACTCCCAGTTGGACTTCCCACTAAACTCCATATGACTATGAATGTCCTATACCATCCCATAGTCATATTGTCATCTATACATCGAAACTCAACTCTAACTCGAGTCTCACTTGAGCTTGGTTAATCTTGACCTGAGACTGATTGCATCAACAATCTCCCTCATCCCATCCTTTAACTCTGATCATATTGTCAAACATCGAAACTCAACTCGAGTCCAACTCGAGCTTGGTCAACCTTAACTTGAGGTCGATTGTACCAATAATCTCTTCATTTTTTATGTTTAACAATATTTTTAAGTTAGGTTAGCCACAAGCCCAACTTACCTCTTCTTATGCCAAAGTATAACGAAAGTTTCCTAACTAAAAATTCATGTAATGAGATTTTGAAATTGAGGAGGGTTTTGGGTTCATGTTTTGGTTTTCAGGTCATCTTTGTACGCTAAGCATCTTTAGCCTAACTTAAACCCTTACTTTTCTCTCTCCTTGACATACGTCAAAAAGTCCTTCCCAACTTAACTCATTCTCCCCCTTTCATTATCTTTAGTTATAAAACCTTTATCACTAATCAACCATCATGCCTTGATGGTTAAGCTCCCCCTAAAGGCTTGCTCTCCTTTGACCATTGCACCAACAATGTCTCTGGAGAGATCCTAAGCCTATAGGAAATCTAAGCTTCAAAAATAAGAGAAAAAAATTCAACCTTGAACTAATGCATAAGTAATTCTACGATTTTTGAAAAATTTTGAAACTTTATACACACATTACTTACGCTAAATACTATTGGGAAAAAAAAATAAGTTTATATGAAAATAACCATTATTTTGAAAGAATGATACAAAATTCAAAAACATTGAAACCTTCACTAATTTTTTTTCAATATTCTCAATGGTAATTACTATCAAAAGATAGACTTCACCAAGGTTTTAAAAAAAAAATTTAAAAGTATTTTCAAATTTTATTTTCAATCATGATCTATGGGTAAAGTGTATATGAGTTGTACATTAGCTTTCCTCATGAATCATTCCTATGATTTAATGAGTTTAAGTTCATTTTGATATAATATATGAGCACTTTGAATTTAACTCATTTTTCTACCATCTCACATGTGTCTAGAGTATCTAAATATACACACATGTCATCCTATAGTCTTTATAAAATGTGGGTTGATTCTTCGTTAAACTAAGAATTATTTATTGTTATCTAGGCATATCCAATTTGACTTCCTTGCCTAGGATGTCAAAACATGTCAACTGTCCTTAATTTCAATTGAATAACTAATGCATGAATATGATCATGACATATTAGATGTGCATAAGTTAAAAGCATTGCTAATGATGCATGATGTGATGCCATGATAAAAATCAACCTATGTATTAATCATAACATATTTTAAATACTTATGTGATACATGATGTCATGACATAAAGTATGACAAATAAGACATGACAAATTTAGAAGAATACAAAGGTATAAATAAGTCTATGTCTTGAACCTAATTCATCATTTTCTAAAATTATATCAAATACTTAATTTGACATAATGATGTGCCAACTCCCTCGAGTGTGTCCCAACTTGGCACACTATTGACTTTAACTTAATTGTGTCAATCATAATCAATTTTCAAACTTCTATTTCCATTGACACATCCTAAGAATTTATAGGATCAAGGATCTAATTTTATTTTCAAAGTATTAACTGTACCTCGAAAATACTCTAAAGTGTCAACTCTATTACAGTTAAGTTGACTACATTTCCATTATAAGTTGACACAACTTATATCCATCTAGTGTGAAAGCATCACACTCCTAGGAACCCAATATCTATTGGAGCTCTTTGAATATTCTAGGTATTCACTAGGGATGACTTCCCTTGATACCTTCCTAATGACTCTCCTAGGCTTCTTGGAAGCCTTAGCCAATTGACTCTCGTCAATGTCAACTCTAGGAATACCTTCCCTTGTAATCTTATTAGTGAATTTCCTAGACTCCATGAAAGTCTTAGTCACTTGAATCTCGTCAAGGTCAACTCTAGGGATGACTTCCCTTGTAATCTTGATATTCCTAGACCTAGATTTAATTTTATAGTTATACGGAACACTATGATAATAGAGCATATTTTCCTTGGACTTAGATTTGTATCCCAAGTCCTTAGATAGCTTTTGCCTATCAAAACCTAGATTTAGTTCACTAGACTCTTTAATCATATTTTTTATTTTTCTAAGGGTCTTTTTTTATTTATCAAGTCTTGACCTCAAGACTTGATTCTCTTCTTCTAATTTCTCAATTTTTTATTTTTCATTATATCTTTGGACATTCTCCTTCTTCCTAGACATATGTCTATTTTTCTTAGGATTATTGTTTAGGTTGTTCTTATCATTATCTAAACTAGGTCTACCTCTAAAAGTTCTCACTAGATGGTGTAGTTCTTGAGGTAGTTGACCTAAAATTATCCTTGGGTCTATTATCATAATATCGAGCATTTAAAAGATAAAACCTATTAATACTAGCATGCTTCTTATCATTAAAAATTGAAAGTGCATTATGAAGGGATACCTTTGACCTTGTCTTAGTAGCTCCCCCTACACTTGTACTCTTTACCTTGTCCTTCCTAGGGTGTCTCCCATTTGGACATTAATTCCGATAGTGGCCATTGTGTATTGGGGCTCCGACCTCCTTGAGTCACTTCACTTCACCAATCCCAACATATTTTTTTTTCTTTTAGATTTATGTAAAGATCTAGTCAAAGAAGCAACAATATTTAATAATTTTTCTATAGAAAAGTTACTTGCCTTACTTGAGTTGGCTAATCAGTATGAATTTGCTCCTTAAATCTTTTTTGCTTCTTCTTCTATGTCCTCAAATGAAGTTCTATCATGCTCGTGCCATGAGAACTCCTTTTAGAAGTAGAGGACGAGAGAACTCCTTGTACCATGAGAGATAGATATGTTTTATGCTTTGACTTCTTTCTCTTCTTTTGAAGATAAGGGATCATCCCATGTGGTTTCTAAGGCTTTGTTTTTGTTCTTTTTTTTCCCTTCAATTCTTGATTTCTTCTTTAATTTATGACATTGATCTTTATTGTGTCCATCCTCTTTACAATTATAGCATTGAATCTTTATTATTATTATTATTATTATTATTATTTTAACTCTTCTTTCTTCTTAGGATCTTCTCGATATCATTCCCATTGGGATTGAGATTTTAAAAGGCTTACTAACCTATCTTACCAAATATGTTTCATCATCTCCATTAGTCATGGATGATTATGATTTAGCAAAAAGATGGGCTAGCTTCTTTTTGTCCTTCTAGTTTGCTTTGAAGACAAGCCTCTCATTCTCATTTTCTCTTCTTGTTCCTACATATAGAGTCTCATGGAATTCCATAATTGAAAATAAATTTTTTAAAATACATACCTTGAGATTCTTTGACGTGTAAAAGGCATCTAGCATAGATGCCCATTGTAGTGTTTGTGGAAAACTATCAAGGGCATTTTGTAGCATCTCATAGTTGGATATGGTTTTCTCCAATGTTCATTAAGTTATTTATTGACTTCTTGTATCTTTAGTGTATTTGTGTCATTTTCTTTCTATCTTGCATTTTGAATGAATTTACTTGTGACCTAAAAAAGGTCATATTTGGTGAGCTTGACTTTAGTTGTTCTTTCATTAGAAGCTAGCCCATGAAAGATACAAAATGCCCTTTTTTTTAACAATCAACTTCTCTCAAATCCCCTTGGTGCATGAACAAGTGTTGACCCTATTTATCGGTTGAATTGGAAGATTGTTGAGAAGCAAGTGCTCAACCTTCTCATCTACAATGTATTGCTCTCGTGGGCCTCCACAGACATAATCGAGTTGGTATTCAAATGATAGTGTATTGCTCTCATTGATTTAATTACATTGTTCTTATCCATAATTTCTTCATCTGAGTTCATGATCAGAAACTCAAAATCATTTTCTATAATCAAAATTAATCTTAAAAACTACCTTCATTTGTTCTTTTTCATATTCGAAACTTTCCTTCAAATCTTGTAAGTACATATTGTACTCCAATCATTTGGTATTTCAGTAGTTAGCCCTTCGAGAGCATCCTTGCTCCAAGCCACTTGTTGATACGAGGTTTGAAGGTGATCAACTATAGTAGAAAAAGACGATTACGGTCACCTCCAATGTCTCTTATCATCGGTCTCTCGGTAATGATGAGGAGAGGTAAATTACGAAGGGCTATGCCCTTGACTCATTGGCCAAAATAGTGAAAGACTTTTGACTCCGAGGGAATATTTTAAATTCCATATCGAGAATCGATCTATGTTCATCTGTAACAGTATCTGTGCTGTTTTAGTCAACGGATTATTCTGAAGGAACAATTGAAGATGATCAAAAAGCTATAGGAGGAGAGTAAATAGTGTCTTGATTTGGAATTGTAAAATTCTTTTTCTATTGCGTGTTTTATTGCAAGACCGAACAATAATATGTCATGTTTCCTAAATGGTGCTTGCACGTATGTTCAAGCTAGACTGAGCACTGCATAATAATAAGCATAAAGATAAGAAAGACAATTTATTAAGATATTTTGTAATATACGGAATGAAATAAAATTAATAAAATAATAATATTAAGAATAACAATAAATAAATAAATAAATAATTAATTAAATTTATTTATTTAGTTTTTAGAAAATGAAAATTAATTATTTATTAGTATTTTATTAGAAAAATTTCGAAATAATTTTATTTGATTAAGCCTAATTATTTTTACCAAGTCATAATTAGAAGTTGATTGTTTCAATCATCATAAGGTTATATAAACAAAACATAGGTTTTTGCCTTTAATCATTTCTCTCGTCGTTGTCATCCTCAACCCGCTACCAGCCTCCTCTTTGCCATCGTCGGCCTTGCTGCCAGTTGCGCCTTCCTTCACTATCGATCGCACCTCTGCTCGTTGTTGGTCCCATCGTACAATTGCCGCTTCGGCAACTCACGCGTGCATCGCCTCCGAGCTTGTCACAGTGTTGCGACCATCGTGACCGTGACCACCAATTCCAATGTCGTTAGCGTCAAATTTCACTGGAGATGCACGTGCATTTACAGCATCGTGTGCCACCCTTCGTCTTGACACTGTCGGGGCGTGCTTACAATGTCACATTGTAGCCAATTTTTTGGTGCCACCAGGGATCCCATCATCATCTTCCGCCTGCCCGCGAGTAGAATTCGACGATCGTCGGTCGGAACCCATAGGGTAATACGCTGTTGGATTTTTGTTTTTATTGATTAATTAGATAGGTTAATTAATCTGATTTGATTTAATTGATTAATTAATTTTATTAATTAATCTGATTTCTTAGTTTAATTGTTTAATTAGTTGTAGGTTAATTAATCTGATTTTTTGGATTAACTAATTAATCTGTTAATTGGATTAATTAATTAATTAGATTAGTATAATCAATTTAATTAATTAAGTTAGTTAAATTTGGTTTGGAATCGAACAGTTAATTAATTAATTAGAATGGGTATAATTAATAAATTAATTTAATTGAATAAAGTTTTGAATTGATTAGATTAATTACTATAATTGATCTAATTAATTAAGTTAAATGAGTGAGGTTTGAAATTAATCAATTGATTGAATTAATCAATTAATTAGATTAATATTTAATGAGCTTGATAAGCTAACTATTAATTTTTGAATTTATGATAAATTTACTATTTGATTAATTATCGATTAATTAATTAATCAGAGTTCATAGTTTGATTAAATATAACTTAATTAATGGTTGTTAATTTGATTAACTAATTAATCATTAATTAATTGAAATAATAATCGGTTAGTTAATTGTTTAAACTAAGTATATGGTTAATTGATAAATGCATAAATTAGTCAATTAAATTGACAACTAAATGATATAATTATGGATTTCATTAGTTACGTAAGGAGTAATTGACTAATTTATAACCGGTTAGTAATTTTTAAAAAACATGGACAAGTAAATAATTAGATTAAGTGTCAACTTAAGCTAATAAGAAGATTTATAAATTGATTAGATAGTTGAATTAATGGTGGATTAATTATAATAGATTTAGGCGCTAAAATAAATCTTCGAATTTGGAGATAGCTATAGCGCTTTAAGGTGAATGGTTCCTTCCTTTGATCTTTTTAAATTTTTTGATCTTAGTGCATAATTATTTTGACAGTTTAGTTATGATACAGTTATCTTTCTACTCGATGTTCTTTTTGGCATTACCTTTGCACTTTACACTGGTTGTCTGTTGTGCTCTACTTGATTTCTAAACTGCTTGATCATCATTAGTATGAGGATATTTATTCTATTGTTTTGGTTGATATCACTAGTATGTGCTTATTTATTATTTGGTCGATACCATAATTGGACGGGTGGAGATAGTTTGACCAAGATGATATTATCCCTTGGAAGAGAATTAAAGAATCAAAGAACATCTGGGTGAGATGTGATACTGGTAGATTCATTGCACTTATACTAGCCTTGATAGGCATTTCATAATTAGATATATTTAAACCCTAGACTTAAAAAACTAGATTAATTTGACTGACCACGAGTTTCATTTGTGGTAGTATGTAATTGTCGATAGTCAATAGCTAGATAATTATACACTCTGTCTGTCCAAAAGTTTCATTCGTGGAAGCATGTTGTTTCTCCTAGATATTGATTCTTTTAATTGTTTGTCTAACCACGAGTCTTGTTCGTGGTAACATGTTATTGTTCACAGATAGTGTTCTTTTTATACTTCCTATTTTTCCACGAGTCTCTTTCGTGGTAGTATATTATTGCACGCAGACAGTGACCCTCTATATACCTCAAAAGCCACAAGACTGCATCATAGTATCTTGATATTGATTACTTGTATATTGTTGGTTTATAGTATATGTTATAGTGCATTTGTTATACTTGCTAATCAGGTTAGTTGTTGACTGATATTGGTATTCTGAGATTTGGGTTACTCAAGAATATTTTTCTTGACTTCCATTATATTTTATATTATCATGAACTATCTTTCTATGCATCCACTAAGTGATCTGTACTCACTCTCTCTTTTTCTTATACTTCTAAATTAGCAGAGAGACGATGTATCTTATTGATTACCTTCGCGTCGCTCAGAGATCCTCCAGACTTGTTGGTCCCACTGTATCGCCAAAATAATTATTTGTTTTCTTTATCGTTATTGCATTTTGGTCACAGACTTTGGATTTCGTCATTATTTGATTTGGTGTCATAAAATTATTTTACTTTAGTTGACTTATATTTTAGTCAAGCATGCATACAACTAATAAATAAATTTTAAATTTTATTTTACCTTAGTCATTTTTATATTTCAAAGATTTTGTATCATTACTATTTTTTTTTTGAAATATCTGGTTTAAGTAATGTATCTCGTCACATTGTCACTAAAGGGTACCTCTATCATTTGGATGACGAGTAATACCCTTGGGACGTGACAGTTTTATTAGTATTAAAGCACATGTTGTAGTTTTGATTTGTAGGTTTTGTGTTTCGAGATTTTTTTTTCCTTTGTTTTGGGAGTTCTCAAGTTTTGGGACCTAAGCAAGCCGAAGGACATCTCTAAGATAAAGACAAAGTAGTTGTCATTAGTAGTCATTGTACTTTCCTTGAGTAATAGAAAGTTATTAATACTATATTTTCTTTGCTATGTACTCATTTATTTGGTCATAGCAGGAAATGTCACCCGGTGAGACAATCTCTACTCGTGGTTATACATGAGGTCGACCTCGTAAGCGACTAGTTGGTGCTGCGAGACTGACTCCTAATGCCAAAAAAGTAGATTAATTCTTCAGAGGTACCAATTATATCCCTTCCAGATGTTCGCTTAGTTTGAGAATATAGAATACCTTGATGTATTTTCAGATGAATTGTCATGTTTGTCACCTTGGAGACAAGTGGAGTTTACAATTGAGATATTTTCGAGAATGACATCAATATCAAAAACCTTGTATCACATGGTACCAAAGGAACTATAGAAATTGAAGTTGTAATATAATTCCAAGAAATGTTGGACCGAGGCTTCATCCACTCAGCGTTTCTCCCTGGGGAACCCCTACCCTTTTTGTCAAAAAGAAGGATAGATCATTGAGGTCCACTGACTACAGACAACTGAATGCAGTGACCATTAAGAACAAGTACCCATTACTATGGATAGAAGATATATTTGACCAACTTAAGGGTACTTTCATTCTAAGATTGACTTGAGATCAGGTTACTATTAACTTAGAGTAAGAGACTCTGACATACAAGATACAACATTTAACACACGGTACGAACACTATGAGTTTCTGATAATTTCCTTTGGACTCACTAATATTAGGGATCGATTATCGTTACGCTAGAGGGGGTGAATATCACTTTTTGCAATTCGTTCAATTGCGTTCGTGATTGTCTCTACAAAACGTTAGCAACGGAATACGAAACAATAGAAATACAAATACAAAACAAGATAACACAAGCAATACACAACAATAAGTTTTTTATGTAGTTCGGAACTAGGGTTCCTATTCCACGACGGTGCTATAGTGATCTACCTTCACTATGAACCTCTCTTTCTCGGTAACAAATCGAAGGTGGAGAAATCTCTTACAAGGATCTTATAACAATAAGAAACAAGAATAAGCAAATACAATAAGTAAATGAAACAAGAAGTGAAAAAATACTTTACAAACTAGGACTTTTGATTATTTACTTGTTGGTTGCTTTGGGATGCCTTTGAAGACCCTGAAATGCACTAGCACTTCGCCTCAAATTGCCCAAGAACCACTTGCAAAATCTCCCCAAGCTGCTCCTTTTATAATCTTCATCAGTTTGATTTCGCGCCTAGCAGTGGACTACTAAAAGTCCCCAATCGACTGCTCACCTATCCGTTGTCTCACAATGGGCTAATCCACATTGGATTACTCCAACGGATACCCTAGCAGTCGACTGTCAAGCCAGTAGTCGACTATCCAATCGACTATGCAATGTTATGTACCCTAGCCACTTATGACCAGTCGAATGCTCAAGAGCAGTCGACTATCCATACATGACAGTCAACTGCCACAACCTCATCAGAGTAGTCGAGCCTCAGTGGACTCCTCGACCAATCGACTGGTCATAATCTTAGTCGACTGCTCGAGTCAAACTAGGCTTCTAAATGCCATGCACTTGGCCAGTCGACTGGTACATAACCCCTGTCGACTGGTAAACCTCAAACATGAGGTTTAACCTAAGTATGATCCCCTCATACTTGATTGACCACCCTTAGTCTAGACCTAAGCCTTCTAGCTGTTATGTTTGAGAGGTGTCCTAAGGCAATCACCTTATGATTATTTATTTGATAAATAAAGATTCACTATTTGAGTGCACATCTCATATGTGTTTGATTAGATCTTAAACTCATTTACTGAATGTCCGCAATACGATTCATAGCATGAGAAAATTTGTGATTGGATCACATATAGTGAGTATATCTATATGTGTAATTATGAAGTATTGAAATATTCCTTAGTTGATGAATTGATGAGTTCGGACATCATCGATTCTGTAAGACTAACATGGGTTATACTCCTTGGTTTATTCAAGCAGTTGCTTCTCACTGGCTGGAGATATTGTGATGTCGAGAGTTAAACGCGGATGCTAGTTATGGGTAACTAGTTCATTAGAGCGACCTATTGTAAGACTTTACATGGTTCTCTACATATAAGATATGTCAGTGAAGTTATTACTGCAGCTCAAGTGTGAGTTTCCTTCGACTTGAGGTATTCGAGTCATCTTGGTCATAGAGACTTATACTTTGACATCTTAGTTGATACATCTCTACGAAAGTGTGGGTAAGGGATGATTGTGTATAAGTTGAAGTGTCTGAAGGTGATTGAATAATCAACAAAGGATTCACTGCTCCTTGCGAGGAGATGTATACCCTGTAGTCACTCATCGGATTGCTACTCAAAGTCTTTGGCCAAAGCATTGCATGTGAAGAGTATGGTACTCTTGGATACATGTCGAAGTAATTAGAATCCACTGGACGAGGAAGTATTACTTGGGCTAGGTGTGACGTAGTTAGTCTAGTGGGGACTGACACAATAGACCATGTCATGAACCAAGTGGGTATAAGACGAGTGAAAGGAACAAGACACAATTCATTGTAGCTGCTGAAGGGTTCAGAAATGGTTCTAAGATCAACCGTTGATTTTTCAATTAATTGGGGATCATGATATACTACTAGGTGTCACTCATGATCATTCCATAATTAATGGTTAATTATGAACGACCAATATAAACCGAGAACCTATAAGGACACATGCATAACGAATCCTTCAAAGAGACTTAAAGATGAGTCTGAGAATTAGATTCTCAAGATCGAGAGAGATCGAGTTTGGTTGGACCAAACACATGACAAATATAAAAATATTTGTCAAGTCGAAAATGCGAAGGGCATTAAGAGGTTTAATTATAAATCAAACTCGTTTGGTTTTAATTAAATGGGTCTTCTTTTGGTTAAGGGTCCAATTAGAGTTTAATGGATGAGATTAAGCCTTAATGGTTATGGACTTATTGATTTGATCCACTAACCCATAACCCATTAGGTTTAGAGCCTATATAAAGAGTTATAAAGGCTAAAACCTGATTAATGGTCCTTCTTAATCCCCTTCTCTTCCTCCTTGCCGCCTACTCCTTCTTCTCCTTCCTCTTCTTGCCGCCAACAAGAGTTGTTGAGGTTCTCTTTGTCGCCGGCCCTAGCAACTCCATCTCTTGCTTTAGGTTCGGCCAACTCCTCCCCAAGGGAGTGAGGAACTTCGACTAAGGCTTAGAATAACGATTTCTTCCTTTGTGCCCTTGGCCGAACCTAGGAGAGTTGGGTTTTGGAGCTTGTCGCTGGCCACCAAGGAAACAAGAGTTGTTTCCTATTTTTGTTGGGTCGACTTTATTGCTCTCCAATCACCCGACCTTCTTGTTTCGTCTAGTAGCGAAGAGAAGGTCAAACTCATGGCTTAGAAAAGTCATCCCTCCGAAGATTCGGCGTGGACATGAGTAGAGATGAAGTTCCGCGAGCGTCGTACCGTTGATGTCATTCCGACTCAACATCATCCGAAAGGTATACCTAGGATAAAAATAGTTTTATTCTTAATTTAATGTAAAATTTTATTTGGCGAATATGTTCACACGTGTTGTAATCTTGCATGTGTGGATGCGTGTGTTGTAATAATTTAGAAAATTATTATATTTTATTCCACTGTATTCGTTTATGAAACAACAAAAGCACATCTACATGTCGGAGAGCAATCGAGCCTCAGTCGACTCCTCGACTAGTCGACTGGTCATAATCCTAGTCGACTGCTCGAGTCAAACTAGGCTCCCAAGTGTCATGCACTTGGCTAGTCGACTGGTACATAACCCCAGTCGACTGGTAAACCTCAAACATGAGGTTTAACTCAAGTATGATCCCCTTATGCTTGATTGACCACCCTTAGTCTAGATCTAAATCTTTTATCCATATCCATCAACCTCACGCCCTCAGGGTCTATCCGAGTCCTCCATGACTCTTTCAACCTTTTCATTATCCTTCAGGTGCTTCCATTTGCTATGTCATGCTGACCGGGTTTTTTGCCAAGGTTCATTTGGACTTATGTCACCAAGACTCCATGATTGGACTCTACGCTGCCAAAACCTCACCCTTGGACTTCTTTGCCAAAATCTATTTAGACTTACATCACCAAGACTATATGCTTGGACTTTACGCTGCCAAAACCACACCCTTGGACTTTCCGATTGCCAAGCCTTAATGCTTGGACTTTCACTGCCAAGACTACATACTTGGACTTACGTGGCCAAGACTACATCCTTGGACTTTTTCTTTTCCAAGTATCCATAACTTGGACTTTCACCGCTAAGACCATGCTTGGATTTTCCATGCCAAGTATCTAGACTTGGACTTTCATGCCAAGATCATTCTTGGACTTTCCATGCTAAGTATCCAAACTTGGAATTTCATGCCAAAACCATGCTGGGACTTTCCATGCCAAGACCATTCTTGGACTTCCCCTCAAGTCTCACTCGAGTCCAGTTAACCTTGACCTAAGGTTTGATTGTTCTAACAATCTCCATCAAATAATCTCTCTCATATGACTTTGGATATTCCAATCATCCACTTATCATATGGTCAGCATATGATTAAACCATATTGTCAAACAATGGTCAAACTCATTGTCAAACATCAAAACTCTACTCGAGTCTGGACAATTGTGACTTGGGCCGATTGCACCAACAATCTCTCCCTTTTTGATGTTTGACAATACCTTTAAGTTAGACTAACAATGACCCAACTTAACTCTTCCAATGTTAAAGCATAGTGAAGGTTTACCTAACTTAAACCTCACTTCTCCCTCTTTGGCATACATCAAAAAGGCGACCAAGGTTTTCAATGTTTCATCTCCCAATAAAATCCTACATCCTCCCTCTTAGTCCAAAATCATCTTGAATGTCTTCACTCTTCTTAGTGATACAATCCTTATCACTAAATGAGAGACAATCCACAATGAAGGTTTACCTAACCCTCACTTCTCACCCTTTGTAATCAAGGGTTATCCATCATACCAAGATAGACAAAACTCCCCCTAAAGGCTTACTCTCCCTTGACAATTGCACCAACAAGGTTCTTGGAGAGTTCCTAATCCTATAGGAAATCTACACAATTAAAATTAAGGGTAAAAGTTTAACATTGAACTTTCACAACCCTTACAATTCGATACTCCATCCTAACTCACGTTCCTAATCATTTTCAATGATAATTTCACCCTTTCAATACTTCTCAAAGCATATCTCAGGGTTAGCAGACGTTAGGGGTACCTAGGGGTGTTGATAACTAGCTAAACAACCTTATTCGGCCAATATCAAATATGACAATCGACTGCACCACCACCAGTTGACTGGTTTCTGTAAAAATGCAAAAATCAGGTATTAGATAAGAATTTCGAAAAATCATGAAATTTCATACGTACATTACTTACATGAAATACAATGGGTGAAAAATAATTTTATGTCAAAATACTCATTATTTAAAAAGAGTAATACAAAGTTCAAAAACATTAAAAACTTCAATGTTTTACCTACCTTTGTATCAACATTCTCAATGGTGATTTCTATCAAAAGATAGACTTCACTAAGGTTTTCAAAAATGATTTTAAAACCTTTTTTTAAACCATGATCTATGGGCTAGATGTACATGACTTGTACATTAGCTTTCCTCATGATTCATCCATGTTATATTATGAATTTGAGTTCATCTAGATGCAACATCTATGCACCTTGAACTTAACTCATTGTTCTAATATCTCACATGTGTCTAGGGTGTATCAATACATGCATGTCAATTTATAGTTCTTGTGAGATGTGAGTTTAGATTCTTCCCTAATCTAAATTCTCATGCATTTTATCTAGACAACTCTATTTGATTTTCTTATCATGGGACTTCAAATCATGTCATTGTCCTTAATTCAATTTTATTAATCTTAAATGCATGAATGATGATCATGACATACAAATAACATAAATTAAAGTATTTGTCAATGATTCATGATGTCATAGCACGATAAAGAATTAACCTAAGTATTAGTCATGTCATTTATCAATCTAAAAGCTATCATGACATTTAAAATAATAATATGAGCATGATGTCATGACATGACATATGACAAACAGAGCATGATAAATATAAAATACAAAGATATAAAATACCTAAGTTTTTAAATCTAACTGTCATTTACTTGAATTTATACCAATTTTCCATAATATCCAATTTTCCTCAAGTTTGTCAAAAATTCAAAATGATACACTATGACTCTAAACCTAGTTGTACCAATTTTGATCAATTTTTCAAACTTCATAATTTCTATTGACACATCCTAAAATCATTTAGGATATATTTCTAATTTCATTTCCAAAGTGTTACAATACTTCGAAAATATACTAAAGTATCACCTTTATCATGGTTATGTTAACTATCTATCCATTCAAGGTTGACACACCCTAAACCCATCTAGTATGAGGGAATCATGCTTCTAGGAACCCAAAACCTATTTAGCTCCTTGGATCAATAAGGTATTCACTAGGGATGACTTCCCTAGATAATTTTCTAATGACCCTTCTAGGCTTTGAAGCCTTGATCATTGTGGTTTTTTCAAGGTTAACCCTAGGAATAACTTTTTTTGTAACCTTATTAGTGACTTTCTTATGTTTCTTTGAAACTTTAGCCACTAGACACTTATCATGATCAACTCTAGGGATGACCTCCCTTGTGACCTTGGTATTCCTAGACCTAGTATTTGTTCAATAGATAAATGAAACATTATGATAGGTTGACATTACCTTTTTGGACTTAGGCTTGTGACCTAAGCCTTTCTTGCCTTTAGACGACTCTTGCCTCCTACAACCTAGATTTTGACTATTTGATCCTTTAATTGAATTTGTCATCTTATTGAGGGTCTTTTTCAATTTCTCAAGTCTTGACCTCAATGCTTGATTTTCCTTTTCTAATTCCTCAAGTATTATTTTTTTATTATTTCTTGAGATATTTTTCTTCCTAGGCATATATTTACTCTTTTTAGAATTAATGCCTAAGTTATTGTTCTCTACCTTACTATCCTTAGTTAAGGTTGATCTAGCATTGTCTTTAGGTAAAAATTTATAAGATTTAGCTCCTAAGCAAAAAATACTTATTTCTAGCATACTTTTCATGATTCACAATAGCAAGGAAATTATTAGCATGTTTTTTTATTATTGCATAAAGAATGAACATTATTAAAATATATCTTAGAGTTTGCCTTAGCTCCCCCTACATATGAAGTTCCTCCTTTATTCTTGCTAAAGTCTCTCCTCCTAGGACATTGGCTTCTCTAATGCCCTTTTTGATTGCATTTGAAGCACACAATGTGCTCCTTGCCTTTGTGCACTGGGGCTCCGGCTTCCTTGGTCTTCTCCTTCGCCTTTGATATCGGTGGAGTCTTCTTTACACTTTTTGAACATTTTTTCTTGTAATGCCCTACTTCCCTACACTCAAAGCAAGTTATATGATTTTTATTTTTAACACATGCACTTGAGTTACCTATAGGTGAATTGTGGGCTTGTTCTTCACTTCTCCCGAATGCAGATGATTCCTCTATTTTCTCCAACATTAAAGATGATCTCTCCTTCCTCTCAATCCTAGAGGTCAAGACTTCTTCAATATCTTTCAACTCGGATGTTGAGTACCTCTCAACTTTCGAATCTTTACTCTTTTGAGAGGATGAGCATTCCTCTTCTTTGGACTTATCCTCATCTTCTTGGGTCGGTGAGAGCTCTTCATGGAGCTTGCTAACTTGCTCCATAGATCCTTAGCATCTTCGAATTCTTCTATACTATATAATAAATCCTTAGGTATTGAGCTACCTAAAATAATTACTACCTAATGTGAGTGAAACATATAGGATTTTAGAAGTAGTTTTGGCTCACATCTCATTACATCTTATGTTAGTTTCATGCATATGTTACTCTATTTTGTACGCATTTCCTATTTTCTGGTTCGGAGGTCTGCTCTTTGTACTTTTGGGTGAAGGTTAGCATTTCGGGAGAAAAAGATGCACTTTCAGAGAAAAAGACGGACATTTTGTAGCTAGATGCAGAGTGGGACATAGTCAGGGCGTGTGGCTACACACGGTCGTGTCCAATGGACGAGATCAACCAACTTAGGGCCGCACACAGCCTGGCCGTGTGGAAACACACGGCCGTGTGGCGGCCCGCCAGATTTGCGCGACTAGGGTTTTTTTTAGATTTTGCAGTGGTCCGAGGTGATGTCTATATAAGGATGGATCCGCCCAAACCCTAGGGAGGAGGCACGACGGCTAGGATGGTACACCGAAGCCCTAAAAAGCTTCGGGAATTCGCAATGGGGAGGAGGAACGCCGCCGGAGGTCCACACCTTGCACTTCAACGCCGGAGAGAAGACCACGAAAGCATTGTAATCCCTTGTTCCTACGTTTTCATTCTGATGTATTCGAACATGTACATGCTTTATAATTCCTCCTTCATATACATGGAGTAGTTCTTTCGATTCTAGGATTAGGGAGTAGCTTGTGTGCACATTACAATGTTGGTTCATGTTAAATTCTGCCTTTGAGTTTAATTTGACAATTGGTAGTTGTTTGTGTTTGGTTTTCTACCTGCTATGCTTAGGCGATACGAGGGGTGACAACCCTCATATCTAAGATTTAGGGGATTTTATACAAGGAACCTAGGGGTAAACCTAATCTCCTGTAACCGTGGGTAGAAGGATGTGATGGAACTGGACACGGTTCATCGTAGGGATTGATTCGGCATCCTCGTACCGTCTATCCCATCCTTTTAGGTGAAGATAGCTCCCGGTAGATGCGGTGGCTCATCGGGAGAGTGTATGATGTCTCTTCTACAAAACCATAGCTAAACGTCTAGACAACGCCAATTGACAGCATTGTTTTGTATGACACACAAGCGAAACTGAAGTCCTAGAATCACTTTTGAAGACCTCGGTACACTCCCTTCCTCCTCCGTATGACACCGTATAGAGTATAGTCCACCGACAGCCCTCACAAGTCAAGACCTCTTAGAGTTTAAGTCCGAACAATTTAAACCACTGAACACACCGATATTCGAATCCTAGTCCCTGTGGGATCGATAATCTTTTATTACTTGACAACATCTGTGCACTTGCGGGCGTTGAGCGCGAGCGCATGCTTCGAGTCCTCAACAGCCTCCGTCGCGAGATTTGAGGTCGCGATCGCATGCATCAAGTTTTTGGCGCCGTTGTCGGGGACTGATCGATTCGATGTCAAATCGAACAGTGGAGAATTAGATCGAACTTAGGATTAGATTTATTTACTTTCTTTATTTTTCTTTTTTTTAGTTGCCTTATTTACTTTAGTTCTAAACTTTCTATATTTAGATTTAGTTTTTAATTTTATTCTAGCAGTAGTTGTTTTTATTTTCTTTTTGCATCTTAGATTTTATTAGCTAGATTGTTTTATTTTCTGCTTTTAGAATTAGTTAGCACTCCTAATTTTTTGTGGCTTGGTTCGTCGTATGCTTAGATGCTTAGGATCGAAAGGCCTAATTCTGATCGACTTAGAAATTGAGCGAACCTTTCATCGTCGGAGAGCAGAGCAACGAAGGATGGAGGATCAAGCCGCATCCAAAGTGAACATAGGTAGCCGACCTCTGCGGGACTACGCAGCTCCTAGCGCTAGAGGATTTAGGCCGAGTATAGCTGGACCATCTATTTCGGCAAATAACTTTGAGCTGAAATCAACACTTATACATATGGTCCAGCAGAGTCAATTCGGAGGAGCTGCGACTGAAGACCCAAACCGGCACCTTGAGACATTTTTAGAAATCTGCTCGACAATGAAAATGAACGGAGTCCCTACTGACGTGATCCGCGTGAGCCTATTCCCGTTCTCACTACGGGATAAGGCTAAGGCATGACTTCACTCCTTGCCTTCGGGGAGCATCACTACATGGGAGCAATGTGAGCAGCAGTTTCTGAACAAATACTTCCCACCAAGCAAGACTGCTCACATGCGCCATCTTATCACGAGCTTCCGCCAGAAGGAGGGGGAGTTCTTATTCGAAGCTTGGGATCGCTACAAGGGGTTACTCTACCAATGCCCCCACCACGGACTGGAGAGGTAGCTGGTGATCCAAATCTTCTACAATGGGATCACGTACGCCACAAAGCTGTCCCTAGATTCTGCTGCAAGAGGAGCACTGATGAATAAGACCATAGAGGAAGCAGATGAGCTGATAGAAGAGGTGACCCAGAACCACCATCAATGGGCTTCCGAACGTGGTCAACCTACGCCTGCAGCGGGACGATACATTGTCAACTCCATGGACCATCTGGCAGCAAGGATGGACGCACTCAACAGACGGCTCGAATCGTTGAATCCTTCATCTACATGCGCGGCCATTGACTTTGGAAAGGGAGCGGTAACGTATCGAGAGGATCACTATGGAGGGCAGGGAACCTCAGAGGAGCAGATTGAGCGCTGTGACACGATTGGGGACTACGACCAAAGGCCCAACTCCAACACCTACAATCTCGGATGGAGGAATCACCCAAATTTCTCCTATAAGAATAACTCAGGAAACTCACAACCATCAGGGGGGTATGGGCAGCAGCAGGGCAATGGGCAGCGACCACAGAAGTTCAGACTGGAGCTGATGATGGAGGACTTTATTGCTACCCAAACTAAGGCCAATGAGAAACTTCGTCGCCAACATCAGAAGTCTAAAGAATCACTCAGAGACTTGAAGGCCACCGTCGACAGCCTTGCAAGTCACACCAGGATGTTGGAGATGCAAGTGGCCCAAATAGCCCAAACCGTGTCGCAACCTGTGAAGAGCTCTCCGATGAGTCAAGCTAAAGAGGAAGGAGTGGGGCAGAGTAGCAAATTCGCCAAGGGGAATGCAACCATAATTACCACCCTATCTGACCAAGCTGAAATTGTAGAGAAGATTCCACTACAGCTTGAAGACCCCGGTGAGTTTGTTATCCCCTGCTCAATTTATGGGGAGAGCTTCGATGAAGCTTTATGCTACTTGGGGTCATCAGTCAGTGTGATGCCCTACGCATAATATTTGAAAATGGGACTGAGCGGGCTCCAACCAGCGAATCTTGATATTCGTATGGGGGATGATTCGGTCAAGGAGCCCGTTGGCATGCTACCACACGTGCCTGTGGTGATTGAGGATTTCGTGATACCCACGGACTTCATCATACTGGATACAGGACTCAATCCCCAGAATCTCATCATTTTGGGAAGGCCTTTTCTGGCAATTGCAGGGGCGTGCATATATGTGAAGGCACACCAGATCTCCTTGGAGGTAGATGGGAGATCATCCTCTTCAGCCTTTCGGAGCACAGAACCCCCTACCTCGACGACTTCACGTTTAGCAGAATGAAGCCGGAACCGCCAGATGAAGCTTCCGAGACGGATGAATAGAGGTTCACTGAACCTCCAGAGCCGAATTGATAGTGGAGTGCGGTCAAGCTAAACGACCTTAAACAAAGCACTTCTTGGGAGGCAATCTAAGTTTAGTTTTAAATTTCCCTTTGATTGTATTTCATGCATTCATTTAATTTTAGTTTTGATTTCCATCTTATTTAGAGTTAGGACTAGAAAAGAACTTTGCTAGGCAAAAATAAAATCCATATTAACCTACACGGCGAAATGTATGAGAAAATTCGAACCCTAACGCAAAACGAGGAGGTGCTCGACACTACAGCAGACACAAAGCCCGAGACATGATGAAACCGAGGGAAGCTCTTGGAAGCAAGCACAAGGATGAAGGAGTCATGGACTCGGAGGGATCCTGGAGGCACAAGGCTGAAGGAAGAGCTAGAAGGTTAAGTCTAGGTCTAGAGAGTTGATTTCAAATATGATTTGATCATACTTCGAAGACGATCGAAGTTTGGTCAATAGTCGATCAACTGCTAGGGTTTAAATTCATTGGTCCACATCATCGATCGCTATACCCAAATGATCTATTATAAGTGGACACGGACACAGAAAGGTTTTGAGTCGATTGATGACTCAATCAGTCAACTGATGGTATGATTAATCGACTGGTCAGAGTTCCGTTGGACAGTGACGAATGGAGATCAGGCTTCGTCAAAAGCCGTTGGATTCAGTCAACAGTGGCATCAGTCGACTGAAGGTCTCAATCAGTCGACTGCTGCAGCTCCAACGGGAAAATCAGTCTATTCTCTATAAAAAGAGGCCTTGGGGTGCTTGTGATGACTAGTGCTCTCATTCCTAACAATACTCTCAAGCTCCCCACATCTTCTTAAGCCTTCTATTGAGTTTTAACCTCCTCTTCTCTAATCTTCATCTCTATCATTTGTAAGAAGAGGAGTGCTTTGTAAAAGAAGACTTTTAGTGGAAGATTTGCTTGGATTAATCCACCTTACGGATCGCCGTAGAGTAGGAGCATAATCTCCGAACCACGTTAAATCCTTCTTGTTAGTGCTTGCATTTTTATCTTTTATTTTCTTTAGTATTTGTTTTGCTTCCGCTAATCATAATTGTAGAATTCAAGAGAGGCTATTCACCCCTCTCTAGCTTTCCAAGGATCCCCAACACAACTTTGCTAATTGGTCCAAGGACTCTATCTTTCGAATTGGTAAGAAATGGACAGACTTGGTAAATTGGTCCAAAATCACCCATATCGAGTCATGCCCCTCCTGGGTTCTAGGTAATTCTACCATAAAGCCCATAGTGATATGTTCTCATTCAGGTATGGGTATTCTTTGAAGTAGTCTTGTTGGCCTCTGATGTTCTGCCTTCACCTGTTGATATACCAAGCATCGAGCTACAAAGTTGACAATATCTTTCTTCATTCCATTCCACTAGTAGAAGCATTTTAAGTCATAATGCATGCGAGTACACCCTAGGTGAATGGCAAATCGAGACCGATGCACTTCCTTTAGTAGATTCTCTTTACTTGATGTGACTCTGAAACATAGTCTCCCTCGAAAATCAAATCGTTCCATCCTTGTCATGAGAAAAATATGGCCTCGATCCTGAATCCAACTCACCAATTTTGAAATTTTAGGTGTTGGTCATTTGCTTGGGCTTCCTTGATCCGTTCGACTAAAGGTGATTGAGCAACCATAGATACCAAGATCCCTCATTGTGTTTGTGCCTCATCTATTAAGTCCAAATTTGAGAACTACTGGATTACTTCCATAATTGCTACTCTATGGGTAGCCAAAACTCCTCGAGATTTCTCGCTCAATGCATCCGACTATGACATTAGCCTTCATGGGATGATAATTGAGGGTGCAAACATAGTCCTTTAATTACTCCATCCACCTTCTTTGCCTGAGGTTCAACTCTTTCTGCGTGAACAAGTGCTTAAGGCTTTTATGGTTCGTGTAAATTTCAAATGTGACTCCATACAAATAATGCCTCCACAACTTAAGAGCAAATATAATTGATGCTAACTCTAACTCATGAACATAATAGTTCTTCTCGTGGTCTTTCAACTGACGAGAAACATAGGATACTACTCGATCAAACTAGATTAGCACTGCTCCTAACCCTTGAAAAGATGCATCTGAATATATAACAAAACCTTCTTCACCAGATGGGATTACCAATACTAAGGCATATGCTAGTTTCTATTTAAGCTCCTAGAAGCTTGGTTTACAAGCCTTTGTCCATATGAATTTCACTCCCTTTATGGTTAGTCGGGTCAATGGTGTCGCGATTTTGGAAAATCCCTCCATGAATATGTGGGGATCGTGGCAAGCTATAGGGGGGAATAGCTTGGATTCTCTTCAAGTAATTTAGCAATGGAAAATTTAAAATAAATATAGCACACACTCTAACACAGTGAGTTTTACTTGGTTCATCACCCCCAGGGTGACTACGTACAAGGCTAACCTAGTGCTCTACCACCTTTTTTGCTTTTCTCCTTCTCAGACCAAATCTCAAGGGGAGAAACCTTTTTACAATTCTTTTACAAAACTTCCCACAGAAAGCTTACATATCTCGACAAAACAACTTACAAGAGAAAGAAGAAAAAGGAAATTATTGCAATGTTTTGAGCACACTCTTTCTCTTGTCGCTTGAAGATTGCAGAGCTTGAAAATCTTAAGCACTTAGATCATGATTGAGCAGTTGAATAGTTGGTTTTGTCCAAAGAGGTAGCAATTGGTAGCGACCTTTTATAAGCATTAGAGGATCATTGTTTATGTTTACATTTGCTGCTACCAATCGATTGAACACTTTGATCAATCGATTGCCAACTGTCATTTTTGTGTTCAATAGTTACTGACAACATATCTGAGGCTGATATCATTCCTGGATTTGAGCATCAGTCGATTGCCCTGATTTCCCAATCGACTATTATGAAATATTCGTTTAGGCTAATTTTCAATAGATATCGAATAAGCATGATGATAAAATGACAAATTATATCGAGCACCCACCCAAATCTAAATTTAAATCCTTAATTCTCCCCCTTTGTTAAATATTAAAAAGAGCGACAAAGGCTCTCCCTACTACCATGCATAATCACATGGGAATAGGACATACTCCTAAAACTGTAGGGAGAATGAGTAACAAAAAATATATGAAGAACTATATTTCATTCAAGAAAATAGAATATCATAAACAAGTTCATAGGAAATAACAAATCTATAGGCAATTAGTCATCTCATAACATAACTACAATATATGATAATCTAGTCACTATCAAGATCCAATGGAGTCGTGTCATCAGCAGCAACAATAACAACATCAAGAGGTGGTGGAGGAGGATGTTCCAACATCCAGGAGCGCATTATTTCATACATCTCGAGCTTGCACTCCACAATGGATGTGATGCTAGTCTGAAGCTCTATGTGGCAACTCTCAAGAGCATCAAAGTGTGCATTCATGTGAGTTGTCTGATTTTGATGTGACACTCAACTCCTCAAATCGATTCCTCAAGATCTTCAAGGTAGGACACAAGGTGATCGATAACATTGTCCTCCTCAGGATCCTCCGCGATCATGGGAACCAGGACATCACCAACAACCTGGCCAGGCAGTCCACCGCTCCCCCTGCAACCCGCCGTCTTGGCCCTTCCCCCACTTGGTGGCTATCCTCCCATTCCATAGAATAGCTCACTTGCTTGAGGCCAGCCGGAGAGAAGGTTCGTGTGGTGATTCAATCATATTTTGCGGTCATTGGTCACAAGTTACCTTGAGAGACATCAATGCCTAGGGAAGCTAACCACTCTGAAATGATTTGGCCAAATGGCATGTGAACATTACCTTGGACTGGTTTGATGAAATTAATGATGCAGTGGAACATATTTAAATACATGTTGATGTTCAAGGTATGTTGAAATGGATATATCAAGAAAAGATACAGATATCATATGGTGGCGAGACCCCGAGTTACAACCAGTAGTATATAATTGATGATAACTTTATACAGGATGTTGTCAGGTACAACTACTTCTAGGGTAGATAATAGATTAGCATCGTCGGGTTGCGTACGTGGCTTATGATAGAAATGTTCGTGCATGGATAACAAGGAGATATGCTCAAAGGCTCGAGTAGAAGCTCGGGTAATGTGGGATAGAATAAAAAATCACTAGTGGATGTTAAACATCCCAAAAACTCTTAGAGAATGACAGGAGTGAAGTCGAGATATTGACAAGCTATATGAGTCCTATACTTAAGGTTGTCACCACTGGGACATAGGTTGTTATAAAATTCAGATACCAAATCGATATTGATGTCTCTTTCACATAGGACAATGGACCCTAACTTATAATGTCGAATGATGCGAATGACATTAAAGCAATAATCATGAAAAAAAATTGTTATCCAACAATCGAGCTGGAATTAACTAGAATTTTTGAGTGTGAAACTGGGACTCAAGGGAAGCATTTGGAAAATGCAGATCAACCATAGGTTGGGTTCTTGATAACCCTTCATCGGACTTATTTTACCTCCTTTCTGTCTTAAGTACATGTAAATGATGCATGAATTGCAATCCCAACAATGCAAGCGTTCAAATGCAAGATAATGCATGAATGCAAGTCAAATGACAGTAATTAGTGAAATCATTTAGTAACAATCGAAATGAAAAATGATTTAAGGTTTAGGGTTTACTTAGGCGCCATAAAGTGTGCTAGAGAGGAAGGCCTTGGAGTGAACCCTTGATAGTCATGAGAGCAAGTTGTCGTCCAATGATCGTCAGAGACTACACTTCGTCGTAGTCTTAGGGGAGGAACTGAGGTTATCTAAGTGAGAAAACTCACAGGAGAGGAAACTGATGACTCGAGAAGGAAGAATGTGGTGGGCGATCTAGGGAGGAAGGATTTGAGGCCTACCGGGGGAATAGTTCACCATAAAAGATGTCGGAGAAGAAAGGCGATGGCATAGGCGGAGGTAGAGGTGTCGGACAAGAAGGGTTTACCGAATCAATTGCAAGGGTTTGGGGTTTTAAAACCATGCTTACCAATCGATTGCTTGACCCGGGCAATCAATTGATGTGAAGCAGTCGAGTTGCGTGATCGATTTAGTGTGGTTATGTGTTTGCGAGCAGAATTTCCAATCGATTGATTTATAGGATCAATCAATTGGCACATTATTTTGAGGGTCGACGGCAGGATCACCAATCTATTGGTGAGGTCTACCAATCGAATGGTTCCCATGAATTCGATTGCCTAGTCAATTCCAACTCTTTCTGTATCATCGGGTTGAATTATCAATCGATTGGTAACTGAAGCCAATCGATTGTTATACCTGATAAAGCATGATAACCTTTGATTTTGTCCAAATCTTGTACCATTTTTGTGTGGTTATCATACTTATATGAGTTTTTGGATTTTAACTTAATTAAGTGTGTGATTTTTCATGGTTTGATAAGGTTTGTAGATTTTTATTGAGTGGAAATGTCCAACCATGATTTTTAGACCAAAAACACATGAATTATGTATCAGTTCTCCCCATGATTGGTCAAATTAATGATTCATGCATATATGTCACTTTCTTGCTCAAAGTAATGCATCATAACAAACATTATGAACATAAAAATGTTCCTTAGCATCTCACTCCCATCTAAACATGTCAATACACAATCAAGGTAATCCTTAGATTTTTGTGAGATGCAGTAATAAGGTGAGATTTGTTTAGCTTTGAAGTGATCATGATAGCGAGTTCATTCTACTATATACATTCCCAACTCCCTTTGTAGATGACTAAATTCATTTTCTGAGAGTGGTTTGGTGAAGATGTCAGCTAGGTTTGCTTTAGACTCCATATAATTGAGTACAATATCTCCTCTAGCTACATGATTTCTAATGAAGTGATGTTTGACTTCTATATGTTTTATTCTAGAATGATGGAGCTAGATTCTTAGTCAGGTTTATAGTGCTCACATTATCACATAAGACTTTTTTTGTAGGTGGGACCATAGTCCTCTAAGGTGTGAGACATCCATAACAATTGTGATACACATTCTCCCATGGCGATATACTCAGCTTCAGTTGTTGAGAGTGCTCCACAATGTTGTTTATGACTTGACCAACTAACTAAGAATGAACCAAGAAATTGGGACCCTCCACTAGTACTTTCCGATCCAGTTTACATCCAACATAGTCAGAGTTTGAATATCCCACAAGATCAAAAGTTTCAGTCTTAAGATACCATAACCCTACCTTTCAGATTCCCTTTAAGTATCATAGTATTCATTTTATTGCGCTAAAGTGTGACCCCTTGACACAAGATTGATATCTTGCACACATTCCCACAGCGAACAGAATATCGGGTCTATTTACTGTGAGATATAAGAGACTGCCTATAACACTACGATAATTTTGAATCGACTTCTTTTCCTTCAGGATCACTATCTAATTTAGTGTTAGTTGCCATGAGAGTTGTTATGACTTTTGCATTGTACATTCCAAATTTCTTTAATATTTATTTTGCATATTTTGATTGATGAATATATATTCCCTCTTTAGTCTGTTTGATTTGTAGTCCTAAGAAAAATATCAATTCACCAACCAAACTCATTTCAAATTTACTTTCCATATGATTTATAAACTCATTTAAGTAACCTTATTTGTTAACCCACAAATAATATCATCCATATAAACTTGGGCTACAAAAATATCTTCTCCACTATTTTTTAGAAACAGTGTGGGATCAATTTGACCTCTATGAAATCCTTTAGATACTGAGAAAGTTGACAATTATTTGTACCAAGCATGAGGTGCTTGTTTTATCCCATACAAGGCCTTTTCGATTTCAATACTTGAGTTGGAAATTCAGAATTTTCAAACCCAGTGGTTGTTTAACATAGACTTCTTCTTTAATGAATCCATTCAAAAATGTTGACTTTATGTCTATTCAATACAACTTGAATCCTTTGTGAGCTAGAAAAAACTAGCATCATTCTAATGGATTCTAATCGTGCCACAGGTGTATATGTTTCATCATAATTCAATCCCTCTATTTGACTGCACCCCTTAGCAACTAGTCTAGCCTTGTTTCTCACAACCACACCCTTGTCATCAAGTTTATTTTTGAAGGCCCATTTTGTATCAATAATTGAACTTTCTTCAGGTCTAGGAACCAAATCCTAAACTTGACTTCTCTCAAACTGAGCTAACTCATCTTGCATTGCTAAAATCTAGTCCAGATCAAGCAAGGCATCATCAATGGTCTTGGGCTCAACTTGAGAGATCAAGGCTATTTGACTTCCTTCATTTCTAAAATATAATCGAGTTCTGCATGTATCACATAATTTATCTTTTTGAAACTTCAACTTTGGCACTCCTTACACTAACTCTTTCCTTGATAATCTTTTGATATTTCTCATGTCGGTATGAGAAAGTCTATGGTACCAAAGTTAAGTTTCTTCTTCCTTGGATATGAAACACTTAGCAAATGCATTAGTAGTACCATATAATTCAACTTGATAAATGTTTTCCTTTCTATGGCCTATAAGCATGGCAGTTTCTAGTTCACTATGTTTAATTAGACATTGAAATGAATTGAACTCGATGCTATATCTTGAATCACATGGTTGACTAACACTTAGAAGATTACAAATCATGTCTTTCACAAGTAAAACATTCTTGATCCTAAATTGTTTAGAAATTTCAATATCACCTACTCCTGCAACCTTAAGTTGTCCACTCTTACCAAATGAAACAGTACCTTTACTTTTCCTTTTAAGATTTGAGAACTTTGATGAGTCCTTTGTCATGTGCCTAGAGCATCCTCTATCAATGAACCATATGGTTGGATGCTCCTCCTTGGCACTTGCCTGTTCAAATACGATAAACTAAATGTTTTGGTATCCAGATTTTGGGTCTAGGAGCATCAACAACAAATTGCTTGGGTACCCAAGCTTGTACAGTTCTAACTTTAGAGATACTATTTCTACTGATAAAAAACAACAATTTTACTTCTTTTTTGCTTTGGTTTATATCCTAAACCAACTTTGTTATAAATAGCTAATTGAGCTCCTAAAATTATATCTAAGTATTTGGAACTTGATGAAAATTTTCCTAATGTATTTTTTAAATCTTCCACTTGCAGTTTCAAGGATGCATTTTCCTATTTTAGCTCATCAATTTGCACAGTAACATTTTCATTCTTAATAGATTTTAATTCATATTGCAACTTTTTAACTCTATCTTTTGATTTTGATAAGGCATTTGTTAGGCATGCAATTGTAGAGTACAGTTTATCTAATTTGGTAGAAGTTACCTCGTCATCACTAGAAGATGACTCGCTTGAAGATTCTACATCCTCTCCCTAGCTTTCCTCTTCACTAGCACTGTTCTTTGCATCATTTAATGCCAGGAGCGCAAGATGTCTTGTATTCTTTCCTTCGGTTTCCTCTTCCAACGAGATGGAAGATGAATTGTCCCATGTAGCCTTCAAGGTTTTTTCTTCTTTGGCTTATCATCTTTTTTTTTTTTTCAAATCAGGTCAGTCTACCTTGAAATGCCCTTTCCTATTGCATTCAAAACAAACTGGATTAGATTTTGATTTTGATCATACCGGAGACTTACCCTTTTTCTTGTTTTCACCGAAGATCTTCTTCACATCCTTCTTATTGTATCTTCTACTTCACATCATTTTTCTGACAAAATTTGCCATTTCACTAGAAGAAAGTTCTTCATTACTGTCACTTGTTTGGTCGGAATCGGAGGAGGATTCTTCTTCTTTCCTTTCTTCTTTCTCCTCTTGTTCCCTGTGTCATCAACAACTAAGGCCATACCTTTCTCCTTATGGTCGAATTAGCTTGTTTATGGAGTTCCAACTCACAAAATAGCTCGTCTAGTTTAACAACGGATAAATCCCTTGAAACTTTATAGGCATCAACCATTGATGACCATAATGAGTTTCTAGGGAAGGATTTGAGTGTGTACCTGATAAGGTCTTGGTTCTCCATATTCTCTCCAACTGAGTGGAGACCATTTATAAGTTCCTTGAACCTCCCATGTACTTGATTTACCATTTTCCCTTCTTTCATGGCAAAGTTTTGCATTTGATTGACGAGCAAATCTCTCTTGGCAATCCTAGAGTCTTTTGTGCCTTCATTTAGTTCAATGAGTTTGTCTCAACTCCTTGGCACTTCAAAAGGGACTTACCTTGTTCAGTTGCTTCGCTGCAAGTCTGCATTGAAGTGTTATGGTTGCCTTTATGTTGGGTTGTGCCTTCTTTCTTTGTTCAGCTATCCAACGACTAGACTCTAGAATTTTACCCTCTTCATCAGTCGGCGGTGTGAATCCCTCCATCACCATGAACCACATGTCGATGTTGGTCATTAAGTAGTATTCCATGTGGCTCTTCTAGTAGATGAAGTTGTTTTTGCCGAAGAATGGTGGACGTGTAGTACTGTAGCCCTCTTGCATTGCCATGTGAAACTTTTGCTTGGATGCACTTCAAGTAAATTTAGCAATGGAAAACTTAAAACAAATGTAAGACACTCTAACACAGTGAGTTTTACTTGGTTCGTCGCCTCTAGAACGATTACATCCAAGGCTATACTAGTGCTATATCACCTCTATTGCTTTTCTCCTTCTCAGACCAAATCCAAATGTGGAGAAACCTTTTTACAATGATTTTACGAAACTTCCCACAGAAAGCTTACAAATCTCAACAAAAACAACTAACAAGAGAAAGAAGAAGGAAATTGTTGCAATGTTTTGAGCACACTCTTTCTCTTGTTGCTTGAAGATTGCAAAGCTTGAAAACCTTAAGCACTTAGATCATGATTGGCAATTGAATAGTTGTTTTCTTCGAAGAGGTAGCAACCTTTTATAAGCATCCGAGGATCGCTGTTTCTATTTACATTTGATGTTATCAATCGATTGAACACTTTGATCAATCGATTGTCAACTATCATTTTACCGTTCAACAGTTACTGATAGTGTATTTGAGGCTGAGATCATTCTTGGATTTGAGCATCAATCAATTTCCCTAATTTACCAATCGACTGTTATGAAATAGTCGAACCGGCCAGTCGATTAAGAGGACTTCTATTGGCCTAATACCGCAATCAATCGGTTGCTTCTTCACAGTAATCGATTGATCACCAGTGGTCGAACTAGATAATCGATTCAGAGACTCTCTGTGCTCAAGTTTTAACTCAGTAATCGATTGCTACATCGCAAGCAACATGAGCACCCAATTTCTCATCATGGGCGCTAGCTTTTCCTGAGCACCTTCCCTAGTTGACTGATTAACTCATCAGTCGATTGGCTTCTCGAGTGGGTGAGTCCCGAGTGTCGAGCCCCGCATTCTCCACTTGCTCAAGCACGACTCCCGAGCATCACTCTCGAGCGTCGGCTTTCCCACCGACCTCGTGACTGCTCGAGCACCTGAGCACTTCCATATGCCCATCGCTCGACTACCGTCTTACCCGAGCATTGCTCCCGAGCGTCGCTCTCGAGCGTCGACTTTCCCACGATAGCCCGAGCACCTGAGTCCTCGAATCGAGTGCTTGAGTGTCTGAGTCCCGAGATCCTCCCTGAGCACCTCTCGGGTAATCGACTGATTACTCATCAGTCGACTGACCGAGCACTAACGGAGCTTCCAAGTACTTTCCCGAGCTCCCGTTATAACTACAGTATATCAGTTGATTGGTAGACATTACCAGTCGACTGTACACAAATTTTAGCCATTCTAAGACCGAACTATGTCTAAACTCTTCTACCCTCACCAGATGAAGCTCTTTTTCTCTAGACTTTAGTGTCAGGAGCTTCCTCATGTCCAGGTCTTCATCCACCCTTGCATTTGATCTCATGATCTACTTGGACTTCTTCCTTGCCAAGAATCTGGTCCTCGACCTTTTTGGACTTCAGTGCCTTGCATCCAATCTTCCAATCTGCTTACACTTCTTCTCACCCAAAAATCTGGTCCTTTACCTTCTTGGACTTTTTCTGCATACTCATAGCACACATGAGATCCAATTTATTAACATAAACTTAAATGTTTGTCGAACATTGAAACTTCTCATATAGGGCATGATTGCATACCAACAAAATTTTTGGTAATAACCAGCCAGTCCAAGAAAACTTCGTACCTCCTGTACGATCTTGGGTTGTTTCCAGTTGTTAATAGCTTCCACCTTCTGAGAGTTCACTGAAACTCCTTCGCTAGAGACCACATGATTGAGAAATCCTATAGATGGTAACCAAAATGCACATTTGCTAAACTTTGCATATAGACACTCCTTCCGTAGCATTTCTAAAACCATACGAAGATGTTGCTCATGCTCCTCTTCTAACTTAGAATAAATCAAAATATCATCTAAAAACAATGATAAACTGATCTAAATAGTTCAAAAATACTCTATTCATCAAATCCATGAATGCAGTTGGAGCATTAGTTGTTGTTGCAATCGACCTAGGTCACGATTGACCAAACTCGAGTGGGACTCGAGTAGAGTTTTGATATTTGACAATGTGTTTGACAATGAGTTTGACCATTGCTTGACAATATGATTTGACGGTCATAGGAGATTATTAAAGGGAGATTGTTGGAGCAATCAAACTTCAGGTGAAGGTTGACTGGACTCGAGTGAGACTCGAGGGGAAGTCCAAGAATGATCTTGGCATGGAAAGTTCAAGCATGGTCTTGACATGAAAGTCCAAGTTTGGATACTTGACATGGAAAGTCCAAGAATGATCTTAGCATGGAAAGTCCAAGCATGGTCTTGGCATGGAAGTCCAAGTCTGGATACTTGGCATAGAAAGTCCAAGCATAGTCTTGGCGATGAAAGTTCAAGTTATGGATACTTGAAAAAGAAAAAGTCCAAGGGTGTAGTCTTGGTCATGTAAGTCCAAGTGTGTAGTCTTGGCGGTGAAAGTACAAGCATTGAGGCTTGGCAATCGAAAAGTCCAAGGGTGTGGTTTTGACAACGTAAAGTCCAAGCATATAGTCTTGGCGGTGTAAGTCTAAATGGATCTTGGCAAGGAAGTCCAAAGGTGAGATTTTGACAGCATAAAGTTCAGCCATGGAATCTTGGCAACATAAGTCCAAATAAATCTTGCCAAAGGACCCGATTAATATGACATAGCCGATGGAAGCATCTGAAGGCTAATGCGAAGGGTGAAGGAGTCGTGGAGGACTAGATGGATCATGAGGGTGTGAGGATGATGGAGGTAGCTAGAAAGCTTAGGTCTAGGCTAAGAGTTGTCGATCAAGTATGAGGGGATCATACTTGGGTTAAACCTTATGTTTGAGGTTTACCAGTCGATAGGGGTTATATACCAGTCGACTGGCTAAGTGCATGACACTTAGGAGCCTAGTTTAACTCAAGCAATCGGCTAGGATTATTGTTAGTGAAAGTCCTAGAGCCAATCATGTGATTATTGTAGTATGGACTATATTCCTATTTATAAAGGAATTTTTTTATGGTTATTATATTTACTTGTATTGGTGCAAAATAACTAAGTATAATAACGTCCTTAAGTAGAAGGTTTTATCTATATCAATCGATTGTTTGAATCGATAATGAGATGATATAGAGAATACTATAGTATTAACATTCAGGGACAATGTTAATGCGAAGAGACTAGCATGTAGGTCAACTCGATGACTTGATCTCACAAGTCATGAATATGAGATATCAAGTTGACACATGGGTATGCATTGGAGAATGTATACTGAATGACCCACCATGAGAAAGTATCATGGATCGTTATATGAGTGTCATTACTTTCTCATGTGACTATTAGTATGACTATTAGTTCTTAGACCTGAAGTCACCATGTTTCCCTATATAAGGAGTTGCATACTTTGCCTTCGTCAAACGTCACCCGTAAATGGGTGGACTATAAAGGCGATTACTGGGTATGTAATAAATTATACGGAGGGATGTGAGTGATATAGATGGGATCTATCCCTCCTATATGACAGAAGTGACATCATGATTCTTGATAGAGTAAGACCACTAAGTGCATGACCATGCCCAAATGAGTCAATATGAGATATTGAGCTCATTTGATTAGAGTGAGTTTACTTGGAGTTCAAGATATAGATTGTACAGAGGATGACATGGTCTATGCCTCAATTGGTCAATCTAAATGTCATGAATAGAAGAACATTGTCACATATTGTGAGAGTCACAATTAGTAGTCACAAAGGTGATGTTGGATCTCAATATTTTTGTAACTTGGGTAGCAATGATGTGTTGCTAGATACCGCTCATTGCTTATGTTTCTAAATCGGTTTAGGAGCATTGCCAACGTTACAAGAACCTATAGGGTCACACACAAAGGGCAATTAGATAGAGATTAGGTTCATATCATGGACCATGAGGATTAGGTTCATGTGATGAACCAAATTGGATTAAGAGTAATCCGAATTAGACTAATTGAGTTGGAATCAATTTGATTCAAGTGTTGAATGAGTCTAATTTAGATATGATTCATTGAGTCAATTTAAACTAATGAATAAAGATTCATTAAATTAAATTGACTTGAATCAAATGGTTGGATTTGATAAACCATGAGAGATAAGAGGTCAAGTTTGACTTGACCAAATGCCACATCACGGTGACTTGACATGGGGCCGGCCAATGATGATGTTCCACATCATCATGGACACATCATGGGGTGCCACCTCATGAGGAAGACCAAGAGTCATAGCTCTTGGTATTACATGCATATATTTAACCTTCATGTAGTGGCCGGCCACATTAAGGTGGTGTGTGATGGGAATTGATTAGATCATCTTCTTCCTCCTTTGCTCTCCTCTCAAGCTCTCTCTCCCTCATCCTTCTTGCCGTGGGCTTCTAAGAGTGCTAGCACACTCTAAGTTGTCTTCTCCACATATTGTTCGTGTGGATACTTATAGAGGAGTGTGCACTTGACACTCTTCGAGATCCGACAAAGCATTTGGACGAGTGGGATACGCGAAGGGCATCGCTACAAGGGTAATGCTCTTCTCATATAGATCTAAGGTAGATCTAAGTTTTCTTGACACGTACATGTAATCCAGGCTGCCTGAAGCAACTCGTGAAATATATTATTTTTTTTCTACTTAGTCTACTGAAGCGAGAAACTCCATAACTCGCTCAGCATTCCCGTGCACCTAAAGTACTCGGTTATGGTTGGATTTTTTTTTAACTCAAACAAAAAATGCAAACCAACGATTACTCTGATACCAATGTTGATATTATTGCATCTGTTTACACGAATTTAAATGTTGAGAAATAAAAGTAGACTGTAAATAAAACTTACAGCGAATCGTCAGAATCTTCGCGCTTCTTGGATCTGTAGGGATGACGATCTCTGCTCACCGTCCGAGGATCGATCACGATTATCAAATCGGAAGGATCCTACTTTTCCACGAACCAAGTTTCGGCCGCACCTTGACGTTCTCGGAACTCTCCGACAAAACCTCCGCAGCGATCCACAGATCACACACACACCACTCTAGCCCCCCCCCCCCCTCCTCACTCTCCTCTTTAGCTTTTAGCACAAACTCTTGGATCTTGAAGCTTGGACGCACACCACCCCCTTTTAAAGGGGTGCTGATCTGCACACGAAATGCACGAAATGCATTTTGTGCACAGATCATCACATGTTGCCATTCATGGCAACGTGTCAGCAATTTAAAAAATTGTCAACAAGTTTAACTCTGAATTTCAAAAAAACTTGAGTATGTGGCCCTATGTCGTCGAATGCGGATTGGGTGGGAATTGGAAGAATGTAAGTTGCGATTATAGGAGATGTTGGAGGGGATATTTATTTGTCCCAGTATTTCTCCTTGAGAAGATCCGGAACTCTTTGTTAAAAGAGAGATGGACCTTTGAGATTATACATCGATTATCGATGATGGAATGCGATAGTTGTTGAAAGTGAATATCCTTTGTGGGGATAGATGATCTGTTTAGATTAGCTAGGGACACTTGTGTATACTCTAGAGTTGATTTATGAATGGAGTATTGATATTGTAGTGACATGATGTTATACAATTATCATTGTCGTTGTGATGATTGATATATCATCAGTGTAGAGTAAAGAGTATACAGGTGTGTAAAAATGACAATTTCATACTCGGTATGAATTTTACGAGCTGTTGTTAATGATATTAGACGTATTTAACAATTTAGTTGTCCATGGATTTGAGAAATCATTTATTTGGGACACGATTGGATCAGTTTGTGGTTGTTGGAGTTGTGCAACTTGGCCACTGTTGAGGGTGGTAGTTGGAGTTGCACACTCGGCCACCGTAGATGGTGGTTTCCTTGTATAGATTTGGTTATTACTGTAGATGTGGATAGAATATTTTTAGCATTACTATACCACGGACTTGTTTGACCAAGAAGGTGATGGAAAGCACTTGGTCGGAAGCTTGTGAAACTAGTTTTCAGGGCTCAGACGATGGTTGATTTTTGCATCAGTATTAGTTAATCCTTCCGATGAGGATGGAAGGGTATTGTACGTAGATGCATCATTTTAGAGAATGTAACGAAGCCGATATAGTTGCATGAGACGTATCATATGCTTACGACAGTTAAGAAACTACGAGATAAGTTGTTATACTCGTGAAGTGGTTTTAGCAGATATGATCTTGTGTAGTAGTTGTATGGAGCAGAAATGCTCATGGAGTTTTAGCTAGCTACTGGGTAGCTACTATAGAGTTACTGGAACACGAAGAGTTGCTACAGGAAGAACATCATTCGAGAAGTGCTATACATCCTGGTGGTACTCGGATGTACCGAATTTGAAATGTTTATACTGGTGGAATGATATGAAGAGAGGTATAGCAGATTTTGCTACTCGATGTTTAGTATGTCAGTAGGTGAAGGCTGAATATCAGAAACCCACTTGATTGCTCCAGAAAATTTCAATTCCGGAATGGAAGTGGGAGCAAATCACGATGGATTTCGTTACGGGATTCCCTAGAACCTGTAAAGGACATGATGCAATTTAGGTGATCGTGGATCAACTAACCGAATCAGTTAACTTTCTGCCTATTCGTGGGCTAGATTCATTGGATCATCTGGCAGAGTTGTACTGTTGAGGGATTATCAGATTGTATGGCGTGCCTTTGGGTATTACATCTGATAGAGACCCGCGATTTACCTCGCAATTTTGGTAGAGTTTGCATCAGACCATGGGCGCAGAGCTTTGATTCAGTACCGCATTTCATCCGCGGACGGAAGGACAGTCTGAGCGTATCATTCAGACGTTGGAGGATCTATTCAGATCCTGTGTCAGGGATTTCGGTGGCAGTTGGGAGGATCACATTTCTTTAGTGGAATTTGACTATAAGAACAGTTATCACTCCTCCATTCAGATGGCTCCTTCCGAGGCATTATATGACAGACCCTATAGATCTCCCGTGTTGTGGGAGGAGGTTGGGGAGTGACAGGTATTGGGGTCACAGAGTATCCAACATGATGCAGAATTGGTGCGCGTCATCAGATGATGGTTATTAGAGGCACAGGATCGACAGAAAAGTTATGTAGACCGAAGGCGAAGGCTTTTGTAATTCTCAGTAGGGGATCATGTATTGTCTACGTATTTCACCTACAAAAGGAGTGAACAGATTTGGGCTGAAGGGAAAATTTGCTCCATGCTATATTGGTCCATTTGAAATGTTGGAATGGATTGGAGGTGTGGCTTACAGGTTGACTTTACCTCCGACACTTGTGGGTGTTCGTCACATATTTCATGTTTCGATGATGAGGAAATACTTGTCAAGTTGTGATCATGTTTTGGAAGAGGTACCGATTTCCCTTCAGCCTAATGCGACTTACGAAGGAATTCCAGTGCAAATTCTTGGTCGCAAGGAGCGATAGTGGTGGGACAAAACCATTCGACTCGTAAAGGTTGGATGACAATATCATACCGACGAGGAGGCTACGTGGGAGCTGGAAGATACTATCCAAGTTCGATAGCCTCATATGTTCACTTGAGGAATGTATGTGGTCCTTTCGAAAACTGCTTGAATTAATTTTCGCATTTAAGTACGAAATTTGGGGACCAAATTTTAATAAGTGGGGAAGAATGTAAAATACCATAGGAAAAAAAATAAAAAAATAAAAATAAAATAAAAAAATAAAAAATAATAATAATAATGTTTAGTAATTAGGAAAATACCCTATGGAATTTTCCAAGAAATTTTAGAAATTTTCTTGGACTTAAATGGAAATTTCTATGAAAATTTACGGAGAAAGATTTAATAGGCGTATAGGATTGGACCCGACCCGATTGTTTTCCCCAAACCCGACCCGCAGCCATTCTTCCATTTCCTCTCCGCAAACGTCTGTGGTTTCCTCTTTACTTGTCGTTTCGCGATTTCTCTCCTCCTTCCCATTTGCGTCGCCCGATCCACCTCCTTTTCTTTCGATTTCTCCAGCTGCCATCCCTCCCAATCTCGACGACAGCGACCCTGAGGTCTACTCGACTTGGCGTCGCCTTCCTCACGCTGCCGATCGCCTAACCGAGAGGCAGCCCGGCGATGCCACATTGCCACAGCGCATCCTCTCCCCGAGCCCCATCGCCGGCAGCGAGCACCTCTAGCAACCATCGACATCTCCCGAGGAGACTTCGAGACTGAGAGGGAGAATCAGGGGGTTTCAATTCTTTACAATTTTTTCCCCTTGAGTTTGATTTCCTTCTCTTCTTCTGATTGAGTAGATCAACCTAATGCCGCTCTATTTCGATCCGTCGTCGGCTTCTTCTCATGATCTCGACAGCAGCGGGCGTGCCCTTTTTCTCTCCCTGTGGTGGATCGTCTCACGTCGATGTCTCTTCTCCCTCAGGCGCTACTTTCGGTGCCTAGCCCACCGTCTTGACAGCTCAACGACCAACCATCTCTACCGCGAGCAATGACACGGTCATCGTCGGATCTCCTTGTACAAGGTAAGTCCGACATGGATGTTTGCTTCGATTATAGTAAGATTTGGACCAAGAGGTTGCTGTGACTCAGTTGTGATGGGCTATTGGTATGGGATTTATCTGCAGATGGTTGATTGAGCTGCGATTTGCGATTTATAGAGGAGTAGCTGCGCTGCCATTGTGATTGGGAAGCACGACACGGCTGTAGCTTGCGATGGTCTAAATGCTGATGCGACGAGGAGGAAATCTATGGTTGTAGTTACGATTGGTTGGATCTCTTCTTGTAGATGAGCTATGGGTTTGAGAGCTCCGTTCTGTTGGATCGACAGTTGATGGAGTTGAACAGTGAATCTGAATTTGATAAGCAATGTGTGGTAAGCCTTGATCTAAAAAATGGTATCAATAGATATGTTGCTAGTTTATATATATGTTGACTGTGATTTGTAGATCAGAGGTTAGCGTTGAGATTTTATGATTTCAGGAGATGAGGTTATTGGAATTGGGATCGATTGCCTCTTATTCAGCTGAGATTTGATATCCTAAATTGATCAAGATGTTGTACGATTGAGGATAAGCAAGGTGAGTTGATCTGGATAATTTTATTAATTGGGTGTCATGATGAAAGTGCAAGTAGTTACAAAGCATATTATTGATTTCAAATGTTGTGGCATAATTGACCATCATGAAGGAGTCAGATCAACTCAGTGGATAATATATGGATGGGGGTAGATTAACTGAGGTATTAAGAACCAATCATGATGTAATTTGGTCATTGGAGGTATGAATAGAATTTAGTTATGTTGTATGTTATGTGTAGGACTTTGATTCAAGGCGGATTCGCGGATGCGCAAGCTACTGATACGAGCTTCTCAACAGGTGGGTAATTTTCTACCATGGTCAGGTAGTTTTAATGCATGTAGATTTAGATATATGATCATGTTACCTTGACTCCGCTCTGATTTACTCTTGCGCTTGATACCTTATCTTTGGCTGTTAAACTTTATTGTTGTTATCATGTTTCACTTCATCATGATTAGGAGTTATAGATGTGATGTAAGCAACCTAGAATTTGTTCAGTTAAGTGCAAATAGTAAAGTCTGGATGACGACCTGATTGTAAATTGAGAAAAAGGTCATCCGTGGGTAGGTAATGTCTTGAACGTAGGGTTAATTCTAATACCCTTATATCGCTTGTTTACTACCGATCATATACTGTGTAAATGGTCAAGTAAATTGTGATTAGTGTGTCACTACGGACCGGTGGTCCTAGCTTGTTATGATTAGTTGAGTACGACTCTCTGCAGGATAGGGAGTGCGTCGATCAGATTTGTATGACTCTCTGTAGAATAGAGAGTCTGTGGTGGATGTCTGTATGTGTGACTTTACATTCATGTCATTTGCATGCATGTCGGCGACGTGGTCTCCCTTATGGTTGAGAGGGTCGTCAGTCATCCAACCTCTACGGTTACTCATAGGAGGAGTAACCGGTGTGAGGGCAGAGCATTTGTGGTGCCGCACTGTCACGCCCCGAGGGAGTCTCCGCCAGACGAAAATCCGGCAGCACCTCCCCTGTACAGGTGACAATACAAATTTTTATACAAGGCCTACACGGCCACTATACATCAGTCAACACGACCGGAACAAAAACATCTACACACGCAGATCATAAGGCCTCAGGCCAACCATCATAGTAAATAAATGAAATCTATAACATCTAGACTTACCCCTTCTGCCATCTGAGCAGGAACCTACAACCAAACTAATTGAATAGTCCATAAGGACACCACAATTATTCCCAAACTTCCATAAGTACATAACCACAACATCAGGACCTATACATATCCTCTATACAAAATCCAAAACTAATAGACCAATAAAACCTATTCATTTCGAGGGGATTGCGTTTGGACTCTCTGATGCATCATCACGAAATAAATATAAAACCACGGGTAAGTTCAAAGAACTTAGCGGATACTAGTCGATATGAATAGTAAGAAATAGCTAACAATACTAATCATGCCAAGATACCTCATATATATGGTAAGCAAGAAATAAATGCAAAAGGATCAGACTCACCGAGTCTCCTACCGATATAGGAGCATGTGCCCTACTATAAGAGATAAAGTCATCACCATATAAGAATATGAATCTGATGCATGTCAATCATATGCACATCCAAGGCATCAATAAAATAATGCAGCAAACACAGTACAAATGCAATCCATGCAAAATGCATGTCGTGCAAATGACATGGTCACCCCTGACGCCAGTCAGCCGCCTCACACGCGATGGTGAAGCCAAGTGGGTAGGGCTATGACAATGTGGCACTGCCATCATCGCTTCCCGAGTGGCGAGTGGGATGTGGATCTTTGTCGGAGTACACCTATCCTCCGCCCCCAAACATAGTGGGGAGCTAAGCTCTCATCTCCGGTGTCATAGACCGGAGGAGGGATCCTCGCCGCTACCACGCGCCTCGTCGCTACCCATGAGCGGACCGGCGACAGTGAGCAATCGCACACACCTCTCGATGTACCACTAACCCATGAGTGGCAGTGTGTGCAGGCCATGTAACTGGCTGCGGGCTCAACAATAATGGAACCCCGTCCAGCCAGCATGCAATCATGCAAGATGGTGCATGATACTAAAGCATGTAAATCCTACTCAAAATATATATCCGAATAATATGTACAATCAGTATGTACATATCCCTAATCCAAGTACTATGATCCAAATAAAACAGGGAGATATTATCATATTTTATCCAATGCATGTATCAATAGGCACAAAAACATACTAGACATATAAACATGAATATTATTGCATGCTATCCTAACTAACATATCAACTTGACTATATCTAAAAGATAAGTCAAAGTACCCGCCTGATATGAAAATGTCCGTAATGAAACCTTCACGCATAAGCATAATCACTAAGCAATGTCCTGGTACTGCTCAACTACAAAATCTCCCCATCCCTCAACTCCATATCCATAGCCGATTTAGATGCAAAATCTCCAATTCCCATAACACTCATCACCTGCAAATACACAGTCCACAATTTCCCTTAACCTCACAAAATTACACTCCTTTAATCAAGGGAAACAAGCAAACCCAAATGATAGCAACATAGCACGTACCATCTTGTAGATCTGTCTTAGTTATAAAAAAAAAATGACTTTAGCCTTCAAATTGCAGTTATCTTGCTTCTATTTCCCAGAAGTGGTTATTGCCGTGACTCTTTCAGTGGCTTGGTCAGAACCATTCTTCGGCGACTCCAATACGCCCAATACGGAGACAACAGAGTCCTGAGCAACGAGAAAATAAGCATCACGATTCCATCTACGGGCATCGTCTCGAGGGCACGAAAGTCGTCGGGTCCGTAGAAGCGGCGCTCGAAGGCAGCGTCGGTCGCGAAGACGAGGGAAGTGGAAGGCAGAGGGTCGACGGCTAGGTCTTCTGCCGGCCGTGGCGTCGCGGCGTCGTGGTGCCCGATCGCGGCGGAGGAAGGCCCGAGCGAGGTGGCTACGAGGAAAGGAAGTCTGTGGCGTCGGTGCTCGCGATCGAGGAAGAAGCGATGATCCGGTGGCGCGGGTGGCCGTTGGCTCGATTAGATGGCTACCGACGAGAAGCAATGGGTGGCGGCGATTCGATGGCTGCGATTTGCGACAGACGAGAAAGGGAAAGGCTCGGCGGATAAGGAAACCTAGGTTTAAATGTTTATATAACTTGGGTTGATTTGTAAGCACGGGCCGGTTCAATTAAAAACCACTAAACCTAGATTAGGTTTAGTTAGTCCATAACTTTAATTACCCCCTTAAATCTCATACAAACCCCATTTTTAAATCTGAAAAATTACGGAAAAATTTCTAAATTATTCCAAAAATCCCAACATAATTCCCGTGGATTATTTTTCCTAAATTTTGACCATTAAATTTATATTTTAAATTTTCCGTATTTAACATTCTCCCTTACTAATAAAAATTTGGTCCCCAAATTTCCTACTCAAATGTATCCGAGTAAGAGATACCACACCATCAAAATATATCTCACATACCTTAAGTAACCAAGTGGGGATATTGAGCTCGATCTATTTCTCTAGCCCCAAGTAGCCTCCTCGTCGGTGTGGTGACTCCACCCGACCTTGACAAGTCGCATAATCCTTGTTCCAAGAATGCGCTTCCTTAAAATCCAAAATGCATCGGAACCTCTGCGTAAGTAGCATCAGGTTGAATGGAACCTGACACATCTGATAGAATGTGTAGAGTCTGACACATACTTCCTCAGCATGAACACATGAAACACATCCTGGATACCAAAAACGGTGGTAGCCCTAGACAGAAGTGATCGCTCCGATCCTCTCCAAAACCAAACGGATCAATGTACCTAGGAGCTAGCTTACCACGAGTCAAATCTCTTCACCCTTTCATGGGTGAGACTCGCAAGAATACCTGATTACCAATAGAGAACTCCCGAGGTCTCCGTCTTCGATCTGCATAACTCTTCTGACAATCCTGCGCCTCTGCCATCCTACGTCTGATAGTACGGACCAACCCTATCTCATACTGAGCTCTATGGGTCCTACAACCGTCCTCCTGGTTGTCAAATCCATAACACAGACCTCAAGTCCTCTAGTGTCTAAATGGTCCGCTCAGACTGTCCATCTATCTGCGGATGGAATGCAGTACTAAAACGAAGCTGCATGCCTAAGGCCTGCTGCAGACTCTGCCAAAACCGAGACGTGAACCAGGGATCTCTATCTGATATAATGCTCAAAGGACACCATGCAATTTGATGATATCCCGACAATAAAACTCTGTCAAACGATCCAAAGAGTTGGTCTTCCAAATCGCTAAGAAGTGCGCGAATTTGATTAGTTGGTCAACGACTACCCAAATCACGTCATGGCCTTGATGTGTCCTAGGCAAACCTACCACAACATCTATAATAATACGCTTCCACTTCCATTCCGGAATCGGAATTTCCTGAAGCATCTGTTCCTTAAACTAAAGTAACTCCGAAAACCATTATCCTCCTCGAAGTCAGAGATGGTAGTCCATCTACCGTCCAAAATCCACTCCACCACACACTCTGTAAGTGCATGGGAGGCTATCGCGACCAGACTTCCTTGTTACAACCATTCGTGTTTCAGCTACTCTATAGTAGTTATCCCGTAGCTAGCCAAAATCCCATGAGCATTCCTGCTCTTCACCTCTACAATACAACCTAATCACTGCTAAGTCCACGTCATATATATGACTTATTTCGCAGTTCTTTAACTGCCGTAAGCTTAGGATACGTCCTATTCAATAGCATCGGAATCGCTCTGATTCCCAAAATGATACATCAGTGTACACTACCCTTCCATCCACACCAGAATGATTAATCAACACTGGCGTAAAAGTCAACCATTGTCTGAGCCCTGAAATTAGTTTCACAAGCTTCAGACCAAATAAATTCCATCACCTTTCTAGTTCCACCAGTTAGCGATGTAGTACCACGAGAACATCCTATCTGTACCTATGTAATACCAGAAAACCACCATCTACGGTGGCCGAGTGCGCAACTCCAACTACCACCCTCAACAGTGGCCAAGTTACGCAACTCCAATAACCACAAATGATCCTATCGTGTCCAGAATACCTGACTTCCCAAATTCCTGGACGACTAAGTCGTCAATAAGTCTAATAAGATAATCAAAAGCTCAAACAATTCATACCAAGTATGAAATTGTCATCGCTACACACATGCATTCTCTTTACTCTAGGTTAATAATATACCAAACATCACAATGACACTGATAATTGTATGACACCATGTCACTACAATATCAACCCATCAGTCATAGATCAATCCTATAGCTGATCTATCCACAATGAAGGATATTCATTTCCTTCCACAACTACCGCATTCTATCATCGATAATCGATGCATAACCTCAAAGGTCCGTCTCTCTTTTAACAAAGAGTTTCGGATCTTCTCGGGAAAAATCGACAGATAAATATCCCATACCAACACCTCCTATAATAAGGTAAAACGATCTTTCATCGTCTTAACCAAAGGTAGGCATACACGCCTTATCCATAACCAAATCACTAATAGTAGGGACTGATATTTTCTGAGGGTTTACTTCTTCACCTTCAAATGGATGACTAGCAGGTCATATTCCTAGCTTCCTAATTCGACATCGGCACCTCTAAAGAATCGTACCTAAAATCATCATTAGATTCCTCAAGATCAATACGTTATCGACCTCGTCCCCGACCATGAGTAGGGACAATTTCACTAAGTCAATAGTTTTCCTAGCCACAAAAGTACCGTAACTACTAAAGACAATACTTTTCCTATAGCTCAGAGATATCCTTCAGCTTGCTTGGTCCCAAAACACGAGAACTCACAAAAAAAAATCCAAGGATAAGAAAATCCTCGAAACACAAAACCCACAAACCAAAACCGCAAACCAATAAATTGTCACGTCCTGGGGGCATATCCGTCATCCAAATGACAAGGGAACCCCTTAGTGACAATATCCAGAATCCATAGACCAAATCTGGTAAAAACCTCGAAATAATTTTAGTAATACTAGTATTTTAATAACTGCATGCATGCACGACTAAACATATATCAAACAAAGTAAAATAGTTTTGTGACACCAAATCAAATTGCGACAAAATCCAAAGTGCATAATAAAATGCAACACCGATAAAGTAAATAAAGCGGCATCTCGACGATGCAGTGGGACAAGCACGGCAAGGAACTCTCTGAGCGACATAAAGGTAGGTCAACATGACACGTCCTCCATCAGTTAACCTAGAGGATAAATGAGGAGGGGATAAGTACAACCACTCTGTGGATGTATAGACAATAGTGCATAATCATAATGCACATAATGGAAGTCACAGGGAACAAGCTAAAGTAACCCAACCCTCAAAGTACCAATATCAGTCTGCAACTATCCTGATCAGCAGTATATCAAATATACCCGCAACATACATAACCACTGCAACAAGAAGTGCTCATCCGGATACCACGACAAAGTCTCGTGGGTCTCGCACAAAAAGAAAACTATCTATGAGCTACCGCGAACGTAACCCATGGGCCGACAATCAATAGATCTCACGCAAGAACTATATGCTACCACGAATGAGACTCGTGAATAGACAAAGTTGTATATAAATATCTAATTATCATCGGGCATTAGCATACTACTATCACCAATAGGTCGCATGGGCAATCGATTATCCTAGATTGTTAAGCCTAGGGTTATCGATATACATCGACATAAATCGACTTTCAATGTCGACAAAGATCATCGATCTACAATTAAACCCATTGAGGCGGTCAAGCGAGGGTTTCAACACCTCTAAAACGAAATGTTTACCAAAGTCGGTAAAGATCATCAACTTATAAATAAATAAGTCAAGATGGTTAAATCTAGTGTTCCAACCCTTCTAACATTATCGGTTATCAAGGTCGATCAAAATCATAATGTCCACTAATAATCACGTTGAGCGATTAATCATAGGGTTCGCCCCAACAGAAATGCCTATCAAGGCCAATAAGGACCACAAGTCTACTATCAAGCCCTTCAAGAGGGTTAATCCCAAATTATATCGTCCTACCAGCTCAATCATGCATGCTACAACATGCTACCACGAACAGATCTCGTGGTTACTTAACCTGTAAAGTAGCTATCTAGCTACAGATGTCATACAAATCCGATTATCACCAACTCCGAACGAATAACGCAAGAATATATCTTGCAGTAGGTCATCTCAACCATGCATGAGAGACCACATGTATACAAAGCACCTACCTATAGAGAGACTCTACTGCAGACTCTCTCTCAACCAAGAATGAGAGATATAGTAAGGATTAATCGAATCCTAATCATTCGACCTCCGATCACCATATCACTGAAACAGTAAATGGGTAATCACATACCAATATGCACATCCGGTTATTACGCCTAGGGTTCCAACACCTAGGGTTCCACTAATGTTGTTTCATTCCTGAGATCCGCTCCTACAGAATAACCTCATCTAAGTTATTCTACCTCTACCAGTCTTAATTATGGTATCCACCACAAAACACATAACCATATAAACATATAACAAGCTGTCTAATAAACGACAGTATAGTCCTACTAATGGGAATCAATGGCTGAAATTAATTAGGGTATAACTAAAGGGTCATGCCAGATCAAAATCAAGGCAATACTAAATACAGCATCAGATGCTTATATATACTCTAAACTACATAAGCTGTAATCATGTCATCATGCCTTCTACGAATTTATCCATCTTAGTCATATTATTCAACTAGTCTAATAATCCTAATACTAGTCAAATCCTAAGAGGTAAACATCTACCAATATATCTTATCATTTATATCACAATGATAACAAGCTACGTATAGCAGTAATAGCAATTTATAACCAAATGCTATCTATAAACCAAAGAACCTAAAAATCTAATTGTCAACATATATCGAGTTAAAACAACACTAGATAAAACATGATATCCCGTGATAACCAAATATAACCAATACAAATATGTACTAAATCTAGAAAATTTTCTAGAATGTATTTACCATTAGTAGCTGGAGATGTCCTGTTGTCGCCAATCCCCATATTGACCTCTCATAATACCTCGAATTTCCAAACATAAAAATCGCCGAAAATTCGACAACTCGAAAATACCCAGTTAACTGCCAAACTTGTCGAACTCCATAAACCAAAAGAGCCTAAGGAACTCGGAAACCTAGGCTCTGATACCAAATAAATTGTCACGCCCCGAGGGAGTCTCCGCCAGACGAAAATCCGGCAGCACCTCCCCTGTACGGGTGACAATACCAATTTTTATACAAGGCCTACACGGCCACTATACATCGGTCAACACGACCGGAACAAAAACATCTACACACGCAGATCATAAGGCCTCAGGCCAACCATCATAGTAAATAAATGAAATCTATAACATCTAGACTTACCCTTCGCCATCCGAGGAACCTACAACTAATTGAATAGTCCATAAGGACACCACAATTATTCCCAAACTTCCATAAGTACATAACCACAACATCAGGACCTATACATATCCTCTATACAAAATCCAAAACTAATAGACCAATAAAACCTATTCATTTCGAGGATTGGCGGTGGACTCTCTGACGACATCATCACGAAATAAATATAAAACCACTGGGTAAGTTCAAAGAACTTAGCGTATATTAGTCGTTATGAATAGCAAGATATAGCTAACAATACTAATCATGCGATGCAGTCTCATATATATGGTAAGCAAGAAATAAATGCAAAAGGAATTTGTACTCACTGAGTCTCCTACTACGATATAGGAGCATGTGCCTCTACTATAAGAGATAAAGTCATCACCATATAAGAATATGAATCACTGCATGCATGTCAATCATATGCAACATCCAAGGCATCAATACAATAATCACGTGCAAACACAATACAAATGCAATCCGTGCAAAATGCATGTCGTCAAATGACATGGTCACCCGACGCCTTGATCGGCCGCCTCACGTGATGGTGAAGCCGAGTGGGTAGGGCTATGACAACGTGCACTCGCCATCATCGCTCTGGTGGCCGAGTGGGCCGAGGATCTTTGTCAGTACCTATCCTCCCGCCCCAAACATAGTGGGAGCTAAGCTCTCATCTCCTGTCATGCATAGGCGGAGGAGGGATCACCTGCCGCTACCCGCGCTGCCTCGTCGCTACCATGAGCGGACCAGTGAACTGACAGAAACAAGCGCACACACCCTCGATGTACCACTAACCCCAGGTGGCGGTGTGTATGCGAGCCGTATCGGCTGCGGGCTCAACAATAATGGAACCCCGTCCAGCCAGCATGCAATCATGCAAGATGGTGCATGATACTAAAGCATGTAAATCCTACTCAAAATATATATCCGAATAATATGTACAATCAGTATGTACATATCCCTAATCCAAGTACTATGATCCAAATAAAACAGGGAGATATTATCATATTCTATCCAATGCATGTATCAATAGGCACAAAAACATACTAGGCATATAAACATGAATATTATTGCATGCTATCCTAACTAACATATCAACTTGACTATATCTAAAAGATAAGTCAAAGTACTACCGATATGAAAATGTCCGTAATGAAACCTTCACGCATAAGCATAATCACTAAGCAATGTCCTGGTACTGCTCAACTACAAAATCTCCCCATCCCTCAACTCCATATCCATAGCCGATTTAGATGCAAAATCTCCAATTCCCATAACACTCATCACCTGCAAATACACAGTCCACAATTTCCCTTAACCTCACAAAATTACACTCCTTTAATCAAGGGAAACAAGCAAACCCAAATGATAGCAACATAGCACGTACCATCTTGTAGATCTGTCTTAGTTATAAAAAAAAAATGACTTTAGCCTTCAAATTGCAGTTATCTTGCTTCTATTTCCCAGAAGTGGTTATTGCCGTGACTCTTTCAGTGGCTTGGTCAGAACCATTCTTCGGCGACTCCAATACGCCCAATACGGAGACAACAGGAGTCCACAAGCAACCGAGAAAATAAGCATACGATTCCAGCTACGCGCATCGTCTCGAGGGCCCGAAAGTCATCGGTCTAGAAGCGGCGCCAAGACGCGGCGTCGGTCGGCGAGAGCACGAGGAAGTGGAAGATGAGGGTCGACGGCTAGGGTGCCGCTGGTTGCGCGTGGCGGGCGTCCCGTGGTGCTGCCGCACGGGCGGAGGAAGGCCGACAGAGGTGGTGGCTACGAGGAAAGGGAAGTGCGGCGCGGCTTGCTCGCGATCGAGGAAGAAGCGGTGATCCGGCGGTGGCGCGATCCAGCCGCTGGTCGCCGGGTTCGATGGCTACTGCAGACGAGGAAACAAGGCGGATAAGCTTAAATGTTTATATAACTTGGGTTGATTTTTAATCACGGGCCGGTTCAATTAAAAACCACTAAACCTAGATTAGGTTTAGTTATTCCATAACTTTAATTACCCCCTTAAATCTCATACAAACCCCATTTTTAAATCCAGAAAAATTCTGGAAAAATTCCTAAAATTCTCCAAAAATCCCAACATAATTCCCAGGATTATTTTTCCTAAATTTTGACCATTAAATTTATATTTTAAATTTTCCGTATTTAACACGCACTCTACCACTATAGATGGTGGTAGTTAGATTTGCGTGCCGCAGTTCTGCGTGTGGTACTCGACCACTCATGGGTAGTGACTGTCGGAGTGGCCAACAGCAGGGACCCCCCATTGTGTAGCTTGCTCTTTACGCTTATATGCTACTCGATCATACTGCCCACTCGGCCACTCGAGAGTAGTGGTTGGTGTTGAGTTGGGACAATTGTCATGTCGAGCCACCGAGGCCACACTGGGATCGTTGTAGCTTTAGGGTGAGCCGGCATGACCATGCATGCTGTATCGTTGTGACTTATGACATTTTTGCATATTGTCATATATATATACATATATGCATGTATATATATATATATGGATGATTGTGATTAGTATATGTATATACATGTAGTCTATATGTATATGTTCATTGTGATGCTGCATTTGATTATACTATGCTTGTTGCATTTGGTTGTACATCATCTTCATACATGCTACCCGCATCACTTATATGGTTGTGTCGGATACCTGTATATTCGTTAGTTAGTCTATCGCATTCTTTGACCCGTATTTATGACGTTGTATGGTTTAGAGTAGACCTCCTATTATAGACATATACTATGGATATGTGCTCATGTTGGACAGGTGTAGCGTAGTAGACTTTCAGGTATGTCTGCATTTTTACGTTATTCATTTGGTTAGAAGGTATAAACATGTATATGTTTATCATGCTAGTGTTACCTGATGTACTTATAGATTTTTCTATTGAATTACATGTGATATTTGATATATACATGTTTTTCTTATTACCTGCTGAGTTATACTCACCACCACGGACCCTGGATTTTTCTGTCGCCCAAGTAACAGGTAGAAGTCTTTGTGATGGCTTGGAGCACCGCTGGATGACAACATCTCATCTCACCTCCGAGGCTCCCGTGTTCGTTTTGGGCTTTTCGTATGTTGTGTTAAGCACTCAGAGTTTTTATGTGGTGCTATGCATTATGAATTTGTTATGTGGTGTACACAAGTGTTGTTTCGGATTTTCTATCGGTATTTTTCTTATGATGTGGTTAGTTATACCAGTATGCACTGTGTAGTTTGTTATGTTGTTGTGGTTAGTTTCCGCTGTATTTTGTGTATTTGTTATATTTACATTTATATGTTATGTTTATTGTGGGCCCAAGGGCCTTGTATTAACACGATATGTTGTCACGTACAGGGGAGATGTCGTCCGTTTGCTTTTCGGCACGACATACTCTCGGGGTGTGACAAAAATGCAAGTATAAAGCTGATGGATCGATTGACAAGCATAGGCCAGACTTATAGCCAAAGGGTACAAGTAAAAGGAAGGCCTTGATTATTTTGATACTTACTCACCGGTGACAAGGATTACGTCCATACGAGTGCTGATAGCCATCGCAGCATTACATGACCTTGAAATATATCAAATGGATGTTAAGACTATATTCTTAAATGGTGAGTTAGAAGATGAAATCTATATGGAGCAACCTGAGGGATTCGTAACTCCAGGAAAAGAGAAAAAGGTGTGTCGACTTGTTAAGTCGTTGTACGGACTTAAACAAGAACCTAAACAATGACACGAGAAATTTGACAAAATAATGTTGTCAAACGAATTCAAAATAAATGAATGTGACAAATACATTTATGTCAAAGATACACCTAAAAGTTATGTAATCATCTGTCTATACGTAGACGATATGCTTATAATGGGCAGTAATCATGAAATAATCACGAGTACAAAGAAAATATTGACCAAAAATTTTGATATGAAAGATATGGGTCGAGCAGATATTATATTGGAAATTAAAATTCTCAGGACATCGGAGGGGATAGTTTTAACACAATCCCATTATCGGTGTTGAAAAAATTCAATGCAGACGATCTCTCTACAGTGAAAACACCTATAGATCTAAGTCAACACTTAGCTAAAAACCGAGGTGAGCCCATATCACAATTAGAATATTCTCGAATAATAGGCAGCTTGATGTATCTCACAAACTACACACGTCCGGATATTGCCTGTGCAGTTAACAAGCTGAGTTGTTTTACAAGTAATCCAAACGACACCCATTGGAAAGCACTGATGCAAGTTCTTAGATATTTGAAATATACTATGAACTACAGATTATATTACGAAAAATATTCCGCTGTCTTGGAGGGATATTGTGATGCTAATTGGATATCAGATACAAAAGATTCCAAATTCACTAGTGGATATGGATTCATGATTGGTGGGAGAGAGGTATATTGGAAATCCACTAAGCAAACATGCATTGGTCGGTCAACAATGGAATCCGAGTTTATAGCACTAGACAAAGTAGTTGAAGAAACTGAATGGCTGCAATATTTCTTGGAAGATATTCCGAGCTGAACAAAACTTGTGTCTATCGTACTTATACACTATGATAGATCGGCAATTGGAAGGGCACAGAGTAGTATGTATAATGGTAAGTCACGACATATACGTCGTAGACACAATACCATTAGATAGTTGATCTCAAATGGAGTGATTGCAATCGATTATGTCAAGTCCAAAGGTAATTTGGCAGATCCTCTTACGAAGGGGCTAAGTCGAGATCAAGTATACTGCTCGTCAAGAGGAATGAGATTAAAAAAAATCTACAACTAAAACGAATGTAGCAGTAACCCAACCTTATTGACTGGAGATCCCAAAATCTTGGTTCAATGGGACAACGAAGTTACAGAAGTTGTGTTACAGCACACGAGATATATTATCTCTATCCCAATCCTAGGATGAACATGTGCTATCCTACCATATGTAGTGAGGTTAAACTTATGTTTTTAATGATTTCTATACCTTTATAAGGTGGAGTATGGTAGGATACTCTTGATAGAAGTGTCACCTATGTGAGTGTGAAGACAGACTGCTTTAATGAAACACTCATGAATCCAAGATGGTGTCCATGGCCGAGAACTAACCATGAGAACCAAAAGTAAGTGAGATAAGTCTCTGTGTGGGTGTTATTGTCTCAGTATACACAAACAGCTGAGCAGTTCAAAACATCACGTTCATTGCGCAACCTAGTATGCTCGATAGCATTCCACTACGGAAGGTTCAAAGCCACAAGCTATCTCTCCTGATGCATTGACTTATCGATTGAACTCTTGTAAAGTGTCAGCATGAATACATGCAATAATTTCCATTCGTGTGGGGGATTGTTGTAAAATTGATTAATTTTCTCAATTATATAAATGAGAAATTAATATAGCTTAATCTAGATCGTTGGATTAAGATGGATAAATCCGGTTCATTCAAATGAAGGGGTATAAGTACCTTTTTGGATAACTTAATCTTGGTCATTAAATTCAAAATGAAAGGCTTAGATGCATCCAAATGAAGAGACATTGTATCTCTTGGGAAGGGATGCAATCTAGATCATTCATTTAAATTGAATGGATGAGATTTGATTGAACCAAAAAGTTCCTCTATCCCTTCACAACTATAAATAGAATCTCCTAGATGATGGGATTCACTCAACTCAATCCAATCATTCATACCTCCCATCTTCTGCATCCATAGTCCAAAAAGCCTACGAGAAGGTTCGTAGGTCTCGAAATTTGTAGTGCTGCTATTCCGAGGCGTCGTCATTGTATCTTGGGAAACGAATTGCTATTATCCATAAGCACCTATAGCGGAGTAATATCGTTTTACGGAGATAGTGTTGAACACTAACTTCGACGAGCTCATATCAGTTTGCATCCTCCCGATGACAAATATCGTATACACCGACAACATATCTCACGAAAGTTTTCCAACGATCGACGTGGGTAAATTAGGATAACGCGTGGGCCGAGCACGTTTGAACCCATGTGACACCAGGAAGGACTGATCACGCTGAGACGAAGAGGTTGATTTCTACCACCATTCACACAACGTGCGTTGCTAGGACGGAATCAATCTCTAAAAATACAGAAGAGAACCTCGTGATTAACCAATGCGCCGTTGTCGAGCAAGGTTTCATAAAATCTAGAGGAGAAGGTTAATATTCAATTTAGATCGGTTCTATAAAAGTTGTTGACCTAATAAGTCATGATGAAATTACTCATTCTATTACAACCATTAAATTGTAGCAAAAGATCCTAACAAACATAGTGATAAATCAAGAGAGATGTATGATAATCTTAGTTGATTCTAGAGTTAGACCCAATAGAGCCCTTGGGCTACGACACAACGACATAATATTCATCTAGTCTTTCAAATATTCATAGTTTAATTCTCAACTACAATGCAATATATGATATTTTCTTCTAGTGAAATGGAAATCTGAATTGTAAGATTGCTAGGTTGTCCGATCCAATGCGAATACTTTCTAATTTATCATAGTGGCTGGTGAAAAGTTTTCGTAGAATTAAATTAATCACCCTTAAAATTAATCAAGAAAAAAAATTAAATATCTAATATCGATTAAAAATACAGTCGAACCAATAGAATTTGATCAATCCTTTTAAGGTGAATTGACAAAGAATTATCTTTATTCGTTATCAACCAAACCAAATCATTGTTCAATACCCATAAATCTATTTTCTCATCAATTCATTCACCGTCCGCAACATTTCTTTTTTCGCTTTTTTTAATCAACGAATAGATCTTTTTACTTGTACGTTTAAGACTTCTCTGAATCATAAATCAATAATTTTATCGCTATTTTATGTCTATATAGTAAAAAAAATATTGATTTATTCCCATCGAGTATCCAATAAGAAAAAGGAGATCGATAAAATGAAAAATATCAACAAAATTTTGTCTTGCATAGACGCTAGGTTTCTTTCGTAAATAGTCTCCACGGAATAATGTGATGGTTAAGACACAATAGAACTTGTGAATAAGATAATGATCGATTTCGGAGGAGATCTAAAGTCCTTTCTTGGATTCAGATGACCCTCATATATCTTGGCCACCACGTCAAAATCCATAGACATTCATCGCGATTTATCTCCTCACAACGACAAGAGCGACAGACCAGCGGGGGCCACTAGTTAAGATTCTAACATTCATAAATAATAGTAAACATCTCATTGGTGTACAAGACGATTCGCTCGCCCTCAGTATCCCTCCATGTCAAATCGGTCCCATAGTCAATATGAAGGAGGTAAATTACAGAGAGCATATTGTCCAATTCAAAACTAGCGCGTACAGGAGGATAGACACCTCGAAAGGCTTAATTACCATCTTCGAAAATTGACTCAATTTGTTTATTGGTATAACTCTGCTACCACACTAACCACAAGGTTTTCCCGTGGAGACTAAAGTAGTATTTGGTTCGTAGAAAATTTTCTATTTTCTATTTTTATTTTATGAGAAAACGAGAAAATACGAGAAATGATATTTGGTTGATGTTTTTCACTTTCGTTTTTTAAAAAATAAAAGAGCATTTTTTGAAAAATTGAAAAACCAAAAAAAAGTATTTTTTATTTTCTAAAAAAGAGAAAATAAAAATAAAAAATAAAAAATTTTCACCGGATCAACCACCCTCTAATTGTAAACATCTCATGCCTATAGAGATCGATGATATATCCATACGCATTTAAGCGAATATGTTAAATAGGTAATAATCTAATTGTCCGAATTTTGTTCTATTACTTTCGAAGGCATTAGTTTTTTTACTATATAAATTTGAACTACAATTTATGCGTATTCACATATTGATTTATTTTTAATAAGATTTAAATTTTGAATATTTTATTTATTTTCATGGTATTTTCGTAATATCCTTGTTAATAGAACTCAGCTTCGGACAAATAAAATAATGGGTCAAACTGGAAAACTTGCTACTTTTAGGTGTTAAATTAAATATTCTCGTAAACACTTTTGGTTGGCAACATATTTACCGAAAACATTTTCGTTCTTCACATTCCAATTTATCCGATCCCTTTTGTATTGGACGTCCCGGTCTTCGCTTCCCTATCGATTTCGTGACCTTCTCGTCCAATTCCGTTCCGATCGCTTCCGATCGTCTAATGCTGGCAGATCACTAGGCCGATCGCCGAATAGCCACTGCAACTGGCGCAAGAGGTAGGGATTCCATGAACTAGATCGCAGGGTTCTTCCTCGATTAGGGTTCTTCCCTTCCTTGAGCTAGATTAGTTTGTTTGAGCTGCTGATTCGCTTCAATTGGTGGATTTCCTGTTTATTCCATCTATATTCCCTTGTGCTTGAGTTTCGCTGCAATGAATTAACTGGACGACTTAGTAACTTTGCTTCGAAAATTTGGCTCGAGTTGTTTGATTGTTACTGGTTTTCGTTAGAATCCCCTTTAGTTTATGGTTCTAGTGAACTTATTTCGTTTCTACTTGTGAATGGAATTGTATGTTACGGTTTCCCTCGCATGGAGTATGTCTGTGATTAGTTGAATTGCTCATTCTTTTTTTTTATTGTTATTATCATGCTAGCTGATGGTATTATCCGCATGAATTGTCCTACTTAGAGGGTTTGGGTTTCTTACTTTTTATTGGCTTCCCTTCTTTAGTCTGTAATTGTCGAGTTGCATGTCTCCACGCCTTTTCTCTTGGAAGTGTTATCCGAGGTTTTATTTGGAGCAAACAGGAAAACTTTCAATCTTTGCTTCAACTTTGTTTTTGCAGGTTGCTGATTTTGAAATCCCGGACTCTGTGGTTTCTGGAATTTGTTTTGCGATGTTAGAAGCTTGAACAAGATGGGAGTGTGCTTTCATAGGAAGGAGAGGTGGATGTAAACTTTTTATGATTGGTTAAGGATGAAAATGGCAGGAAGCATGAGGACGGAGTCAGCTTCAAGCAGTATGGACGGAACGAACTTTGTTCCTGCCTATCAAAATGGGCAGCGTGGGACACATTTACCTCCTGGTTTGGAGAGGTCAGGAAGCTTCCGTGAGAGCATGGAGAACCGAAGTCTTTTTGCAGGTCCTGGTACATTGCGAAATGCAGCTTCTTCATCAGAAGTACCGTCAGTGTCACAATATTTACCATTAGATATATTTTCGCGGGGTGAGCAAAAGTTTCCTCGCACTGGAGAAATAAGAAGGGTTTTGGGTGTCACAGTGGAGGATCACACTTTTGGATCTGCACAATCAAAACCAACCCCTCCTATTGCACCAGAGGATCTAAGGCGTTTGAAAGGCAGTGTATGTGAGTCATCAAACAGAGCACGGTATTCTTCCTATTCTTTGTCCATTGGCAGTGAGATAGTTTATCTTGCAATTTGTTGATGCATATCTTTCATGTATCTCACAAGGCACCATATGTACTCTGATAGATAGTTTGGACAAACCTGGTACTATTTTACTCTATACATGCAAATAGTTTGGATTGAAATTTATCTTAAAATGAACAAAAAATATTCAACCACCATATCTATTGTATATTTAGCATGTTAGCTTGTTGATGATGGAAAAGTGCACCAAACTTTCCGCGCAAGGTTGAATAATTACTTTAGTTCTGTCAGATAGAATGATGGTAGCTATCAGCAAGCCTTAACTACTCTTTTACCAGGGAGAGGTCAAAGTCATTGCAAGACTTGGCTGTGAAATTGGACAGATATCGCAATTTGGTCTCACGGAAACGACAAAGAATAGATCAGTCAAATGAGAAGTCAGGCACATCCAATCCAATGAAGATGGGAAGTCAGACTCATCAAAGTCCAACAGAACTTGCAAGTCCTAGACTGGAGGACAGAAAGAATGCAATACCTAACAAACGTATTCGCTCCTCAATGGCGGAAGTACGGGTTTGTATTTCTTCTCAATGTGTTTTGTTGATTTAAGCTATTGACTTTCTCACTTCTCAAAGTTTAAAGAATGATAACTAATTGGACTTGAATGTTTTAAATGTGTTATCAATGGACTTGTGAGACATTATTGGTTACTCTTCTTCTGAAGACTTTGGACTTGCTAAAACTTAATTCTGATTTCCTTCTTATGATATTTTATGTCTAATATCTCTAATAATGCACGTCTTTGGTCTATTTCTAAGAATAATTATGCTGATTATACATTTGTTGTCATTTATTTTGCTTTGTGATACTTATGGTATGAATATCTAACTTGTGATAGTTAGAAAATGACTTTTTTTCCTTTTGTCCATCAGTCAGAAGTTCGTGGTGCAATTCCACCAAGGCAAGGTGTGGTGGAGAAGGACAGGAATGTGCTCTTTGAGAAGGATAAAACTATGCTTCGGGCTTGTAATGGAGGATCTGTTCCTTCAGAAGACAAGATGTGTGGACTCCCTCCAATGGGTGATGGATGGGACAAAAAAATGAAAAGAAAACGTTCTGTTGGCCTTAATAGAGTGATGGAAAGTGATAGAGAGATTAAGTCAATACAACAGAGACCTAGCAACGAATCCCGCATGCGATCGTCTGATGCCATTTCTTTCAGGTATTATTATGCAGGATTCCCTGTATGTTGTTTCATTATTTTGCAAGCTTAACATCCTTGATAAATTGAGATGGTCTGGTGCTACATCTTGGTTTCTTTAAAACTGATTTATGCTTTAGTTAGCTAGCAAGGTTGAGCATATAGTTTCATTCTGATCTAACGTAGAACTGCTTTGAAGAGTCCAATTGAGGCCTTAAACTTAAAGAGTTAACCCTTCAAAGAAGTAGTTGTTTTGAATTTTAATGCAAAAGGTTTTCCATCAATTTAGTTCTGCAGCTAAATGTAGTACTCTGCAAGTTAACCAATTTATCAGTGATTTTCATAGGGTTTGATATGAAAATTGAAATCTCTACCACTTTTGAATAAACTTGAAAGTTCTACCCATGTTACCTTTTGCAGTCTGGTCTCCAGAGTTGAGTTATGTTCTTTATATACACCTTATATAGAGAAGAGACTTACACTGTCTTTGTAAAGGCAAATTATTATATGTAACAAATTATTTCCAAGTGCATAAAATTTTCTTTTTTCTTGCATTGGTTACCTAGACAAGGGAATGATTACAAATTTTTAACTTTTTTGCAATTGTTTAAGAAAAGAGTTAGAAAATTTGTTCTTTTCTTTAATTTCTATGGAGACTGCTTGATATGTATTTTCTTTCATTTTTTGCATTTCAGAGTTGCATTTTTTATAATAGATCCAATGTGGTCAGACCCTTTTTTTGGATCCCGTATTGACGGGAACTTCGTGCTCCGGGCTGCTCTTTTGCATTTCCTGTTTTCTTGCAACTTATATGTTTCGTTTTTGATTGTTATTGATATCAGATGTTGTCCACCTTACTATATTCTTACTAAAATTTTGAGTTTTGGATGTAAGTTTGTTGTGCAAAAGTTGTTTTCAGCTCTGATATTAAGCAAAATATACAATTTCAATATGACATTTTATATACTTTTCTGATAGTGCAGGAATGAACATTAGCTAATTTGAAACATTGATTTCTTTTATTATCTTAAATATATGTATTGATATATTGGTATAGTATATGTTTCATTCCATTAGAGCATATAGTTATATGCAGGATGTAAGGTGTTGATATTCTGTGTGTTTACTTTTGGATAAAGAGTTTAAGACCTTGAAAAGGCTAAAAATTCATATTTGGCATTGTTAATGACAACGGTTCTGGCTGTTAAAGTAAAAAAAAGTCTTAGAAGTATGGTGAACTTTATTTAACATGATGAAAATTGAGGTCATACATGCTTCCTTTTCATGAGTTGTGCATTTTCTTCTGTTCTTATTTTGTAAAACTAAGAAATTGGTATGTGCTGCTTCATCTGAGTTTAAAATAATGAAAAAGCAAAGAATTTTTGTATCAGATAAGCTTCAAATTCTATTCATGCCCATTAGTATTATTGTCTTTATCCTTTTCTTTTACATAATTTCGTTTCTCCTTTTAGCAGGATTTAGAAAACTTTACAATTTTTTTGAATTTCATCTTGCAGACCTGGCTTGTCTAGTGGAACCACAGTAAGTAACAAGATGGATGGCTGTTCCCAACCTAGTGTTTCTAACTCTCGTGGCACACCAAAGATTGATCTAGATAGTGGCTCTGTTCCTAATGAAAGACGAGAATTTTCTAGTGGAGTCGACAATGAACGAATCATGCATAAAGGAAGTAATAAGTAGGTTTTTGTTGTATTTCATATCAGTTCTCAGATGAATATTGTTTCCATATTAATGTTATGTTTAAGACTTTCGGAAGAAGGCAGTGACTTTTTTGCTTTAAAAAAAAAAAAAAACTTTTTTCCCCCTTTTCTTTACTCTCCATTCCCTTTTCAACATGCAGGAAGTCTAATTTGGTGTATCTTGATAACAGGCTAAATGTTCATGACGATGGTCAAGCTGGAAATCAAAGTTCTTTGGTAAAAGGGAAAGTATCCAGGGGACCTAGAACAGTTTTAGGTGCTTCAATGAACTCATCACCAAGTTTTCTTCGTTCATCCGGAAACATTGATGGGTGGGAGCAAGGTTCTGGCGCAAGCAAAGTTCAGTCTTCTACTGTAGCCAATCGCAAACGACCAGTGCCTAATGAATCATCATCTTCCCCTGTAACTCAGTGGGTTGGTCAGCGGCCACAAAAGATCTCTAGAACCAGAAGGGTTAATGTAGTTTCTCCTGTCTCCAATTTGGATGAAGCTCAATTTTTAGCTGAAGGATACGCAACTCCTGAGGTTGGAGCTAGAATGACAACAATGGACAACAGTGGGCTTTTAGTTCCTAGGGTCATGCCCAACAAACTGAAACATGATAATGTCCTTTCTCCTGCTGTATTGTCAGAAAGTGAGGAATCAGCTGCTGTTGAAAGCAAGTTTAAGGATAAGGGAAATGATAGTTTTGAGCTAGAGGATGGTGCACAAACATCACTTAAGGCATCAAGTTTTCTTTTGCCTACAAAGAAGAACAAGACTCCTCCAAAAGAAGATATTGGAGATGGAGTTAGGAGACAAGGAAGGAGTGGAAGAAGCTCAGTACAGTCAAAAGCTTGTTTACCAGTAGCGAAGGAGAAAATGGAAAGTATTGATGCAATTAAACCACTAAAGAACAAAAAGATGGGTCCTGAAAGGAGTGAAAGGTTTGTTAAGGAATGAAAATCTTTTTCCTACTTTCTACTTGTGAATTGGTTTGTTATTACTAAATCAAACAATTACTGCATGCAGCAGGATAGGTCGCCCTCCTTCAAAGAAGATGTCTGACCGAAAGGCTTATGCACGTCCACAAGTCGTGACGAGTGTATCCTCAGAATCAGCAGGTTCCATATTCGATGCCAGTTAGTGACTATCTGGTGTTTTCCATTTCATTATCTTCATTTGGGCTTCTTATTTGATTAATTTATGTAGGAACATCAACAGATGATCGTGAAGATTTACTAGCAGCTGCAAATGATGCTCGCAGTGTTAGCTGTAGGTTTAATCTTAGGCATATTGTCTTCCAGTATCCAGTGGATTTACATTATGGTTCATTGTGCCGCACATTTGCTTTTCGTTGCTTTGCAGGTAATGCCTGTTCTAACTCTTTCTGGAAGAAAATGGAACCTATTTTTGCATCTCCGATGCTGGAGGAAATATCTTTTGTCAAGCGTCAGGTTGGTGTTTATTTTGTTACTAGCAACAATATGTTAACATTTGTTGATCTTATTGTGGTTCAAAGTTTCTTATTACTGAACCCACCTTTCTTACAGATACATTTTGCTGAGGAGGTAGATGCAAGTTTATCTAACTGGCCTGAAGCTAACCATGAGGTAATATTATCCATATCTAATTTCTAGATTGTCTGTAATTATGTTGTATTGCATTCGTCAATACAAAATGATATTCATTTGTAAATGTTCTTTTAGTCTTGGACCCTAGATGCTTTAGGAATTTGCTAGTATAGAATACAGTTTCTTTCATTTGTTTGTCATTTTCTGAGAATATCATATTGCAATATTACTTGTCATTTTGAACAATTTTGTTGACTTGGATGACATTTTCTTCAGTGTTACACGTAAGTGTCCTATTAAATTGTTATCTTTCTTTTCAGGTTGAGATTGTTTGTGATGTGGCTTCGCCTCACTCTTCTTTTGCTAGCAAGCAAACAGATGCAGTTGGACCAATCAACAAAACGTTTGGGGCCCTATATTCATTTGATGGAAAAGAACTTGACAAAACATTAGTTGGAAGGTCAGAGACAAAAAGAAGGTGCCACAAACTGGTTCCTCTCTCCCAGAGGCTTCTCTCAGCCTTTATTTCAGAAGATGAGGCTGAAAAGCTTGACAATGACACTCAAGACGAGATGTTTTTACTTTACTCAAGTGATTATATTCATAATGATACTGACAGTCATGTTATCGATGATGACTTGGAGCTTGATTACAAAAATCATAAAAGAAGTCTGGGAGATGGATTTGTAGCCTCAAACAACTTCAAGCACTTAAACATCCAAAAATTTTTGTTTGATCATGAATCACTTGTGGAAAATAATGCTATCCTAAAAACAGATAATGTGGCTCTTTCTGATTACCTGAAAAATAATTGCACTCAGATTGAGGCAATGAGCAACTGTTCTTCCTATGGATGCCAGTTTGAGGACATGTCTCTGGATGATAGGATCTTGATGGAGCTGCATAGTATTGGCTTATTTCCAGAATCAGTGGTAAGCAACTGAGCATGACTTTTCCATATAGTTTTTCACATGTTGCTGACATAGGTGCAAGTGTAAATCTTTTCATTCATTTCTTTTGCTTTGTCAATGTATACTGAAGCTATCGAGTTAACTCTTTCTTGGGATATGAATGTTTTGAGAGGCACTAAATGAAAGGGTCGTTCTCTTGGGTTAATGTCTTATCAATATAAATTTTTTTTTGGGATGGAAATACTAGCTGTAGTTAGATTGAGTTGAAAGTTGCTTCTGCCATGAACTGTAGAAATAGGATGGTCATATCCAACCGAAGAATTGATGCTTAATGCCTTCATCCCCATTCTTATTTGCACATATACGTTGCTTCCCTTCCCAAAGACACTTTTTAGTAGTTGAATCCCTGATTGAATCTATTTCTATGTTTATCTACATCATTAAAAGAAAAAATAAATATTTATCACATCATTCAGCTCTAGTAAATTTAAATGTGTCAAAAAAGTGTTTATTTTATTTTTGTTTTAAATTTAAGTTTTATTTTTTAAGAAATGAGAACATTTTCAGAAAATTCTCTGAACCAAGGGCCCGAGTTCCTCATTGATATGAAATTACTTCACCTTTAGTGGAAACAGATTTTGGAATGATACATCTTTCTTGCACTTTGATGCCAATTAAATTTGTGAGATTGTCCTTTGAAATTATAGCAAGTGGTATCCTTTTAGAAACATAATAAAACTAAATTTTTCCTGTTATTATGTATACAGCCAGACCTTTCTGATGGCGTGGATGGAGAAATTGACAAGGTCATTTCAGAACTTCAGATGAGGCTGTTACAACAGGTTATAAGCTATGAATATTTTTAATTTGCAAATTGTAATGGATCACGAATAGTAGATCTTAGGCATGCAGATATTATTTGGAACACCTCTTCATGCATGTGAATTGATAAGAATAATAGTTGTTCTGTAGTAAAACTCAGAGATTGCACAACCATGCTTCTATCATAATCTATTTAATGGTCAATACAATTTTGTTCTTTATATACTGATGACTTTTCTCTTCTTGTCTTTTCATTTGACAATATTGTATTATTCTAAGATTATGTTTCTTTAACAGGTGAGGCAAAAGAAGGATCGACTGAGCAAATTAGAGAAAGCAATTCAGGATGCTAAAGAAATTGAAGAGAGGTATGGTTATCACTCATTTTTCTTATTACAAGCTAGTTCATTATTTACCACTACTTAAAACTTGATTTTTTTTCAAATGACAGAAAACTTGAGCAGCTTGCAATGGACAAACTAGTTGAGATGGCATACAAAAGGCTAACGGTAATTACAGACATGTGGTTACTAGGACTTTGATAGTGCTTTTTACTTCTTTTCCTTAACTACAAGTGTCTTGGCACAAGTTTCCCTGTACTACTTGTGCAATCTCATTGTTTATATGTATTAGTAATTTTCTTACTAGAGTTGGATCTAATAAGAGTGAAAAATGGATTTCTATTGTTGTAGATTTACATCAAGTGTTATCTCTATTCCCTGTTGTTTTATGTTAGCACTTAGCACTACATTTTAACAAACCAATGATATTTAAGACATCATATCTGAGAGAAAGCTCCTTGATATATTTACCTGCGGATGAGGGAATTTAGAACCTAAAGTTTTTAAGTTAAGTAGAATAAAACTAAATCTATGAAATGTGACTTCAATAAAATAAAAAGAATCAATAAAAATACTTAAGATGGATGCAAATGAAATCTTTTTGAGTATGAAATTTGGATATCTTAGATTTATTATTCAATTTAAGATGGAGAGGATTTATTATTCAATATAAAATGGAGAGAATTTGCTAAAGCCTTGCATGATCGTCAAGTGCCCCTAGGATAAAAGTTCTGTAAGACCGTTATGAATTGCTTATGCATCAAAGTGTAGGACTATTAGATAGCAAAATATGAAAAATTAATATAAGAGCTATGAGAATACAAAGGGTTTATGTATGAAGTTATTGAAAAGGTTAAAATTAAAAAAAAAAAAAAAGACTAACATTTGAGAGCTTTTGAGACCCACTAGTTATAGATCCAGTAGATAAAACGAGAGAAAATGGGTTGAGATGATAGTCATGCTCAAAGGTGATAGATTTTACAGTTTGAAGAGTTGAATCTATTAGAATAGATTGTGTAAAGAATAGAGGGTGACCAAAGAACATATTATTCAATGAAATAAAGCATAATTTAATTTTTGGAAATTACCGATTATATGTGATAAGATGGTATTAAAGTTAAAAATGGTAGTCAAAAGTCTACTAGACGAGTCAAAGGGATATACATCATCAAGTAAAGAATTTTGGTGGTGGAATGAGAAAATACAGGAGAAAATGAAGGGAAAACGAAAAGTCTACAAGGTATTATACATTTGTAAAAATGAGGAAAATTTAAAAAAGTATATAATAGCTAAAAGAAAGAAACTAAGAAAGTAGTAAGTGAAGCTAAGAATGAAACTTTTGAATGCTTATATCAATAATTGGATACAAAAGAAGGAAAACAAAATATTTATAAAATAACTAAAGTTAGAGAGAGAAAGACTAAAGATCTTATCTAAATAAGATGCATTAAAGATGAATGCAATAGGATATTATTGGACAATGAGGAAATAAAAGAGCGATGAAAGAGATATTTCCATCAACTTTTTAATGAAAGTTTAGGCGATCATTTAACTTAGGTAATTTAAATAGATAAAAGAAGTATAGAAATTTATTTATTTTTCATAAAATTTAACCTTCAAAAGTAGAACGGACTTTAAATGAGATGTAAAATGGAAAAATAGTTGGACCAGATAGAGTTATGAAAGTGGCTAGGCAAATAAAGTTATTCAACTTGATATTGAAAATAAAAAAAACTTGATCGGTGGAAGATAAGTTCTTTAGTTTCTTTATATAAAAACAAAGGAGATGTATAAAATTGTGCAAATTATAGAGTATTAAACTAATGAGACATATCATGAAACTATAAAATAATAATAATAGAAAAAAGACTAAGGAAGGAGACTATGGTGAAAGGGCAGCCCAGTGCACGAAGCTCCCGCTATATGGAGTCCTAGGGAAGGATCCATTGTACGCAACCTTACCTTGCTTTGCAAGAGGTTGTTTCCAAGATTCGAACCCGTGACCTATAGGTCCTTAGAAAAAAGATTAAGGAAGGAGACTATGACGATCGAAAATTAATTCGAATTTATGCTGGGAAGGTCAACAATAGAAGTTATATATTTTCTCAGACAATTAATTGAAAAATATCAAAAATAAAAGTAAGACTTACACATGATATTTATTGATCTTGAAAAAGTTTATGATAGAGTTGGGCTATGACTTGTGCACATGAACAGAAGATGAGAGTTGCAAAAATAAAGATGTTAAAATGGATGTGTGGATATACGAGGATGGATAAAATAAAAATATTAGAGTGAAAGTTGGGGTTACATCTATTGAGAGAAAACATCGGGAGATATGTTTAAGATGATACAAACATGTACTTAGACGATAAATGTTTCAGTTAGATAATGTAAAGCTAATGCAAATTAACAAATCAAATGAGAAAGAGGAAGATCAAAGAAAACCTGGTTAGCAACGATAAAATAAAATAAAATTTATTTAAATATAGATGATGATATAGTAAGGGATAGAGCCCAATGGCATAGGAGGATCCATATAATCGACCCCACCTAGTGAGGTAAAGCTTGATCGTTATTATTGTTGTTGTATGGAGAAGGAGAGTCTTAGCACAATGATAAAGTTGTTGCCTTATGACTCACGGATTCGAGTCGTAGAAGCAATCTCTTGCATTGCAGGTAAAATTGTGTACAATACACTCTTTTCCAGGACCTCGTATTAATGGGAGCTTCATGCACTGAGCTACCCTTTTACCAATTTTATGGATGGATAAAAATTCTGTAGCGGACAAATAATGTGTTTGATGATGATCTTTTGTGATTTGATTTTGATGTGTACCTTTATTAACGTTTATCACACAATTCCCTTGTGCACCTTGATGCTCTCAAGGAAATGTCCCAGTCACTTATTGCAGCATGAATTTCATTCGATACTATCTATTGTTAGTATTACCTTGTAATATATCTATCTATAAGTTCCTCTGGTCAGTTTTGTGTGACCTTTTTTGTTCTGTCATAACTTATGATTCATGTATGTTAGCTTGTTCTTTGGCAACATTTTATTCATTTATTTTCTTGTTTCAAAATGATTTCTATTTTGTAGATTAACTGCATTTTTTTTAGCTCAAGCAACAAGGATCACTCTTGAACCATCTTAGTGAGATATTATCTGGAGTTGACTGACATGTTGTCTCTGATAGGGTGGTCGGGGTAGTTCAAATCATAAGACTGGAATTACAAAGGTTGCAAAACAACTTGCAATGGCCTTTGCTAAACGAACACTGGAGAGGTGCCATATATTTGAGAAAACTGGTCGAAGCTGCTTCAGTGAATCAACTTTACGGGATGTTCTCTTGTCAGGGCCATTAAACAGCATTGACACTAGACGTACTGATGGATTGGGTTCCAATAGTTATGTGGATTTGCACAGTGGGGAATTTGGTGTTCCGCAAACAGGTATGCTTTCATAATTTTTCTCCGATCAGAAACATTGTTAGGCATCTTATCTGCAGTGTTTCACGACTGTCATAAGCCCCTGTTTGTTGCACTTTTTTCTTTGCATGTTTCACATCATTTTTATTTTATCTTATGATATAACCATTGTGTTTGTTGTTTATTTATTAGTAGTCTCAGCCTGCTAAGTAAGACTGCATTTGTTGACTGTTTAGTTAGCATGCCCGCTAAGATGGTGTTAGATTGATGCATGCACTTGTTACTTGACGACCCTTTTAGTGTCAGAAGGCTGGTCTAGTGGCTAATCCAACACTTCTATCCTGCTCCAAGCATTGCAGTCTGCCGACTCTGATCCATGCCAAAATACACTATACAATAACAGCTGACCATTTGAGCCTTGGATTTGGATCTGACTGGATGAGCTAAAACAGAATAGTATTTTGGCAGTCCTCTAGTATCTACAAGTGTCTTTATATGACGTTAATGCAATATTGTCATTTCTGTTGGTGGTCACGAATTTAGAAGTGCATAATGTAGCATCTATCATTCTCCCACAGACAGCTAATGAACTAAATACATACATTTTGATCTTGAGTTTCTATCATCATTTGTTTTGAGTGGGGTTTGGCCCTTAGTCGGAATGAAACTTAGGCCCCCCAAGGGAATGGTATATTGACTGCATAGTTGTTGCCAGAGACTAGACTTCATCCTGTGGTAATTTGTCATGAAGAGTATTCATTCCCTTTTAACTGTGTTGGAAAACTGGTTATAAAAAATTTCGACTATGTTATTTGGATTTCAGGTCCAACGACTGTGAAACATGGACTTGGTAATAAAATGGATCGAGGTCTATCAGATCCATATCAAAGCGTTCCTCAGATGGGTGAGCATTCAATTGCTAAAAGGAAGAAGGAAGTGCTTCTAGATGATGTCACAGGCGCTGCTCCTAGATCCCTATCCACTCATGCTCATTCTCTTGCAACTAGTACAAAATGGAAAAAGAGTGAAAGAGACCAGGAACAGAATAAAGATGCATCGGGAAGAAGCTCTACTGCTAAAGCTGGTCGTCCTTCATTAGGCAGCGGTAGAGGTGAACGCAAACTGAAAACAAAACCTAAGCAAAAGATAGCTCAGTTGTCAACTTCAGGAAACGGCCTTGGCAGAGTCACAGAGACAGACGGTGTTACTTCACCAGCATTGCGTGAAGCATTTGAGACGGTCAATAGTTCTATTGCTAAATTTGATCAAGAAGTCGAATTGCAAAGTTCAAGTAATAGGGCTCACAATTCGTCTAAAGAATTTGATGATGGTATCTTCACAAATCTTCCACTTAATGGGATAGACCCCATTGATGAACTAGATGTTGCTGAAGGTCTGGGTGGACAAGGCCAGGATATTGCGTCCTGGTTGAATGTGGATGAAGAAGCATTACAAGATCAAGATCTGGTTGGCCTTGAAATTCCAATGGATGACCTTTCAGAATTGAAGTTGAACTTCTAAAGAAAGCCGACCATGCTGTATCTGGATATTGAGAAATCTAGGTCAGAGTCTATTTTTCTCATAACTAACATGTCAAATTGTCTATCCCAGGTCGTTAGGAATATGTAACTAGTATCTTATTCTTTGATATAATTTTTGAATTCTTGGCAGATCCCAATTGTTTTCTGTCCGCCCGCGCTGTTCGAGTACCAAATTCCAAAATCAAACATTTGTGTAAATTATATCACATCATTATTTTGCATTATATAGCTTGTCTAGTCAGCATAACAAGTATCTTGAAATCAAAATCACCTTCTATGATTTTCTCATGTGTACTCTTGAAAGAGAGGGAGACCTTTTTTGTTTTTTGATTTGTTCGCAAGCGAATCTCTCCTCCCTATTCAAATATTGAATATTATCTGATCATATTAGTGATGGTTTTGGCTTCAGCTTTTATATATATATAGGAGGGTTTTCAGCTGGGCGCCGAAGTCGTGCATGTCTGTGTGCGAATCGCTGTGGTGAACAATGATTTTATTGTTTACCGCATCAGCTGTGAACAGTAAAATTACTGTTCACAATACTGCGCTGCGCACACAAGCGCGCAGTGTTTCGGCACCCAGCAGAATAATTCTATATATATGAGTCCTCTTATTATTCATTGTCTGATCCATTAATATTCAAAATTGAGTTATAGTGCTCACTCGATCGTTGTACATTATAGTCTAATTCTTGAGTCATGAGGAATATATATATATATATATAACTTCCCGAAGGCATACCTTCATAAACTCTCTTGACTCCTAATGTCATATTTATTAGTTTTTCTTAACAAAATTCCGTCCCATTCGGCTTCGCAACCATATGTCTCGATAACCAGGTAATCTATATCTAGGAGTAGTGTTAGGGTTGGTAAAGTTTTTACTCGTTCTTTTATGATTTTTACCAACTCTATATCTTATTGGTTGAAATATTTTTATCCTTTAGGACTGATTTTATTATATAGAGGTCCACTAATTTTCTCGATGCCTTTTATGTATTCTCTAGCATAGTTTAAAAGGTCAAGAAAAACTCTCAAGTCTTTTACGTTTTCTATTTTATCAGAGAAATCTAGGATTTTGGTTGTAAGGTGATTTTTCTTTACCTATTTGTGCTCCTAGAAATTCTGTGTTTGGTTGCTAATGTCATTTTTTTAGATAATAAGATCATTAGCTTCTATTAATGTGAAACTAAGTGTATGTGTGCAAAGTATTTCTGCTTGGTCTTTGAGAAGACCAAGATATCATCAATGTAGATACAAGTAAAGTTTTTTGTTTCTTAGAAAATATCATCCATCTTTCTATGGAAGATTTGTGGTGCTGTCTTTATTCCAAACGACATTACGAACCATTCGAAATGTCCCTCGGCACAAGTGAATGTTGTCCAATCAATTGATTCTGTATGCATTTTTACTTGTCAGAATTCTAATTTCATGTCAAATTTAGAGTATCATTTTGAATTTTGTATCTTATTGATATGTGTTTCTTTGTCTGGAATCTTATAATCATCATCATGGCAGTTATCATTCAGGAATTTGTAATTGAAAATCATTCTAGATTTTCCTTTTTTTGTTCTAAACTCTTATTTACTATGAAAGCTGGACTCCTATGCCTGGAAGTAGACCTTCTTATTAGGTTCATTTTTAACAACTATTGTATATGGAGCTTGCATTCTTTTGTTTCTCAATTTGTATATTTTAGTTCTTGTACTTTAATGGTTAGGTACGAGTTTATGATTTCTAGTTTACACTGTGTTTGGTTTCTTTCCTAGTATTTGGTTGGGTCTTCGCTAATGATTTCTATTTTTTTTTAAGTTTGAAATTATGTCTTCTAAGTCTTCTGGAGTTTTTAGGTGTCTGAGTACGTATGAGGTATTTAGAAATTGTGGGTGTTCTATATTTAGGTCGTCATCTGTGTCTAAATCTATGCTATCATATTCCTCTAGTTCAAGTTCGTCAGTTATTGTTTTCCTGGGACAGTTACATGTCTAATTTTCTTCTCCTTTATTTGGGCAGGTACATTGATGTTGATTTCGTTTTGGGGCGTGGAAAGAAGACGAATATTCAGACAAGACAGGAGAGATGGTGGGGTTTGATAGGAAAAAGACATAATCAGGAGATAGGATAAGAGCCGTATCTTGTGCCAAAAGGAATTGGAGGCTCAGAATAAGTTGGAGGTCTGGATGGTTGAGGGGGCGGGGCGTACCCATACATGAGGCAAAGATATGGAGGAACTATATTGACCATAGTTATTGTAGATTTTGAGATGAGAATTCTTGATAAAGGTATGATAGGCCAGATGTGGCCATCAAATTGGATACTGACCATGTGTTCGAATGTATATTTAATCAATCTCGGTGGAAGAACATCTTGTATAATCTTGAGATCTAGTGTAGAACTGATGGCTCCAGTATCTAATAGAGCATGAAGTTTAAATTCATGGTCCTGTATGTTTATGATGCATTGTATCCTTAGGTCTATTGATTTTTCAGTATTGTACATACGGGGGTTTTTGATGAAGACCATGTTGGCTTCAAGCTTTTCTTGTACTCTATTTTCTTGTTCATTTTCAAATTCCTCATATTGTTGGTCTGTCTTAGGAGACTTAAATCATTCTCTAGGATGTTGATTCTTATTTCTAACACAAATATTATGGTTTCTAATAGTGTAGTTTTGGTATTGTTTTTAATTGTAGATAATTCATTTATGCTTATGTGATGTTGTTCATACAAGCAATAATTGCATAATTGTTGTCGACATATTTTACAAGTTCTTTTATTTAGAGAGGGGAAATAGCCACAAATGAGGACTGTGATATGCTCTTGACTTTAGGTCCCATATATAGGAACATATAGACAGAACCTGGGCTTGTCTAAACCTGTAGTTATGTTCACAAGTTTCACATGAAAAGTGGTTATCATTAGAGAGATATCCTATGTCACCACAATCAAAATTGTTTAGGTTGGGTGTCCCATACTGTCCGCTTGGATAACTATGGTTGCTTTCCAGGAAAGAGTTTACTAGAAAGTAGTCTGTTATTTTAGGTATTTCTTCTAGGTTGGTGACTGAGACTATAGAGTATATTGAAGAGGTATTGGAAACATCTATTTGGATTTCGGCCAGGTCTTCATTCGTACAAGCTACCAGTATTGCTTCCCTTGTAAAAAGGTTTTTTCTGTTAGGGTAGGCTGATGACAGGTGGTTGATTACATACATAACATGTTATGAGGTTTGAATATGTTTTCTTGGGATCGAACTTTCGGGCATGCCTTTCTTTGCTTAGGTAAGGTTTTCTTGCTTTGCGTCTTTTTAAATAATAAGTTTGTTTGGGACATCTTTTGGGTTTTGAGTTTATCCTTTCTCTCTAGGGGTTTACTCTGTATTGCTGGGGTGTGTATATTTGTTTACAGAAATCATATTATTGGTTTTTAAGTTGTTTTTATATTTGTATATATGTACATTCCTCTTTGAGTTTCTTTATTATATATTGTATTCTAACCCCTATATTGTTGTATTCATCTGGTACTTGCATGTCTATCCAGGATTTATGTATTTCTTTTCCTAGATCCTCTAGTAGTTTGCTAAATAGTCTTTCTCCTACATATGTATTATAATAATTTTCTGATATTGAGGCTAGGTGTAGGAAATCATTACAAAATTTTTTTATTAACGACCAATCGAACAGTTATATTTGTTCTAGGTCTCGAATTGCTTCTTTCTATCTTATGTCTAGGCTTGTATTAGCATCCTTCGTTGTTAGTATCCTATGTATGGCATAACAAAAATTCAGTATGTTATTTTCCCTATTTGTTAATTTTGCTACTTCTTCAGAGAATTTCTTTTTGTATGGTTCCCATGATTATTAGACTGCCTCTCCTAGGTAGTTTTCACCTATTCTAATCATGGCCTCCTCGGATTCTATGTATAGTTCATGTTTTTAAGGTAATCTCTTTGAACAACGACCATCCATTGTTCTAAATATGTGTCATACAATTGGGGGGTTGGTGCAATCGGCCCAGGTTGACTCGATTTTGACTCGAGTAGTGCCTTGATGGTATTTTGATGATAGACAAAACTCATGTCATGGGAAAGTCCAACATGGGGTTGGCATGGAAAATCCAAGCATGGAGCTTGATGTGAAAGTCCAAAGCATTGCGAAGCCGTGCGCTTGGTGCTTGGCATGGGAAATGCATTGCGAAGCCGTGCGCTTGGTGCATGTGGGAAGTCTTGAGGACTTGGTAAGTTCACTAGGCTCGGGGTCCTTGAGTCGGTGAAGGATGACATTGCGAAGTCGTGCGCTTGGTGCATCCGAGGGACCGCCGGACAGGGAGCGAATGGAGTGAGACCAAAGGGAAGCATACTTCGAGGGCACGAGATGCGAAGGATGGCGTTGCGAAGTCGTGCGCTTAGCGCATCCGAGGGGCGTAGGCTGAGGGAAGAGAGCTTCGGTGGGAAACTCCATGAGGGATAAGGTGGACTTGGCTAAGTGGCTAAGACTGAGTGTCGGTGGCTCAAACATCTTTATGTTTGAGGTTTTAGCCGACATCGATCGGTCGGACATGGTGCCGATCGCTCTAGGTCGTATGGGTTTGACGATGTTCGTTGAACCAAGTCTGGTGATCGGTCGCCATGGGAGGCGATCGTTATTGAGACATCGGCATTAAGGAAGCGATCGGTCGTGATCACTGCGCACGGGCAATGGAGTCGAGCTCGCCAAAGACTCGGTGATGGATGACGATCGGTGATGGGTGCCATCACGATCGTGATGTGTGATCCGTTGGAACTTAACCAACGTGGATCTGGCCGTTGTGAGACAACGGCTACAGGACCAGTCGACTGATGGTCACGATCAGTCTACTGATGGGCGCGAAAATAGCTTGATGTAGGTTATAAATGGAGCTCAAGTTGGAGGATTTCGCCATGGTTTTTGTGGAGCTATTGGAAGGGAATTGCTGCTGCATTCCAGTCCTTCAAGAGCCAATCAAAGCAAGCAACAAACAAGTGATCAAAAGCAATCGGTGAAAAGTGTTTCTTTTGTATTGTATTTGTATTCTTGTTTGTATTTGTATATTACTGTTGTAATTGCTTGTGAGAGGTTTCTCCACCTCCGACGTGTAGTCGAGAAGGAGTTTGAGTATTGCCGTGTGCATCTCTAAAGCTCGAGGAGCTCGCCCGTGGAGTAGGAACCATTCGGTTCCGAACCACGTATATGCTTGTGTATTGATTGTGCTTGTATTGTTGTTATTTCTATTGTTATTCCGCTGCGTATATTAACGACAATTGTAGACAAGCACACGAGAACGAACGAATTACGACATCTAACGTACGAGGGCTATTCACCCCCCTCTAGCCGGCCAATCGATCCTCCAACAAGTGGTATCAGAGCCGAGGTCGCTCTTCAAGGACTAACCGCCGCGAGAGCACTACAAAATGGCCGGCTTCATCCATCCACCGAAATTCGATGGAGATTTTGCTTGGTGGAGGAAACGGATGGAGGTATATCTCGAAACTAATTTTGATTATATGATTATTGTAGAAAATGATTTTGAGATGCCTAGGGACAAATACAACAAGCCAATTGAAAAGTCAAGGTGGACCCAAGACCAAATTAAGAACTTCAAGACAAATCTCGAGGTAATAAAATTATTTAGTGATTTGTTACCTAACAAAATTTGGTCTAGTTTGGGTGATTATAGAGATGCAAGGGAATTATGGGAGAAAATAATGAAATTCCAAGAAAATCCCCAATCGGCACAAGTAGAGGAGAATGCCGAGGAAGAAGCACCCACAACATTTGAAGATGTTGATGATTTGGTGGAGACCTCAACCTCTAGCATTGAGGGGGAGGAAAGGATTTGCATTCCGGAGCAAGATCAAAACGAGACATCTACCTCCGGAAGAAGTGACCAAGAGTCCTCCACCTCCATAGGTAACTCAAGCATAATGATTTTAAATAAAGATCATATAATATGTTTTGAGTGTAGGGAGAAAGGACACTACAAGAGCAAATGCCCTAAATTGGCTAAGGAAAAGGCATCGACACCAAAAGTCAACCTAAAGTCAAAGGATGCCGGTGTTCCCAAAATCAAGAGCAAAGAGCACATTGTGTGTTTTAAGTGCAATCAAAAGGGACACTACCGAAGTCAATGCCCTAGGGGGAGGAAGAAAGGGCAAGAAGGTGTATCTCATGTAGGGGGAGCTTCCAAAGCTAACCCTAAGGTAAATTTAGTTAATGCACCTTCAATTCCTAGAGTCAAAAAACATGCCAAAAATTATTTTAGTTCTCTTGCTATTATCAATGAAAATCATGCTAGGAGAAACAATAAAATTTATTGTCTAGGTGCTAAGTATGTTAGTTTCTCTAAGGATAAACCTAGGACTCAAAACACTAGACCTATTTTACCTAGGGAGTCAATTAGGAGAATTGAAGAAAATTTGGGTGTTAATCCCAAGAAATCTAGGCATATGCCTAAAAAGAAAAACATTTTCCCTAAACCTAATGAAAATTTAAAATTGGGAAAACTGGAATTAGAAAACCAAGTCTTGAGGTCAAGACTTGAAAGAATGGAGAAAACCCTTAGAATCATAGAAAATTCAATTCTAGGGTCAAATGCCCAAAAGTCAAGACCTAGGGTTCAAAAACGGTCTAAGGGCAAGGAAGGTTTGGGTCACAAACCTAAGCCCAAGAAGACTTATCATAATGTTCCATTTAATTATGGAACTATTTCTAGGTCTAGGAAAACCAAGGCTAATAGGGAAGCCATCCCTAAGTCTAGCCATGGTATGTGTTTAGTGGCTAACACCTCAAAGAAATCAAATGTAGCCACTAAGAAGGTCAATGGAGGAGTCACATCTAGAGTTGACCCAAGTAAGACCCAAAAGACTATGGTTTCAAAACCTAAAAGGGTCATTAGGAAGGTATCTAGGGAAGTTATCCCTAGGGAATACCTTATTAACCCAAGGAGCTCCAATAGGTATTGGGTTCCTAAAAGTGTGATTGATTCACGCTAGATGGGTTAGGGTGTGTCAACCCTAAGTAGATGGGTAGTTAACCTAGCCATGATGAGTTGACGCATTAGGATGTGCCAATGTGTTTGAGATGTTTAAAATGATTTAAATTGACACAATTAGGTCATAGAGGTCATGGTGTGCCATTTTGGGTTTATGGTACACTAGGGAGATAAATGGCATTAAGGCAAAATTGAATTAACTCCTAGAAATGGCAATTGATTTCAACACTTAGGTATTTTATACCTTAGTCTATTTTACTTGTCATGATTTGTTTGTCTTGCCATGTCATGACATCATTCTCATTTGTATCTCTAAAAATGTCATGATCATGTTTAGACTTATTTTTAAGATGTCATGTATGCTAGTTATATCATTCACATGCCATGACATCATGATTTTGGCATATGCATTTATTTATATCATATCTATGCCATAATCATTATCATGCATATAACTAAAATGAAATTAAGGACTATGGCATGATTTGGTGGGAATCAAATAATATTACCTAGAAATATGCATGAAACCATTAAAAGAACAAAAACCCACATCTCACTAGAAATTTGACTTGTATGTGTTTTACACATCTAGATATTGGTGAGATGTTTAGAAAAAAGAAAATAAAGGTTTTAAAAAAAAACATTTTGAAAACATTTTGAAAAATCTTGGTGAAGTCTATCTTTTGATAGCTATCACTATTGAATGGGATGATACAAAGAGGGCTCTTTATCGAAGCTTTTCTTAAATTTTGGACTTTGTATCAATCTCCTAATTTAATGGGTTAAATAATTTTCCAATATTTTTCACCCATAGTGTTTAGGATAAGTGTTATACATATGCATTTTCAAGATTTTTAAAATTACGTATATTTACTTATGGATTTCGAAAATCCATTCTTTAAATCAAAAAGCTGCAGAATCGATTATCGATCGTCATAATAGATCAATCGATGGTCGATCCAATGACCGGGTAAACTTGATGGTTAGGCCCATGTTCAGCCATGTTTTGGTCCCCTAACCACTTATAACCCTAGGATATGCTTTGGAGAGCATTAGAGAGGGTGGAAATCCATTGGATATGGATTAGGAGAAGGGTTGAGGGTGAGTATCAATTTTAAGGTGGAGGAGAGTTCATTGTTGAACTTTGCCTTAATTTTGATTTGGTTAATGTTCCTATTGGCTTAGGGACTCTCCAAGGACATTGATGGTTCAATGGTCAAGGGGGAGCAAGCCTCTAGGGGGAGGTATCCATCATGAGAAGATGGATGTGCATTTCCTCAAGGGAGGAAAATTGGGTTACCTCTCTTAAGTGATATGGGATCACTAGAAAGATTGAGGGCATGCCAAGGGGAAGATTGTAAGATCTCATTGGGATATGAGACATTGAAACCCTTGAGGACCTTTTTGATGTAATGTCAAAAAGGGGGAGAAGTTACCAAGTTACCAATTAGGGTTCGTTGGAATTCTCATTGGGATATGAGAATTGTCAATATGGGAGAATTGATAGACTTGAGATGGTAGTTTTGTCAATCATCAAAAAGGGGGAGATTGTTGGTGCAATCGGCCTAGGTTGACTCGAGTTTGACTCGAGTAGTACCTTGATGGTATTTTGATGATAGACAAAACTCATGTCATGGGAAAGTCCAACATGGGGTTGGCATGGAAAATCCAAGCATGGAGATTGGTGTGAAAGTCCAAAGCATTGCGAAGCCGTGCGCTTGGTGCTTGGCATGGGAAATGCATTGCGAAGTCGTGCGCTTGGTGCATGTGGGAAGTCTTGAGGACTTGGTAAGTTCACTAGGCTCGGGGTCCTTGAGTCGGTGAAGGATGACATTGCGAAGCCGTGCGCTTGGTGCATCCGAGGGACCGCCGGACAGGGAGCGAATGGAGTGAGACCAAAGGGAAGCATACTTCGAGGGCACGAGACGCGAAGGATGGCGTTGCGCCATGGCCGCAGCTTGGCGATCCGACATGAGGGATAAGGTGGACTTGGCCAAGTGGCTAAGACTGAGTGTCGGTGGCTCAAACATCTTTATGTTTGAGGTTTTAGCCGACATCAGTCGACTGGCATAGGTGCCAGTCGACTGCTCTAGGTCGTATGGGTTCGACTAGTGTTCGACTGAACCAAGTCTGGCTGATCAGTCGACTGCCATGGGAGGGCAATGATCGTTGAGCATCGATCGCTTAAGGGAAGCGATCGGATCGATCACACTGTGCACGGGCACATAATGGAGTCGAGCTCGCCAGCACTCGACTGATGGATGACCAGTCGACTGATGGGTGCCATCAGTCGACTGATGTGTGATCCGTTGGAACTTAACCAACGTTGATCTGACCGTTGTGAGACAACAGCGGCAGATCGGATGATCGACCGATGATCACGATCAAAAATAGCTTGATGCAGGTTATAAATGGAGCTCGAGTTGGAGGATTTCGCCATGGTTTTTGTGGAGCTATTGGAGGGGAATTGCTGCTGTATTCCAGTCCTTCAAGAGCCAATCAAAGCAAGCAACAAACAAGTGATCAAAAGCAATCGGTGAAAAGTGTTTCTTTTGTATTGTATTTGTATTCTTGTTTGTATTTGTATATTACTGTTGTAATTGCTTGTGAGAGGTTTCTCCACCTCCGACGTGTAGTCGAGAAGGAGTTTGAGTATTGCCGTGTGCATCTCTAAAGCTCGAGGAGCTCGCCCGTGGAGTAGGAACCATTCGGTTCCGAACCACGTATATGCTTGTGTATTGATTGTGCTTGTATTGTTGTTATTTCTATTGTTATTCCACTGCGTATATTAACGACAATTGTAGACAAGCACACGAGAACGAACGAATTACGACATCTAACGTACGAGGGCTATTCACCCCCCTCTAGTCGGCCAATCGATCCTCCAACAGGTCACATTCTGTAATATTAAGTAGTACTGCTCATGTTCCAAAAAATATCATTTTTGTAGGCCTTCTTTTCCCTAAAGTTCGTAAAAAAGGATTATTATTTGTATAAGGTGGAGCGGCTCTTCTAGGCGGGTGACCTTGTCCATGTTGGTGCAATCGGCCCAGGTCACGATTGACCAGGACTCGAGCTTGACTCGAGAGATGTTTTGATGTTCGACAAAAACATATGACAATGTGATTGTCATGGGAAAAGTCCAAGTCTTGGGTACTTGGCATGGAAAGTCCAAGTGGGACACTTGACATTTGGGAAAGTCCAAGCATGAGTCTTGGCAATGGAAAGTCCAACATGGTTTGACAAGGAAAGTCCAAGCATGGGTCTTGGAAATGGAAAGTCCAACGTGGTTTGGCAAGGAAAGTCCAAGCAGGTCTTGGCAAGGAAAGTCCAAGCATGGGTCTTGGTAATGGAAAGTCCAACATGAATTGGCAAGGGAAAGTCCAAGTTTGAGTCTTAGCATTTGAGAAGTCCAAGGAGTTTTATATTGGTGGCGTAAAGTCCAAGGGTGGAGTCTTGGCAGCATAAGTCCAATGGTTGATGGCATAAAGTCCAAGCGTGGTATTGGCAGCGTAAGTCCAATGTGCCTTGGCGGTATAGACCGACTTAGCATGACAATAGCCGACAGAAGCACCTGAAGGCTAACGTATATATGACTTGGAGGGATCCGATAGGCGCGAGGCTGACGGAGGTGGCTAGAAGGCTTAGGTCTAGGCTAAGGGTGGTCTAGCAAGTATGGAGACACCATATTTGGGTTAAAACCTCATGGTTGAGGTTGACAGTCGACTGACATTATGGTCGGTTCGACTGTCGCGAGTCGACTAGAGTTCGACTGTCGATTAAGGGTTGAAAATGTTACGATCATGTCATGTATGACGATCATTCTTGATTAGTCGCGAGTACATAATGCTCAGTAGCTAAGCGAGGCGCGGCTACGAGCTGGGCGCCAATGTTGGCGATCGGTGGTGAGTCCGTTGGAACTTTTCCAACGTGGATTGAGCCGTTGTCTCACAGCTATAGTGTTGGTAGTCGACTGCCAGGCGGAAATCCAGTCCGACGCAAGATATAAAAGCAGCTCAGATGAAGGGTTTTTGCAGCGATTTTTTTTGGGCGAATTGAAGAGGATAGTTGGTGCTTTCCAGTCCTTCAAGGCTAGTCCAAGGCAATCAAAGATCAAGCAACCAAAGTGCTCTTGTAAAGTATTTTTCTTTACTTGCATTGTATTTCATACTTGTATTAGCTTGTATCTTTTGTATTACTTTTGTAATCTGTTGTAAGAGGTTTCTCCGCCTCCGACTTGTGTTAAGAAGGAGTTATTTGTGATTAGTGATTGCATTGACATCGCTAGAGCTCTTTAGGTTCCGAATCACGTTAAATAATTGTGTGTTTACGTGTTTGTATATTCGTTATTGCTTTATTATTATTATTCCACTGCGCACTAACGAAGTTTGTAGACGAACACGCGAACGTATTCCATCGACGCATAGCACGACGCTATTCACCTCCCCTCTAGCGTTCCAACGATCCCCTACAGTCCATAGTCTAATGCACCCATATTACTTTTCGAATAAGTAGGGGGTCTTGAAGTAGCGGTGGACTCTATATTCATAAAATTTGTTTGTCTGGTATCCTTTTGTGATTCTTTTGTCGTGTTTACTATTATATTTCCTTCTTCATCTAAACTTAGTGATTCATGTATTCCAAGATTTCTAAGTTGTCTTTCTTGTTTTTCTAATCTTTTAAGCTCTTGTAAAGTTATGTTATTGGGGTTTTCTTTAGGTATATACATATATTTATCTATGTCACCAAATATGCCTCCTATTTTAGCACCCCTATTCATTAAATTCATTTATGTTATTATTCTTTTGGTCATTTTTAGATGTTTGCACCCTAATGTTTGAAGTATCTCTAAGTAGTTTATTTCTCTATTCATGAGATTGGTTTCTTGTAAGTCTTCTTTGTCTTCTATTCATGTTAGATATCCGACAAATCTTACACTTAGCTCTCCATTCCTATTTTTGTACATAATAGAATGTGTGGCCTGGATTATCCGTGCTTCCTCTTCTAATTTTATAGTCCATTCTAGGCTAGCTAGTTCTTCTGAACTGTATTCTCTAAGTTTGAGGAAATTTATTCCTTTTGAGCTAAGAGCTTCTATCATCCCGTTTATGTGAATCTTAAAATCATAGCTTATGTAATTCATAGTTTTACTTAGGAATATTATATCTAACTGGATATTTTTTCCTTAGAAATTTCCATATCCTTACTATTATTTTAATATGTTTAATATAATCTTTTATGGTCATGTTGAAATTTGGGCATATGTATGTTATTCCACTATTATTATTCATGTCTACTTCTATGAGTCCTATAATGGCCTTCTCCTTGTCTGAAAGTCTGGAATCATGTAAAATTAGTAGTACTTTTGTTCTTACTTTCATCCTTGTTAGTCCTCTAATTCCAAAGACTATTAATCCTAAGTGTATATAGTTATGGTGTTTGGTCATAAGTTGTCTGCCCACATCTTCTGTCATAAGGGTGAGTCTTTCTTCGCCATCTTCAGGTAGGTGAAGTGCTTCGACTCTATGGTGTCTATAGATAGAATTCGAGAATGATAGCAAATTCTGTCCATATATTCTCCTTGGGTTCAATATGTTTAGTTATTCATTTGAAAATGTTTTTACTATTCTATCTGTCTATTATTTCTTCAATCCTATGTTGGGTTGTGTTGTGGCTTTGTAAGTTATCTAACTAAGTCATGCTAGAAGAGGGTTCGGAGATGGATCTTCATCCTCCGATTGTCCTAGGTGTTCTTGAAAATAGGTTGGTAGTAGTCCTATTCATTTTTTTCGTTGTAGGTTATGAATGAATATGTCGTAGGTGTAGGAATGTTAATGGTACGCTAGAGGAGGGTGAATAGCGATTTTGCATCGTTCGATGGAATTCGTTCACGTTCGTCTACAAGATTTTTGTGTGCACAGTGGAATACAAATAGAAATAAACACAACACGAGACAAACACTCACATACAATGCACAAGCATATAACGTGGTTCAGATCCTAGAGTTCCTACTCCACGTGTCGAGCTCAAGTGAGCTTTAGTGATGCACACTGCCACTAATAAACTTCTTCTCGGAACAATCCGGAGGTGGAGAAACCATATACAATGTTTACAACAATAAACAAGATAAATACAAGCAAATACAATGAAATACAAGTAAAGAAAATTTTACAACAAAGATCACTTTTGCTTGCTTGTTTGGTTGCTTGGACTGCTCTTGAAGACCCTGAAATGCACCAACACTTCACCTCAAATCGCCCTAAGAACTGATGCCAAAATCCTCCCTTCAATGCTCCTTATAAAGCTGCAACTCAGATTGATTTTCGCCTAGCAGTCGACTGCTCCTGTAGTCGTTGTCTCACAATGGCTTAATCCATGCTGAAAAAATTCCAACGAATTCCCCAACAGTCAACTGCCCATACATGGCAATCAACTACTGCCTAGGTAGTCAAATGCTCAGTCGACTACCGAGGCTTCTGTGCTCATGTTCACTTACAGCAGTCGACTGATCAAGACCAGTCAACTTCCCAAGGTTGGTAGTCAACTGCCAGTGACACACAGCTGCAGTCGAGCGCTAGTCGACTGGTCATAATTCCAATCGACTGCTCATAGTCGACTAGGCTGTCAAGTGTCAAGTACTTGGCCAGTCAACTGGTCCATAATCTCAGTCGACTGATAAACCTCAAACATGAGGTTTAACTCAAGTATGATCTCCTCATACTTTCCATACCACCCTTATCCTAGACCTCAGCCTTCTAGCCACCTCCATCATCCACATGCCTATCGGATCCCTCCAAGTCATCCATGACTTGTTCATCCCTATGTTAGCCTTCAAGTGCTTCCATCGGTTATTGTCACGCTAAATGGGTCTACACCGCCAAGGTACATTTGGGCTTACACTGTCAAAACACATGCTTGTACTTTACGTCGCCGAACATTGGACTTATGCCTCCAAGACTACAACTTGGACTTTACGCGACCAATATCGCACCCTTGGACTTCCCTTGCCAATCCTATGTTGGACTTTCCAATTGCCAACATGCTTTGACTTTCCAATTGGCAAGACCCATGCTTGGACTTTCCAATTGCAAAGACCTATGCTTAGACTTTCCATGCCAAGTACCCATAACTTGGACTTTACCATTGTCAAGACCCATGATTGGACTTTTCATGCCAAATGCATAAGACTTGGAATTTCTATGACAATCATATTGTCATACGTTTAGTCAAACATCAATGACAATCACATTGTCATACGTTTTGTTGAACATCAAAATACTGCTCAAGTCAAACTCGAGTCTGGTCAATCATGACCTGGGTCGATTGCACCAATAGTAGGTCTTCTTCTTATGATTCCTTCGGTGGATTGTTTCCCTAGGTCCTTACTGAGGGTTTTGATTGATTGGTTCTAATTTTTTATGCTTCCTACCTCTGTTGTATTTCTTTTTATGTTAAGAATCTTTGTTTCTATGATCGTGATCATGTGATGTAGTGACGTTAGTAGAGCTATTATAGTGTTATTTTGTTGTATTTGGATTTGGTTAGCTTTTCCGGGAAGCTCTACTTTTAATTATGTATCTATCTTCCTTGGTTTTGGTATAGTTTTGGGAGTATTCTAAAGCGTCCTTGTAATATGTGTTTTCAAAGTTCAATCGGTTCATTTAAGTAGCAACTCTCCTAGTTATTCTTGTAATTCCTTAAACTGGCATTCCACGGTTTTTAGAAGGTTTTCTACTTTTGCTAGGTCTTTGTTCTGGATCTCAAAATTCCTAGGTTGGTTTTCATTTATTACTCTTGTTAGGTTTAAAATGTCACTTTTTTTAGGTAAGTTTATGACCTGACTTACTTTCCTATTTAAATTTTCTTGTGAATTGTATAAATATTATGTTTTGTTTGATTTCGTTGAGTTGGCCTTGTTGCTTAGTTATAGTCTTAATTATTATGTCGATAGTATGATGTAAATCTTGCAGACAGTTTTCTATTGAAAGATTGCTCCCGATGATAAGGGCTGTTACAATGTTTAATTTTGGATTTTCAGAGTGTACTTGATGGAATACATGTTTTGATCTGTGATAGCAATTGTGAGTCCTTAGGTCTTAGGTTTGTATTTTTGTGACTTGTGAAATTGCTAGATCCAGATAATTCAGTTTATCAATCATTCATTGCCTTAGGGTCGAAGGCTTTGATACCATTATTTTTAGTTTCAAATTTTTTTTTTTTGGTGTTCTTACAAGGTCTTCTAGTGAGCCTCACTTCCCTAACAATTCACTGAGCCTCGATTTCTAGACTCTCTAATCTTACTAGCACAGACCTTACTAGTTGGTTTAAGGAGTTATCTATGAAAGAGAAAAAGGACTGAAGAACTATCTTATAAGAATACAATTTAAGGATTAAATAGCAAAATAGTACATGCTTGCAACTGAAACTAACTTAGACATGCTTACATCAAACCAAAACTAAATTAGACATGCTTACAAACTAAAGTGAAATGAAAATACAAGGATACTTGCAAGACTCCAAAACGAGATGAAAAAAAATAGGACACCAAAGTTACGAACACACTAGGAGAAATAAAAGATCATATATTGGGTGTGGATGTCCTCCAAATAAGGAGAGTCTCTTCTTATACAGCTGAGATTGCTTAAAGGAGAAGTTTTCTTTTTAGGAGTGGAGATTGCTTTTGCTTTCTTAGAGCATCTTTATCTTTTGGGAGTGGTGCTTGCTTTTGTAGTGGTGTTTGCTTTTTGCATGTGATATTTTGCTTTGTCTGGTTACTTTATTCTACTTTCTGACCTATTATCATGAGCTATCATTTTAACTTTCCATCATGTTCTCCATGTTCCTGTCTTGTGTTAATGTGGTGGAACTGGGTGTATCTTGTGGATGAGGGACTAGCATGACTATTCTATATTCTCTTGTTGTGATCTGGCTTGATTTTTTGAGAAGCCATTTAAAGTGTCGTTGTTTGTAATGTTCTACTAGTTCAGTGTTTTTGGTATGGTATTTGAAAAGAAAAAATTGATTTCCCATGTGGACCGACCAATATATTTTTTCAATAAATGTTTTTGTGATGAGGGTGTTTTTGAGACCATCTCTGGTTTCGTTCTAGAGCCAACAGGTGCCATGGATAGAAGCTCGCCAATTGTTAACTTGTTCTAATATGAGAGTTATTACTCCCTAGTGTTCATCTGGATCATTTGGAAAAACATCTTCGATTCCTTCAGGCTTGTGTATAATTTCCTTGGTTCGGAGTTTGATGACATGCTTGACAGGTTTTATTTTGTGATCAATCCATTTTTGGGGCGTGCTCTGTATGGAACATGCCATGTAACTTTCAAACGACTCCATCTCTAGGAGCATTCTGATTGTATTCCCCAATTTGTAGGGAAATGCATCCGTGATGTCGTTTGTCTAGATCCATAATTCTTTCAGAATGCCATGGTCTAGTAGAATGAAGGGTGTTATGTCTAAACCTCGAAATTTTTGCGAGGTATAGACATTTAGATCTATACTCGCCTTTCTGATAGCATATAAGAGTTGACATCTGCACCCTCCATTTCGTTCAATGATATAGTCTTTGAACTTGTTTTGGCATCTGGATTTGAAATTGTACTCAGCTTCATATAGGATAGTGATCCCAAGTTGGGGTTCTACTTGGAACCATTGTAGTGCTTCTTGCAAAATAATAATTGTTCTCCATTTACATGCTCAGTTGTTTGTCTTATGTATATTGTCAGGCCTGCTGGTAGGCTATTAAATCGGCTCATGTCTATTTTTGTAGTTTCTTTGGTCAGAAGAAGAAATTTACCTTTGTCTTGGGCTACCTCAGCATAAGTTTGTTGTGGTGTTGCCTTGATTAGGTGTTTGTTCTTTATTGCTGCACTTAAGAAGCAGTCTGGTCCTACTTCCTTTCGGATGGTTTCTAGAGCTAGCTCAATGGAGTCAAATCCCCCTAGTTCCTCACCTTTGGCGGCTCCGATAGTAGCTCTTTGGCTTCATCCCAAGTGTAGAGTTCGGCATGAGCTCTTGTCATAATGTCATAGTATGTATACCGTCCTATTTTTTGAGTCGTACTGTGGATCTCTTTAAGATGTAAGAAATAGTAGATGAGAGCATTAATAGCCCCTATCTTGTAATGTGTAATTCATGGGACAGTAGGGATGTTTCATATGCTGTCAATTATGTTTGTTTGTATTTGTTCAAGTTGTGTCAGTGTTCAGTGTGAAATTGTTCTTCAATTCGGGAATATACCCGTAATTCTTAAGGTCCTATTTTTGTAGTTTTGTGGTGTCCCCATACTCAATTGGAGGGGTCATATATCTTTGTGTTGTATCTTCTCCATCTATAAAAATATCATGTTAATAATCGAGAAAGTGTGTTTGCGAGACAATTATTAACTCCTCTGATATATTCCCATTGTTTTTTTATGTCTTTATTGATAATTGTGTCTCATATAATCCCTTACACAACTCATTCGTGAGTATTTCTATTATTCATCGTTCGATCTCTTAGGATTCAAGGATTGACTATAGTGTTCACTCGATCAAATGGTAGATAATTAAGATGTTCATGGATGCTCACGGATGAGTTGAACGGGTCGTGCATTTTGCGTCACTCAGGATATCAACACTTATATATATATATATATATATATATATATATCCTGAGCGATGCAAAATGCATGACCTGTGCGCGACGGTGAGGAATGCACAGTAATCGCACCCGACGCCGCTCGCATCTGCCGCCCTTCCATCGAATTCCGGCCACGATCCGATCGGAATTTGACGACGGTTCGATCGGAATCTGGTCGTGATCCGGTCGACACCAGAGCCCGATCAGATTCCGGCCGGTCGGCCGACAGTGAAACATCGGTGAAATCGCGGCGGAGAAGGTTACTATATATATATGAACAATAACATCAAGCTCGACTCTTTCTGCCCGAGCACAACAACTCAGAATCATCGACGGACGGTCAGAATCCGACCAAATTATGGTTGCCAGTGCCGCGGGCAGTGGCAATTGCGGCTATTTTCGATCGTAGTTCCGTCGGAATTCGACTGCGATCCGGTCGAACTAGATTCCGACTGCAATCCGATCGGAATACGGTCGCGATCCGGTCGGACTCCGGTACTACAGATTGCGGTTGGAATCCAATCAAATTGTAGCTGCCAGTGTCGTAGCCACTGGCGGCCACAATTTAGTTGGATTTCAATCGCGGTCCGATTGGCCGGCCGATCAGTCGCACGACGATGGCATCGGTGACCCGACAGATTTAGGCATTGGCTATAACACAGATTTAGAAAGAAACACACGACGAAGGAGGACCGTGCATTTCCCAATCATGATGAATCGGACCGTGAAGAAATTGACGCGATGTAATAGATCATTTTATATATATTTCTGATAAATGTGTTCACAATTTCCAGTATCTTTTTTGTTTTTCATGTCCACAAAATACATTTTGCAGTTGCATCCACAGCGACTCAATCTTCTTGACTCTGCTAGTTGACAATCATCCTTTGAGCATCATATCCATTTTTTTTTTATTCTGGCTAGGAACAATGGCAGAAAAGATGAACCCATCAATGATTTTATCACTATCCCTGCAATTCCATAACTAACATGCATCACTCTTTTCATTGGCGGCTTAAGTGGGAGTGACTTCTCTATCTATCACTTGAAGTTCTTTGTGATTGAGATTATTTTTTTTTTAATGCATTAATTCTGAGAGTGATCGATTTGATTTCACTGTTGAATACTTGGGAGATTGCATTCATATATGAAATATTAAATTTTTATCTGGTTGGTCAATAATTTTGATAGAAAAAGCATAATTATCAATGGTTACATTTTTAAGGTGTTACTAAATGAAATTTAAATTTAAATTTTGAACCTCCCACTACATATGTTGTTCCATTTTATAGCCAACCCTCTTGCAAGATCGTAGGTTCAACAACTCTTGCTAAACACCTTCATAAACCTACTTAAGTAAAACCTATCGATCCACAATCTTCTCTTGACTTTCGACATAAATATATGTAATTATGGACAACACAAACTAGGAAAAACATTTAAATTGGATATTTCCGCAAGGGATTTCAATGTAAATGATCTCTTGTGCCTTTCATGCATCTCACACATTTTCAAAGTTCTAGTAATAAGTCATAGAACATATATAGCATGATTTTCGTGTTTATGACAATGGAAAATGAGTTGCTTACCGTCAAGCATTGCGTGAATTGCATTCGAGTTGGAAGCTTTCGACTTCTGTGTGGCTTCCTTAATGCATACACATCTCTCACAAGGGGAAAAAAAAATCTTGATCGATATTGTGCACATCGCACCATATTGACTTAGTCATGCAAAGTCATAGCCTAGATCATATATTGTTTGTCAATGCCATGTGATTGGGATTTAGTCTCAGAATACATGCATAGGTTGAACTACTTGAATATTTGGAAATGTCGTTTATAGTTAGCATTCGATTAACATTCGACGAATACAATCATATACGTCTATTCCTTTCAAACCAAGATGGTTTAGCTCACCACCATGGGCATATGAGCTAATCACAATTAAAAGACAAACAAGGTCGATCTATGGCTACTAATTAAGCGAACAAAGCTTGCGCCGATCAATGTGTTCAAGACTACTAGCCGATAGATATTTACAATAGTCATGTACATATATATATATATATATATATATATATATATATATATGCCACCTCTCTTCCGATATAGAATTGCCAAAACTTTGTGTGCATTGCATTGTAACCCGTTGACCTAATGCCTATCCCATTATTAACTCCACATGTCGTTGACTTTAGCCAACATGTTGCACGATTGTACGTAGCTCAAGACTTGTGCTATATATGTGGAATTGTCACTTTTCTCGCAATGTCCCACTATGCAAAACATCCTTAATTAGGGCAGATGACAAAAAGTACTTGATTAGCCCCTAATTTCTATTGTTTACATTTGTGTTTTTAGTTAATTAGGATGTTAGAATAAAATAAAATAATGCCTGCAAGAGAAGAGATGACAAATATAATTCATCTTACCTTTGGAGATAGTGATACATCATCTATTTTGTTCGTGTGGGATGATCTTCTTGATGAAGTATAAAGGTGCTAGTGTTCCTCACACTTGAATAATTGTTATGAGGAGGTCTAAATTTTTTTTCTGGATTCAGATGATCCTCACGTGTCTTGGCATCACTTCAAGGCTCATAGGACCCTCCGTGATTTACCTCCCTCATAATAACTGTAAGATAGATCGATAGAGACCGTTAAGTTGACGATTCTAACCTTTTGTAGAAGCTAATGTTCCTCACAATGAGGAAGGATTACGACGATACAAATGAAGAGAGAGATGATGATGATTAAATTTTATTATTCCACGATGACTATCTTAAGATCCCCATATTGTTCTTTTATTTTTACATTAATTAATACTATTAATATAGGCGCTTATTTATAGACTTGGGTATTTAGATAAATTTTACCCTTGTTTTAAATTAATTTGCTTAATGAGAAGAGGTAATTCATACCTTATCCAATTATTTGCAATTAATTTAATTATTAAAAATCATTAAAAAAATTAATCCTTTTAATAATTTCATAGCCTTTGTAAAATTAATTTGATTTGAATTAAGATTTAAATTAAAAATAATTCTTTTAATGAATCTCTCGAATAAATTAACTATTAATTTCATAATTTCTCTTGGTTTATTTAATTAAATAATTTATTCCAATTAAATTTTCAATATAATTAATAATTAGTTGAGATAATTAATATTTAATTATTACATTTCATATAAAAATCTAATTTAATTTTTGTAAATCAACCATTTGTACTGCAATAGAGTGTTAAGATCCAAATCATGTTCTTAAGAGATCGTGTGACTTTTTATTTTTTTCGGAATTATGGTTTTGACATGAGTCATAATTTCACCGATTCGATTTCATCGGGCATAAGTAACTTTCTTGTGTCTTTGAATTTATAGTTTACGATCAAAATTTAAAATGCAAAAAAAATATATTCTAATTTTTTTTTAACTCTTGACACAAGTCGTTATATAAAATTGTAACTCGAAAAATATTAAGAATGTTAAATTTACGATGTGCAAGGTAACTTGACAATGAGTTTATGCCTCTAGAAGGTTAGTGTTGTGCTAGTATAGAAGAGTTGCGAGCTGATTTTCGAATCAACTCGCAATTAAATTTTGAGAAAATCATAAGCTTCTTCGAAGAGTTCTTAGCTTTAACACTAACCTTCAAATATATTTATAATTTTAAAAATCTCAAATTATAGTCCACAAGTCCATTTTTAAATTAGATTATCCTTACACACTTGTAAATTTGTTTCTTCAACTCGCGATTAAATATTAAAATTTCAAAGAATAAAATGACAATTCTATTATTATTATTATTATTATTTCATAGACAAAAATATCAGATCAAATCCTGGCTAGCGATTGGCTGCCTTCCTCGCCACGTTCCCCCTTCCTCCTTCACACCACACAACTCCATCAAATTTTCTATTATTTTATTTTATTTATTTGAAAAAGAGCAGCCGATGAATTAGAATTTGGAGGGCCCACAAATACACTCGATGACTCAAAATCCCACGCCCACCTCCGACGATCCCCCACCCTCGTCGCACCACCGATCCGATCGGCCGCTCCCGCCGCCGCCTCCTCCGGGCGCCATGATCCCGGAGACGCTGATCGATCGGACGCCGCCGGGAGACGAGATGCGGCACTGCCACCGGCAGCCCCGACCGGTCTATCGCCACGCTTCGAACCCCAAGAAAAAAGCCAGGGCGGAAGGGAGGGCGCCGGCGATAGACCGGGAAGGCGCCGATGGCGGTGTGGAGCTGGCAGAGGAAGCGGCGGAGAGCGGGCGGGAGAGGCTGAAGAGGCACCGGATGGAGATGGGCGGGCGGGTTTGGATCCCGGAGATCTGGGGGCACGAGAGCCTCCTCGACGACTGGATCGACGGCTCCGTCTTCGACCGGTCGCTGGTGCCCAAAGGGCTGACGTCGGCGCAGGAGGCTCTCGTCCACTGTTCCCGCCAAACCACCGCCGCCGCTTGCCGGATTAAGAAACCCTACTGATCTCATATCATTTCTCGTACACATTTGGTAATTGCTGCTTATTATTTTCCAAATAAATAGATAAATATTTTCTGTTTGGTAAAAAAAATATTGAAGGAGAGTTTTACTGTAATATAATTTGAAGGTGAATTCAAATCACGAAAATAATCTTTTATAAAATAGAATAAAATTATATATAATAGATCTTTTTTCATAATTTCATATCGACGAGAGCTGAATTTCATACATGATTCTTCTCTATAAGAAAATCTCTTCTATGCCTGATAATTTTTTTTCACAATTTTTATTTAGAGATTTACTTGTTAGCACTATGGGAAATATATTTTTCAATAATTTCATTGCTAATCTTCCGATATTCATCACTAATAATATTTGGCGATCACAATTAATCATCGTCAATATCGTCGCTATATGGTTATCCTAAATCGTATTTAATGACGAATTAATGAATGTTCGTCGTTAATATTAACGACAAAAAAAAATAAGTGTCGCGAAGATAAAAATAATTGCTGCTAATTTTTGAAATGATTAAAATAATTCGTCGCAAGTTTTAGCGACGAAACAAGAGATTCAGTCGCTAAATATAAATTGTTAGCGACGAATATATATATTTCGTCGCTAAAAATAGGAAACATAGAAGGTTATACGGGTTGCGCCCGTGGACATATCAATAGCCATAGAAAATTATAATTTATTTCGTTGCTAAACTCTTTGATTTAGCAACAAATAATAGTTTCATCACTAATAATAGGAATTTCAGAGAAGTTTAGGGTCAGCCAGTGGAATGGACCACGACCGTGATATCGTGTAATACATTTAAATAATTTCACTTAACAATACGTAACAATATCCTGTAACACAACTCAACTTCACACCATTAATAAATATCATAAAGACCACAACTATAAATATCATTCAAATTCACAACAAATTAATATCACAACTATAAAACAACTATAAAACAAGTAATTACTTAACATCAAATTAAGATCACAACTCTAAATCCACAACGTCAAGTTCACAATTTTAATAACAAATAAGTTCATGGCATCAAGTTCACACCATCAAAATCTAAGATGGAAGAAGAGATGGAGTTGAAGAGGAATCATGGATCAAGGATTGTAATGCTTCATGTGCTAGAATTTATCCAAACATATTTTGTCTTAATCTCATTAATGTCAACTCATCTTGAGTATTTGCTAACTCTTCTTCTATGCCTTCTAGTCGTTGCTCGGTGGATTCAAGCTTTACTGTGTTAGTTAATCTGGATGAGAATGTGACATTTGAAGAAGTGGATCTAATTGACTTTGTTCCGCTTTCAAGTCCTCTAATGTATCCAGAACAAATATCAAGTACTCGATCACAAACTGTATCTACAATTTGGACTACATCGATATCATTTTTTGAATTTTCTTGTACTTGAACATACTCATCACGCAGTCTCATCATATCATCCTAAGAATAATAAACATGTTAAAAATATTTTTAAAAATAATTATGCACAATTAAGAATAAATTCACTAAATCACATCATAGCATACATATGCATATTCGACCCTCTCTCCCACTCCATCCTTTTGATGAGCTATAATGAGTTTTATTAAAAACAGTAATCCGATCTTTTATCTGTGACTGATCGGCCTATAAATGCAAAAGTATTAACAATTAACAAATGAAATTTTTAAATAAATTGCAAAATAAATAAACCCTTTTTAATTTAAATAATAAAAAAAACTAACCACCAGGAGAACTATCATCATTAGGTGTCACCACAACTGGTAGATGTTCAATCCTCTTACATGGCATGTCTGTTACATAAGCATCATATATAGAACAACAAGTAATAAACCAATGACTTATATAAATGAATTAAAAATAAAGAAAAACATAAGTACCATGTAAATAAATATCAATCACTATCATCATCTGAAAAAGATAATTGATCATCTGTCTCACTGTCAATTTCAGTATCTTCATCTTCATCATTAAGAATACTTTGAGCACCCATACTCAACTCCACTTGTGCATTTGACATATTTATATATTGATGCTTAAGATCTAATCTACAAAGTTGGATAAATCTCTTGGTTAGCCTCTATATTCAAATTATTTTCAAATTCAAATTCTTCTGATACTTTATCAATTTCAATTACTGTTAGTATATATAAGATTCATATATCTTTACAATGTTTTTGTTTTTTGACTTTACCCAATAGTCATGAAAAAACTTTGAATCCAACAACCAAGCTGGAATGAGTTGGAATTTATAGGTATCAAAGAATTAATGATAACATGTTATTTGAACTTAAGAAACTAAGCTTGAAAGGGAGCAATAATCAAGGGGGAGTTAAAGAAGAATCTGATAATGAACAACGAAAAATAGAAGGGTCATCAAGGGGGGAGTTAAAGAAGAATTTGATAATGAACAAGGAAAAATAGAAGAGTCATCACATGAGAATGTGACAACTCACGTACCAAGATCCACTAGAATGAGTTCAAATCACCCCCTAGATCAAGTTGTGGGCAATATTAGTCAAGGAGTAAGAACTTGATATTTTAGAAAAGAAGGAAGTCAAGTAACATTAATCACTCAAGTTGAGCCAAAGACTATTGATGATGTCTTGTTTGATCCAGACTGGATTTTAGCAATGCAAGAGGAATTAGTTCAATTTGAGAAAAGTCAAGTATGAAACTTGGTTCCTAGACTTGAAGAAAGTTCAACTATTGATACAAAATGAGTTTTTAGAAACAAACTTGATGATAAAAGTGCGGTTGTGAGAAACAAGGCTAGACTAGCTGCTAAGGGCTTTAGTCAAGTAGAGGGGTTGAATTATGATGAAGCATATGCACCCGTGGCATGATCTTAGTATTTGCTGCTCACAAAGGATTTAAATTATATCAAATGGATATAAAGTCAACATTTTTAAATCGTTTCATTAAGGAAGAAGTCTTTGTTGAACAACCTCCTAGGTTTGAAAATTCTGAGTTTTCAAATTTAAAAATATTTTATATGGACTAAAATAAGTACCTCGTGCTTGGTATGAACGACTGCCAACATTCTTAGTGTCGAAAGGATTTCATAGAGGCCAAATTGATCTCATATTGTTTCTAAAAAATAGTGGAGAAGATATCTTTATGACCCAAATATATGTGAATGACATTATTTGTGGGTCAACAAATAAGGGTTACCTAAACGAGTTTATAAATCATATGAAAAGTGAATTTGAAATGAGTTTGGTTGGTAAGTTGACATTTTTCTTAAGGCTACAAATCAAACAAACTAAAGAGGGAATATACATTCATCAATCAAAATATGCAAAAGAAATATTAAAGAAATTTAGAATGGACAACGCGAAAGACATATCAACACCCATGGCAACTAATACTAAGTTAGATAATGATCAAGGAGGTTGATCCACAGTTATATCGTAGTGTTATTGGTAGTCTCCTATATCTCACAGCTAGTATACCTGATCTTTTATTCGTTGTGGGAATGTGTGCAAGATATAAATCATGTGCTAAGGAATCATATTTTAGCACAGTAAAATGAATACTATGACATTTAAAGGAAACACAAAAGGTAGGACTATGGTATCCTAGGACTGAAACATTCGATCTTGTGGGATACTCCGACTCTGATATGCTAGATGCAAATTGGATCGGAAAAGTACTAGTAGAGGGTGTCAATTTCTCGGTTCATCCTTAGTTAGTTGGTCAAGTCGTAAACAACATTGTATAGTGCTCTCAACAACCAAAGCTGAGTATGTTGCTATGGGAGAGTGTGTATCACAATTATTATGGATGACTCACACCTTAGAGGACTTAAGGTCTCACCTACAAAAATACATAAGTCCTATGTGATATCCAGTTCATCATTCTAAAACAAAACACATAGAGGTCAAATATCATTTCATTAGAGATCATGTAGTTAGAGGAGACATCACACTCAATTATGTTGAGTTCAATCTAATTGATATTTTTACAAAACCACTTCCGAAAGTGGAATTTAGTTACTTACGAAGGGAGTTGGAAATGTGTACAGTATGGTAAGCTTACTTCCTTGATCACTTCAATGACTAAAACCCTAGTAAAGTTAAATTCATCTTGTCATTGCATCTCACACGAACTTAAGGTCTACCTTGATTGTGTATTCACATACTTAGATGGGAGTGAGATGTTAGGAACAATTCTTTTGCTCAAAATGTTTGTTATGATACATTACTTTGAGCAAGAAAATTGAATCATTTATAAATCATTAATTCGACCAATCATGGGGAAGATCGATACATAATTCATATGTTTTTGGTTCGATGATCATGGTTGGATATTTTCACAAACAAAATAATTCATAACTCACTTAAGCATGTTCACAATTACATATTACTTCAAATAAAATTCTTTCCTTACATGTGAGCACAATAATCATGAAATCGGACTCAAATTGAACTTATTTAGAATTTTTCAGACACATCAATCAACTGATGTCAGTTACTAATCGACTGATGAGCTAAGAAATCATCACAGAATGGCTTCAACTTGATCGGGCAGTCAAGTTCACGTTACTAGTTGACTGTTACCTATAGTAATCGACTGATGTCTTTATCGACGGACACAATGTGTCCGATAATTGACTACAGTTGAGTTTTTTTAAATTTTTAGATTTATATCGATTGATATTATCTGTCAGTCGACTAGTGACATCAGCTAACTGAACAGAATGCCTCATAATCAAATGTACAGTTTGACTGAACTCCATCAGTTGACTGTGGTTCTCTGTAATCAACTGCCAGGCATGGTTCCATAAAACTAACCCTTATCAATCGACTTCTGATCCCTACCAACTTCGTCGTCGCAACCGCCCACACTGCCTCTCTTCCTCTTCTTTGTCGTTATCGCCGTTACTCTTGTGATTTCATTCATCTCCTGTCAGCATTCCTTGTTTCTTCAGCGACCCTAAAGCATTGCATGCGAAGTTAGGGTTTCGGAATGAAGAGTCTTCTCCGGCAATCTTTGGTTGTTTCTGTCCTTCCATTGGAAAGACATGGAAGATTATGGGTTTATAAGATGTTGAGAGAATAATCAAAGTCTCATATTGGAAAGACATAGAAGATTATGGGTTTATAAGATGAAAAAATATCTCTATTGGTATGAGACATTTTGGGTATAGTCTAAAAACAAAACCATGAAGGCTTAGGGTCAAAGTGGACAATATCATACCGTTGTAGAGATATCGACAGTTACTTCGTATATTTCTCAGTGTAGAACCTTTTGCATTGCCTTCCAATGGTCTCCATACTTTATATAATTTAAATAATAAATTTGACTTGCTTGGTTAGCCAAAATGAATGAGTCATTAGCGTACCATGTTTTAGAAGTATCAATACATAAGAGACCAACTCTTCAGCCATTGATTTTTTTATTACATTGGAACCATTCACATTAGAATAATTGTACTCTATACCCGAAAGAGTAAAATAGTTGAACAACATTCTTTAACACTCCAAAAAAATCCAAAGTGTCACCATCATCAAATGATGGTATGCTGATCCTACTGTTCTGAGTAGTTCTATGAGAATCATGAGACCTCGTATAATATTGAATACCATTTACAATGTAGGTATCAAACAGTTGAACTTCAACATTAGGTCTCATTGCTAAATAGTATAACTCATTCGTGATATCTGAATTTGAACAATTCTTTAACATTATCATTATATCCTTAAACCACTATGGAAAATCTCTCTCATGATATTGTAGAAGTTGATTTGAATGAATTTTTTGTAATACAAGTTGTATATGTTCAATGTATAATTAAGTTTTTAAATTACAATTTTATAATGAAATAGAAATCAAATAATAACATAACGTACAAACTTACTTCCGATATAGGTCAACTTCTTTACAATTGTTGTGTCATGCCCCGAGAGGAGGTACTTATCCGAAAATCGGACAGCACCTCCCCTGTACTGCGAACAAATGAAACCTGTATACAAGGCCCACACGATCCACTATACATCGGCCAACATGACCAGAACAATAAACCACAATACAAATAATATATGGGCCTCAGGCCAACAATCAAAGTACATACTAAGTCTAAAACATCTAGACTCACCTCTTCTGCCATTTGAACAGGAATACACAACCACACACATAACCAAAACAAATCGAACAAAAAGTCCATAAAGACATAATCAAATACCACCAAAACAACCACAAGTTTAAAATATAGAGTACTAGAAATAAAAATGCGGAAGCCTGAAAACCAAATAACAGAGTCATCAGATCAGGGGACTGACAATTGGACCCTCCGAAAGACTTCATCCTAAAATACAAGAGATATCAACGGAGTGAGTAAAACTCAGCGGATATATAATAGTCATGCATAGTAAACTATAAGTAGCAATAATAATCCTACTGGTATAGTTTCTCAACAAAAATGAATACCTGAAACTGTACATACCAGAATCACCTAAGCTGACATAAGATACATCCATATAAGCAAATATAGAATCACTAATCAAACTACATAATACCTCCTATATGTGCATGGCAATCATATGAAACAACTAAAAGTGCAACAAGCAATGCATATAGTAAAAATGTATGCACATGATGCAATGACCTGTGTCACCCCTGACGCCAGTCAAGCCACCGACATGTCATGTGTGCCAGCCGAGTGGGTAGGGATGTGACAATTGTGCACTTTGTCGTCACTACACCTATGTGACCGAGTGGACAGGATGTTGGCGGAGTATCACCCTCCTACCCCATGTATGTATATGGGGGACATCACCTCGTCTCACGATAAAGGAGGGATCCCTGTCTGCTACCACGTTGCAATATCAATATCCTGAGCGACCACCGTGCAGTCCTGACAGAGCAACTACACACACCCTCCTGAAATACCACTAACTCACGAGTGGTTGTGTGTGTAGATAATGCAACTGACGATGGGCTCAACTACTAAGTAGTATCACCTCCTATTGAGGAGTCGATGATCGTTAGTCATGCAATAATGCAAGATGGTGCATGTCACTAATGCACGATACATCTGTCAAACCATGGCTACCTATGGTATGTACCAATAGGAGCTCATATCAACTAACCTAAGTACATAAGTCTATGTACACATGCAAGGTATATCCATTATTCATTCAATGCCCAGTATGTAAGGTATGTCACTACTCTAGTGCTAAATAAACAAATGACAAGTATCAAAGTGATAGAGTATCAATATAATAAGCATAAGAAAAGGCTACAACACGTACTAGGTAGTGACATACCAGGACAGTTAAAAGCATAGAAAACTATTACTAGCTATAGTAAACGATGCACAACAATATGACAATATCTAAAAGAAGATAATTCAAAGATACTCGTCTGCTATGAAGACTACCAACTGTCTTTATGCCCGTGGACTTGTCAAGTGATCGAAACCTGCAAATATCATCAACTACGATTAATTCAAGCCCACGACAACATACTAATTACCTATCATATCATTCTTATATTTGCATCACCTCACAATCAAGTCCCACAACCATCTCAACTGATTCAAACCCCAGTCACAGCCATACAGACACAACCCAACAAATTTCCAATTCATCGTATTCCCAGGGTAATCGATCTACTATAAGGGTTTAAGATTGCACATATATGAAGGAAAACAAAGCTACCCACCCGTGCCAAATGCAGCCGCAGACCTGTCCGATGGAACACCGTGTTCCAACCGAGAAGGGGAAAACTCACCGACACTCTTCCCAGCAATCCAGAGATCCTTCAAGTCCGCTGTGATGACAGGAAAAACGAAAACAAAGCTCCAAAATCAAGGGTGTAATAAGCCATGGCAACACCGCTCACTCGCAGCAACAACCATGCCGATCCGTTGAACAGAATGATCGACTGAAACCTTAAAAAAATGGAGATGAACCGGCCTTTGGCGGAGTGCTCCGTGGTGGCAGCAGTGTTGCCCCCCAAGCCCCCAGCCATGCGTACTTTTGCTGTTCTGGTTCGTCAGTGAGCACCGATAGGGAACTTCGCTCGCCCTTGCAGAGGAGGGGAAGAAGAAGAAGTATTCGACGACTGTGGGTTTCGAAAGGGAAGAGAAGCGAAGGATCGCACCGTGAGGAGGAAGAGGAGAGGTCGACGGTGCGGAGCGGTGTGGTCGGGAGAAGGAGAGGATCGTGAGAGAAAGGGTATCGAGTGGTGTTCGCATGGAGAAGATGCGGCGGAGAAAACTTGGATCGGTCCTAAAATAAACCGGATTACCCCCTTTTATAAAAACTAAACCTAGGTTAGGATTTTATTAATCCCTCATTAATCTAATTATCCCCATAATAAATTTCAAATAAAAACATTATTCCCAAAATTTATTTTGTGGTATTTTACATTCTCCCCCACTTAATAAAATTTGGTCCCCAAATTTCTCACTCAAATTTATAATGAGTAAGAGATAGCACACTCAAGTAACACAAGTAGTGAAAGTATATTTCACGTACCTTAAGTAAATAGGTGGGGATAATGAGCTATGATCTTTTCCTCAAGCTCCCAAGTAGCCTCCTCATCGGTGTGGTGACTCCACCCGACTTTAATAAGTCGCACAATCTTATTTCGCAACTGTCGTTCTTTGTGATCCAGAATCTGTACCGGAACCTCTTCGTAAGTAGCATCAGGTTGAATGGAACCTGACACATCTGACAAAATATCTGTAGGGTCTGACACATACTTCCTCAGCATGGACACATGAAACACATCATGAATACCAGCCAAGGACGGTGGTAGCGCTAGACGGTAAGCGACTGCTCCGATCCTCTCCAAAATCTCGAAAGGACCAATGCACTTTAGAGCTAGCTTACCACGGAGGTCAAATCTCTTCACCCCTTTCGTGGGTGAGACTCGCAAGAATATATAGTCACCAATAGAGAACTTTAGAAGTCTCCGTCTCCGATCGACATAACTCTTCTGACGATCCTGCGCCTCTGCCATCCTTCGTCTGATAGTACAGACCAACTCTGCCTCATGTTGAGCTCTCTGGGGTCCTAACAACTGGGCCTCCCCAACCTCCTCCCAGAGGGTGGGTGTCTGACACTATCTACCATACAATGCTTCAAACGGTACCATTTGGATAGTCGAATGATAGCTGTTGTTGTAGGCGAATTCTACTAATGGCAAGTGGTCCTCCCAACTGCCCCCGAAATCCATAATGCATGATCTCAGTAAGTTCTCTAGAGTCTGAATGATCCGCTCAAATTGCCCATCTGTCTGCGGATGGAATGTTGTACTAAAATGAAGTTGTGTGCCCAAGGCCTGCTGTAGACTCTGCTAGAACTGGGACGTGAATCGGGGATCTCTATCTGATATAATGCTCAAAGGAACCCCATGCAATCTGATGACCTCCCAATAATATAACTCTGCCATACAATCCAGAGAGTCGGTCTTCCGAATCGCTAGGAAGTGTGCGGATTTGATTAATCGATCAACGACTATCCAAATCGCGTCATTGCCTTGTTGTGTCCTAGGCAGACCCACCACAAAATTCATGGTAATGTGATCCCACTTCCACTCGAGAATAGGAATCCTCTGAAGTAGTCCGGCTGGTCTCTAGTGCTCAACCTTCACCTGTTGACAAACTAGACATCTAGCTACAAAATCTGCGATGTCTTTCTTCATGTCGTTCCACCAATACAAACGCCTTAAATCTCGATACATGTGGGTTCCGCCTGGGTGGATCGCAAATCGAGAGCGATGAGCCTCCTGGAGTAACTCCTCCATGATCGGGTCAGACTGAGGTATGCATAATCTTCTCTGAAAATAAATAATACCCTCGTCATTTCGGGTGAACTTAGTCTGTTGTCCAGAGGTTATCTGGCTGCCAATGAACTGTAAGTGCTGATCACCAGCCTGAGCCTCTCGGACTCTCGTCCTGATAGATGACTGAGCAATCATGGTAACAAGAATGTCTTGCTCTATCAGTCCCTGCTCCTCAAGGCCCAACTCGGAGAAACCCTGAATAAAATCCGTGACTAAAACTCGGTAGCAGGCTAAAGTCCCTCGGGACTTCCAGCTAAGCACATCGGCAACCACATTGACTTTCCCTGGGTGGTAGCTAAAGTCCTTCAGGAACTCCATCCATCTCCTCTGTCGGAGATTGAGTTTCTTCTTCGTAAATAGATATTTGAGACTCTTATGATCAGTGAGAATCTCAAATGTAATACCATACAGATGATGCCTCCAAATCTTCAAGGCAAAGATAATAGCCGCTAACTCTAGATCATGTACTGGGTAGTTTTTCTCATGCTCCTTCAATTGGCGAGAAGTATAAGAGACCACCCTGCCGTGTTGCATCAGTATTGTACCTAAACCCTGGAGAGATGCATCCGTATAAAGGATGAAACCGTCGTCCCCTGATGGCAATACCAGAATCGGTGCTGACACTAGTCTCTTCTTCAACTCCTAAAAGCTGGCCTCGTAGGCCTCTGACCACGTGAACTTCACACCCTTCTTGGTAAGGCATGTCAATGGCATAGCAATGCTTGAGAAACCCTCAACGAACCGTCTATAATATCCAGCTAAGCCCAAGAAACTGTGAACCTCCTGAACCGATTTTGACTGCTCCCAACTGGTGACAGCCTCAATCTTCTGGGGGTCAACTGAAATGCCTTTGCTAGAAACCACATGTCCCGAGCGGTGAGGTAACGGAATGTGCATTTCGAACTTGCATATAGTTATACATCCGAAGCCTATCCAAGACAATGCGAAGATGTTGCGCGTGTTCCTCTTCGGAACGAGAATATACCAGAATATCGTCAATAAAAACAATGACGAACCGATCTAGGAAATCCATAAATTCACGGTTTATCAAGTCCATGAATACTGTCGGAGCATTGGTAAGCCCAAATGGCATTACCAAAAACTCATAGTGCCCATATCTGGTACAGAACGCTATCTTCTGAACGTCTGAATCTCTGACCCTTAGCTGATGATATCCGAACCGTAGATCAATATTAGAATACACTGATGTACCTCTGAGATGATCAAACAAATCCTCAATACGTGGCAGGGGATTTTTATTCTTGATGGTGATGGCATTCAACATCTATAGTCGATGCATAATCTCATCGAACCATCTTTCTTCTTTACGAAGAGAACCGGAGAACCCCAGGAAGATACGCTAGGACGGATAAAACCTCTATCCAAAAGCTCCTGAAGTTGGAACTTTAGCTCGTCCAACTCTTTTGGGGTCATACGATAAGGAGCTTTCGATGTCGGCGCCGTCCCCGGAATTAACTCAATTATGAACTCCACTTGCCTTCTTGGAGGCAGGCCCGGTAACTCCTTTGGAAAGACATCCGGATACTCTCAAACGATAGGAATGTCCGAGATCTGAGAGTCACCACTATCCTCGGTGTTGATCAATGATAATAGAAAACCCTAACAACCGTGTGATAAAAACTTTCGAGCCTGAATCGCAAAAATGGTTGATATACCATCATTTTTTGTGCTAGTGAAATCCCACGAGGGTTGATTAGGAGGATGGAACATAACCACACTCGTCTGGCAATCCACAGTGGCATGATATGCTGTTAGCCAGTCCATGTCAAGTATGATGTCGAATTCGATCATATCGAGAACCAACAAATCTACCGGGAGTATAACGTTGCCAAAATCTAATGGACATATTTTAACCTCCTGGGTGACTTCTAATTTATTCCCAGATGACAGAGATACCATCAATCTTTGTGACCTAAGAGTGGATAGTCTACCAATCTCTCTTAGGAAATGCCGAGAAATAAATGAATGTGAACTACCAGTGTCAACTAACATATCAGCAGAAAATGCATAAAGTAAAACCGTACCACGAAAAATAGATTCGTCGGCTCACTACGCATCCTCTCGGGTAATTGCATGAATATGTTCAATATCTGGCGGGGGTGGAGGTGGTAGCGCTGCCAGAGGCTGCGGCGGTTGTGCAGAGGCACCCAGGCGGATCGAGGCGGTGTCGAGCAGCATCTTAGGTGATATAAATCTCTTCTGCGTCTGGAACCAACGAGCGGAGGCTGCGGTGATCTGCACTAACGGGGTGAGGCCGAGATACAACACCAGCGGTGATCTGAGGTCCTGAAATAAAACTCTGCAACTCCACAGGGGCACTATAGTGCTCCTACCCAGGCATGGCATAAGCAGCAACTGCTGGGGGAGCCGTCCTCTGCTGGCGTTGCGAAGATTAGGATTTCTACCCGCCTCGCTAAGGTCCCTTCTGCCCGAACTGTCCTCCCTGCATAGACACTTATGAAGCCACATGCTGAGCATTCAGCGAACAATATCAGCTCTAGTGTCCAGGAAGTTTGCAATAATAGCAAACTAACTGTGTCAGTGAACAGGCTGATATCATATGATCCCTGGACCCGCACCTAACACAATGATTGTCATTAGAGGATCGCTTCGAGTTCATTGGTCGAGAGGGCGTCTGACGAAGATCGTCGGTCTTCGATTTGCACGATTCCTAGAAGCATTCTCGTCTGCTTTGTGGCGCCTCACTGACCCGTGGCCGTGGTGTTGGGCCTGAATCAACTCGAGCCTGGCTGTTTCCTTTTCCTTTCTGCATTTTCTCTCTACTGAGCCGGCTCAATCAGAAGAGCTCGATCCAATGCCTCTCGGTACGAAGAATTCCTAAAACCTGCTAGCTTCACCTGAAGATGTCCATCTAGACCCTAAACAAACTGAAGAATGTGAGACTGGTCCTCAGCGACTAACTCCGAACAGAATTTGGCTAACCGATTAAATTCCACGTTATATTCCATCACCGAGTGATTGTTCTGTCGAAGATTCTGAAAATCCTGACGACGCGTCATCTGATAAGATAGTGGAAAATATTGGCTCTCGAAAACCTCTCTGAATTTCGCCTATGTTATCTGTTGCTCGCCTATAATCGTGTGTTGCATGTCCCACTAGGTTTCAGCCTCGTCCCGTAAATGGTAGGCTACAAGCTCTATCTTCTCCCACTCGGAGCAAGCCATATAGAAAAAGGTCCGCTCCATAGTCTCTATCCAGGACTGAGTCACCCTCGGATATGCCTCTCCACGGAAGAGCGTGAATCAGCCTTTCACCGACTCTGCCAAGGCTGGGATCCGAGCTCGTGCCACAGTCACATCAGCAAGATGAGTAGAGGTCACCGCGGGAGCTAGCGGAACCACTGGAGTTAGCGCGGCTGCACAAGTAGGGGGCAAATCTTGAGAAAGGCGTCGATCTTGTTGGTGGGGTCTGTCGGGTATGTAATGCGAGCACCAGCGGCGGTGTCGCATATCCGTAAACCTTCTTTGGAGGCGCTGGTATGTAGCGATGGGGCTAAAGTGGTACCTCTGAGGGTACAGTAGCAGGTGTTGTCGGGGGTACTGCGGGATTTGTCGGAGTGGGTACCATTGGAGGAGGAATCGTCGGGGACTGAGGGCCCAATACATCCGTGGCACCATGTGAAGTCTGACCCTAATCGACAGGCTCATTCTCCGTAGACCTTTCTGGCAACTGAGTAGATCTCAATGTCCTCTTGTGTGGTCGCCCTGCACCACGTCTCGGTGCGAGAGCACGCCCACCTCGTTTCATATCTGCTAAATTATTACCCAAGTATTACTACAGATAGAAAATCAATAATTTCACCTGTTAGCCATATGGAGATGTCCTGTCGCCGCCAAGTCACCAATACAATCTTGTCGAATTATGACTCCAAAATATCTGAAACTCCAAATCGACGGAAATCCATAAAAATACGAAAATGCACAGGTTGACCTACCAAACGTGGTGAACTTCAAAACCTAAAAACCCTTAGCAACACGGAACCTAGGTTCTGATACCAAATAAATTGTCACGCCCTGAGAGGGGGTACTTGTCCGAAAATCGAACAACACCTCTCCTGTATTGCGGACAATTGAAACCTGTATACAAGGCCCACACGACCCACTATACATCGGCCAACATGGCCAGAACAATAAACCATAATACAAATAATATATGGGCCTCAAGCCAACAATCAAAGTACATACTAAGTCTAAAACTTCTAGACTCACCTCTTTTGCCATCTGAGTAAGAATACACAACCACACACATAACCAAAACAAATCGAACAAAAAGTCCATAAAGACATAATCAAATACCACTAAAACAACCACGAGTATAAAGTACTACAAGTTTAAAACATAGAGTACTAGAAATAAAAATGCGGAAGCCTGAAAACCAAATAACAGAGTCATCATATCAGGGGACTGACAATTGGACCCTCCGAAAGGCTTCATCCTGAAATACAAGAGATATCAACGGAGTGAGTAAAACTCAGCGGATATATAATAGTCATGCATAGTAAACTATAAGTAGCAATAATAATCTTACTGGTATAGTTTCTCAACAAAAATGAATACCTGAAACTGTACATACCAGAATCACCTAAGCTGACATAAGATACATCCATATAAGCAAATATAGAATCACTAATCAAACTACATAATACCTCCTGTATGTGCATGGCAATCATATGAAACAACTAAAAGTGCAACAAGCAATGCATATAGTAAAAATGTATGCACTGTAGGGGATCGATTGGCCGACTAGAGGGGGGTGAATAACCCTTTTCGTTTGGATGCCGGTATTTGCTCGTCTACAAAACTAATTAGCGCAAGCGGAAGACTAATAAAGACAAGCAAATAGAAATACGAGAAAACAAATGCTAACAAAGAATGTAACATGGTTCACGGCTACGCCGCTAATCCACGATCCCCGATTCGTCCTCGGTGAATCACTCCGCTAAACCAATCCACTAAATGGTCTCTCCTTTGCACCAAGCTAGGAGGTAACCTTTACAATCAAGATCACTCTTCTTACAAATAGAATGGAGTAAAAGCGAGTAAGAAGAGTTTAGAGCTTGTGGGGCACTAGGAAGATCACTTAGAGCATAAGCATTAGCCTATCAAAGGCTTACACCCTCTCTTTTTATAGAGAGGGTGTTTTTCTTCCGTTAGCGCCATCGATCATTGCCGCCCTTGGCGATCATTGCCATCTACAACGGCCTCGAACACGTTGGATCCCGTTGTAGTCCAACGGAACTCTTGGTAGTCGGTGATGGACCTCGTGATCATTCGCCTCCGTGTCGACGCCCGATCGGCTACGAACGGTCATGGCGAAACCCTATTGACCGATCACCGCCTTGATCGATGGTTCTTAGCGCGACCGCCCACGGTATGGCGATCGGCTGCGGCCTGATCGATCGATCGTATACGATCGAACCCACTCGACTCGGAAGCGATCGCCATGACATGGCGGTCGGCCGTGTCGAAAACCCATCCGACACTTGGCCAAATGGCCAAGTTTCACCTAAGAGCTACCCTTCCCCGGGTTACAATCGCTCACTCTCATCTCTCAGAGTCCCTCGCCTTCGAAGTTCTCTTCGTTCTCGGCCACGTCCCTCGGCAGCATCAGGCGCACGACTCTGCAATGCTCCTTCGCGTCTCTTGCCTCGAAGTCTACTTCCTCCGGCTTCACTCCAAGCTTCTCATCCAGCGGTCCCTCGGATGCTCCAAGCGCACGGCTTCCGCAAAGCTATCCTTCACCGACTCAAGGCACGAGTCATGAGATGTGAAACTCGCCACGGCTCTATGTGCGAATTACTAAGTCCTGCACGACTTCAACGCACATATCAAATCAACATAACACACTAACTTAAACCCTTTGCCACACCATCAAAACCATATTACGACAAGAGATTGCCCTAACAATCTCCCCCTTTTTGATGTGTGGCAATCCGTTTAAGTTAGGTAAAAATATTTAATGTAAATTTAAGGTAAGAAAGCATGTAAAGATAAACATGATATAACACCATGCAACTCCCCCTTAATCCATGAAACTCTCTATACAAATTTTCTCCCCCTATCATATATTTCTCTCCTAAAATAATTAACTTAAACATAATTATTTCTCCCCCTTTGACACCATCAAAAAGATTAACACTAAGTTATAAGCTCATGGCATCAAGTATAAAGAGAAACATACATTAAAATCAGTCAAAACCTGATAAAATCAGGTTATTGTACTTGTTCGATCCATCATCATCTATCGTATGGCGGTCGCAAAGAATCAATTTACGATTTTACGGATGAATTTCAGAAATGCATTATTAATTCCAGAAAATTCAAAAAATCATGAAATTTGAGGAGCATATTTCTATTAAGTATATCTATCAGTGAAAAATAGGTTTTCATGAAAAATCATTATATTTCTACATATTTGCCAAAAATCCAAAAGCTTTAAAACTACTAGGTTTTTGATCATAAGAGTATCCATTTTAACACCTAGTCTTGCATCCAATTGTTTCAAAACATGCATACATAGATTTTAGATTAAAGAATTGTTTTGAAAACATATGAAATATCCAACCATGATCTTTGGGCAATATGTCTATGAATTAAACATAAGCCTTCCCCATGATTGGTCTATTATTGCTATTTTGACACTTTAAATGACCATCTAAATGCCATAGGCATTAGTGGACATTTGTATCATCCTAATATCTCACCCATGCTAAGTTTGCAATCAAGTTAGCCTATAGTGAGTGTGAGATGCATCCTAGGGGGGTATTTGTATATACTTAACCAATATATTCATGCAATTCTATCATGGTTAAGTATCAACCTAACAACCTACATGATCATAATGACATATATGATTTAATTTCACATTATGATCATGAAATGCATGTTTTCATCAATTTATAACCATGCATTAGGTATTATGTGATGATAATAAATAGATTATCACCTAAAGCATGATTTAAACCTATTTCTCATGATGACGTGCCCAATATCATAAATCATAAATCATGATTGTACATATGTGTAACAATTACATTAATCATTATGATTTAAGCAATATTATCTATTTATGGGTACGTTATCATCACCCAACACTATCAAAAAAAATGTTGTCCTGTCATCCTAAGTCAACCAAAATATGATATAGGTCAAGTTCATATGGTTGACTACCCTAGGGGTTTTCTAACCCTTAAGGATGGATTTTGGAACCCAAAATAAGTTCTTTCCTATTGGGTTCACTAAATATTCCTTGGGGATCCATTTTCTAGCTATTACCTTCTTCTTATCTTGTCCCCTAGCAATTAGGCATTTATAGGCCTTTTCATTTTTCTTTTCTTTGTATCCTAGGCCTTTTTTATTGAAGCTAGCTCTTTGGCTCCCAATAATCATATTTAATGTGTTGGAGCCTATTGTGAATTTCTCTAGGGCTTTTGTCAAATAGTCTACCTTTTCCCTTAATGCCCTATTTTCCTCTATGCATGCATCATTAACATCCAAAGGCATATAATCATGTGAGCATGCATCATCATGGCAAGAAGAGGTATCATTATTATTTAAACATGCATTTTCTAGCTTATATTCCAAAGCCTTAATTTGATTAAGCATGCTTTTATTTTTCTTTTTCATTCCGAATAAGTCCTTAGTTAAACTAGAAATTATGGAAACTATTTTCTTAGGAGAAGCTTTCGTTATCATAGTTTCCATACCTTCTTCTTCTTCTTCGGATGAGGATGTAGAAGCTCCCCCTTCATTTGAGCTCTCTCCACTTGAGCTTGATCCTTCATTTTCGGTGGAGGAGGAGCAACAATCCGAGTCATGAAGAGCCATTAGTGCTATGTTGGAGTAGACATGCTCTTCTTCTTCGGATGAGGAGGCGGAAGCAACGTCATCCCATGTCTTGGCTTTGAGTGTCATGGCCTTCCCTTTTCCTTTTTCCTTCTTTTCTTCTTCCTTTCTCTTGCTCCCTTTCTTCTTATTCTTTTCTTCCTTCTTTTTCCTCTCTTCCTTGCTCTTGTTTAGGAGGGGACAATTGTCCCTTATGTGCCCCTCTCCTTGGCAATTGTAGCATATGACCTTCCCCCTTGGTCTTCTATTCCTATCATGAGATTTATCAAATCTAAAATTCTTAAATGCACGTCTTACCTTTCTTACCATGTAGGCTTCTTCCGTGCTATCCATGGAGGAGGAAGACGTTTCATCATCATCGGAGGAGGAGATCTCTATCTTCTTCTTCCCCTTATTTGCCAACAATGCTACTCCTCTTGAGGGTTGAATTTTAGGCTCCTCTTGTATTCCTTCAAGCCTAGTTTCGTGGAGCTCCATTGTTGAGAAAAATTCCTCCAAGGTACTTACTTCCAAATTCTTGGAGATGTAGAACGAATCCACCATGGAGCTCCACTTTGAGGACCGGGGAAAGGCATCTATAGCCTTCATGAGCATGTCCCGATTTGATAGCTTCTCACCTACACTTGTTAGCCCAATTAAGATTTCTTTAAACCTAGAGTGTAGTGAGATTACCTTTTCTCCCTTTTCTAGTTTTATATTGGATAGTTGGGAGCGGAGGAGGTCTCTCCTTGCTAGCTTGGCCTCGGATGTGCCTTCATGGAGTTCTATAAGCTTCTCCCACATCTCTTTGGCGCTAGCACATTCTCCGATCCGGTTGATCTCTTGTTGGGGGAGCACATTGAAAAGATGATGTTTTGCCTTTGAGTTCGCAAGGTGCTCCTCTCTTTGCTTCTTAGTCCATCATGATTTTTCGATTGGTTCACCCTTTTCATCCCTAGGCAACTCGAACCCATTTTCCATTATTAGCATAATATCAAAGTCGGTCTCGAAGAATACCTCCATTCTCTTTTTCCACCAAGAGAATTCGCCGTCGAACTTCGGTGGGTGGATGTTGGAGCCGGCCATTTTGAAAGTTGCTTGTTGTGGCGGTTAGTCCTCGACAAGCTTTCCTCGGCTCTGATACCACTTGTAGGGGATCGATTGGCCGGCTAGAGGGGGGTGAATAGCCCTTTTCGTTTGGATGCCGGTATTTGCTCGTCTACAAAACTAATTAGCGCAAGCGAAAGACTAATAAAGACAAGCAAATAGAAATACGAGAAAACAAACGCTAACAAAGAATGTAACGTGGTTCACGGCTACGCCACTAATCCACGATCCCCGATTCGTCCTCGGTGAATCACTCCGCTAAACCAATCCACTAAATGGTCTCTCCTTTGCACCAAGCTAGGTGGAGGTAACCTTTACAATCAAGATCACTCTTCTTACAAATAGAATGGAGTAAAAGCGAGTAAGAAGAGTTTAGAGCTTGTGGGGCACTAGGAAGATCACTTAGAGCATAAGCATTAGCCTATCAAAGGCTTACACCCTCTCTTTTTATAGAGAGGGTTGTTTTCTTCCCGTTGGCCGCCATCAGTCGACTGATGCAATGACCTGTGTCACCCCTGACGCCAGTCAAGCCACCGACATGTCATGTGTGTCGGCCGAGTGGGTAGGGCTGTGACAACTGTGCACTCTTCCATCACTACACCTATGTGACCGAGTGGACAAGATGCTGGTGGAGTATCACCCTCCTACCCCATGTATGTATATGAGGGACATCACCTCGTCTTATCTCCTCGTCTCACGACAAAGAAGGGACCCCCGTCTACTACCACGTCGCAATACCAATATCCTAAGCGACCACCGTGGAGCCCTGACAGAGCAACTACACATACCCTCCTAAAATACCACTAACTCATGAGTGGTTGTGTATGTAGATAATACAACTGACGATGGGATCAACTACTAAGCAGTATCACCTCCTATCGAGGAGCCGATGATCGTTAGTCATGCAATAATGCAAGATGGTGCATGTCACTAATGCACGATACACCTGTCAATCCATGGCTACCTATGGTATGTACCAATAGGAGCTCATATCAACTAACCTAAGTACATAAGTCTATGTACACATGCAAAGTATATCCATTATTCATTCAATGCCCAGTATGTAAGGTATGTCACTACTCTAGTGCTAAATAAACAAATAACAAGTATCAAAGTGATAGAGCATCAATATAATAAGCATATGAAAAGACTACAACACGTACTAGGTAGTGACATACTAGGGCAGTTAAAAATATAGAAAATTATTACTAGCTATAGTAAACGATGCACAACAATATGACAATATCTAAAAGAAGATAAGTCAAAGATACCCGCCTGCTATGAAGACTACCAATTGTCTTTACGCCTGTGGACCTGTCTCGTGACCGAAACTTGCAAATATCATCAACTACGATTAATTCAAGCCCACGACAACATACTAATTACCTATCATATCGTTCTTATATTCGCGTCACCTCATAATCAAGTCCCACAGCCATTTCAATCGACCTAAACCCCAGTCACAGTCGTACAGACACAACCGAACAGATTTCCAATTCATCGTATTCCCAGGGTAATCGATGTACTATCAGGGTTTAAGATTGCACAAATACGAAGGAAAACAGAGCTACTCACTCGTGCCAAATTCAGTCGTCGACCTGTCCGATGGAACACCGTGTTCCAACCAAGAAGGGGAAAATTCACCGACACTCTTCCCAAGAATCCAGAGATCCTTCAAGTCCGCTGTGATGACAGGAAAAATGAAAGCAAAGCTCCAAAATCAGGGATGTAATAAGCCATGGAAACACCGCTCACTCGCAGCAACAACCATGTCGATCCGTTGAACAGAACGATCGACGGAAGCCTTAAAAAAAATGAAGATGAACCGACCTTTGGCGGAGTGCTCCGTGGTGGCAGCAGTGTCACCCCCCCCAAGCCCCTAGCCACGTGCACTTTTGCTGTTCTGGTTCGTCAATGAGCACCGACAGGGAACTTCGCTCGCCACTTGCAGAGGAGGGGAAGAAGAAGTATTCGGCGGTTGTGGGTTTCGGAAGGGAAGAGAAGCGAAGGATCGTGCCGTGAGGAGGAAGAGGAGAGGTCGGCGGCGCGGAGAGGTGTGGTTGGGAGAAGGAGAGGATCGCGAGAGAAAGGGCATCGGATGGTGTTCGCGTGGAGAAGATGCGACAGAGAAAACTTGGATCGGTCCTAAAATAAACCGGATTACCCCCTTTTATAAGAACTAAACCTAGGTTAGGCTTTTATTAATCCCTCATTAATCTAATTATCCCCATAATAAATTTCAAATAAAAACATTATTCCCGAAATTCATTTTGTGGTATTTTACATGTTGAGAATATACTAATGTGCTTTCGAATATGAAGTCAACAACAATTTCATATTATGTTGGTTATCAAACACTTTTGCTTGATATGGGAAAACACTTAAATTGCATATTACTGGTTGAATATCTGGATTTCGTTCTGGCCTACTAAATCTTGTCTCAGTTTGATTTATATATAAAGAACTGAAAGTCAATGCCTCATTTATAGTATACACCTCTGCAATAGATCCTTCAAATCTTGTTTTATTATGAACATATCTTTTTAGTTTATCCAAATATCATTCAAAGGGATACATCTGTTGGTGCAATCGGCTCAGGTCACGATTGACCAGACTCAAGTTTGACTCGAGCGGTATTTTGATGTTCGACAAAACGTATGACAATGTGATTGTCATGGAAAGTCCAAGCATGAGTCTTGGCAATGGAGAAGTCCAAGTGGGACACTTAGCATGGAAAGTCCAAGCATGAGTTTTGGCAATGGTAAAGTCCAAGTATTGAGTACTTGGCATGGAAAGTCCAAGCATGGGTTTTGGCAAGGGAAAGTTCAAGCTTGAGTCTTGGCATTTGGGAAGTCCAACATGGGTTGGCAAAGAAAGATCAAGGGTGTAGTCTTGGCCACATAAGTCTAAGGGTGGAGTCTTGGCGATGAAAGTCCAAGTCATGGGTACTTGGAAATTGGGAAGTCCAAGGTTTGATATTGGCGGTGTAAAGTCCAAGGGTGGAGTCTTGGCAGCATAAGTCCAATGGTTGACGGCGTAAAGTTCAAGCATGTGTTTTGACAGTGTAAGTCCAATGTGTCTTAGCGGTGTAGACCAGCTTGGCATGACAATAGCCGATGAAAGCACATGAAGGCTAGTGCATGGATGAACAAGTCATGGATGACTTAGAGGGATCCAATATGTGTGAGGCTGATGGAGGTGGCTAGAAGGCTTAGGTCTAGGCTAAGGGTGGTCTAGCAAGTATGAAGGCATCATACTTGGGGTTGAATCTCCTGGATGAGATTTAACAGTCGATTGAGGGTATGGACCAGTTGACTAGTCAAGTGTTTGACACTTGGCAGTCGAGTCGACACTGAGCAGTCGACTGACCAGTCGCTTGCCGAGAGTCGACTGACATTCGACTACAACAAGAGGTCTTGACAGTCGACTGCCAGCATTGGGAAGTCAACTAGCCATGAGCAGTCGACTGCCATGGAGGGCAGTCGACTGCTGCAGGTTTTGGTCGCGAAGGTAGAACGCTCAGTAGCTGACTGAGCAGTCAACTATGGGCTTGAACAATCGACTGCTGGGAATGACAGTCGACTTCCAGTGTATCCATTGGCTGGAATGTCGATGTAGATTAAGTCGTTGTGAGACAATGGCTACATAAGCAGTCGACTGTTAGGTGGAAATCAACCCGAGTTGCCACTTTAAAAGGAGCTCGAAGGGGAGATTTTTTGCCATGGTTTTTGGGGCAATTTGGAGGGGAATTGCTATTGCATTCCAGACCTTCAAGAGTAAACCAAAGAAATCAACAATCAAGCAATCTAAAGCTCTTAGTGTAAAGTTTTCTTTATTTGTATTTGTGTATTGCTTAGTTTACTTGTTGCATTTCATTGTATTACTTTTGTAATCATTTGTACAAAATTTCTCCACCTCCGGATTATTTCGAGGAGTGTATTGATTAGTGGTAGTGTTTGCATAACTAGAGCTCATTTGAGCTCACCCCATGAGTAGGAACACTAAGGTTCCGAACCACATTATATTCTTGTATTTTATATGTGCTTGTGTATTTTGTTTATGCTTTTCTATTATTTCCGCTGTGTACTAATCAAATTGTAGCAAGCACACAATCGAACTCAATCGACGAACGAAAACGCATCATTCACCCCCCTCTAGTGCTCATCGAAGTTCCTATAATTGGTATCAGAGCAAAGCCGTTCTTCAAGGTTTGATAGCCAAGGGAGCACCGCTAGAGGGTAGAAGGAAGATGGAGTTGCCCAACGACGGATTGGGATGGGATATCAACACTCCGATTTCATAAGAGTTCCATGGACGAGAAGGCTTCAATCATTGGAAGACAAGGATTGAAGAATTCATTATGATGAGGGATTTCGAAGATTGAGCCATCTTGATGGAAGGATTCGAATATCCAAGAGGGTCGAAGGGAGGATATCTCAAGAAGAAGAGATGGACTCAAGATCAACTCTGAAAATCCGAAATAAATGACAAGGTAATCGATATGTTAGTTGATTTAATACCTAACGAGTTATTGTCCAAGATAGGTGAATTTAAAGATGCCAAAGAGTTATGGGATAAATTGGCCAAGCTCCATGAAGAACCATTCGTGGCTCAAGTAGAGAGAGAGCCCGAAGAAGAAAGCTCATCCTCACAAGAAAGTGAGGATTCGAAGGTTGAGAAGGAATCAACATCCGAATCAAGATCGGTGGAAGAGGAAGAATTGGAGGAAGCCTCCATCTCAAGGATTGAGGGGGAGGAGAGGCAATCTTCTATCCCGGAGCAAAATCAGGAAGAACCATCTACCTCCAGTCAAGAAGATGAAGAAGCTCAAAATTCCACCATCGACCTAGGTAACTCAAGCACCTCAATTAAAAATAAAAATCATATTATGTGCTTTGAGTGTAGGGAACAAGGACACTACAAGAGCAAGTATTCGAAAAGAGTCAAGAAGACTCAATCGACGCCAAAAGTTCAAGAAAAATCAAAGGATACCGGAGTCCCCACTAGGAAGAGCAAAGAGCATGTGGTGTGCTTCAAATGCTAGCAACGAGGACATTATAGAAGTCAATGCCCTAGGGGGACGAAGCCTAGCAAGGGTAAAGAAGGAGTATCAAATATAGGGGGAGCTTCTAAAGCAAAACCTAAGGTAAATTTTAATAATGCTCATTCTTTAGGTAATAGGCAAAAGTATGCTAGGAGTAATCTTTCTATTGTTCATAAAGAACATGCTAGAAATAGGTTTTATTGCTTAGGTGCAAAATCTTGCAATTTTAGGGCTAAGGACAAATCCAGATACAATAACCCTAAAACAATTCTACCTAAGGAAAGTATTAGGAAGGTAGAGGATCATCTAGGCATTAATTCCAAGAACCATAGACATATGCTTAGAAAGAATAACTCTACTCAAAAAAATAATGGGCCCACCAAATTAAAAAAATTAGAGTTTGAAAATCAAACATTGAGGTCAAAACTTGAGAAAATGAAAAGGACCCTAAGGAAGATAGAAAATATGATTATAGGGTAAAATAGTCAAAATTTAGGGTCTAGGAGTGAAAACCTAGGGACTAGGAAGCAAGGTCCACCCAAGAGCAAGAAAGGTTTGGGTCACAGACCTAAGCCCAAGGAGACTTACCACGATGTTCCATTCGATTATAGAACTCAACCTAGGTCTAGGAAAGCCAAGGTTACTAGGGAGGTCATCCCTAAGGTTAACCATGGTGTGTGTAGTGGCCAAAGGTTCTATAAAGCCTAGGAAGACCACTAAGAAGATTACTAGGGAGGCAATCCCTAAGGGTAACCTTGACAATATCACAATGACCAAGGCTTATAAGCCTAGGAGGGTATCTAGGGAAGTTATCCCTAAGGAATACCTAGTAAACTCAAGGAGCTCCAATAGGTATTGAGTTCCTAGGAGCGTGATCGATTCACGCTAAATGGGTTAGGTTGTGTCAACCTTGAATAGATGGGGTAGTTAACCTAACCATAACAAAGTTGGCACTTATCTGAATCCTAAAAGATTTTAAGATGTGCCAATATATTTTGAGAATTATGAAAATTTGATCAAATTGGCACAATTAGGTTTAGAGGTCTTGGTGTGTCATTTTTGAGTTTTTGGCACACTTGGGAGATAAATAGTATTATGACAAAATGGACTTAATTATAACAAATGACAATTAATACTAAAACTTAGGTATTATTATACCTTTATATTTTATTTGTCATGATTTGTTTGTCATATGTCATGTCATGACATCATATTTTATTTTTATCATATAATATGTCATGATAATGCCTAGGATTAATTTTTATGTCATGTATACTTAGATTAAATCATATGTCATGACATCATGATTATTGGCACATATTTTTATTTATGTTATCATTTATATCATAATCATCATTCATGCATTTAGGGCTAATTAAAATTGATGTAAGGACTATGACATGATTTAAAGTCTCATGTATAAGAGAATCAAATAGTGTTGCCTACAAAAATATATGAGACCTTAGTTTAGGATGAACAAAACTCACATCTCACATCAAATTGATATGTGTGTGTTTTCATACACCCTAAACACATGTGAGATGCTAGAAAATGAGTTAAATTCAATGTGCATAGTTTTTGCATCCAGATAAACTCAAACTCATCTTATACCATGGATGAATCATGAGGAAAGCTTATGTACAAGTCATGTGCATTAAGCTCATAGACCATGGTTCAATATAAGGTTTTAAAAACATTTCAAAATCATTTTAAAAAACCTTGGTGTAGTCTATCTTTTGATAGAAATCACCATTGAAGTTGATACAAAATAGGTCAAAAACATTGAAGTTATCAATGACTTTGAATTTTGTATCAATCTCACTATTTTATGGGTATTTTATTTTTCAAATATTATTTACTCATAATGATTGACTTAAGTATTATACATATGAATTTTCATGATTTTTTGATTTATGTATAATTATTTATGCTTTTCACAATTTAAGTTTCTGAACTTGATTTTTGCACTTGAAAAAATCATTCGACTGCCATGGATGGCAGTCGACTGGCTTTAAGGGCAGTCGACTGGTAGCTGACAGAGTCGACTGTCAAGTGCTGATTTCGGATAAACAAGGTCTGTTTAGCCCATGTTCAGCTATTTCTAGGTTCCCTAATTGCTCCTAACCCTAGGATATGATTTAGAAAGTATTAGAAGGGTGAAAACCCATTGAATATGGATTAGGAGAATTACTTAGGGTGTGTATCGAATTTTAAGGGAGGTGAAAATTCAATGTTGAATCTGTGCCATTAGTTTCGATTGGATAGTGTTCTTATAGGCTTAGGGACTCTCCAAGGACATTGTTGGTGCAATGGTCAAGGGGGAGCAAGCCTTTAGGGGGAGGTTATCCATCATGGAATGATGGATGTGTTCTTCCTCATAGGGGGAAGAATTTTGAGAAGTGAGAATTGCCCCTCTTTAGTGATATGAGACTTATCACTAGGAAGAGTGAAGACATCCTAAATGCTTTTGGACCAAGGGAGAGATTGTAAGATCTCATTGGGATATGAGACATTGATACCCTTGGGGAGAGCCTTTTTGATATATGTTAAAAAGGGAGGGAATTAGTGAGAATTGATGGGAGAATATGAGAACTCTCAACTTGGACAATTGAGAGGATTGGATTGAGTTAGTGTTCTAACTCAAAGGTGTTTGGTTTTTTGTCAAACATCAAAAAGGAGGAGATTGTTGGTGCAATCGACCCAGGTCACGATTGACGAGACTCGAATTTGACTCGAGCGGTATTTTGATGTTCGACAAAATGTATGACAATGTGATTGTCATAGAAAGTCCAAGCATGGGTCTTGGCAATGGTAAAGTCCAAGTCTTGAGTATTTGACATGGAAAGTCCAAGCATGGGTTTTGGCAAGGGAAAGTCCAAGCTTGAATCTTGGCATTTGGAAAGTCCAACATGGGTTGGCAAGGAAAGACCAAGGGTGTAGTCTTGGCCACGTAAGTCCAAGAATGGAGTCTTGGCAGTGAAAGTCCAAGTCATGGGTACTTAACAATTGGGAAGTCCAAGGTTTGATATTGACGGCGTAAAGTCCAAGGGTGGAGGCTTGGCAGCATAAGTCCAATAGTTGACAGCGTAAAGTCCAAGCATGTGTCTTGGCAGCGTAAGTCCAATGTGCCTTGGCGGTGTAGACTAGCTTAGCATGACAATAGTCGATGGAAGCACTTGAAGGCTAGCACATGGATGAATAAGTCATGGATGACTTAGAGTGATCCAATAGGCGTGAGACTGATGGAGGTGGCCAGAAGGCTTAGGTCTACGCTAAGGGTGATCTAGCAAGTATGAGGGCATCATATTTGGGGTTAAACCTCATGGATGAGATTTAGAAGTCGACTGGGGGTATGGACCAGTTGACTAGCCAAGTGTTTGACACTTGGCAGTCGAGTCGACACTGAGCAGTCGACTGTTGAGAGTCGACTAACGTTCGACTGTGGCAAAAGGCCTTGGCAGTCAAGCGCGGCATTAGGCGATTGGTAGCCATGAGCGATCGCTACTGTAGGTTTTTGTCACGGCAGGCGGCTTCGGTATCGAGTAGTCGACTCACGGCTTGAGAAATCGATGTTAGGAATGGCAATGATCGTTGTATCTGTTGGCTAGAATACCGAAGTGGATTAAGTCGTTGTGAGACAACGGCTACAAGAGAAATCGACTAGGGCCTTTTGGCAGTCAACTACTAGGCCGAAATCAGCCCGAGTTACAACATTAAAAGGAGCTCGAAGGGGAGGTTTTTGGCCATGGTTCTTGGGGCAATTTGGAGGGGAATTATTGTTGCATTCTAGATCTTTAAGAACAAACCAAAACAATCAACAAGCAGACAATCCAAAGCTCTTAGTGTAAAGTTTTCTTTACTTATATTTGTATATTGCTTAGTTTACTTGTTGTATTTCATTGTATTACTTTTGTAATCATTTGTACAAGGTTTCTCCACCTCTGAATTGTTCCGAGAAGGAGCGTATTGATTAGTGATGGTATTTGCATCACTAGAGCTCATTTGAGCTCACCCCGTGGAGTATGAACTCTAAGGTTCCGAACCACGTTATATCCTTGTATTTTGTGTGTGCTTGTATATTTTGTTTATGCTTTTCTATTATTTCCGCTGCATACTAATCAAATTGTAGCAAGCATGCAATCAAACTCAATCGACAAACAAAAATACGCCATTCACCCCCCCCCTCTAGCGCTCACCGAAGTTCCTACAACATCTCTCATGATGACATAGGTACAACTAACATGACTTCACGAGGTAAATAAACTATCAAATGAATGATAATGTCAAAAAATATCGGAGAAAATATTCATTCCATCTTACATAATATGAAGACTATTTCCTCCTCCATTTTACATAAGTCGGCTATGTGTAAAGATCTTGCAGTTATCTTTTTGAAAAAAAAATCACATAACTCAATTAGTGTGTCATATATGTCTTTTGAGAAAAATTTATGTACAACCACTGGAAGTATTCTTTGCAATAAGACACGACAATCATGTGATTTTAGTTCATATAATTTTTCATCATTTGTATTCACATTTCTAGATATATTAGCAACATATCCATCAGGAAACTTCACATATTTTAAAAATTGATAAAATTTACGTCTTTCTTCCAATGTCAACTTGTAATTTGCATATATTTTACTGAATTTGTCTCCTACTTTCTTTAAATGTAATTCACTCCTAATTCATATATCCTGCAATTCTAACCTTATTTTAAATGTATCATTTGACTTTCTATCTATATTTAATAATGTGTCAATCAAAGTATCACAGATATTTTTTTTCAATATGCATCACATCTAAATTGTGTCTCAACTTTAAATCTAGTTAATACTTTAACTCAAAATATATAGACTTCTTTATCTAATTTGTATCATCCAAAGATCGTTGTCATTTTTTACTTAATGAATGATGCTTACTAAATGTCACTTGGGGTAACGTATCTAACTATGCTTAAATCTCATAACCACTAAATCTTAGTGGTAGTCCTTTTTGTTCAACCATTCCATTGAAATCCCTATTTCTATGCAGAGTCAGTTTTGATTTAAAAATTAGATCCTAAGGCTCTGGATGAAATTTGAAAATTGAGCCCTATTTTCACTGTGCAATTTAAATATTGGACCCTAAAATTTGAGTATTTAGTGTTAAAAAATTTTAGGCCTTGGGCGAGGGCTCCGCCCTCCCCTAGGGTCGGCTCTGTTTCTACGCTATGGTTGTTGAATATTCAAGAATAGACGGTGACATGTGTAGCATATTTTACTTCGTAATCCTTAAGATTTAGTTTCATATAGACATACTGGACATGCTCTATAACCCTTTGTGCTCCATCCAGATACGGTTCTATATGCTGGAAAGTCATGATGGCCAACATCACAACAATATATAATTGAAATACTTATTCAATCGATACATCATATGTTTTCACCCCATCATCCCATAGCTCCTTCAGTTCGTTGATCAAAGGTCGTAAGTATACATCTATCTCTTTGTCAGGTGATTTAGGCCCAAGAATTAAAAGAAACGACATAATCAAACATGATGACTTCATCATTTTCCATGATGATAAATTATAATTTACAAGTATTGTAAGATACGAAAAAAATAAATAAATAAAATAAAATAATAGCCCTTGCTAATTGAGAATTAGCTCGTGGAATTTTCAGAAAATTTTTTTTCGGATTCAAAAGAAGTCCATACGAGGAAAGCTAAGACCTAAATGGGTTATTGGGTTAACCTAGGTTAGCTTTAGGCTAGACTTGGGTTAGCTCAACTAGATCGGTCGGCTTAAAGGTCCGATTCCCATTTTCCACAATCGCAATCTCCTCTCCTTCCTCATTTCTCCTGATTTGAGCGGATCTTTCTCGCCGAGAGCTCTGCCGTTTCTTCTCCTTCCCTCGATAAATGCGTCGGGCGGTGCGCCCGACTCGTCGGCGCTGCGGTAGTTTTCCTCTCTTCGTCGCCGCAGTTGATCTCGTCTGACGCTGATTTTGGATCTACAGTCTCCTTTGGATCGCTGCGAGCTTGGCTTCATGAAGCGTCGACGGAGCAGATATCCTCTCTTCCACCTTCAGTCGCCGCGAGTTCGATCCACTGTCGACCCCCCATCTGCCGTCATCGACTGTTTATTCGAGAGGCCATCTCGACGACGTCTTCACTGTTGAAGCTCAGATCGTTGCCGGCCCGGCTGGAGTTGCTCATCGTCACCGTCGCTCGAGCTCAGATCTGCCATAGTTGACGCTCGAGCTCAGCTCACCGTCGCCTCTGCTCTTCTGTCATTTCATCATCGACACAGTTTGGGGATCTGTTTCTCTACACGATGATCGTCGGAGGGCCTCATTGTTCCTGCTATCGCTAGTTGAGGCATGTGGTGATCTCATATCCAAATCGTAGCTATATTCCTTTGTTTTTCTAAGCTTGGGTTTGACAATGTTATCTCCTTTGTCTCAGCTCAGTCTCAGCTCAGATTTACGGTAGAAGTGGTGATCTATTCCTATGTGCGTTGGGTAAGTTCTCCATCAGTCATCTGATGCTTGGATTATGGTTATAGAATGAGATAGGGCTATGATGCAATTGGTAATTTCTGTGATATGTTTCAGTCATTAGGTATGCGAGTGATCAAGTAGGGATTGTTTTTAAAGCAATCTAATTATTATAGATTTGATATCGCAACGGTGGATCCAGAAGCTGTGCAATTGAAGCTGAGTGTGGTAAGTAGAATTTGATTGTTCATAGTGGTGTATCAATTTTATTTAGTAAGCTGATTTGGTTGGGCCATAATTATGTAGTTCTCTGTTCATTATGTGGTGATGTTTGATAGTTAGCGAGCGATATTGTTCTATTGGAGGATACCGGTTGTAGATTGATGGTAATTGTGGGGTATAGAGATTTCAAGCAACGAAGGTAAGCTTTGATTCTGAATGTTATGTTATAGGTTATGTTATAGTTGTGTAACAAATGTACAGGACTTTGATTTAGGACTGTCTTGTGGACGTGAGGACAAATGATGTTTTCAGATGAGTCTTCGTATCAGGTGGGTAATATCTACCCTGGTCAAGTAGTTTTGATCTGAATCTGGTGCATGAATTTGGACTTATGCGATTACTTTGATCTTAGATCCACTCTTATTTAATCATATGCTTGTACTGCCCTTGACCTTTGAGATATATTGTTGTTACTTCATTGATTATCTAGCACGGATAGGAACTATAAACCCTGTTATGTGTTAGCTGATGGATGTTCAGTAAGTACAGGTGGTTAGGGTTATCTTTGTGACCTCAGATTGGGTTACTGTGTTACATACTAGGGTTAGGTGATGGATTAGATTATGGAGTCGATTGTTGTATCGTATACTTATTAGTTGTGCATCTATGGTGGATCTAGTTGTCTGTGCATAGATAAGTGTGTGGTGGTCAGTATGTGACTAAGGACTAGGGGTCCTAGCGTGATGGTATATCCATTATGGATTGTGTGCCTGTATATGGTTATATAGATGATCGATAGTTTCTCGCTACTGACTAGAGGTCTTAGCGTGGTTGACTGTCAGTTGTGTATGACTCTTTGTGCGATAGAGAGAGTCTTGTGGATTGTAGTCCTTGCATAGTTGACTTTTGGTTGACCAGGACTCCCTGTGGGATAGGAAGTGTTGCGAGGATACTTGTGTAGAGCTATGCATCATTACATTGCATGCATGCTGTTGACTGGGTCTCCCTTATAGTTGAGACGGGTCGTCAGTCATCCTGCCTCCCCAGCCACTCGGGATAGTGGTTGCAGGGTTGAGTGTAGATCATTGTTGTGCGTACCGTTCTCGGCCACTATGGATGGTGGTAGCTGGAGATGCGCACTTGGCCACTGTGCGGAGTGGTAGTTAGCGCACTCACCCACTATAGACGGTGGTCGTGTGATGTACAGTTATCCTGGGTGCGGTGCTCATCTACTCATGGGTAGGGACGGAGCGACTAGCAGCAGGGACCCCCGTGTGGGTAACATATAGCTCTATGGCTACTAGCTACTATTTCATACTACTCAACTCGGTCACTCGAGAGTGGTGGCGGCTGGAGTCGGGATAGTTGTCATGTCGTGCCACCCAGGCCATACTGGGGTCGTGGTTGGATGGGTCCGCAGACAGTGACCATGCATATGCATTGCTGATATATATGTATGCATGTATTCGATATATGTTATACATATACTGTTAGTGCATATAAGATCCACATATCTCCACAATGGTATGATATTGTCCACTTTGGGCCCAAGCCCTCATGGTTTTTGTTTTTGGGCTTTACCCAAAAGGCCTCATACCAATGGAGATATCTTTTTTTCTTATAAGCACATGATCTTTTCCATGTCTTACCAATGTGGGACTTTGATTGTATTCCCCATACTCCCAACAATCCCCCCCCTCAAACGAAGGACCACATTGGGCCCCCCCTCAAGCCTATCCCTCCTCGAAGGATTTTCTCTGCTTGATGTCCGATCTTCAACCCACCAGGACTTCCTGCCAGTTGTTCGGTCCCCCCGACCCAACTAGACTTCCTTCCTGATGTCTGGTTCTCTTGATCCGGACGTGGGAGCTCAACTTCCTTCGTTCGAGGTTCATGGCTTGACATGGACCATGGCTCTGATACCAATTGTTAGTGCATATAAGATCCACATATCTCCACAATGGTATGATATTGTCCACTTTGGGCCCAAGCCCTCATGGTTTTTGTTTTTGGGCTTTACCCAAAAGGCCTCATACCAATGGAGATATCTTTTTTTCTTATAAGCACATGATCTTTTCCATGTCTTACCAATGTGGGACTTTGATTGTATTCCCCATACTCCCAACATATACCTGTGAGATGCTGCATTTGTTTGCTGCATATGTTTGTACATCATGATTCATGTCATTTGCATATTTTATACTGCTATGTGTTGAGCATGATATATATGTTGGTCCAGACTGTTGTATGCATTTGATTAGCGTCATGTCATAGTCTAGTATGGACCGAGATGTTATTACATGTGATTATATACTGTTCATATGTCTGAGTGTTGGTCAGGTATGGGATTGACTTTGTACGTTATATGAGTTATGTTATTGTATATCTGTTCAGGATGATATAGCTTATGGTGTTGCAGACCGTCAAGTACGTTGGTACATTACTTCATGTTCAGTTGATCAGTTTAGTATATACATTGAGTATGTCTATACTGTAGTTACTTGTTATTAAATTTGGATAGGATTGTATGTCTATTAGACTCATGTTGTATACATGTAGATCTTGACATGTATACTTGTAGATCTCTATATCCTATATGTTGTTCATGCACTTTCTATATATTACCCCTGAGTTTATACTCACTACCCTGGGTTTCCTGTCGCCCAGGTAATAGGTAGCAGATTCCTTGGACGTTCGGAGCTCCGCCAGCTGATCCCATCTCACACCGAACGGATAGAGCTTTATTACGATTTGTGGTATTCTGTTGTATTGTCGTGTTGGGATTTTATCTTGTATTATTTCTGTATTTACGATATACGGATGTGTTGTATGTATTTGGTCTTTGATGTGATTTCTGTTGTGATTCTTGTTGTGTCAAAGTCACTCCGGAGTGCACAGTTGGGTCTTTGTATCTTGTTTTATCTGTCAGTATGTTTCCGCTGTGTTTGGTATGCTGATATCTTTATATTATATTGTTGTTGTGGGCCTACAGGCCTTATATTAACCCGAAATGTTGCCACGTGCAGGGGAGATATCGTCCGTTTGCTTTTCGGCACGGTATACTCTCGGGGCGTGACAAGTATAACAAACCATAAACTATAAACATTTGACATGTTATCAAATGAATTAAAATCGTCAATAGTCACCCCTAAGAGAATATTTTGTGAATCGCCTGTAAATATTTCATGTGAAATGTCAATTTTTTTTCATGATTCACTATCTGCTGGGTGTCTTAATACATCATCTATTTCAGTCCACTTTTCTTTATGTCATCTCATCTCTTTTGCTCTATGTTTTGAAATAAACAACCGCTTAAATCTGAACTTCAGAGGAAAATATCGCTTATTCCCATCATACTTATTCTGAGCATTCTTTTTCTTATTCATCTCATCATATTTGTAGCTAGGCTCCTTACACACTAGACACGTATCCTTATTCCCGTGCTCACCAAAAAATAATATATAATCATTCTTATATATATATGTATCTTCTCATATGTCAATCTTAACTTTTTTTAATAATTTTTTTTTGCTTCGTAATGAGAGTTTGGAATTGCATTAGGTTTGAAAAATGTCTCTTGAAATAATTGAAGTAGCATATCAAAAGATTTATTGCTCCAGTCATTTAACACCTTCACATGCATTAACTTGACCAAAAAATTGAATACAGAAAATTTGTACCGTTGTGATATAACTCTTTTTTTTTGCTTCTTCAAGCATATAACTTAGTCTAATATCATTTGCATTTATGTTTTCATTAATAATATCTGATTGAGGCTCACTAATATTGGTATTTTTTTTGTATTTTTTTAATCAATAAACATGTCTTGAAAATTTTCTTTAAAATCACAATCATGTTCATCTTTATTGATAATATTTATATTACTAGATGATGTAACAACTTCTCCATGAAAGTTTCAGACTTTGTATAATTTATTAAATCCCCACCTATAAAGATCACAAACATAATCCAAATCATATTTAAACAAATTATCACACCGTCGACATGGATAATAAATTTTAGATAATTTCAAAATGATCATATAATTCTCTGTCATATTTAAAAACTAATTTAACTCATATATATATATTCAAGACTAATCCGATTCTGAATTATTATCCAACTTTTATCCATATTTATAAAACCTGATTAAACATATAAAAATTTATCATATTATTTAATGGTGCAATCGGAGAACTTAAATTATCATCTAAGCATCAAAATATCCCACCTATAAATATGATATAGGTGGATACTAAATTACAACCGGAGAACTTTGAATCTAAAGAATTAAATACTAAATTTAAAAATGAATATTAATTATTAAATTAGAGGCACCGATACTAAATTGAAATCAATATAATATTAATTAGCAAAATTTAACTGTTCATAAAGTCTCAAAGTACTTGATATCAAAGTCCTTATCATGGGTACTTAAAAGCAAAGTAGTAATTATAAATAATACATATAATTTCTATCGTTAATAGCCTATTTACCATCAAGATAAATTAACTAAGATGATTTACCATATAAATTCAAAAATTATCATCTAATCATTAAAATAACCCTAAACTCTTCATCTAAGTAGCAAACCTAAAAATTTTATCATAATCGTCAAAATAAAATTAAAACTATCATGAAAAAAATTAGAAATCCTACTTGAACCTATGATCGGAGAGATGGTCAGGAGAAAATTCGTACTTGTCCTTGAGGCAACGGAGGCTCGAGAGAAATTCGGACAGAATAAAAATAGAAGAGCGAGAGTCGTACGTGGAGTCGGAGTCGGAGTCGGAGGCGGAGAGATAGCCAGGAAAAAATTGCCGGTGGTGGAGAGGAGAGATGGTCGAGACAAATCTTCGGAGCCGGCGAAGAAGGGGGCACAGAGAAATCTGAGTGATCAAATGGATGGCGAAGGTTTTTTTACGTATGTTAGCGACGGAATACTATTTTTCATCGTTAATTGGCAAAATATTAGTGACGAATTAAAAATATTTCATTGCTAATAATTATATAACTATTAAAATTCTTTTCATGAAAAATATGTTAGCGACGAATTATACAATTCGTAACTAAATGAAATATATATGCTAGTGACAAAAAATATATGTTTCATTGCTAGCTGTTTCTTTTTTAATGAAAAATATTTTTTAATATGATTATTTCCGACAATATGATATTTCGTCGTTATTAATATTATTTAGCGATGAATATTAATAATTCATTGCAAAATATTCGTCGATATTTTAATGACTACTTGTAGCGTAGTTTAGTTAATACAAGCGCTAATTAGCCTTGATTGGGTCGACCGCCTTACGTGGGTCAACCAAAGTGCGCTCTTTATTATTGTAGAGTTCACCTAAGACTTGGTAACTTCTTGTCATTTTCCAAGATCGATATCACATATTTGTCCCTTATTGTAGGTCTAGGGTATCTATATCTTGTAAGATAAGCACTTGGTGATGTTGCGAAGAAACTTAAAGTTTGTATCTCTTATTTTTTCTATGAATCCAACTACACACATACATGGCTTTTGTGCCTAAGGTAGTGTAGTGGTGTTGTCGTCGTAACATCTTATGATTAATTGTTCCTCAAATTGAATGATGCTTAATCCATTAGCAATATATATAACTTGAATCTCTTGATGCTTAATATATCTTTCTCCCACTAAACCTTGCATCCACATATTCTTTCTCAAGGAAAACTATATGCATGGCAACAAATATAGCATTTCATAATTCTTAAATAATATCGTTTGGTTTCCTACCGGTAGCTTACAAGTAAGAATTTGTTTGACTTGGGCCAAAGCTTGTCACCATTCATAACGTAGAACACGACAAACTCTCAACATATATCGAAAAGAAGATTCAAATTTTCATCCTTTCATATATATATATATATATATATATATATATATATATATATATATATATATATATATATATATATATATATATATCTGAAATTATCTGCCGTCGACTCCCGTCGCGATCCCTCCGCAGCGCCAGCGATAAATCCGCGGCCGCGCGTCGCCGCGATCGCCGTCGGCCGGGGCCGGATCGATTGGCCCGGCTTCGCGCGGTGATGACGATTCCGGCCGGTTAGCGGCGAGCCGGGCCTACGCGGCGAAGCGGCGCTTCACCGCCGGCCGATGCGCGTGACCGCTTCCGGCCGGATCCGGCGGCCGCGGCCGAGGAATCCGGTGGCGAGCCGGCCGGCCGAAGCCGGCGTCGGTCCGTCCGGCGCCGGATTCGACCTGGTCGGCCGAATCCGGCCCGCCTGTATCGGCCGCCGGTCTGCGGCGATTTCGCACGGTCGAGGCGCCGACGGTCGAATAAGCGTGGCCGGCCGTTTATCTGGAGACGGACCGGCGTCATTTGCCGTCCGTCTGCCGCCGGTCCGGTGAAATTCGGCCGGAATCGGCCGCGTGGCGACTGCCGGTTAGCGTCGACTGTCGATCCGTCCGTGATCGGTGGCCGGATATATATTGAGGGATCGCTGACGTGAGTCGCATGCAGATAATTTCTCTATATATATATATATATATATATGTATGTATATATTTCATACCAAGTTTATTTTATAGAATTTGAGGGCACTTGGTATTGAGAAGATATATGTGTTTGAGTGTGTATGCGTGCGCGTGCAAAATTCTAAATCCTAAAACCTAAAACCCTAAACCCTATATTTCATGCCAAGTCTGTTTTATAAAATTTGAGGGCACTTAATATTGAGAAAACACACACATAGGGTTTTAGGTTTTAAGATTTAGGGTTAGAATTTAGAGTTTAGGATTTTGCTCTCTCTATATATATATATATATATAAAATGTGTAGTGTGTGTGTGAGAGAGAGAGGAGAGAGTGTGCAAAATCTCTTTTCTTGTTTTTTTTATTATTTTCTACTGCTATAATATTATTATCTTCGTCGAATTATATTATCTGGGAGTTTCTTATGTTTTTTTTGTCAAAGATTTCTAATTCTTTTATTTCTTTATTAGTTAATTAATGTAGAGGTTAATTTCGAGGGCATGTAGACATATTTTCTTAAATCGTCAAATACTCCTCCTATATTCATTAAACTTAGTTGGTTCTGTTTATTGACTAGAGTAAGATGTTATTTTATCTAACATCATTAGTTGTTTTATTTCTTTGTTAGTTAATGTAGAGGTTAATCCTGAGGGCATATAGACATGCATTTCCCTAAATTGTCAAATACTCCTAGTTGTTTCTGTTTATCGACCATAGTAAGATGTTTCTTGCCTAATATCATTATTTGTTGAGAGTTTTGAATTTTGTTGATTAATTATTATTTTTTTGGTATTTTATAATCATTTTCATAGCAGTTATCATTAAGACGTTGTAATCAAAAATCATCTTTGATTGTCCTCGTTTTTATTTCGATCCTTTATTTACTGTAAAGGATGAGCTCCTATGTTTGGATATCGATCAGTGTATAAATTTTAAACCTAATAACTATTTAATATGCACTTTATATTCTTCGCTTTCCCAGTTGATATATTTTAAGTTTTGGACTTTTATTGTCAAATTTAGGTTTATTATGTCTACTTTACTGTATGTTTTATCTAATTTCTAATATTTTATAGGATTGTAACCTAAAATTTCTAATTTTTCAAGTCTGGATATAACTATTTCTAAATCATTGTGTGTCTTAAGTAAATTTAGCACATAGCTGAGATGGAGTAAGTCTGTAGAGATTTCTATTTCTATTTTTGATTCTTCTATCTCTTGATATTCAAGGTTTTGTAGGGATAAACTTTTGCATGAACAATCTGTATTATCTGTAGTTTGATAGTCACAAGTTTCTCTGCTATCTCACGTACTTCCTCTAATTCTTGAGGTTTTAAGCGAATGAGGTTAAGTTTAGAGAGGGAATCACCAATATATATATATATATATATTTGAGGGGTACTTAATATGGAGAACATATATGTGTGTGAGTTAGTGCTAAGCATCTATCTTATTTCCACATGCATATCTCATCATAAAATTGATAAATCAGGCCCGACAAGGAAGATATGAACACTAAGTTCTTCGACAACTATGAATATGTATACACAGAGAAAGGAGAGAGTGTAGAATCGCCTTTTCAATTGTTCTCCATTTTTCAAGAAAAAGAATTATCTATGAAAATAAAATCCTTGCTTATTTAAACTTTTAATCTGACTATTCTTGAAGTAGACGATGTAATCCCACAAAAAAAATTTCATTAATTATCAAAGTAAATACACATATAGGATTAGCGGGTGATCTAGTGGTAGCAAATAGTACGAGTCCTTCAAGGATTCAAATTTAAAAAATTACAAAAAGTAATCTTCAAGAAGAATCAAACTTTTATTATATGAGAAATCATTCGATCGATCGTTCTACCCTCGCATGTTCTACCGTCGCATCGTACTCCGATGGTTCGTTGATTTCCCTTTCAAGAATATAGATCACCTCGCCGAAAGAAAACAAGGCAAGAGGGAATCCAATAATTGGAGCTACATGGAATATATAAAGCTATATATGCTCCATATGATCGGGGAAGCTCAAAAAGAAGGGTCCTTATTTCCTTCTTGCTTCTTTTCCACTAGCTACTTTTTTCCCTTTTAATTTGTTCCTATGCATGATTATTTATATATATTATATATCAACACCATCGATCCATCTCTTTCAATTAATTTATATATCAATTAATGAATGATTGGATCGGAGTAGCTGGTTTGTGCTCATTGATTAAATTACATATTCATGATTCTCTTTCATTCCTGAAAAAAAAAAAGGGAACGCCGGTTGACTAATTAACTTGTCGTACATGTCTTTTGTCTTCGTCAAGTCAAAGAGGAAGAGGAGGACAGAGAAGATAAGATATATGTCTTTTGTCGACTAATTAGTGCAGTGCACTGTGTGCATACAGTCCCTTCTATATATATTTATATATATAATTGATCCGTTCAGTGTGATTTCTTTGTCCGATTTTGTGCAATGAAAAAATACATCGAAAGTTCAACACCGTTGATTTCACCGGTGGAAGATTGAATTCCGGCTACGATCCGATCGAAATTCGACGGCGATCCAACTAAAATTCGGTCGGGCGGGGATGAATCGACGCCCATAGCCGTGAAATCGCGTGAAAAAAATAAATTGTGCAAAAGAAATACTGTTCATTTCCCTATTACTGTACAATCACGATTTTGATCGAACAGCGGAGACATTGTCGAGCACGAGTCGCACAGCATACGGCGCACAGTAGATCAAAACTATATATATATTTGATATCCTGAGTGCCTCTTCCTACATGACTCATATGCGACAGCTTCTCCGTCATCCAATCGATCGCGATTGCTGTGGCCGTCGAATTCACCGATGACCGATCGGATTCCGACTAGAATCCAGTCGCGATCTGATCGATACCGGAGTTTGGTCAGATCACAGTCATTCCCGACAAATATATATAGTTTTGATATCCTGAGCGTCTGTTCTTATGTGGCTCATGCATGACGGAGAAAAATGCACAGTAACCATGTGCCCCACGTCGCTCGCATTCACCAGCGGGAGGTCGAATTCTGGCCACGATCCGGTTGGAATCCAACGATGGTCCGGTCGGAATCCGACTGCAATCCGCCCGAACTCCGGTGCCGGTCGAATTCCGACTGGATTACGGTCGGAAATGGCCGCGATTACGGCCGCCAGTGGCACACCCCACTAGCGATCGTAATTCCGACCGTAATCCGAGCGACCACCGGTGAATCGGCGCCCACAGTGGGTGAAATCGCGCGGGGAGAAAACACTGTGCATTTTCTATTACTGTACAATCGCGATCGATCGGACGATGGAGAATCCGTCGCGCAGACGAAGATTCTCAGGATAACAAACTCTTTTATATATATATATATATACACACACATGTTGTGTCTTATGTTGTGTGATGCGTGTGCTATCGTTTTTTCACCATCTGATCATGATCATCATGATTGAGAAATGCACACTCCACGCTTGCTACTCTTCTTCGTCGGTAAGCACTATAACTAATGTATGAATCCGTCAAGATTGTCGTCGCCGTCTGACCGACCGGTCAATCGGATTCCGCCTAGATTCATGTCGGATTCCGATAGGAAAATAGTCGAATTGTGGCCGTCAGCGCTGCGACCACAAGCGGCCACAATTCCGTCAGAATTCGACCACAGTCTAGTCGGCACCGAAGTTCGGTCATGGTATGGTCGACATTGGAGTCTGGCCAGATCACGATCAGATTCTGGTCGAATTGCAGTAGGAATCGGTTGCGATTGCTATCGTCAGTGACCACGACACTGGTAGCCTTAATCGCGATTGATTTCGACCACGATCTGGTCCAAATCCGATCGTGATTCGATCGGACTCCAGTGTCGGCCAAATCACGATCAGATTACAGTCAGATTCGGATCGGATCGTGATCATCCATTTCTCACTTCTCATGTTCAAATGGGAAATGCACAATAACTTTCCCATCGAAGTTTGTCTCAGCCTTTGGCCGCTCGATATCGTCGTCGAGCGGTCATATTTCGATCGGAATCTGAAGAATTACGGCTGCTGGCGGCTGCAATCATGGTCGATTCCCATTGAAAGCGATCCGATCGGCATCGGAGTCTGATTGAATCGCGCTCAAATTTTGATTGGAATCAACCGCGATTGTGCCCCACCAACAGTCGTGACACTATCGGTCGCAATTCGGTTGGATTCGGACACAATCCGATCAGAATCCGATCGCGATTCGATTGGACTTCAGTGTCAGTCGGACCGCAGTCGAATTCCAACGGGATAGCAATTGGAATTCGATCGAATTGTGCCCGTCAACACTGCGGGCGTACTTACGATCGATTCTGATCGGAATCTGACAGCCATCTATCACGACTTCGGTCTCGACCAAATCATGATTGGATTTCGATTGGATTGTAGTCGAAATCGACTATGATTGCAGTCGCCAGTGGTTATGGTGCTGACGATTGCAATTTGGGCTAGAATCCAACCGTAATTCGATCGATCGATCGGACGACGAAGGCGACCCTGACGGATTTAGAGATTGGATTACAGTGCTCATCGGAGAAGAAGACGGATGATGAAAATATTATATATTTTTCTTTACTATGTAATCTCATTTGATCGGACGATATATATATATATATATATATATACATATAATGAAGCCTCCCACTTTTATAGATTAATTACATATATTAAGTTATCTATCCGCGCAAAATTTTCTTTAAAATAATAAGAATAATCAAATAGTAAAAATATATTTGAAATAAAAAATATTTTTTATTTTTGAAAGTTTTCTATAAAAAAATATGATTAACTTAATCTATATTACTATCTTAATCAATCAATCAATTAATTAATTAGATAGCGTGGAAATATATTACTAAATTGAAAAACATGAAATATTACATTAACGGTCCTTTTAAGATTATTCCATACTCGAAGGAGGAAAATAAATTAAAAAGTACTTTTATTATTTTATTTAAAAAAATATTATAAATTTATGGTATCTCAAATCGAATCATAAATGTCTAGAAATCAAAATAAACACCCTATAATTACATTGCTGCTCAGAAGAAATATGCTATTAAATTGAAGTTGGGCAGTGAAGTGATTTACCTCCTCCGTTGTGATGGTTCGGAAGCGGACTGATAAGGGTCATTAGATTGACGAATTTCAATCTTTTGTACTAGAGAAGGATGAAAATTTTCTAATAAAATTCCTCTAATACTTGAGGTAATAAGAGTGTCTTCGTGGGACGATGTGGTGGCTAAGATATGACGGTATTTATAAAAATTGTATGAATTAATTCCAAAAGAGTTCCGAATTTTTTTTCTGAATTTAGATGATTCTTACATGTCTTGACTACCACGTCAAGATTCATAGAATCCTCTATAATTTATCTCTCTCATAATGACTATGGAATAGATCGGTAGGAATCATTAGGTTGACAGTTTCAATATTTACAGAATAAGAGTACAGTTAAAAAAAATAGAATATGAAAGTAAAAGGATATTAGATTTATCCAACAAAATTTATCTATTAACAACAATTGTTTGGCTATATATAAAGTTTCCATACTCTATACGATTCATCCCTTGTACACATGTGATTCGTTTTCAATGGTCCGATTCACAATTTGCACGATAATAAAGAATATATAGTACTTTCACCAAGCACATTATAATCAATTCTTAAATCCATCGGAGTCATCGGCGTCATCCTCATCGTCAGCAATAGGGCCATGGTCGCACCCGATCGGGCTGGAATTCGGCTTGATCATGGCCACGACATCGTGGTCGCAATCGAACTGAATTCTGGCTAAAATTTGGCCGCAATCTGACCAGAATCCGATCACGATCAAATCAAAAGTGGGAGTCCGATTAGATCGATGCATGATTCTGATTGGATTACGATCCCAATTCGATCGAATTGTGGTCGCCAGTGCTATAGCCACTGATGGTCGCAATTCAGTAGGATTCCGATCGCAATTTACCTGCAGCCAATCAAATTATGACTTCGATCGAACTACGATTGGATTGTAGTCGAAATCAGACCGAAAGGCTCCGCGCGTGTGTATATATATATATATAGCCCGCCGCGTGCGCGATGACTTTTTCACCATCCGATCAAATGGGATTGCACAGCGAATGAGAAATGCATAGTATTTTCATCGTCTGCCTTTTTCTCCAATGAGCACTACAGGCCAACTCCTGAATCCGTCGAGATCGTCGTCGTCGACCCTTCAATCGAACAACGGTCAAATTCTAGTTGGATTGAGACCAGAATCCTATCGAATTATTGACACTAGCACTGCATCTGCAATCACACTGGATCCCAATTGTGATTCGATCGGAATCCGACCACGACCCGATCGAACTCCGATGCCAATTGGATTGCGGTCGGAATCGATCGTGATTACGGTCGTCAGCTGTTGCAGCACTGGCAATCGCAATTCGATAAGATTTCGATCGCATTGGTCAGATGACAATGGCGACCTCGATGGGTTCAGAGGTTGGGCTATAATGTCAATCGGCTCCGACAACATCTGACAGTGACGAGATTGTGCGAGGAAAAAATACTGTGCATTCTCTATCACTGTACAATCCCGTATGATTGGACGACTGAGATTTAGTCGTGCACGAGCACACACACTATATATCATGCCGGCTCGACATTGCTGTTGACGGTCAAATTTTGACTGTGATTCAATCAGAATTTGGTTATGTTCCAGTTAGAGTTAGAATCTAATCGGAGTCCGATCGGAGTCTGATCAGACTGCAGTCGAAGTCCAATCAGACTACAGTCATAGTCCGATCAAATCACAGTCGGAGTCCGATCGAACTGCGATCGAATTCCGACCAAAATCTGATCATGATCTAATCAAAGTCATAATTCAATCAGATCATGATCGAATGATGATTAAAATTCGATCACGATTTAATTAAAATCCGATCATGATCGAATGATGATTAAAATTCGATCACGATTTAATTAAAATCCGATCATGATCAGACTTGACTCTGCAAATAACTGATAGTAATAATTATTCAGAGAAGGCACATGCATGGCTTATTCAATTTGAAAGGGAGAATTCAAAGTGATATACATTTTACCTGTTGACTTGATGAAATGTCAACCTTAATTGGGTCTTGGAACACATGACAAACAGTGTGAAGTTGGGCCTTATAGTTATAAACTATTGACCTAATTAAGGTGAGATTATTAACTATTTTAGTGGAATGACGAATCGTACGGGTATTCCAATTATCTGTTACATTGTTTCATATTTTTTATCCATTTGCAAAAATTAAATACTTGATTTGAACTACCCAGTGTATCTTTTGTTCGGAAAGCTTTTCAAAGATAAATATATGTAAAATTTTATTCTATCACCGTCAGAAGCACAGTCAGAGTTCAAAATTATTTAAAATTGATTATCGATTATTCAAAATCGTTTGTAAAATGATCGCATGTACGAAATAATATTTATTTTATGAGTGATCGTCGTTCATTATTTCGGCAGTCCCTTCTTGAGTGGTAGATATTTATTGTTTTTTTATCGATAATGATTTTTTTTTATTAAGCAAGAAATAAAAAATTTAAATTTCTAATAAGATAGCATCCATCTCGCGGTCTAGCTAGCCATCTTTTGAGCAATCGATGCTTGTTTCTTTTTATCGATTCGTTTCTCTTTTTATCGACTATAAATTTTTTTTCATTATTTAAGAAATAAAATTTTTTGATTATCTTTAAACAGTAATTTTTTTAAGAAAAGAAAAGAGACAATGTTATATATATATAGGAGTGATTCTCTGTATAAAAATTGGTTCAATATAAAATAAAATTTTGATATTGGACAAATTTTTAGAGATGACGTGATTATAAAGTTTAAAATTGTATGGTTAAACTGTGAACGCTTCTCTAATATAATTAAATAATTAATAGATATATGTAAGGGTCGATCTCTTGTGGCTCAATTGTCGAAAAGACATCCCTATAAAATCGTTGGATGAAATTGATCTTCCTCAAAATTAATTGGACCGAAAACTCGGAAAGTCAAGTGCAAATAAAAAAAATAATGAGATTAAAAATCTAAATATCTATAAAAAGAAAAATGACGTCGTTAAGGGGATGTGATGGCCAGCGTGATCCAGCACGCTCCTTGTAAAAATTTCCCTCCTTTTCTCTGCGTCCACTCGAATCGCACCCGCCGGATAAGCTCGCCTCAAGCATTCCTGGACGTCAAAACGTCTCTTCGCTGTCTCCGGTTCGAGTCCCCCAGGCATCCACCTGAAATCGTACTCGTCTTATGACACGGCAGTCAGTTGTGGGCGCCACCACGAATCCCTATTCGAGTCCCGAGCGAATTCGACGGCCATTTCGTGGGGGACGAAACCGTGGGGGTCTACTAGGAGCCGCGTCGGTGAATGCAGCCTCGCCACCGACACCTTCCCTGTCGGCGTGTACTTAAATGACTAATTTGCTCTAATTTTTACAATCCGAAGGCGACCTATGTGGGATGTTGAGGAAGGGCGTTTCCGGAACTTCGAGCAAAAGAAGCACACGTGTCTGTCGTCGCAGTGCGGTAGGAGGCAGTTCCCACGATAAGCCCATTTAAGAGGGCGGGGGAATGAGCCAATGACGGAGTTGGAGCGCAGTGGATTGGCAACTGCCAGCGAGAAGAGAGCGAGAGGGTTTGGGAAACCAATCTCGGTTTTTCGTCTTCTTTCTTTCGATCGATACATCGAGCAGGTTCGAATCGATAAGGATTTATCGGCGGATCGAGTTGGAGAACAAAATGGCGAAGCAGACGAGCGGCCGCTTCCTCCTCTCTCTCCTCTTTTCAGGTGCATTCTTCTTGATTCATATCCTTCTATCTGTGTTATATCGCGTCGAGCGTATCATTTCACCGTAATTTTAGCATATTGATTTCTTTTGTTTTTTTAAAAGAAAAAAAAAAGCGATATCGATGCGATTTCGCTCTGGAGAAGCTGGCAGATAGTGATAAACACTAGAACTTCTTGAATTTAGGAGTTTTTTTCTGAAAAAAAAAATCTTGAGCCTAGGTTATTGCTGGTATTGCTGGAGCAGAGAATTCATGGGCAATTTTGTGTAATTTGTGATTCTGTTAAAAAATGAGCAGATAGATTAATTTAATAGGTGTATGACAAAAACCACATGGCTTTGGGTTAATTTCTCAAATATTCTCAATTTGATTTTTAGCCACAGTGCACCACAGGATATTTTTCTCGGATAGGATGATTTTTTTTTTACATTTTTGGATTTATTTTGACGACCAATGAAAATTTTATATGGACTAAACCGACCACCTTCAAAATTAATCCGCTTGGTTGGATATTCGATGCTAACTAAAAAAAATAATGTACGAGATTAAGTTGGATTTGATCGGGTTTTAGTTTGATGCGATTATAATGTATCTAGCACTTTTCGTTCAACCTGCAAAATGTTGAAATTCGCCAACCTAATGGTCTCTACCGGTCTATTCCATGGTCATTGTGAAGAAGATAAATCACGGAAGATCCTATGGGTCTTGACGTGATGATCAAAACACGTTGAGGTCATCTGAATTCAGAAAAAAACTTTAGACCTCCTCCTAAATCGATCCTTGTTTTATCCGTAAGTTCCACCGTATCTTAATCATCATGTCATCTCCGTGTGGACAACACTTTTCGTTTATCGATCCATTGCTTGCTGCGGTAGTTAAACAGGTATGGGTTGCTGATCGAGGTTATCATTTAAAAATTGTTAGGGAATGGGATGAGTTGTATTTAAAATCCTACTGCTGTACTCTTAGGCAACCCTATCAAGTCTTGGAATGCAACCAAAAACTAAACTTTGTCAATTTCTTGTTCAGTTTTCTCATCATTTGTAAATTCACCCTGATTGCTTTGTCTAATTCATTGTCAAGGAGAGCCTTATTTTGTGTATATGCAACCAGATTGTACTGCATGAGCCAATTTCTCTCTGCTGGAAGTGTTTGTTATTCTCATTAGAACAGTCGGCGTCATTTTAGAATCTCCCTAGTCTCTGCCCTTCTCATTGTTTTTGTTTTTTTTCCAAAAAAGAAAACATAAAGATTGGTTATTGCTTCCTTCTGTCTTTATGAACTGTGATATGGAATAACATTCATCTTTACAGGTCAAGTTATCCAAATTCTCGGCATCACAGTAGGTATCAATTATGGGCAAATTGCCAACGATCTTCCTTCTCCAAATCGAGTTGCAAGCCTACTGCGTTCCCTCAACATCAGCAGAGTAAAGCTTTACGATGCCGATCAGAACGTTCTTGGTGCATTCATCAATTCTGACGTCGAGTTTGTGATAGGAATCGGCAATGAGAATGTGTCGACGATGACTGATCCAGCAAAAGCACTCGGATGGCTCCAACAGCATGTCCTGCCTTACCTTCGTTTTACTCGGATCACCTGCATAACCATTGGAAATGAAGTCTTCAAAGGAAATGATACTGTTCTGATGGCAAATCTTATGCCGGCCATGCAATCAGTTTACCAAGGCCTGGTTTCGCTCGGATTGGATAAACATGTAAACGTCGCCAGTGCTCATTCCCTCGACATGTTAGGGAACTCTTACCCTCCTTCAGCAGGCTCATTCAAACAAGACCTAGCAGTTTATATCCAGCCAATCCTCGACTTCCATTCGAGGACAAAATCACCCTTCCTCATCAATGCCTACCCTTATTTTGCATACAAAGCAAACCCTGGAACTGTCTCCTTAGACTATGTCCTCTTCGAACCCAATGCAGGCATTACCGATCCACTCACAAATCTGAACTATGACAACATGCTATATGCACAGATTGATGCAGTTTATGCTGCTGTCAGAGCATGGGGGCACCCTGATATTGAAGTCAGGGTTTCTGAGACTGGATGGCCATCTAGAGGGGACTCTGATGAGATAGGAGCGACGCTGGAAAATGCTGCAAAGTACAATGGTAATTTACTGCAGAGGATAACCATGAAACAGGGAACTCCTATGAATCCTTCTGTTCCTGTAGATGCATACGTCTTTGCATTGTTTAATGAAGACTTAAAACCTGGACCAACTTCTGAAAGAAATTATGGACTATTTTATCCCGATGGCACGCCTGTTTATAATATCGGCTTGCATGGATATCTTCCGTCTATGTTGTCTTTGAGTTCGAGTTTCAAGGTAAACAATATCTTCTTGCTGGAGTATCGAAATGTACTAAACAGTTAATAGATTGCTGGGCCATCTGTATCCATACCAACATGAATAACCTGTGTCTATTGCTGTAACCATTCTTATCTTGCAGATGGTGCCTGCTTTGAGCACTTGGGGAATTGCCATTGCAATTTTGCTCCTAGCTTGACGGTTATCTCTACCAACGTCGACAGAAGTGGATCGATAAGTTGAACAACTCGTTGACCCCTACTGAACACAAATCCGCAATGTGCTTCTGGCTGTTCCTTTTCGGATTCGATGTCTTCCATGGAGATGGAGATGCACCTCGGTGGCATTTCATACAAGTGGGAGCTGTCATGGTGCCCAAAGGGCATGTGGAACGTTGCTAAGTGTGCTACAAAGCACTGAGTTTCTTTTGCATTGAACATGATTCTGTTCTAATAATCCCAGAATAATGAATTTTCTTTTTTAATTTTATCGATTTGTTCGTCTCTTGTTATAATTCAGAATGATGAGTTTTCTAGTTATTCTGAAAAAAAATATATCAGAGAGGACTAATTCATCACAGGGCAAATTTGTAATTTATAAATAATGGTGGCATCTTGCTGTGCTGCTCGTTGCCGTTCTTACGTTCTGATCAGGTTTGAAGCTGATGGGAACATTTTCAGAAGCTCAATGGGTCAAGAATTTGTTGAATTCGTTTTCTCCGTGACCTTTATATTTGAATTCATCACCGGGATGCGTGATAGTTGTTCCTTTAAACCAAATCACTTAAAACAAGGTCAAATTATTAAAATATTTTTCCTTTTGAGTATTCTTCTGATCGAATTCAAATCAAACTCTCTCTCTATATATATATACGATTTTGATCTGTTGTACGCCCGAACAGTCCACGATGCACCGACCCATCACCATTGCCGTCGTCGTCGTCGCGCCGTCCGGCCACCTCCGACCACCGGACCTGGCACCACTGTCGGCCGCGATCGGGCCGGATTTCGGTCGAATCGCGGCCAGAATCTGGCGTCGCCCGAGCCCCGCCGGACCGCCGGCAAGGTGCACGTCGATCGTGCCAGGTCCGGCGGCCGGAGGTGGCTGGACGGCGTGGCAGCAACGGCGACAGTGGCGATGAGTCGGCGTGTCGCGGAGGGTCCAAGCGCGTATCTGATCAGAACTCTCTCTCTCTCTCTCTATATATATATATATATACACACACACGTTCGCTATTGTGCATCCGTACGCGATGAATGAGAAATGTATAGTAACCACATCAGACGTCCGCTTGAACTCGCCGGTGGGAGGTTGGATTTTGGCCACGATTCGACCAGAATCCGACGATGGTCCGACCGCGATCCGACTAGCATTGGAGTCGGCTGAATTGAGGTCGGAATCTGACTGGTTGCTGGCGAATCCGAGCTATCGGTGAGTGAAATCGCGGCGGAGGAAATACTGTGCATTTTCCATTCACTGTGCAATCGCGATAGATCGAACGGAGGAGAAATCATCGCGTAGCGGACGAAGCTCAAAATATCAAACTCATATATATATATATATATATTAAACAAAAAAATATTCAAGGATTGGATTATAGTGTGCATTCGGACATAATTTATCTGTGAGCACTTCCATTAGACACCTTTTGATCCCCTAGGATTCAAGGATTGAGATATAGTGTTCACCCATTCGGACGATAAATAATTGAACCGCTCAGGGTGCCCACGAATGAGTTGTATAGGATAACATTTCTCTCTCTATATATAGAGGAATGATCCCCTACTCAACTCATCTGTGGGCACCCGTGAGCACCTCCATTATCTACCATCCGATCATGTGAGAACTATAGCCAATCCTTAATGTAGGGGATCGATCGGCCGGCTAGAGGGGGGTGAATAGCTCTTTGTCGTTGGATGGTGGAATTTGCACGTCTACACAATCGTTAGCGCAAGAGGAATACTAATAAAGACAAGCAAATAAACAATGAAGAATACAAACAATGCAAACACCGAAATGTAACGTGGTTCATGGCTACGCCGCTAATCCACGGTCCGATTCGTCCCCGGTGAATCACTCCGCAACCAAATCACTATCGGTCTCTCCTTTGCACTAAGCTAGGTGGAGGTAACCCTTACAACTCAAACACACTCCTTTTACAATAGATGTGAAAGAGAACTAGAAGAAGGAGTTTTTCACTTGTTGAGCACTTGGATGATAGTTTGGAATATGAGCATTAGCCATCCAAAAGCCCACACCCTCTCTTTTTATAGAGGGCTGATTTCTTCCCGTTGGCCGCCACCAGTCGATTGCTGCCCTTGGCAGTCGACTGCCGCCACTCCAACGACCTCCGAACACGTTGGATCCTGACCGTTGTAGTCCAACGGAACATTTGTGACCGATCGATGGATCTCATCGATCGGCTGCTACCTCCATAATCGATCGTCCCGATCGGCTCACGAGTGATCTGTGGCAAAACCCTTTCAACGGTCCAACTCGCGCCCGGCGAATTTGCCCACATATGATTGATTGGCCCCCAAAACACTCAGTCGAATACCAGTCGAACCACGTTCAACTCAGAGAAGTCGACTGCCATTACATGGCAGTCGACTGATGTCGGGAAAATTCATCCGACACTTAGCCATTCGGCCAAGTTCACCTAATGAGCTACTTACATTTCACTCATTCTCTCATCTCACTCGAAGTCCCTCGCCGAAGCTCTCTTCGTTCGCGGCCACGTCCCTCGGCGACATCGGCGGCTCTGCAATGCTCATTCGGCGTCTCTTGCCTCCGTCTGCTTCCAGCCGCTTCGCTTCAAGTCATCTCGTCGCGGCCCCTCAAAGCGCCGCGACTCTGCAATGCTCCTTCTCCGACTCAAGCACGAGGTAGTGAGTGGTGAACCCGCCAAGACTCCATGTGCGAATTACTAAGTCCTGCAAGACTCCAATGCACATATCGAAACATAATAACAACCTAACTCAATCAAAATCATATCACGACAAGAGATTGCCCTAACAATCTCCCCCTTTTTGATGTGTGACAATCCGTTTAAGTTAGGTAAAAGCATTTGATAGAAATTTATAAGGTAAGAAAGCATGTAAACATAAATATGATATAGCAACATGCAACTCCCCCTAAATCCATGAAACTCCCCATACATATTTCTCCCCCTAAATATATTCTCCTTTACTTAAACATACATTTCTCCCCCTTTGACACCATCAAAAAGATTAATAAAGTTTATACAGTATGACATCAAGTCTAGAGAGAAATATAACAAAAAATATGCCTTAAAACTGGTGTATCAGGAATTACTGGGCTATTTTTCAGGTGGCGATCATTATTATCGTATATGCGATCGTAGAAAAACAACAATCGATTTTACGACGAAATTCAGAAATGCATTATTAATTCCAGAAAATTTGAAAAATAGTGAAATTTGGGGAACACATTTCTTGTAAGTATATTTATCAGTGAAAAATAGTTTTCTATGAAAAATCATTATATTTTCAAGTATTTGCCAAAAATCCAAAAACTTTAAAAACCACTAGGTTTTTTATCATGTTAGTATCCATTTTAACACCTAGTCTTGCTTTAGATTGTTTCAAAACATGAATTCACAGATTTTAGAGTAAGAAATTATTTTGAAAACATATGAAATATCCAACCATGATCTTTGGGCAATATGTCCATGAATTAAACATAAGCCTTCCCCATGATTGGTCTATTATTGCTATTTTGATACTTTAAATGACCATCTAAATGTCATAGGCACTAGTGGACATTTGTATCATTCTAACATCTCACTCATGCTAAATTTTCAATCAAAGTAGCCTATTGTGAGTGTGAGATGCATCCTAGAGGTATTTTTATATACTTAACAATTATATTCATGCAATTCTATCAAGGTTAAGTATCATCCTAACAATCCTCATGATGATAACGACATATATGAATTAATTTCACATTATGATCATGAAACAAATGTATTCATCAAATTGTGATCATACATTAGGTATTATATCATGATAAAAAGCAAATATTACCTAAGGCATGATTTTAACCCTATTTCTCATGATTATGTGCTAAATATCAAAATCATAAATCATGATTGCAAACATACATAGCAATTTTATTAAATATCATGATTTAAGCATTATTATCTATTTATAGGCACATTATCATCACCTAACACTATTTCAAAAATGTTGTCCCGCCATCCTAAGTCAACCAAAATATGATATAGGTCAATTACATATGGTTGACTACCCTAGGGTTTTCCTAACCCTTTAAGATGGATTTTGGAACCCAAAATAAGTTCTTTCCTATTGGGTTCACTAAAAATTCCTTAGGGATCCATTTTCTAGCAATTACCTTCTTCTTGTCTTGACCCCTAGCTATTAAGCATTTATAGGCCTTTTCATTTTTCTTTTCCTTATATCCTAGGCCTTTCTTGTTGAAACTAGCTCTTTGGCTCCCAATTATCATGTTCAAAGTGTTTGAGCCAATAGTAAACTTTTCTATGGCTTTGGTCAAATAGTCTACCTTTTCCCTTAAAGCCCTATTTTCTTCTATGCATTCATCATTAACATCCAAAGGCATATAGTTATCATGTGAGCATGCATCATCATCATTATCATTAAAATATGCTTTTTCTAATTTTTGCTCTAAATCTTTAATTTGATCAAGCATGGTTTTATTTTTCTTCTTTGCTCTAAATAAATCTTTAGTGAGGCTAGAAATCATAGAAACTATTTTACTAGGTGAAAGGTTAGTTACCATAGTTTCCATGTCCTCTTCTTCAGATGAGGAGGTAGAGGAGGCTCCCCCTTCACTTGAGCTCTCTCCACTTGAGCTTGATCCTTCATTTTCGGTGGAGGAGCAATCCAAGTTGTCAAAGGCCATCAATGCCAAGTTGGTGACAAAGGCATTCTCCTCTTCCGATGATGATGAGGAGGATGAGGAGGGATCATCCCAAGTCCTTGCCTTGAGAGCTTTGGTCTTCCCCTTTTCCTTTGCCTTCTTCTCTTCTTCCTTTTTCTTCTTGCTCCCCTTTTTCTTCTTCTTTTCTTCTTTCTTTCTCTTTTCTTATTTGCTCTTGTTTAGGAGGGGACAATTGTCCCTTATGTGTCCCTCTCCTTGGCAATTGTAGCAAATGACCTTCCCCCTTGGTCTTCTCCTCCTATCATTAGATTTATTAAATTGAAAACCTTTTAATGCACGTCTTACCCTCCTTACCATATAGACTTCTTCCGTGCTATCCATGGAGGAGGAGGAGGGGATCTCTATCTTCTTCTTCCCCTTGTTTGCCAAAAATGCTACTCCTCTTGAAGGTTGGATTCTTGGCTCTTCAATTATTCCTTTAAGTCTTGTTTCATGAAGCTCCATTGTTGAGAAGAACTCCTCCAAAGTGCTTACTTTCAAGTTCTTGGACATATAGAAGGAGTCCACCATTGAGCTCAATTTTGATGACCGGGGAAAAGCGTCGATTGCTTTCATAAGCATATCCTGGTTTGAAAGTTTTTCTCCTACACTCGTTAGTCCAATTAAAATTTTTTTGAATCTAGAATGTAAGGAGGTTACCTTTTCTCCCTTTTCTAATTTTATGTTGGATAGTTGAGAGCGGAGGAGGTCTCTCCTTGCTAGTTTAGCCTCCGAGGTACCTTCATGAAGCTTTACTAGCTTCTCCCACATCTCTTTTGCACTAGAGCATTCCCCTATCCTATTCACTTCTTGTTGGGGAAGTACATTGTAGAGGTGGTGCTTGGCCTTTGAATTTGCCAAGTATTCTTCTCTTTGCCTCTTGCTCCACCTTGCTTTCTCCAATGGCTCCCCATCTTCATTCCTAGGCAACTCGAAACAGTTTTCCATAATTAATAAAATTTCAAAATCGGTCTCAAAAAATACCTCCATTCTCTTTTTCCACCAAGAGAATTCCCCCTCGAACTTTAGCAGATGAATATTAGGGCCGACCATTTTTGAATGTGCTTATTGTGGCGGTTATTCCTCGACAAGCTTTCCTTGGCTCTGATACCACTTGTAGGGGATCGATCGGCCGACTAGAGGGGGGTGAATAGCCCTTTGTCATTGGATGGTGGAATTTGCTCGTCTACACAATCATTAGCGCAAGCGGAATACTAATAAAGACAAGCAAATAAACAATGAAGAATACAAACAATACAAACACCGAAATGTAACGTGGTTCACGCTACACCGCTAATTCACGGTCTGATTCGTCCCTGGTGAATCACTCCGCAACCAAATCACTATCGGTCTCTCCTTTGCACTAAGCTAGGTGGAGGTAACCCTTACAACTCAAACACACTCCTTCTTTTACAATAGATGTTAAAGAGAACTAGAAGAAGGAGTTTTTCACTTGTGGAGCACTTGGATGATAGTTTGGAATATGAGCATTAGCCATCCAAAAGCCTACACCCTCTCTTTTTATAGAGAGGGCTGATTTCTTCCCGTTGGCCGCCACCAGTCGACTGCCGCCACTCCAACGACCTCCGAACACGTCGGATCCCGACCGTTGTAGTCCAACGGAACACTTGGCGATTGGTGATGGATCCCATCGATCATTCTTTGCCTCCATAGTCATTGCCCGATCGGCTACTGGCGGTTACATGGCAAAAACCCTTTCGACCCGATCGCGCTGCGCCGGTGATGGTCGTAGTCTTGATCATTGTCCACATATGATGATCATTGCGGCCCCAAAACACTCGGTCGAATACCCGGTCGAACCACGTTCGACTCGGAAGCGATCATTGCCATTACATGACAATGATCGGTGATGTCGAGAAAACTCATCCGACACTTAGCCATTCGGCCAAGTTCACCTAATGAGCTACTTACATTTCACTCATTCTCTCATCTCACTCGAAGTCCCTCGCCGAAGCTCTCTTCGTTCGCGGCCACGTCCCTCGGCAGCATCAGGTGCACGACTTTGCAATGCTCCTTCGCGTCTCTTGCCTCCGAAGTCTGCTTCCTTGGCTTCGCTTCAAGTCATCTCGTCCGACGGTCCCTCGGCAGCATCAAGCGCACGACTCTGCAATGCTCCTTCTCCGACTCAAGCACGAGGTAGTGAGTGGTGAACCCGCCAAGACTCCATGTGCGAATTACTAAGTCCTGCAAGACTCCAATGCACATATCGAAACATAATAACAATCTAACTTAAACCCTTTGCCACACACATCAAAACCATATCACGACAAGAGATTTCCCTAACACTTGAACCCTAGGAGATCGGACGATATATATATATATATACACACACACACACACACACACACACACACACACACACACACACGAGACTTACGTCGGTGACTCGTGCGCGAAAACGGGGATGCATAGTAACTTTCGATGTCGCCCGAGCAAGAACAGTAATTGAGAAATGCACAGTATTTTCTATCGGAGAAGAATTGAGCCCACCACCTCTCAACACACGGTGGTGACCCTGACAGATTCAGGGGTTGAGCTATAGCGCTCATCAGAGAAGAACATCGCACGATGAAGTGTTGTGCATTTCTCATTCACTGTGCAATCTCATGAATCAAACGGAAATCGAACGACTATATATATATATATATATATATATATATATATATATAGAGAGAGAGAGAGAGAGAGAGAGAGAGAGAGAGAATGATCTCCTATATAACTCATCTGCGAGCACTCGTGAGTACCTCCATTATCCACCGTCTAATCGGGTGAGTACTATAGTCCAATCATTGAACCCTAAGAGATCGGATGATGGATAATGAAAATACTCGCGGGTGCTCACGGATAAGTTGTGTAGGATATATATATATATATATATATATATATAAAGAGGGAGAGAGAGAGAGAGTTTTGATATCCTGCATGACAGCTTTGTGCGCACCTCGTGAGCTGTCTGATTTGCAAGATTGAACAATAACGGAGAATGCACAATATTTCCTCTGTGAGTCATCGAAGCGCCTATGCATTGTCGAAGTGAAGGGAACTTAACCCAACCCTTGAACCCATCGGGATTGCCGCCATTGTCCTGAGTGACGATGTCGAGTGGCAGGAATGATTGTGATGAGTCATTGTGCATTCCTCGTCATTGTACTTGCTCGATTGCTTTTGGATGCACAGATATTCGTCACCCAAGATATCAACATCTTATATATATATATATATATATATATAATCTTCTCCATCGTCTGAACAAGGGATTGCACAGTAATAAAAAATGCACTGTACTTTTGTCGTTTGCCTTATTCTCCAATGGCCACTATAGCCCAACTCCTGAATCCGTCGAAGTCATCGCCGCCACCATCCCGTCGACTGACCAATCAAACCATGGTCGAATTCTTATTAAATTTTGGTCGAAATCTGATCGAATTGTGGCCGCTAGCATTGCGATCACTGGTGACTGCAATCGCAGTCAAAATTCGACAATGACTTGACCAGAATCGGTGTTTGACTGGATTGAGGCCGGATTCCGACTGGATTGCAACCAAAATTGTCATGCCCCGGGGGAGTCCCCGCCAGACGAAAATCCGACAGCATCTCCCCTATACGGGTGACAATATGGAACTTGCATACAAGGCCTACACGACCACTATACATCGGTCAACACAACTGGAACAAAAAACTACACACGCAGATAATAAATTGACCTCAGGCCATCAATCCAAATAAATAGCAACAATCTACTATATCTAGACTTACCCCTTCTACATCTGAGCAGGAATATACAACCAAACCAATCGAATAGTCCATAAGGACACAACAAATATCCCCAAACCTCCACAAGTACATAACCAAAACAAACACAAATCCTACACACTTCATCTAGTTAAAAACCAAAACCATAAGACCAATAAAACCTATCCATTTCGACGAGGGGGGATTGACAGCTGGACTCTCCTGACAGTTTCAACCTGAAACATATGTAAAGCAACGGGGTAAGTTCAAAGAATTTAGTGGATAATAGTTGATATGCATAGCAAGATATAGCTAACAATAAGAATCATGCCAGTACAATCTCATATAAATAGGGTATGCAAGCAAGAAATACAAAAAGGATTGTACTTACCTGAATCTCCTGCCCTGATACAGGAGCATGTGCCATACTATAAGAGATAAAGTCATCACCATATACAAATATGAATCCTGTATGCATGATAATCATATGCAACATCCAAGGCATCAATAAAAATGCAGCAAACACAATACAAATGCTATCCATGCAAAGTGCATGCCGTACAAATGACATGGTCACCCCTGACACCAGTCAGCCGCCTCACACGCGATGGTGAAGTCGAGTGGGTAGGGCTATGACAACTGTGCACTCCGCCATCACTGCTCCTGAGTGACCGAGTGGACAGGATGCTGTCGGAGTACACCTATCCTCCTACCCCAAATAGAGTGGGGGAGCTAAGCTCTCATCTCCCGATGTCATAGACCAGAGGAGGGATCCCTGCCCGCTACCACGCTGCCTCATCACTACCCATGAGCGGACCAGCGGAGCCTGACAGAGCAACTGCACACACCCTCCTAATGTACCACTAACCCATGAGTGGCAGTGTGTGCAAGCCATGTAACTGGCTGCGAGCTCAACTATAAAGGAACCCGTCCAGCTAGCATGCAATCATGCAAGATGGTGCATGATACTAAAGCATGTAAATCCAACTAAAAATACCTATTCGAATAATATGCACAATCAATAAGTACATATCTATGATCCAAGTAACTATGTCCCAAGTAAAACAGGGAAGATATAATCATAACCCATCAAATGCATGTATCAAGTAGGCACAAACACATACTAGGCATATAAACATGAAAATTATTGCAAGTTATCCTAACTAGCATATCAACTTGACTATATCTAAAAGATAAGTCAAAATACCCGCCTGAATAAAAATGCTCGAGAAAACAACTAGATCATCACGACCGAGGACCTTCCTCGTGACTGAAACTTGCATACAACATAACTATTGTTAAGCACAAAAATACAATCCAAATCCAAGCACACAACAACGTGCTAAATTACTACTATGTAATCCCCAAGTAGACTCTCAACCCGTAGATCACAAATTGTGATTAACTCTTCAATCCAAGAACATATCCTTGCAATTGACCTCACCATGATCAATACTCATCATATGAAAATATTATCCATCTCACAACCCAGAATTTATCCGAAATCAACTAACAATCTATCTCCACTGAATATAATTACAATTAATCGAATAACACATTCTGAACCACTCCTCGCTCACTTAACATACCAATATGGTCGTATAGCCGACAACAACCCAATCACAACCAACCAAAAACCCCAAAATCAGTCCAAATTGACCACAACTCCGGCTCACAACCGTGCATTGCCCACTTACAACCGACCTTGCACGACCACCTCCAACCCTAACCGTACAACTCCCCCAAATAGACCCTCACAACCCTCACCACTACTGTTCCCAACCTCTACAGGTGACTCAACCCTTGTTTCACAGCCGACCACTTCAACCTAACATCGCAAATAATTAAAAATTAACCACTGCTGACGAAGAGAAGAAACAAACTGAGCTTACCACTGATTGGAATCTCACTGGCAGAAAAATCCCCAATTTTAGACCTAGATACCACAATCACCGGCGATGCAGAGGCTCACGGCGGTGGTCCAGTGGTTGTAGGCGCGCTGGGGAAGAAGAGACAGTGGCGGCTCAGGTGATCAGCGGCGAAAGGCACCCACGGCGACCTGGGCACCGGGAACGGCGAACGGTGGCCAGCGCTTGCGAAGGGACGACCGACCGCAAGGACTTAGCGGCTGCGGACGCGAGGAAGTAGAGCTCGCGCGAGAAGAAGCAGAGGCGCGGTGATGGGGTGAGGTGCACCGTCGGAAGATGAGGAACGGTCGGCGCTCGAGCGTCGACGACGAAGAGAAGGCGACGACGCAGCGGGGGAAGAAATAAAACCTAAGGAGGGATTAATGAGATAGGTTACGAAAACCGGTCCAATTTAATTAGCCCTAACCCTAGATTAGATTTTAAACAAATCCAAAAGCTTAACCCTAGGTTTAGGTATTTAAACATAGGGTTAATCAAACCCATTAATTCCCCAATAATAATCTCGTACGGACTCCGTTTAAATCCAGAAAAATTCCTAAAATTCCCTAAAAATCCCGAAAAATTTCCAGGATTATTTTCTTAATTCTTTGGACATTTAATTTAATATTTTATATTTTCAATATTTAACAGAAATAGGCTGCGATTGTAGTTGCCAATGACCACGGTGTTGGCGACCGCAATTCGACAGGATTGGCATCCGCAATTCACCCAGATTAGCAGTAGCAATTCTGATCGATTACGGTGGCAATCTGATCGTGATCCGATCAAACTCCGATGTTGACTAGATCGTGGTTGGATTTCGATCGGATTGCCTCTAGAATCGGCCACGATTGAGCCGCGGCGATGGCGGCCGTAATTTGTCGAATTTGGATCGCAATCCAATCATAATTCGATCACGGTCCGATCAGACTCTGATATTGGCTAGATTATAGGCTGGAATCCGACTGCTCGGTGGCGATGTTGAGCAGCCAAGGGTGGAGATAGACTCCGACAGAGAAATAACTGTGCAATTCTCATTCGGGCTTGAGAAATGGATGCTCATGCACGATGGAAGTTACTGTTCATTCCTATTATCACGCACGAGTCACGCGGCGTAAGGCGCACAGTATAAGATTTCTATATATATGCCTGTATAAATTGAATTAAGTCGATTTTGTATTGGTAAGTCGATTTTGTACTGGTTAGTTGGTTTTGTGTTGACTTGGTTAATCTCAATTTCAGATGGCACTGATGATTACTATAATGACTCGTTGTGATTTGTTACGAAATAAGCTGAGAGAAGCTATTCAGGGGATAATTTATAATCCATCTTATGGAGTCAGCGGACACATTGGAAGGCTCGATCGTCTTTTTTGGAGACTTGAGATGCAGGAGTTTCTGATCTTAGACAACTATCAGATTTGGGCACTGGTGCATTCTCTACTGAATAATCTGTGTAATTGCACATCATGTACAAGGGTGCTATGAAGGACACATTACATATGTTGAGTTGTGCCAGGAGCTACTACACCATGTGGATCAGAAGGATCCTAAGGAGATTGAAGAGAATTCTAAGGTCGATTAGCTTAAGTATGCCCTATTGGAGCCTAGGAAGATAGGACTTATAATCATTATTACTGCTAGTATTTATCATAGTGGGAGTATTCATGACCTATCTAGTCTATAATGTTGATGCAATCGGCCTATGGTCAAAGTTGACCGAGTTCGAGTTGAGCTCGAATTGAGTTTCGATGTTTGACAATATGATCAGAGGTAAAGGATGGGATGAGGTAGATTATTGGTGCAATCAACCTTTGGTCAAGGATGACCAAGCTCGAGTGAGACTCGAGTTAGAGTTGGAATTGAGTTTGGAGATGAGCGTGAAGTCAAGTAGGTCAACGTTGACTAGATACTTGACAAATGAAAAATCCAAGTCGGTCAAGGGAGACTGGATACTTGGTGGTCGAAGTCAAACTGGGAGTTGACAAGTGAAAAATCCAAGTCGGTCAAGGTTGATCGGACACTTGACACGAGGAGAGTGAAGTCCCTGCAGGTCACAGGGAGACCAGACTTGGCAAGTGAAGTCCCGACAGGTCACTGGGTTACTGTGTCTGACAAGTGAAGTCCCGATAGGTCTAGGAGATTGTGTCTGACAAGGGAAGTCCCGACAGGTATGGGAGATCATGCTTGACAAGTGAAGACTTGACAGGTTTAGGAGACCATGCTTGGCAAGGGAAGACCCGCCTGATTAGGGAGATCGGGTTAGCAAGAGAAGTCCTAGTAGGTTACGGTTGATCAGATGCTAGGCAAGGGAGGAAAGTCTTGGTAGGTCGAGGTCAACTGGATACCAGGTGGAGTGAGAGTTGGCTTAAAACTAGGCTGAGATTGAGACATCAGTCAATTGGTAGGATTTACTAATCGATTGGTAACAGTGCTCGAGCAAGTGTTGAGTTTGAGGTTCAACTGCTAACTCAACTAGTGGAGTAGTCGACTGATGGGGTTGATCAGTCGATTGGTGTCTTGGCAATCGACTGGTGGAATAAGCAGTCGACTGGTGTCGCTAGTTGAGCAACCATAGAGTTTAGAACTCAACTGGCAACTCGACTAGCTAAGGTCAGTCGACTAATGGATCGATCAGTCGACTGGTGGCACTATAACAGAACATAGAAAGGTTGGTAGTCGACTGGTGTCAGTTTGATAGGGTACAGAAGGATAGCAACTCGACTAACCAGTTGACTGATGAGTAATGATAGTCAGTTGATGGAGCAGAATCCAACGTGGATCATGTCATTGCAGTGTCAGATCATGCAACAATCCATTAACCAGTCGACTAGGGGATTTGGCAATCGACTAGGAGGCGAAAATCAACCCGATGAAGTCCCTATAAAAGAGGATTTCAGGGTGATTTGAAGATGTTGATTTTTGGAGACTTTGAAGGGGATTTGCAGCTGCATTCTAGACCTTTCAAGTCATTCCACAACAACCAACAAGCATTCAAGCAAGATCACCATTGTGTATAGTGTTTTCATTTGTATTTTGTTTCATACTTCTTGTATTTGCATTAGGTTGCTTGTGGTGTATAAGAAACAGGTTGTAAGAGGTTTCTCCACCTCCAGAAGGTTTCCGAGGAGGAAGTGATAGTGGGGCTATCGGTAGGATCTAGGTCGTGGAGTATGAATCGGGGATTCCGTACCACATAAAATCTCGGTGTTGTGTTTGTGAGTTTATTTTTGTATTATTTATATTTGTTTCCACTGCATACTAACGAATTGTAGACAAGCATGAACGTGAGAATGAGAGACAAACGAGTTCAAGCGCTATTCATCCCTCCCCCCTCTAGCGCATTCCATGTTGGTGCAATCGACCTAGGTCACAATTGACCATACTCTAGTGGGACTCGAGTAGTGTTTTGATGTTTATCAATACGATTGACAATATAGGTTTGACCATATATTGACCATATGACTAGTGGATGATTGGGATATTCAAGGTCATATGGGAGAGATTATTTATGAGGAAGATTGTTGAAGCAATCAACATCGGATCAAAGGTTGACCAAGCTCGAGTGAGACTCGAGTGGGAAGTCCAAGTTTGGAGACTTGACAAGGGAAAGTCCAAGAATGGATTCTTGGAAATGGAGTGTTGGTGCAATCGTCCTAGGTCACGATTGACCAGACTCGAGTTTGACTCGAGTAGTATTTTGATATTTGACAAAGGAATTGATACAATGAGTTGACTAGATGGTTGACTTGGAGTTGACCATTATGGAAAGTCCAAGTCATGGGTACTTAGCATGGAAAGTCCAAGTGGGACACTTGGCATGGAAAGTCCAAGCATGAGTCTTCGCAAGGGAAAGTCCAAGCTTGAGTCTTGGCAATTGGAAAGTCCAACATGGGTTGACATGGAAAGTCCAAGCATGGGTCCTGGCAAGGGAAAGTCCAACATGGATTGGCAAGGAAAGTCCAAGTCATGGGTACTTGTCAATTGGGAAGTCCAAGGGTTGATATTGGCGACGTAAAGTCCAAGTGGGAGTCTTGGCAGCATAAGTCCAATAGTTTGGCGGCGTAAAGTCCAAGCGGTAGTCTTGGTAACGTAAGCCTAATGTGCCTTGGCAGTATAGACCAACTTAGCATGACAATAGCCGATGGAAGCGCCTGAAGGCTAACATATGGATGAACAAGGCATGGATGACTTGGAGGGATCCGATAGGCGTGAGGCTGACGGAGGTGCCTAGAAGGCTTAGGTCTAGGCTAAGGGTGGTCTAGCAAGTATGAGGGCATCATACTTGAGGTTAAACCTCATGGTTGAGGTTATTAGTCGACTGGGGCTTTGGACCAGTCGATTGGCCAAGGGTTTTGACACTTGACAACCGAGTCGACTTGTATCAGTCGATTGGGATTATGAACAGTTGACTGTCGTGAGTCAACTAGGGTTCGGCTGGGCAAAAGGCCTTGCCAGTTGATAGACTGAGATGATTATTTTTGTTTACCTAGTGAGGATTAAGCCTATTTTTATTGCTTGTGTGCGGTGAAAATAATCAACAATTAAACACACGAGAGGATTAAAACAGTGATATTAAGGACCAAAATAATACGACAAAATGATAGTTATCAATTCCCCCACACTTATTCTTGTGCGTCCTGAGCAACGAAAGAAAACTAAAAGTAAACTGAAAATATATTTCCCTAGCAATCCACAAGCATACATAGAAGACCGTGAAAGAAAGTTACCTAGGATTGTCAAATCTCAAAGACTCAAGCAATCATGGACTCAAATCTTACATAGGTTAACAAGCATGGTGACTTCAATTCATTATGAATAGACTGAGAATGACTAAGCCTCACAATGTAAGTGGTGGTTTCTCTCGCTCACATAAGCATGTAATAGTGGAGTTCACTCAAGCTACTCATGACTTATACACTATCATATACTTGCTTTTCTTCTACCTTCACCACTATATACACATAAAAATGCACAATCACTGAAGGCTTATTAAGAATGTAAGGGAAACATGAATACAAGAAAAATGACAATATGTGTGAAAGGAAAGAAAGGTAAGAAATAGCTAAAGAAATGCAAAAAGATATGGAAATACTGGAATGCTACATAAATGAGTACAAGAAAGCATTGTCCTAAAATTTTTTCTTCCAACCTATAAACATGTAAACAACCCTTATCACATTCTTCGATACAAATCTACTCATGATACACAATAAATCTCTCAATGGTTGCAACAAGGGATGCCACTAACAAAAATACTATCACACAAATAAAAAATGACACAACATGTCAAAATTTTCACAATACTTTTTTTTTTATTTCATGGGAATCCAATTTATTTTTTTTCAACTTCTTTTTTTCCCGACATGCAGTGCACTTTCCTATGCTCCAACATCAAGCTCAGCTAAAAAGATAAAGAGCATGGCTAGCTCATGGTGATCAAGCACGACTTGTTTATACTTACACTAAATTCTCCTGAGCTACTCTCTTCCCCACACTTAAACTTTTATCCATCTCGGGCAAAAACTCATCATGAAACATCCAATATTCCACATCCAACAAAATGGAAATAGAAAGAAATGACATGATGAAAGCATAGAAAGATAGTAGAATGACTAATGAAAATGGCATGACGTATGATAAAAAACTTATTTGAGTAGCATGTGACAACAAAGGAAGTGAAGGAAAATATGTGAGAATGCCTTCATAGTAATCATGCAAATATATGGTTGTGTGGTCTCAAAGGAATCAAAGCAACTTCAAGAGTTACAATAACCACAAGTGCACCACACACAAGCAATAAAAATAGGCTCAATCCTCACTAGGTAAACAAAAATAATCATCTCAGTCTATCAACACAGAATCCATCACCAAGTAGTGAACACATGCAACCAAATAATCCATTCAAGTCAATAAATCCCAAAATTCGACAATCAAATTTAACTAGCTTTCACGACTTCTAAGAAGATATAAAGGAATGCATAGGAAATTTATTTGAAAAACCCGACAACACAAAAACTCAACAAATAAAACATAACAACTAAAATAAAAAACAAATGAAGTAAAAGAAATGTATATACAAAGAACAAGAAAAGAAGATGAGATGGAGCAAACTCCCCTGAGGTCCTGGTGGTTGGAGAAGGTTCAGTAAGAGAAGCCACTCAGGCAGTGGAGTGCTCCGAAAGAAATCTCATTTCGGTGGTTGAAGAAGATTCAAAGTAAGCATCCATGCCGGGAGTGAGATGGACTGAATGGGGGTGAGCGCCTTCATGGTGTGATCATGATAGTTCCATGTTGCTCCCTCCAATATCATCGCCTCATCATATGTAATCTCTGGCGGTCGGAGGTGATTCAGATAAAGTGTCCAGCCTTGGGGCTGGATTATTGCATGGAATGTTAGGGCTTTCATCATCATGGTTCTTGGAGTCTTCAGCTCAGATGGGAGTGTCCAGCCTGGGGGTCTCCAGCTATCCACCACTCCTAGGGAAATCAGTTCATCACAATTGCTTGCCACTGCTATCTCACTTAACTTCTGGTCTGGCTGGCATGTCTGGGCACTGGCATCTGGAAGCTGCTCCATTTCTTCAGTATAATATGGGGCACAAACAACATCACAGAGTAAATCTAAGTCACTAGTACCATTATCCATATCATCTTCCATAACAACAACTTCATCAATATCTGGAGCATCAGATAGTACATCATCACCATGCCCATCTGCAGAGGAGCCTTGTAGAGTTGTAGAAGAAGAAACATATCTATCACTAGTTCTGAAATCCATCTCCTCAAGCACATCCTTTCCATCAGAAATGATCTCTGGGGAAAACTAGGAGGAATCTTGTGCTTGTGTCTGGCTGATGGATGATGCAATTTGATCAATCTGGATTTGCATGTTATGTATCCTCTGTTGTTGTCGTTGATGATTATCATTAATTTGTTGATGCATCTGCTATTGCATCTGTTGCTGCATCAATGATGCTAGTTGCAAAAGATTTTCTAGTGTCTCTGTAGTTGACTCAGCTTGTTGGAATGATTGTAGTCCATCACACACTGTGTCATCTTGAAATTCCAATGGACTCTGATAAGCTGAAAAATTCTAAGCCTCTTCATAATGTGCTTCTCCATACTGTAACTTGATTGATCACCCCCACTAGACATGTAAGTATCGATAGATGGTGGGGGTGGATAGCACTGAGGTTGCTCAGGAACATACTGTGGTGTTTGCCCATACCTGAAATCTGAATCAAAATTATGAAAAGATGTACCAGAAATTGAATTATACTTGTCTTGCTGATAAGACTGATGGTACTGAGGAACAGACTGATGATATTGAAGTTGGTACTGATAATATTGCTGATGTTCAGATTGGTAATACTCATGTTATCTAGTGTCTGAATAGTAAGCATCACTAAAGTATCCACACTGATGATAATATGGATCCATGCTCAAAGAAATTTCATGTTCTTTTCTGAAACACTAACAAACAAATCAAAAGACACAGGAAGTATAGATGATAAAATACATGGATATACAAGAGAATAAAAGAATGAAGGCCTAAACAAAATTTTTTAGATTTTTGATTTTTTTCAGAAAAATGGGTAAACAATCCTAAGTCTACCAAGCACCATTACACTCCTCGGCAAAGACACCAAAATTTGATAAGCGGTCTTTGTCGTGGTACCGTTTTAAATTAATTATCAAACCCTCTCTACACTAATATAGCATAGTGAACGGCCCGGATCATTTTCCAACGAGTGTAATCGATAGAATAGTAAACTTAGGATTTCTAATTATTGCTTTGGGTTTTCTATTGAAGATGGGGGTTTAGAATTTGAGCTCTAACCTATGATTGCAAGGTAATTAAAACTCTAAACTAATATGCAACAACTGAATCAAGCAATGCAGGAATAAAATCAAACACTTCAAATGCAAAATAACATGAAAGTAAAGTAAAGCATGAAACTAAATCTAACCTAATGAACTACAACCTAATTACTAAAGAAACATTTAATCAAACATCATGCAAGCAATAAACAAATTAAACCAAGCGTGTGTTAGTCTAAATGTGGAAAATCAAATCTATTACAAACATTCAACAAACAAAAGCAAAGAGCAACTAAAACACATCATGAAGCTCGTAATCAATCCAAACGAAGAGAATGCTGGAAATGGTGCTGCAATGAAGTTGTAGAGAAGGTCCTGGCCAGAACTGGTTGGATGGAAGACGAAGTCGACACTGCCATGAAGGTGCTGGCCACAAATATGGAACAACGAGATGATAACAGAGGGGAATCCCCACTCCGATGGTTATAGTGGTGGCTGGACCGATCGAAGGGGAATCCCCTCTCCGATTGGTCTACGGAGACAAAGCTCGAAGCGGAGGAGATGGCTATCGGCAGTGAAGAAACGACAGTGGAGGAGGAGATGAGTGGCGATAACTGATTCCGGTGGAGTAGCAGCTGAGATCCCACCTCTCCGTTTCTCCACTCGCGCGAAGAAGACGAAGTCTGCCGGCTGTGGGTGTTGTGCGATGAAGGGGAAGAGATGATGGAGGAGACCATCGGTCACCGGAGAAGGAGGGAATCCCCTTTCCTCTTCGGCGACCAACGAGGAAGGTGGAGAGTGTGGCAGCGGCGAAGAAGGCGGAGGCGTCGGGCGAAATCACGTGAGAAGAAGATGGAAGTCGGCTGCCTTCGGTGAGGAAATGTTGGTTTTATTAAATGCATTTCCTTAGCCGTCCGATTGTAGCCCCTTCAATCCTAGTCGTCCAATTAAAGCTAGGGTTTAATTGCCTTGATTAATCGATTAAGCTAGCTGTGCATCCAACGACTCAGATTCCTCCAATTTTGAATGAACGGATATGATCAATCTGAAGGGATAATCATGATCGGTCGAATCTGGATGAAGGGCTCAAATATCCAAATCTAAATGTATGGACTAGATCTCTCTAGATCTAGATAGATGACTCAGAATCAACTACTTTCCTCGGACGGTCCATATTGCTCATATCTGGTCCCTTGATTTAATTGCCTCTGATCTTGATGAAAGGTCTAGATTAATCCAGTTTGAAATGATCCTTCTAGCCCTATATGAAGCCATTTTTGATCCAACTTGAGTCTAGTCCAGTGGCCCATCTCGATCTCCTACAAACAAAGATAAAATTTATATATAAGTCTAGAATTTAGGAGAATTTACAATCTTATCCAAAAGATGATCTAACTCGTAAAACGTGCAAATAATCAACAATTAAACACACGAGAAGATTAAAATAGTGATATTAAGGACCAAATGATCGACAAAGATTGGGCAATCGATCGATGGCATCGGCAATGGATTGATCACATGATCGAGTCGACTGATGGTCGATGTCGCGGACACAAAATGTTTCCGAATCAACTGTTAGGGTTTGGCAGTCGAGTGGATGCATGATCAGTCGACTGATAGTCTATTCGTTGAAACTTATCCGACGTGGTTTAATTCATCTCACAATGGCTACAGGAGCAGTCGACTGATGGTCTCGATCAGTCGATTGCTAGGTGAAAATCAGCCCAAGTTGTAGGTTTAAAAGGAGCACGAAGGGAGGATTTTTGGCAATGGTTTCTAGAGCGATTTGGGGCGATTTGCTAGTGAAATTCAGGGTCTCCAAGTGCAACTCAAGCAAACAAACAAGCAAGCATCCAAAAGCACATTTGTAAAATTTTCTTTATGTGTTTTTGTGTATTTCATTCATATTTGCTTGTATATCTTTCTTATTGTTGTAAGATTTGTTGTATGAGGTTTCTCCGCCTCCGACTTGTTGTCGAGAAGGAGTGTTTTGATTATTAGTGGTGCTTGGCATCGCCAGGGCTCATTTGAGCCCAACCCGTGAAGTAGGAACCCTAAGGTTCTGAACCACGTTATATCGTTGTGTTTGTGTGCTTGTATTTTTGTTATTTCTATATTATCTTTGTTTCCGCTGTGCTAACAAAAATTGTATCAAGCACGATCAATTTCCATCATCAAACACAACGTATGCGTTATTCACCCCCCTCTATCAGTCATTAACGTTCCTACAATTGGTATCAGAGCGGGTTGCTCTTCACCGGCTTCACATCTGAGGGAGTAAAAGCGCTAGAGAAAATGGTGATCAAAGAAAGATTGGGGGATGATATCAACGTGCTGCCACCATATGAACTCTATGGAGATAAGGACTTTGAGCTATGGGTGGTAAGAATGAAATACTTTTTAATGTGTGATTATGATAATTGAATTAGCATGATGGTAGGGTTCGACGCTCCGAAGGACGAAGAAGGAAAGAGGCTTAAGAAGAAGAAGTGGAGCCAAGAATAACTCCGATACTACAACATAAATAATAAGGTAATGTTAGTGTTGGCCCTTAGTGTCAATCATGAGATAATTGATTAGGGATCATATGTATCATATTTCATTAATAACATGCAAGGTTTGCTTATTATATTATTTCTTATCTGTGCTATATGAATAATATAATAATGTCCTTGAATAGTAGATTCAGGTTTATAGTATATCAATTGGTTGAATTGATAGTGAGAGTCTGTAAACACACACACACACACACACACACATATATAAAGAACACTACTCTTAACTATTCCTAGTTGAGTATTAATATACAAGGACAATATTAATACATAGAGACTAGCATGTAGGTTAATTGATGACTTAATCTCACAAGTCATGGATATGTGATATTAAGTTGACACATGAGTACTTATTAGAGACTATGTACTGAATTTACTCATCATGAGAATGTTTCATGGATCGTTATATGAGTGTCATAAATATTCTCATGTGACTATTGGTATGAATAATCCCTAGATCTGAAGTCATTACGGTTCCCTACATAATGAGTTGTATACTTTGGCTTCGTCAAACGTCACCCGTAATAGGGTGACTATAAAGGCGATCACCAGGTATGTAATAAGTTATGCGGAGGGATGTGAGTGATGTAGATGAGATCTATCTCTTCCATATAATGGATGTGATATCTATGGGCCCCTTGATAGAGTAGGACTGCTAAAATGCATGACCATACTCAAATAAGTCAATATGAGATATTGAGCTTATTTGGTTGAGTAGTCTACTTGGAGATCAAGAAACTCGTGATTGATAAGAGGATGACACAGTCTATGTCTCATTGATCAATCTAGATATCAAAAATAGAAGGACTGAGTCATACAAGATAGTAGTCACAGAAAGGTTATGTCAGATCTCGACATTCTCGTCACTTGGATAGCAATGATGTATTTCTAGATGTCGCTCATTGCTTATGTCTCTAAAAGAGTTTTAGAAACATTGCCAACGTTACGAGAACTTATTGGGTTACACACTTAGGACATGTGAGTTGGAGATGACTCATGTGATGAGACATTGGGCCATCGGGTTGAGTCTAATGTAGATTAGACTAATTGAGTGAGACTCAAGGTATATCCAACGAATTTGACTCGAGTTAGACTCAAGTCAAATTCAAATTGCAGTTACGTATTACTAGAGTTCGCATAAACACTCTTTTGGCTCTATTGGATCTTTTAGATTTTGGAGACTCACCATTAAGAAGGGTTGCATGATCATTATGATGGAATTAATGAGGTGTTAATTCCATGAAAACCAAGAGTCACAAACCCTTCATATTCAATGGTTGAATATAAAAGAGGATTTGATGAGACTTTTGGTTTCGTGGGTGTTGTTTTTTTTAGTGTGATCTTTTTCACCTTGCTCTTCTACCTTCTTGGCCGAACCAACACCTTGTGGCTAGCACCACAGTGTAGAGGAAATGTTGACCGTTAGAGGGGGGGTGAATAGCGTCATGCTCGTAAGTTGATGGAATTCGATTGCGTTCATCTACACATCTCGTTAGCGCACAACGGAAATAGAAATAAAGCAATAACGAAATAAACAAACACGCAAACACAACTATTTAATGTGGTTCGGAACCGAACGGTTCATACTCCACGGATCGAGCTCTAAAGAGCTCTAGCGATGCCAATCACACACCACTATGCAATAACTCCTTCTCGACACAAGTCGGAGGCAGAGAAACCTCTTACAATAGTTTACAACAATAAACTAAATACAATATGAAATACTACAAGAGATGCAAAGAAAACTTTACACAAAACTATTTTGAATGCTTGCTTGCTACGTTGATCGAGTAGCACTTGGAGACCCTGAATTGTGTTGGTGCAATCGGCCCAGGTCACAATTGACCAGACTCGAGTTTGACTCAAGTGATGTTTTGATGTTTGACAAAGTGAGTTGACATTGATATTTGACATTAATGTCTGTTGATGTTTTGGGGAGATTGTTTATACAATCAACCCGGGTTATGTTTAACCGAACTCAAGTTTGACTCGAGGGAGACTTTGATGGTTGACTGGAGTTGACCATGCCATGGAAAATCCAAGTCTTGAGTACTTGGCATGTAAAGTCCAATCATGGGTCTTGGCAAGGAAAAGTCCAAGCATGGGTCTTGGCATGGAAAGTCCAATCATGGGTCTTGGCAAGGAAAAGTCCAAGCATGGGTCTTGGCATGGAAAGTCCAACATGGGTTGGCAAGGGAAAGTCCAAGCTTGAGTCTTGGCATTTGAGAAGTCCAAGGGGTTTGATATTGGCGGTGTAAAGTCCAAGTGAAGTCTTGGCAGCGTAAGTCCAATGTGCCTTGGCAGTATAGACACCGTTAGCATGACATAACCGATGAAAGCACCTGAAAGCTAGCGCAATGGATGAATAAGTCATGGATGACTTGGAGGGATCCGAGAGGCGTGAGGCTGACGGAGGTGGCTAGAAGGCTTAGGTCTAGGCTAAGGGTGGTCTAGCAAGTATGGGGGAACCATATTTGGGTTAAAACCTCATGTTTGAGGTGTGCCTCGGCCCAGTGCCATGGGGCGATCGGCCTGATCAACTAGGGGTTTATTGTGGATTTGACCCAGATCATTGCCATAGGTGGGCAGTCGACTGATTTGCCGAGCAATCGACTGATCTTGTGATCAGTCGACTAGTGCTCGATTTTTCGGGCATAGAATGGAGTCTGACTTGATTGCTGGGTCTAGCAGTCGAGTGGAGGCTTGATCAGTCGACTGATGGTCATAATCAGTTGACTGATGATGGATCCGTTGGATCTTTCCAACATGGATCTAGCCATTGTCTCACGACAATAGTGGTATCGGATCGTCTTCGTTCCGGTTACGTATTGCTATGTTGGCATTTTAGCCACAGTGCGAAGCTTTAAAAGGAGCTCGTGGAGGAGGAAAATGCCAAGGTTCTTTGAGGTGTTTTGGGGCGAGTTGCTACTGCAATTCAGGGTCTCCAAGTGCTACTCGATCAACCTAGCAAGCAAGCATTCAAAAGAGCTTTGTGTAAAGGTTTTCTTTGCATCTCTTGTTGTATTTCATATTGTATTTGCTTATTGTATTTAGTTTATTATTATAAACTATTGTAAGGGGTTTCTCCGCCTCTGACTTGTGTCAAGGAGTTATTGATTAGTGGTTACGTGTGCATCGCTAGAGCTCATTGAGCTTAACCATGGAGTAGGAACCTTGAGGTTCCGAACCACATTAAACAATTGTGTTTGCGTGTTTGTCTTGTTTTTCATTATTACTATCATTATTCCGCTGCACATAATGAGTTTTGTAGAGACGAACGCGAACGTATTCCATTGATGCATAGCACGACGCTATTCACCCCCCTCTAGCATTCTAACTGTCCCCTACAAATTGCAGCAGCAACTCGCCCCAAAACACCTCAAAGAACCTTGCTCTAAACCTCCTCCACGAGCTCCATTTAAAGCTTCTGCCTGGGCTGGAAATCACCGATCAGTCGACTGTTGACACTGTTGATGTGAGATAACGGTGTAATCCACGCTGGAAAAATCCAACGAATAGGACATCAGTCGATTGATCATGTCCATCAGTCGACTGATGGAGCCTTCACGCGACTGCTAACCCCGCAAACAAGTCTCGACTCCATTCTGTGCCGAAATTCTCGAGCACCGGTCAACTGATCACACGATCAGTCGACTACTCGAGCCAACAGTCAACTGCTGGGACACTTCCCGCAGTCAAACCCTAGTTGACTCACACTAGTCAACTGGCACACCTCAAACATGAGGTTTTAGCCCAAGTATGGTGCCCCCATACTTGCTAGACCACCCTTAGCCTAGACCTAAGCCTTCTAGCCACCTCCATCAGCCTCACGCCTCTCGGATCCCTCCAAGTCATCCATGACTTGTTCATCCATTGCGCTAGCCTTCAGGTGCTTCCATCGGCTATGTCATGCTAACGGTGTCTACACCGTCAAGGCACATTGGACTCTCGCTGCCAAGACTCCGCTTGGACTTTACGCCACCAACTATTGGACTTATGCTGCCAAGACTCCGCTTGGACTTTACGCTGCCAATATCAAACCCCTTGGACTTTCCAAATGCCAAGACTAAAGCTTGGACTTTCCCTTGCCAACCCACGTTGGACTTTCCATGCCAAGACCCATGCTTGGACTTTTCCTTGCCAAGACCCATGCTTGGACTTTTCATGACATAGTCAACCCCAGTCAACCATCAAAATCCCCTTCGAGTCAAACTCGAGTCCGGTCAATCATGACCCAGGTCGATTGTACCAACAATCTCCCCAACACATTACCAGACATCAATGTCAAACCTCCATGTTCAACACTTCCATGTCAAAGATCAAAACATACCATTTCCATGTCAAACATCAAAACATCACTCGAGTCAAACTCGAGTCCGGTCAATCGTAACTTGGGCCGATTGCACCAACAATCTCTCCCTTTTTGATGTTTGACAAAAACACATACCTTTGAGTTAGAACACTAACTCAAATCTCCTTACCAATTATCCCAAATTGGTAATCCCAAACATTCTCTCCAATTCTCCGAATTGACAATTGATAACACTTTCCATAACATTCTCTCCCTTTTTGACTAACATCAAAAAGGTTTTCTCTCCAAGGAGGTTAATGTCTCATGTCCCAATGAGATTTTACAATCCCCCCTTGGTCCAAAAATACCTAGAATGCCTACCATCTTCCTAGTGATAAGTTTCATATCACTCAAGAGAGACAATCCTATACACTCTCCCAATTTCCAAATTGGGTATCTCTCATTTTCCCTTTCATGAGGAAAAATACCATCCATCATCCCATGATGGATACCTCCCCCTAAAGGCTTGCTCCCCCTTGACCATTGCACCAACAATGTCCTTGGGAGGTCCCTAAGCCAATAGGAACTCTAAACCATCAAAAATAAGGTCTAAAGTTCAACATTGAACTTTTCAACCCTTAAATTTGATACATCACCCTAACACCTCTCCTAATCCATATCCAATGGATTTTCACCCTTTTTAATGCTTCCCAAAGCATATCCTATGGTTAGGAGTGGTTAGGAAACTTTACCGTAGCTGAAATGAGGTTAAACATCCTTGTTTATCCAAAATCATCATTGGTAGTCGAGTCCTTCAAAAATCAGTTGACTGCTACCTCCATTAGTCGACTGCCACCAAGGGCAGTCGACTGATAACTGAAAAATCTAATTTTCAGTTATCAGAAATGGATTTCAAAAATTCATAAATAATTATACGTATATCGAAAAATCGTGAAAATTCATATGTATAATACTTATGACACATACAATTGGTGAAAAATATTGAAAAAAATATTTTATCCATAAAATATTAAAATTGATACAAAGTTCAAAAGTGAAGAAAAACTTCAATGTTTTAGCTCACTTTGTATCAACTTCATCAATGGTGATTGCTATTAAAAGATAGACTTCACTAAGGTTTTCTAAATTGATTTTAAAATATTTTTGAAAACCTATATTGGATCATATTCCTTGGGCTTAATGTACATGACTTGTACACAAGCTTTCCTAATGATCCACCCATAATTTTAGATGAGTTTAAGTTCATCTAGATGCAAAAACTATGTACCTTGAACTTAACTCATATCCTAGCATCTCACATGTATCTAGGGTGTATAAATACACATACATGTCAATTTAATGTGAGATGTGGATTTTGGTTCATCTTAAACTAAAGTCTCATGCATTTTCTAAGACAACACTACTTGATTCCCTTATAAATGAGACTCCAAGTCATGCCATTGTCCTTAAATCAATTTTCATTAACTTAAATGAATGAATGATCATGTCATAAATGATAACAATAATTAAGCATGACCAAAGATCATGATGTCATGACATTTGATATAATCTAAAAACACATGACATTTATTCTTAATCCTAAACATGATCATGACATATAAATGATAAAAATAAATATGATGTCATGACATGTTATATAGCAAATCAAGCATGTCACAAAAAGAATGTATAGGTATAACAATACCTAAATTTTAGTATTTGTTGTCATTTGATATAATTATATATATTTTTTCATATTTCCACTAATCTCCCAAGTGTACCAAAAACCCAAAATGACACACTAAGACCTCTAAACCTAAATTGCGCCAATTTAATTGATTTTTCATAATTCCAAAAGTGTATTGGCACATCCTAAAAACTTTTAGGATCATAATATCAACCTTATTTCCAAGGTACCCATAATCTTGAAAATTACCTAAAGTACCACCTTTACCATGGTTAGGTTAACTACCCTTCCATTTAAAGTTGGCACACCCTAAACCCATTTAGCGTGAATCGATCACACTCTTAGGAACCCAAAACCTATTTGAGCTCCTAGGGTTTACTAGGTATTTCTTAGGGATAACCTCCCTAGATACCTTCCTAATGACCCTTCTAGGCTTGTTAGCCTTGGTCATTTGGGTCTTGCCATGGTTAACTCTAGGGGTGACTCCCCTTGTAACCTTCTTAGTGGCCACCCTAGGTTTCTTCGAAACCCTAGCCACTAGGCACATTCCTTGGTCAACCTTAGGGATGACTTCCCTATTGACCTTGGTCTTCCTAGACCTAGCTTGTGTTCCATAATCAAATGGAACACTATGATAAGCCACCTTAGGCTTAGGTTTGTGACCCAAACCTTTCTTGCCTTTGGTTGACTTTTATCTCCTATGCCCTAGGCCTTCACTCTTGGTCCTAGACTCTTGGCTTTGACCATTTGACTCTTTTATTTGATTTTGCATAATCTTAAGGGTCTTCTCAAGTTTCTCAAGCCTTGACCTCAAGGCTTGATTTTCAACCTCTAATTACCCAATTTTAGAATTTTGATTTAATCTTTGGGCATGGTTCTTCCTAGGCATATGCCTAGTCCATTTGGGATTGAAACCCAGGTGCTCTTATACCTTTCTAATTGTCTCCCTACGTAGAATTGGTCTAGAATTATTTGACCTAGATTTGTCCTGAGATAAATTTGTTTTAGAGACATTAGTCCCAAATTTTTCCTTATTATTGAAATGAATATTCTTAGCTCCTAGGCAAAAATATTTATTGTTCCTAGCATGCTTTTCATGATAAATAGCAAGTGAATTGAAATTCCTAGCATGCTTTTTAACATTTAAATTAGAAGGAGCACTACTAAAATATACCTTAAGGTTAGCCTTAGCTCCCCCTACATGTGACGCTCCATTTTGAGTCTTCTTGCTCCCCCTAGAGCATTGACTACTATAGTGCCCCTTTTGATGGCACTTGAAGCAACTGATGTGCTCCTTACTTTTGATTATTGGGGAACCGACTTTCTTTGATTTTTTTTGACTTTTGGGCACCGGTAGAGCTTTTCTTACTCTCTTTGGGCACTTGCTCTTATAGTGCCCGACTTCCCTACACTCAAAGCAAATTATATGATTTTTGTTTAAACCTAAATTGCTTGAGTTACCTAGGGTGGTGGTAAGGATCTCTTGAGCTTACTCTTCCTCTCGACCGAATGTAGATGCTTCTTCTTGTTGTTCTGATGTTGAGGATTCCCTAATCTCCTCCCCCTCAATCCTAGAGGTGGAGGTCTCCTCCAATTCTTCCTCTTCTTCCACCGATTTGGAGGTTGACTCCCTATCAACTTCTAAATCCTCACTTGCTTGTGAGGATGAGGATTCATCTTCGGCCTCCTCTTCTTGAGTCGGTGATGGGTCTTCATGGAGCTTGGCCAATTCCCTCCAAAGCTCCTTGGCATCCATACAATCACCTAGGCTACACAAGAAGTCATTAGGAATTAAATCAAAGATAAATTTGACTACCTTCTTGTTTTTCTCGAATTGTTGGAGTTGCTCCTCACTCCATCTCTTCTTTTTGAGGAAGCCACATTTTGGTCCTCTTGGATATTCAAATCCTTCCATTAATATGGACCACTCCTCAAAATCTCTCATCATGATAAAATCTTCAATTCTTCTCTTCCAAGAATTGAAGCCTTCTCGTCCATATAGGGTGTAGGGCATCGGTGTGTTGATGTCCTAACCTAGTTGTTCTTCCAACTCCATCTTCACCCTCTAGCATCTTTTGCTCCTGGCGGTTAGTCCGTAGAAGAGCCCCGGGCTTTGATACCAATTGTAGAGGAAATGTTGACCGCTAGAGGGGGGGGGTGAATAGCGTCGTGCTCGTAAGTTGATGGGATTCCATTGCGTTCATCTACAAATCTCGTTAGCACGCAGAGGAAATAGAAATAAAGCAATAATGAAAAAGACAAACATGCAAACACAACTATTTAACGTGGTTCAGAACCTAACGGTTCCTACTCCACGGATCGAGCTCTAGCGATGCCAATCACACACCACTATGCAATAACTCCTTCTCGACACAAGTCGGAGGCGGAGAAACCTCTTACAATAGTTTACAACAATAAACTAAATACAACAAGCAAATACAATATGAAATACAACAAGAGATGCAAAGAAAACTTTACACAAAACTCTTTTGAATGCTTGCTTGCTAGGTTGATTGAGTAGCACTTGGAGACCCTGAATTGCAGCAGCAACTCGCCCCAAAACACCTCAAAGAACCTTGCTCCAAACCTCTTCCATGAGCTCCATTTAAAGCTTCTGCCTCGGCTGGAAATCGCGATCGGTCGATCGTAACCATCGATCATTATTGACGATGTAATCCACACTAGAAAAATCCAACGGATAGGACATCAGTCGACTGATGGAGCCTTCACTCGACTGGTAACTCCGCAGTCGAGTCTCGACTCCATTCTGTGCCAAAATTCTCGAGCACCAGTCGACTGATCACACGATCAGTCGACTGGCCACCTCTGACAGTCGACTGCTAGGACACTTCCCACAGTCAAACCCTAGTTGACTCACACCAGTCGACTGCCATATAGCACCAATCGACTGGCACACCTCAAACATGAGATTTTAGCCCAAGTATGGTGCCCCCATACTTGCTAGACCACCCTTAGCCTAGACCTAAGCCTTCTAGCCACCTCCATCAGCCACGCGCCTCTCGGATCCCTCCAAGTCATCCATGACTTGTTCATCCATTGCACTAGCCTTCAAATGCTTCCATTGGCTATGTCATGCTAACGGTGTCTACACTGCCAAGGTACATTGGACTTATGCTTCCAAGACTCCGCTTGGACTTTACGCCGCCAACCATTGGACTTATGCTGCCAAGACTCCGCTTGGATTTTACGCCGCCAATATCAAACCCCTTGGACTTTCCAAATGCCAAGACTCAAGCTTGAACTTTCCCTTGCCAACCCATGTTGGACTTGTTAGTAATATATAAGAGATGTCCTAAGGCAATCGCCTTATGTATGGACCATTTATATGATAAATGAAGATTCACTATTTGAGTATACATGTTTTCATGTATTTGATTGGATCTTAAACTCATTTACTGAATGTCCACGATATGATTCACAGCATGAGAGAATTTGTGATTGGATCACAACTTATGAGTATCTCTACATGTGTAATTGTGATGTATCGGAATTATCCCTAGTCGATGAATTGATGGATATGGACACCATTGATTCTGTAGAGACTAGCACGAGGTGTACTCCTTGATGTATCCAAGCAGCTGATTCTCACTGGCTGGAGACATTGTGATGTCCGGAGTTAATCGTGGATGCTAGTTATGGTAACTAGTTCATTGGAGTGACCAGCCGTAAGACTTCATATGGTTCTCTGCATATATAGATATGTCAATGAAGTTCTTACTGTAGCTTAAGTGCGATGTTCCTTTGACTTACGGTATTCAAGTCATCTTGATCATGAAGACTTATGCTTTGACATCTTAAGCAAGCATCTCTGAGGAGATGTGGACCTGGGATGATTGGGTATAAGTCAAAGTGATCGAAGGTGTTTGAATAGCCTATAAAGGATTCACTACTCCTTGTGAGGAGATGTATACCCATGGCCTCTTGTCGGATTGTTATTAAAGTCTTTGGCCAAAGCATTACATGTTTAGAGTAAGGTACTCTTCAATACATGTGCAGTAACTAGAATCCGTAGGACAAGGAAATGATACTTGGGCTAGGTGTGACGTAGTCAGCCTAGTGGGGACTGAAACTATAGACCATGTCCTGAACCAAGTGGGTATAAGATGAGTGAAGGGAATGGGGCACGATTCATTCGAGCTGCTGAAGGGTTTCAGAAATAGTTCTGGATCAACCGTTGATCTTTTCGGTTAATTGGGGATCATGATGTACTACTAGGTGCCACTCATGATCGTTCTATAATTAATGGTTAATTATAGACGACCAACATAAACCGAGAACCTATTTGGTCACACGCATAATGAGCATAATCTGAAGGATTTAAAACGAGCTTGAGAATGAGATTCTCAGACCGAGAGAAACTAGGTTTGGTTGGACCAAACATGGAGCGAGCATGAAATCGTTTCAGTCGCAATGAAAGCGTGGATGGGCCGTGTCTTATGAAGACATAATGGACGAACCAAATTGGTTTGGTTCTAATCCAATGGAGGAGAATAAACCAAAGAGTTTGGTTTGTTTTAAATGAATGAACCAAAGTTGATTCGGTTCGTTTTAACTTAAAATAAACCATCATGGTTTGGTTTATTTTAACTTAAATTAATGGAGTGGGTTAACGGGCCTTTGGTTATGATCCGATAACCATTAAGAGAATTTGTTCTCTATAAAAGAGGGCTTAAGGGTTTGTTAAGCCCTAATCCAAATTCCCTTAACCTATAGTTGCCGCCCCCTCCTCTCCTTGGTGAAGTCGGTGCCAACAACCCCTTGCCGTCGCCCACCACCAAGCTCTCTTGCCGGCGTCCAGAAGGTGCTGTCCTTCCCTCTTGCCGACATCGAGCTGCTGCCGGAGAAGCTCCGGTGATCTCCTTTGGGTTTGGCAATAAGGTGAGCTTCAACCTTCCCTTTTTGGCCGACCCCTATTCCTCCACCAAAGCTGTCCAGTTTTCTGGACAGCTTGTTTCCTTCTCGTCGGAGCGTCGTTTGGACGACGTTTGGAGCTTCGACAGCGGAAGACTTGCTGGGGATTTGATCTCCGGTAATCCTCATAGGTGGAGGACGAAGGATTCGTCAAACGGTTGACGAATACCTCTCCGGAGAAGCGAGTTTTTGAGGACTCGTTTTGGATCCGAATTTTGATTCGGATCGTGATATTCTCTCGATCACATCGTCTTCAACACGAGGCTAGTAACCTGTACGAAGACGAGGCTCGTGACTTTGTGAAGTCATCCCGAAGATACTCGGTGTGGATACGGATAGAGACAATTCTAGGGAGGATCATTCCGGTTGATACCTTTCCCGCTACACGTGATACGTAAGGTATACGTAGTATAAATTTTCTTTTATTGCAAAATTTGAATTTACGGTTATGCCTACACATGTTGTACTATGCATGTGTGTGATGTGTGTGTTGTAATAAATTAGATTTATTATTTTATTCCTTCCGCTGTGCACATGTTTACGAAACATGTTCGAACACACACTCGTCGCGGTGTCGGAAACCCAACAGTGGTATCAGAGCCCAGGTTGTGTTTCGACATAATCTTAAAATGGTTTTGCGATAGTCATAATGATATTTCTGGAAATTTTCTACTTTTAGAAAGTTAAAAGTATTTATGGAAATTTTTCAATTTTGGAAAGTCTAGAAGTATTTATTGGAAATCTTCCACTTTTGGAAAGTTGGAAGTATTTATGGAAATTGATATTTTCCATAAATAAAATATTAGATTAGATTTTGGAAATTTGTTTCCTAATTTAATCTTGATTTGATTTGGGAAATCAAATCTTAAAATATTTTATTTCCATAAGTAGTTTTGATGATTTAGAAAATTGGTTTCCTAAATTGATTTTCCTTAATCAACTATTTCCACAAATAAAATATGTGATTAGATTTGGAAATTTGTTTCCTAATTTAATCATAATTTGATTTGGAGAATCAAATCTTAAACATATTTTATTTCCATAAATAGTTATGACATATAAGGAAATTTTGTACATGACATAATTGTATGCCATGTAATTGCATTAGATGCATATCATTATGTCATGCGTGTCGTGACATGTAGATGTATGCCATGTATGTCATGCCATGTAGATAATAGTTATTTGCATGCAAAGAGGATGAGACATAAAAACCCTTACTCAATATTAAAGCCTACACCTTCCATTAATATGGTTAGAACCAGAGTTCCGTTTCTTGTTTGGGTTGTTGGACTCTCTCCAAGCCCGGCTCGAACCCGAATATGTTCAAACCATGGAATAGTTTAATACTAATATGGTAAGAGTCAGAGGTCAATCATTAGCTTTGGTTGTCGGACTCTCTCTAAGCCGAGCTAATTGGTTGAATGCGCTCTAACCATATTAAAACTATTTCTCAATTAATGGGTTGGCTTTAACCTGGAGCATCGGCTTGTTGGACTCTCTCCAAGGTCAATGTGAAGGGAGGTGAAGTTGGGTGCTATGCATATGATGCATACTTGTTAATGTGTTAACAACCCGATGTATGTGTGAACATTCAATTAGTTGATAGCACATTGTGATAGTTGCATATACGTGATATGCAATCGGCATAGTTAATACCTACCGTCGTAGTTATGAATGGCTTGTTGGACTCTCTCCAAGGTTGTTCATATCTATGATGGATATCAGCCCATTCGAAGATGGACCTACGATCTCCCGAAGTGATTTTGGGGTTTTTGAAATTTGAAAAATGAATGAGATTTATAAATGTATATTGATGCATTTTAAAATTATTTTCTCATATATGCTCGTTTTGTATTTCTAGGTTAATCGATTGATCATGACGTCTTTGAATTTGCGCACTATTTTGGATTCAAACAAATTGACTGGGCCTAACTTCCTGGACTGGCTTAGAAACCTGAGAATTGTTCTCAAGGCAGAAAAGCTAGCATATGTCCTTGAAGAGCCTCTTCCCAACCGTCCTAGGGACGATGCAACTCCAGACCAAATGTTGGTCTATCAGAAGCATGTGGCAGATTCTGAGCTGGTGAGTTGCATCATGCTAGCTGCGATGGTACATGAGCTGCAAAAGCAGCATGAGCATATGGGTGCTAATACTATGGTCTTCCATCTTCATGAGTTGTTCGATGAGCAAGCGAGATCCGAAAGGTTCGAAGTCTCCAGGCTCCTCTTCACCACGAAGATGCAAGAAGGTTCGTCTCAGAGGTGCCAGGCTAAAGATGAACGGGTACATCGAGCGGCTAGCCACCCTCGGGTTTGTGATGGATCATGAATTAAGTATTGACTTAATTCTGCATTGTTTGCCCAAGAGTTTCTCACAATTCGTGATGAACTATCGGATGAACAAGTTAGAATCCACTATTCCTTAGCTCCTCAATATGCTGAAGACTGTGAAGCCTTCTGTGAAGCATGAGGAGAAGGCGGTTCTGTTAGTTGATTCCTCAAAGAAAGGTTCTAAGAGGAAGGCAAAGGAACAGAAGAAAGGGAAGAACAAGAAGGCAAAGAAGGCAGAACCAGCACAAAAGGGCACTTGCCATCATTGTGGCAAGGAAGGCCACTGGCGAAGAAACTGCAAGATTTATCTTGAGTCCATGAAGAAGAAGAAGGCATCCGATGCCCCATCCTCTTCAGGTATCTTCGTTATTGATTGTCATTCTATTTCCTTAGACACTTGGGTATTGGATACTGGGTGTGGCTCACATATATGTAATGACATACAGAGGCTAAGGAATAGAAGAAGACTCGTCAGAGGGGAGTCAAATTTGTGAGTTAGCAATGGAGCAAAGGTTGTTGTGGTCGCCATCGGAACTTATTTGCTGAAGCTCCCTAGTGGACTAGTCTTGGAACTGGACAATTGCTATTGTGTTCCTTCTTTAATAAAGAACATTGTTTCTATTTCCTGTTTAAATAGAAATGGTTACCATTTGACGTTCAGTAACAATTGTTGTTATATAACTTTGAATGGCGTACTTTATGGAACTGGAACTTTGAGCAATGACATTTATACGTTGGACATATCCAGTGACATTTTCAATATCGAAGCGAGCAACAAGCGTGCTCGAAAGAATAATCAATTAGACTCCTACATGTGGCATTGTCGTCTTGTCCATGTAAGCAAGAAACGCATGTCCGAATTACACCGATGTGGAATTCTGGAATCGTTTGAATTGGATTCATACGATACATGCGAATCATGCTTAAAAGGCAAGATGACTAAGTTACCTTTTACAGGAAAAGGTGAACGAGTGGGAGAGTTACTAGGTCTAATACATACTGATGTATGTGGACCTATGTCAACTCAAGCTTTAGGAGGCTATAGCTACTTCATTACCTTCACCGATGATCATTCACGGTTTGGGTATGTGTTCTTGATGAAACACAAGTCTGAAACCTTTGAAAGGTTCAAAGAATTCAGAAATGAAGTAGAGAAACAACATGACAAGAGTATTAAAATACTTCGATCGGATCGAGGTGGTGAATACTTGAGTCAAGAGTTTCTTGATTATCTAAGAGACAATGGTATATTGTCTCAATGGACTCCGTCATATACACCACAGCATAATGGTGTATCTGAGAGGCATAACCGGATCTTGTTGGACATGGTCAGGTCAATGATGAATCATGCTAATCTTCCCAAGTCCTTTTGGAGCTATGCACTTCAGACAGTTGTTTACTTGTTAAACAGAATGTCAATCAAGGTAGTCTCTACTACTCCATATGAGATATGGAATAGTAAGAAACCTCATGTATCTTACTTGAAGATATGAGGTTGTCCTACTTATGTGAAGCGGACTGAATCAGACAAATTGGATGCTAAGTCTGATAAATGTCTATTTATTGGATACCCTAAGGAAACAAGGGGTCACCAATTCTATCATCTTGTGGAACAAAAGGTGTTTGTTTCAAGGCATGCTGTGTTTTTAGAGAAAGAGTTTCTCTTGCAAGAAAACAGTGGGAGTGTCGTCGAGCTTGAGGAGGCCCGAGAGACTCAAATAGACATTGATGAGATACCTGGTGAAGCACAACAGCCGACAACTCATAGTGATGAGCAATCGGCTGGACCTATTGAAACATCACATTTTCATAGATCTGGTAGAACATGCAATATTCCTGAGAGATATGGATTTCTCGTAAGTGAATCGAACGACGTGTTACTCATTGATGATGAGGAGCCTACCAGTTATGAAGAAGTTCTGACAAGTTCCGAAAGGGATAAGTGGCTTGAAGCCATGAAGTCGGAAATGGATTCCATGTATGAAAACCAAGTTTGGAACTTGGTTGACCCACCTGAAGGCATAAAGCCTATAGGGTGCAAGTGGGTTTTCAAGAAGAAAACTGACATGGATGGTAATGTGATTACTTATAAGGCTAGATTAGTAGTGAAAGGATATCGTCAAAAACAAGGTGTTGATTATGACGAAACCTATTCGCCTGTAGCTATGCTTAAATCCATTCAGATCCTCCTGGCCATAGCGGCTCATTATGATTATGAGATATGACAGATGGATGTGAAAATAACTTTCCTTAATGGAAACCTGCTCGAGGACGTGTATATGATACAGCCTGAGGGTTTCATATCGGTTGATAAAACCAAGGTATGCAAATTGCGATAGTTCATATATGGATTGAAGCAAGCATCCAGGAGCTGGAATATCCATTTTGATGAGACAATCAAAAAGTTTAATTTCTCACAAAATCCAGACGAACCTTGTGTGTACAAGAAGGTTAGTGGGAGTGCAGTCGTGTTCCTAGTATTATATGTCGATGACATATTACTTATAGGAAACGATGTTTCAATCTTACAGTCAGTTAAGGTTTGGTTATCCAAGACATTCTCCATGAAAGACCTGGGAGAAGCAACCTACATCCTCGGGATTAAGGTCTATAGAGATAGATCGAAACGGTTGCTTGGTCTTTCACAGTCTACATATATAGACCGAGTGCTAAAGAGGTTTAGCATGTCAGAATCCAAGAAAGGTTTTCTACCCATGAGGCATGGGATACACCTTTCGAAGTCTATGTGTCCGCGCACAGAAGACGAGAGGATTTACATGAGTAAGATTCCCTATGCATCCGCAATAGGATCTATCATGTATGCTATGTTATGTACGAGGCCCGATGTATCATATGCTCTGAGTGTCACGAGCAGATACCAGTCTGATCCAGGAATGAATCATTGGGTGGCTGTTAAGACGATCCTTAAGTACTTAGGAAGAACTAAGGATGTGTTCCTAATATATGGAGAAGGGGACATGGTGATACGCGGGTATACGGATGGCAGCTTTCAGAAAGACAATGATGATTCCAGGTCTCAGTCTGGATACGTGTTCACCTTGAATGGGGGCGCAGTAAGTTGGAAAAGTTCCAAATAAGACACTGTAGCCGATTCTACCACTGAGGCAGAATACATTGCAGCTTCGGAAGCAGCAAAGGAAGCGGTTTGGATCAAGAAGTTCATTTATGAACTTGGTGTGATTCCAGCCATTGTTGAAGCAATACCGGTCTACTGCGACAATAATGGAGCAATTGCACAGGCAAAAGAGCCAAGGTCTCATCAACGATCCAAACATGTGCTTCACCGCTATCATCTTATCAGAGAGATCATCAGTAGAAAGGAAATACAAATCGAGAAAATCCCCACTGAAAGGAACTTAGCGGATCCTTTGACTAAGGCATTACCTCAAAGTAAGTTTGAGGGTCATGTTAGAGCTTATGGTATTGGATACCGTAGTGATTGGCATTAGGCCAAGTGGGAGTCTGTTAGTAATATATGAGAGATGTCCTAAGACAATCGCCTTATGTATGGACCATTTATATGATAAATAAAGATTCACTATTTGAGTATACATGTTTTCATGTATTTGATTGGATCTTAAACTCATTTACTGAATGTCCACGATACGATTCACAACATGAGAGAATTTGTGATTGGATCACAACTTGTGAGTATCTCTACATGTGTAATTGTGATGTATCGGAATTATCCCTAGTCGATGAATTGATGGATATGGACACCATTGATTCTGTAGAGACTAGCACGAGGTGTACTCCTTGATGTATCCAAGTAGCTGATTCTCACTGGCTGGAGATATTGTGATGTCCGGAGTTAATCGTGGATGCTAGTTATGGTAACTAGTTCATTGGAGTGACCAGCCGTAAGACTTCATATGGTTCTCTGCATATATAGATATGTCAATGAAGTTCTTACTGTAGCTTAAGTGCGATGTTCCTTTGACTTGCGGTATTCAAGTCATCTTGATCATGAAGACTTATGCTTTGACATCTTAAGCAAGCATCTCTGAGGAGATGTGGACCCGGGATGATTGGGTATAAGTCAAAGTGATCGAAGGTGTTTGAATAGCCTATAAAGGATTCACCACTCCTTGCGAGGAGATGTATACTCATGGCCTCTCGTCGGATTGTTACTAAAGTCTTTGGCCAAAACATTACATGTTTAGAGTAAGGTACTCTTCGATACATGTGCAGTAACTAGAATCCGTAGGACAAGGAAATGATACTTGGGCTAGGTGTGACGTAGTCAGCCTAGTGGGGACTAACACTATAGACCATGTCCTGAACCAAGTGGGTATAAGATGAGTGAAGGGAATGGGGCACGATTCATTCAAGCTGCTGAAGGGTTTCAGAAATAGTTCTGGATCAACCGTTGGTCTTTTCGGTTAATTGGGGATCATGATGTACTACTAGGTGCCACTCATGATCGTTCTATAATTAATGGTTAATTATAGACGGCCAACATAAACCGAGAACCTATTTGGTCACACGCACGAGCATAATCTGAAGGATTTAAAACGAGCTTGAGAATGAGATTCTCAGACCGAGAGAAACTAGGTTTGGTTGGACCAAACATGGAGCGAGCATGAAATCGTTTCAGTCGCAATGGAAGCATGGATGGGCCGTGTCTTATGAAGACATGATGGACGAACCAAATTGGTTTGGTTCTAATCCAATGGAGGAGAATAAACCAAAGGGTTTGGTTTGTTTTAAACGAATGAACCAAAGTTGGTTCGGTTCATTTTAACTTAAAATAAATCATCATGGTTTGGTTTATTTTAACTTAAATTAATGGAGCAGGTTAACGGGCCTTTGATTATGATCCGATAACTATTAAGAGAATTTGTTCTCTATAAAAGAGGACTTAAGGGTTTGTTAAGCCCTAATCCAACTTCCCTTAACCTAAAGTTGCCGCCCCCTCCTCTCCTTGGTGAAGTCGGCGCCAACAGCCCCTTGCCGCCGCCCACCACCAAGCTCTCTTGCCGGCGTCCAGAAGGTGTTGTCCTTCCCTCTTGCCGGCGTCGAGCTGCTGCCGGAGAAGCTCCGGTGATCTCCTTTGGGTTCGGCAATAAGGTGAGCTTCAACCTTCCCTTTTTGGCCGGCCCCTATTCCTCCACCAAAGCTGTCCAGTTTTCTGGACAGCTTGTTTCCTACTCGTCGGAGCGTCATTTGGACGACGTTTGGAGCTCCGACAGCGGTAGACTTGCCGGGGATTCGATCTCCGGTAATCCTCATAGGTGGAGGATGAAGGATTCGTCAAACGGTTGACGAATACCTCTCCGGAGAAGCGAGTTTTTGAGGACTCGTTTTGGATCCGAATTTTGATTCGGATCATGATCTTCTCTCGATCACATCATCTTCAACACAAGGCTAGTAACCTGTACGAAGATGAGGCTCATGACTTTGTGAAGTCATCCCGAAGATACTCGGTGTGGATACGGATAGAGACGATTCTAGCGAGGATCGTTTCGGTTGATACTTTTCCCGCTACACATGATACGTAAGGTATACGTAGTATAAATTTCCTTTTATTGCAAAATTTGAATTTACGGTTATGTCTACACATGTTGTACTATGCATGCGTGTGATGTGTGTGTTGTAATAAATTAGATTTATTATTTTATTCCTTCCGCTGTGCACATGTTTACAAAACATGTTCGAACACACACTCGCCGCGGTGCCGGAAACCCAATAAGACTTTCCATGCCAAGACCCATGCTTGGACTTTTCATGACATGGTCAACCCCAGTCAACCATCAAAATCCCCCTCGAGTCAAACTCAAGTCTGGTCAATCATGACCCGAGTCGATTGCACCAACAATCTCCCCCAACACATTACCAGACATCAATGTCAAACATTAATGTCAAACCTCCATGTTCAACACTTCCATGTCAAACATCAAAACATGCCATTTCCATGTCAAACATCAAAACATCACTCGAGTCAAACTCGAGTTCGGTCAATCGTGACCTGGGCCGATTGCACCAACACACAGTTTAGTTCCTCTTCACCTCACGGTTCGTGTGGATACCGTAGAGGTGCAGACATCTTAACCGCACTGAGATCTGGATACCTTGCACGCAAGTGTTGCTGATGGGATTGCGAAGGGCTCACATCGAAGGTAACTACGAATCCCATAGGATAGAATCGATCAAACGAGTATGGTTTTCTCATGGATCTCTGGAGGGATCCTATTTTTCCATTACTTATGTGCTTGCAAAATGTTTATGAGCGCGAAAGGATTCCCTATAGGTAATGGGTATATTACTTAGTGTAATCCCTAATGATGTTTTGATCAAAATAGGAGATTGTAAAGATGCCAAGGACCTTTGGAGCAAGTTGGAAAAATATCATGAAGAACCCTCAATGACTCAAGAGATAGAGAAGCCCAAGGAACAAGAATGCTCTTCAGCTCAATTGGATAAGGAGACTGAAGAAGCAAGTTCTTCCTCACAAGAAAGTGAGGATTTGGAAGAAGAGGAAAAGAGCAGCTGAGTTACCTTGAAGAAAGGATTGTTTCAAAGATCAATGAGCAATATCATCTGAAAAGAATGATCAACAGGCTATACCAAAAGAGGATCGGGTCTAGGATTTGTGAAATTAAAACCTGGAGCGATGTCCAGAGTTTTATTTCTTCACTAGAACCAAAACATCAAACTGAGAACACTCACAAATTGAGAACACTCACACAAACTAATTTCTCACAAACTGAAAAAGGAATGACTTGCTCAGTGATGCTCGAGTGTGTCAAACCTCTTGGCACTCATAGCCTTATATAATGTGCAAAGGTTGTATCAAAGTCGAAGCAGGTACTCATTGGGCCCCATCAGTCCTTCGAATTAGATACCCTTTCCTATCATACCAGGCTTTACATCTCACTCTTACTACTTTACAGCTATACTACATGTGATTGAAAAGGATGGCTCCCCGGGGCTCAATCCTTTCAATCTTCTTTACATTGGGCTCACTATGCTTTTATGGTGGCATCTGCCTTATGTCCCTGTAGATGTCTCTTAAAGTAGTGGAGACCCTTCATATGTCCCTTCTAATCTTTCCTATCTCGTGAGACTTCGTGATGAAGTAACTCTGCCTTTGGCCTTCCCAATGCCTTCTGCAATAAAAATCAGCTTCTTTTGCCTACTGGATTAATTCAAATTCCTTCAAGGCGAAGGAAAGTTGTTGGATGACGCTTTCTTCAATGTCGGTCATCTTTCTTCTCTTGTCATACTCCTCTGGGAGAAAAATATTCTTCTTCGTTGCTGCAATCAGAGTTTCATATTGAGTTAATAAATTTTACTCGACTGATGTGGTTATCTCAGGATGAAGAATTCTTGTAAATTCGTCTTCAGTTCTGATCATATTGATCAATACGACAACAACAAGGTTTTGGGCAATCCAGTACTCAAATAGGTACACCTGAATGGGATGCCTTAATGAATAGACTTTGTCCTCCTACAATTCCACAACAACCAATTCATGATGATTCATCTGAGGATGAGTGAGAAGTTCTACTGCGGTAATTTCTTAAACTGGATACTTTATTAACACTCCATGATTCCACTGAATGGATAAATCCATTTGCGGAAGCTGCTGGGAGTGATTCTGATGGTGATTCTGATTCTGATACTTTTCTTTCCACATAAACAATATTTGAGGAAGACGAAGATATAGCTTCTGAGGCTGAAGAAATGATATTCACTCAGATGAAGGATGTGGAAATGGATTATCCATTATTCAAAAGCACTATCCTGGCCTCCTCAGGATCTACCTCATCATACAATCCCCCAGAAGATTCCATGATAAGACCACCTCAATATGCACCTGCTGCTAGAACGACAACCAGAGCTAACCCCTATAGCAACATGGACTTCACAAATTCAAGAATAGGAAAAATCAGGGAAGGATATCATAATGAACAATGGCAGTTGCCTTCCGCTCAACAACAAACAGGTGCTTTACTTGTTTTACTAGATAATATTGGATTATATAATGATGTTATCTCTAGGTGGGAATCTATCACCACCAATGTGATTGATTCAAAAATTTGGGTGGACAAAAGAGCCAAGGTGCAATACATTGAGAACTTACTGGGTGAAATTGAGAAAAAGACATTCATACAATGGAGAATGATGTTTCTTGACCAATACGATAAGCTAATAAACTCTGCAGATGAGACACAGAATGTACTTTCGCAAATTCAAAAGATAATCACACTAGATGACCCTACTACGAGTTCTACTGCAGAAAAAATCAAACTTACCTGGACCTAGAAAGGCTAGCGTGCCCAAGTACAAAGGAGTTAGTAAGCTACATGAATCAATACAAGGAATTGGCCGCTAAAACTGGCAGGATGTTCATCAATGAGGAACTATCAAGTAACTTTTACCATAAAATGCCTCCTTTAATTGGTAATTATCGTGAACAAAAGTTCCAGGAAAAATATAGAGGAAACACTATTGGTGTACTACCCCGTATTCATCGCGCCTATCAAGAGCTAATGGAGATGTGCAAGCAAGCCTCCCTTCAAAGAAGCCTGAAAGACCTACAATTCTGTGCGTAGATTCCTCTTCCTAATTATTATCAAGGGCAGAAGAGGTATGGTTTGAGGAAGGCTCAAAGTTATAAGGGAAAGCCACATAAATCACACGTTTGTGTGATAAAAAGAAAGTATCAGCACGGCGGACAAAGGTAAAGAAGTTCAAGTGTTATATTTGCGGCGAAGAAGGGCATTTTGCCAGAGAATGCAAAAACAAGTCTGGAAACAAAGAAAGAATAGCTATGTTAAAAGAAATAGACCTTCCGAAAGATTTTGACGTTGTTTCTGTTGATCAAGATGAATCAGAAAGTGATGTCATTTGTAGCATGTCTGAAGGAGAGCTAGACACTGAGCAACATTGCAATTCGGTAACTAATACTCTACCTTAAAAAGAATTCTTATTTGTGTTATTTGGGGATGATCAAGGGTGGCAGGTTCAAATAAACATCCCAGAAGAACAAGCATATTGCCAACATGCATGACAAATGAATATAGAGGTCTAGACTATATATGCTGGCTGTAAGTTCTGTGGAAGAGAAACAAGGATAAGGTCAAGACTTCACTGTGATAATTGTCACTTAACTGTATGTGCACCCTGCGCAGACTATTATTTAAAGCAAGAAGTCATGACAATACCAGCACCAAACCAATTCAACGATAAGTCTTTAGTTAAAGAATTACTTGAATATGTTGATTATCTGCTTGCGAAAAATAGGCGTTTGCAGATGGAAATTGATCGACTAAACAGGAAGGAGATTAGCGATAACATGTACCGGGAATTGGCAGAAGACCTGGAAGACTTGAATTTAGAAGACTTAAGAAGAGGAAAAGAGTAGCTGAGTTACCTTGAAGAAAGGATTGTTTCAAAGATCAATGAGCAATATCATCCGAAAAGAATGATCAACAGGCTATACAACATGATGGTAATTCTAGAAATCTCTGATAATGCTCCTATTAAAATTAGTGCAATATTGGATACAGGTGCAACAACTTGCTGCATTGATAAAAGGGCAGTACTAGGAAAAGTGTTGGAGGAGAATCCATACACCATAGTAATAAATGGTGTCAATTCAAGTCAGTTTGCTAAATGGAAGCTCAAAGGAGGACAAATGATTATTGGTGATAATAAATTCAGAATCTCCTTCACATATTCATTTGACATGTCATTAGGGGACGGTATTCAGATGGTGATCGGTTGCAATTTCATCAGAAATATGCAAGGAGGATTGAGAATTGAAGGTAATCTGATTACAATTTATAAAAAGGTTACATCTATCACCACAAATGAAGCAGTTGTTCATGCAATTCAAGAGCTTGAGATGGAAGAAGAAGAATACATAGATATTCAAGAGAAGGTTTTCTATACCATGAGTCCTTCAAATCCAAAAATTCTAAAGAAGCATGAACATATGTTGGAAAGACTGAAAAATCAGGGATTCATTGGTGATGATCCACTGAAGTATTGGTCCAAGAACAAGATTGTTTGTAAGATTGACATCATCAACCCAGATATCACCATTCAAGATAAGCCGTTGTCGCATGTCACACCCCTGATGAAGTAAACCTTTGAGAAGCACATTAAAGCCCTCCTCCAATTAAAGGTAATCCGACCAAGCAAGAGCCGTCATAGGACAATGTCTATGATTGTGCAATCTGGTACAACTGTTGATCCAACCACAGGAAAGGAAGTAAAAGGAAAAGTAAGAATGATATTTAATTACAAGACTTTGAATGATAATACCTACAAGGATCAGTATAGTCTTCCTGGCATTAACACCATTTTAAAGAAGGTAGGCAATTCAAGGATATACTCGAAATTTAACCTAAAATAAGGTTTTCACCAAATTGCTATGGACCCTCTATCTGTTGAATGGATGACTTTCATTAGCCCTTCGGGTTTATATGAATGACTAATGTCATTCGGACTTAAAAATGCCCCTGCAGCTTTTCAGCGAAAAATGGATGACTGCTTTCGAGGTATGGAAAACTTTATAGCAGTTTATATTGATGACATTTTGGTATTTTCCTCTTCAGAACAGGAACATATTGGGCATTTGGAAGTAATGTTAAATATTTAATTCTTTCACCTACAAAGTATAAACTTGCTACTTCAAAAATTGAATTTTTGGGGGCTGAAATAGGAGAAGGGAAACTGCGACTTCAACCCCATATTATCAAGAAAATTACTGAATTCAAAGAGGAGCAGCTCAAGACTAAAAGTGGCCTAAGATCATGGTTGGGTATCCTAAACTATGCAAGAACCTACATTCCCAATCTAAGTTCTAAACTGAGGACTCTTTATGAAAAAACATCACCGCATGGAGATAAGAGGATGAAGCCATCAGACTGGGAGATAGTGAAATAGATCAAAGCCCAGGTTCAACAGTTACCAGACTTAGAAGTTCCTTTTGAAAAAGCCTACATTATTCTTAAAACAGATGGCTCCATGACTGGATGGGGAGGAATTTGTAAATGGAAAAAGGCTAAATATGATCCTCGAAGCACAGAGAAGATATGCGCAACAAAGAAGAATATTTTTCTCCCGGAGGAGTATGACAAGAGAAGAAAGATGGCCAACATTGAAGAAAGCACCATCCAGCAACTTTCCTTTGCCTTGAAGGAATTTGAATTAATCCAGCAGGCAAAAGAAGCTAATTTTTATTGCGGAAGGCATTGGGAATGCCAAAGGCAGAGTTACTTCATCACAAAGTCTCACGAGATAGGAAAGATCAGAAGGGGCATATGAAGGGTCTCCACTACTTTAAGCGACATCTACAGGGACATAAGGCAGATGCCACCGTAAAAGCATGGTGAGCCCAATGTAAAGAAGATTGAAAGGATTGAGCCCCGAGGATCCATCCTTTTCAATCACATGTAGTATAGATGTAAAGTAGTAAGAGTGAGTTGTAAAGCCTGGTATGATAGGAAAGGGTATCTAATTCGAAGGACTGATGGGGCCCAATGAGTACCCGCTTCAACTTTGATACAACCTTTGCTCATTATATAAGGCTATGAGTGCCAAGAGGTTTGACACACTTGAGCATCACCGAGCAAGTCATTCCTTTTTTAGTTTGTGAGAAATTAGTTTGTGTGAGTGTTCTCAGTTTGTGAGTGTTCTCAGTTTGATGTTTTGGTTCTAGTGAAGAAAAACATCAAACTGAGAACACTCACACAAACTAATTTCTTACAAACTAAAAAAGGAATGGCTTGCTTGGTGATGCTCGAGTGTGTCAAACCTCTTAGCACTCATAGCCTTATATAATGAGCAAAGGTTGTATCAAAGTCGAAGCGGATACTCATTGGGCCCCATCAGTCCTTCGAATTAGCTACCCTTTCCTATCATACCAGGCTTTATAGATCACTATTACTACTTTACAACTATACTACATGTGATTGAAAAGGATGGCTCCCCGGGGCTCAATCCTTTCAATCTTCTTTACATTGGGCTCACCATGCTTTTACGGTGGTATCTGCCTTATGTCCCTGTAGATGTCGCTTAAAGTAGTGGAGACCCTCTAGATGTCCCTTTTGATCTTTCCTATCTCGTGAGACTTCGTGATGAAGTAACTCTGCCTTTGGCCTTTCATGGAGTGTTAATAAAGTATCCAGTTTAAGAAATTACCGCAGTAGAACTTCTCGCTCATCCTCAGATGAATCATAATGAATTGGTTGTTGTTGAATTATAGGAGGACAAAGTCTGTTCATTAAGGCATCCTATTCAGGTGTACCTATTTGAGTACTGGATTGCCCAAAACCTTGTTGTTGTCGTATTGTTGCTGATAGTTGTTCGACTTATTGTAATTATGGAGTGCTAACTTGGGACTCAATTTACAACTGAAAAATTACAGCAACAGAGATGGATATTGAGACCATCAGCGAGAAGAAACCCTATGGCTCCTACAAGGGTTGAAACAAGAACGCTGCTAGATGGCAGCGTGTCACTACAGTTTGAGGGATATATATCTGCATCAATTGTCGATTTTATTATAGGAAACTTTCCATGTGCATATGCGCATATCTTCTCTGTGCTTCGAGGATCATATTTGGCCTTTTCCATTTACAAATTCCTCCCCATCCAGTCATGGAGCCGTCTGTTTCAAGAATAATGTAGGCTTTTTCAGGAGGAACTTCTAAGTCTGGTAACTGTTGAACCTGGGCTTTGATCTGTTTCACTATCTCCCAGTCTGATGGCTTCATCCTCTTATCTCCATGCGGTGATGTTTTTTCATAAAGAGGCCCCAGTTTAGAACTTAGATTGGGAATGTAGGTTCTTGCATAGTTTAGGATACCCAACCATGATCTTAGGCCACTTTTAGTCTTGAGCTGCTCCTCTTTGAATTCAGTAATTTTGTTGAAGAGGAGTCAACATCCGGGTCAAGAGAAGAGTGTGAAGACTTGGAGGTTGAGAGGCCATCAACGTTCGATGGAGAAGAGGTAGAAGAGGTGGAAGAAGCCTCCACCTCTAGGTTTAAGGGGGAGGAGAGATTAACTTCCATGACGGATCAAAAAGAAGCTTCTACCTCCAAGAGCCAAGGATAAGATCAAAATTCCCCTATTTACCTAAGTAACTCAAGCATTACATTTAAAAATAAAATTCATATCATATGCTTTGGGTGTAAGGAAGTAGGACATTACAAGAGTAAATGTCTTAAAAGAGTCAAGAAAAGTCAACCGACACCAAAACCTCAAGGAAAGTCAAAGGATATCGGAGCCCCAATAAGAAAAAGTAAGGAACATGTAATGTGCTTTAAATGCAATCAAAAAGGACATTATAGGAGTCAATTCCCTAGGGGAAAGAAAGGTCAAGAAGGAGTCAACAATGCAGGGGGAGCTTCTAGAGCAAACCCTAAGGTATATTTTCATAATGCTCGTTCCTTATGTAAGAATCAAAAGTATGCTTTTAATTCACTTGCAATTTATCATAAAGAGCATGCTAGAAATAGGTTTTATTGCTTAGGGGCTAAACATGTTGATTTTAGGTCTAAGGACAAGTCTAGAAATAATGACTCTAGACCTATTTCATTTAAGGAGAAATTTGGGACTAATGTCTCTAAAACAATTTTACCTAAGGCAAGTATTAGTAAAATAGAAGATTATCTAGGCTTTAATCAAAATAAATCTAGACATATGCCTAGGAAAGGCAAAAATGATCAAAGAAACAATAGACCCACCAAATTAGAAAAGTTAGAATTTGAAAATCAAGTTTTGAGGTCAAAACTTGAGAAGATGGAGAAGACCCTTAAGAATATGCAAAATCAAATTAAGGAGTCAAATGGTCAAAACCTAGAGTCTAGGAGGCAAGGCTCATCTATGGGAAAGAAAAGCTTGAACCACAAGCCTAGGTCCAAGGTTAATAAGTCTACCTATCACAATGTTCCATTCGATTATGGAACTATTTCTAGGTATAGGAAAACTAAGGTTAATAGGGAAGTCATCTCTAAGATTAACCAAGGAAAGTGTCTAGTGGCCAAGTTTTCGAAGAAACCTAGGGAAGCCACTAAGAAGGTTACAAGGGGAGTCACCCCTAGAGTTAACCTGGGCAAGACCCAAATGACCAAGGCTACCAAGCCTAGAAGGGCCATTATGAGGGTATCTAGGGAAGTCATCCCTAAGGAATACCTAGTAAACCCAAGGAGCTCAAATATGTATTGGGTTCCTATGAGCGTGATCGATTCACGCTAAATAGATTAGGTTGTGCCAACTTTAAATGGATGGAGAATTGACCTAACCATGGTAAAGGTGACACTTTAGGTCATTTTCAAGGTTATGGGTATCTTGGAAATAAGATTGATCTATAATCCTAAAGGATTTTAGGATGTACCAATATAATTTAAGAAGTTTGAAAAACTAATCAAATTGGCACAAGTTAGGTCTTAGAGTCATGGTGTGTTATTTTAGGTTTTTGGCACACTTGGAGGATAAGTGATTATATGGCAAAATGAACTTAATAATAACAAATGATAATCAATATTAAAATTTAGATATTGTTATACCTATACCTTTTATTTTCCATGCTTTATTTGTCATATTTCATGTCATGACATCATATTCATTTAAATCATATAAATATCATGATTATGCTTAGGGCTTATCTTTTATGTCATGTGTATTTAGATTTAATCATATGTCATGACATCATGATTATTGGCAATGTTTATTTATGTTATCATTTATATCATGATCATTCATGCATTAATTAAAATTGATTTAAGGACTATGACATGACTTGAAGTCTCATGTATAAGGGAGTCAAGTAGTGTTGCCTTAGAAAATGCATGAGACCTTAGTTTAGGATGAACAAAATCCACATCTCACATCAAATTAACATGTGTGTATTTTCAAACACTCTAGACACATGTGAGATGCTAGGAAATGAGTTAAGTTCAAAGTACATAGTTTTTGCATCTAGATGAACTCAAACTCATTTTATACCATGGGTGGATCATGAGGAAAGCTAATGTGCAAGTCATGTGCATTGAGCTCAGTGATCATGATCCAGTATAGGTTTTCAAAAATATTTTAAAATCATTTTAAAAAACCTTGGTGAAGTCTATCTTTTGATAGCAATCACCATTGATAGAGTTGATACAAAGTAGGGTCAAAACATTGAAATTTTCAATGGATTTGATCTTTGTTTCAATCTCATTATTTTATGAGTATTTTATTTTTCAAATATTTTTCACCCATAATGTTTGACATAAGTATTATACATATGAATTTTCGTGATTTTTTTATTTATGTATAATTACTTATGATTTTTCGAATTTCATTTCTGAAAATTAAAATTTTACATTTGTAGAAATCAGTCGACTGCTACTTATGGCAATCGACTGGCGTCAAGAGTAATCGACTGCTAACTGAAAGAGTCAACTACTAGGTCTGATTTCGGATAAATAAGATTTGTTTAGCCTGATTTCAACTATGTTAGGCTACCCTAACTGCTCATAACCCTAGGATATGCTTTGGAAAGCATTATAAAGGTTGAAAATCTATTGGATATGGATTAGGAGAGTTGTTTGGGTGTGTATCAATTTTAAGGTGTATGAAAGTTCAAGTTTGAACTTTTAACCTTAATTTTGATGGTTTAGTGTTCCTATAGGCTTAGAGACTCTCCAAAGACATTGTTGGTGCAATGGTCAAGGGGGAGCAAGCCTTTAGGGGGAGGTTATCCATCATGGGATGACAGATGTGTTCTTTTTCATGAGGGGGAGAATTTTGAGAATGTGAGATGCCCAATTTGGAAATTGGGAGAGTTTGAAGGATTGTCTCTCTTTAGTGATATAAGACTTATCACTAGGAAGAGTGAAGACATCCTAGATGTTTTTGGACCAAGGGGGAGATTGTAAGATCTCATTGGGATATGAGACATTAACACCCTTGGGGAGAGAACCTTTTTTTATGTATGTCAAAAAGGGGGAGAATTAATGGGAAAATTAATGGGAGAATTTGAGATTACCAATTTGGGAGAATTAGTAAGGAGAATTGAGTTAGGTGGCCTAACTCAAAGGTGTTTGTGATTTTTGTCAAACATCAAAAAGGGGGAGATTGTTGGTGCAATCGACCCAGGTCACGATTGACCAGACTCGAGTTTGACTCGAGTAGTATTTTGATGTTTGACAAAGGTGTTGACCATTGTTTGACAATGGGTTGACTTGGGGTTGATCATTATGGAAAGTCCAAATCATGGGTACTTGGCATGGAAAGTCCAAGTGGGACATTTAGCATGGAAAGTCCAAGCATGGGTCTTGGCAAGGGAAAGTCAAAGCTTGAGTCTTGGCAATTGGAAAGTTCAATATGAGTTTGCATGGAAAGTCCAAGCATGGATCTTGGCAAGAGAAAGTCCAACATGGGTTGGCAAGGAAAGTCCAAGTCATGGGTACTTGGCAATTGGGAAGTCCAAGGATTGGTATTGGTGGTGTAAAGTCCAAGCAGGAGTCTTGGCAGTATAAGTCTAATGGTTTGACAACGTAAATTCCAAGTGGTAGTCTTGGCAGCATAAGCCCAATGTGCCTTGGCGGTATAGACCAGCTTAGCATGACAATAGCTGATGGAAGCACCTGAAGACTAGAGTATGGATGAACAAGTCGTGAATGACTTGGAGGGATCTGATAGGCGTGAGGCTGACGTAGGTGGCTAGAAGGCTTAGGTCTAGGCTAAGGGTGGTCTAGCAAGTATGAGGGCATCATACTTGGGGTTAAACCTCATGGTTGAGGTTATCAGTCAACTAGGGCTTTGGACTAGTCGATTGGCCAAGGGTTTTGATACTTGGCAGCCGAGTCGACTTGTATCAGTCAATTGGGATTATGAACAGTCGATTGTCGTGAGTCGACTAGGGTTCGACTGTGGCAAAAGGCCTTGGCAGTCGACTACCAGCATTGGACAGTCGACTGATGGCCTGAGCAGTCGACTGCTATGACTGACAATCGATTGATGGTCGATGTCGTGGACACAGAATATTTATGAGTTGACTGTTAGGGTTTAGCAATTGAGTGGAGGCATGATCAGTCGACTAATGGGTATGATCAGTCGACTGATAGTCTATCCGTTAGAACTTGTCTGACGTGGATTAAGTCATTGTCTCACAACGGCGACAAGAGCAGTCGACTAATGGTCTCGATCAGTCGACTGCTATGCGAAAATTAGCTCGAATTGTAGGTTTAAAAGGAGCACGAAGGGAGGATTTTTTACAACGGTGTCTAGAGCGATTTGGGGTGATTTGCTGGTGCAATTCAGGGTCTCCAAGTGCAGCTCAAGCAACCAAACAAGCAAGTATCCAAAAGCACATTTGTAAAGTTTTCTTTATGTGTTTTTGTGTATTTCATTCATATTTTCTTGTATATCTTTTTTATTGTTGTACGAGGTTTCTCTGCCTCCGACTTGTTGCCAAAAATGAGTGTTTTGATTATTAGTGGTGTTTGGTATCGCTATGACTCATTCGAGCTCAACCCGTGGAGTAGGAATCCTAAGGTTCCGAACCACATTATATCATTGTGTTTGTGTGCTTATATTTTTGTTATTGCTATATTATCTTTGTTTCAGCTGTGCTAATGAAAATTGTAGCAAGCATGATCGATTTCCATCGTCAAACGCAACGTAAGCTCTATTCACCCCACTCTAGCGGTCACCAACATTCCTACATGGAGATGTCCAAATATAGATATTTGGCAAAGGAAAATCCAAGGGTGTAGTCTTGGCTACCTAAGTTCAAATGTGTAGTTTTTGTGGTGAAAGTCCAAGTATTAAGGCTTGGCAATGGAGAAGTCCCTGAGGCATGACCTCTTGGCAAAGGTAGACCCGTTAACATGACGAATCCGACGAAAGCACTTGTAGGCTAGGGCCAAGGGTGAGGAGTTGTGACCTCGAATTAAGGGCTTGATACTGAGGGAAGTAGCTTGAAGGCTTAGGTGTAGGCTAAGGGTATCCGATGGCATGACGAAACCGATGGAATCATCTGAAGGTTAGCGCGAAGGGTGAAAGAGTCATGAAGGACTCGGATGGACCCTAAAGGCATGAGGTTGATGGAGGTGGCTAGAAGGCTTAGGTCTAAACCTAAGGTGAGTGTTAACTATGAGAGGATTATACTTAGGGTTAAACCTCATATTTGAGGTGCAATAGTTGACTGGAGGATTTGCCCAGTGGTCTAGTGTGGCTGACTCTCATTATGAGGCTCAGTTTTTAGACTGGGTGCTTGAAAGTTGACAAGTTGTTTAACCTAGTCAACTAGTCCAGTAGGAAGCTGACTCCCGCTGTGGAGCTCAATTTTCAGACTGGTTGCTCGGCAATCGACTAGTCTAGTATGAACTTGACTCTTGTTGTGGGGCTTAACATTCAGGCGGAGTGCTCGACACTGTACGTCTCGGCAAACAAGCTAGGTGCTCAGCAGTCAACTATTGTTGGAGAGCAGTTGACTTGCCATAGATAGTCGAGAAACTGAGGAGCTGCTTGGCCGATTGAGAAACAGTAGCTCCGACAAGCAATTGACTATTGTGGTAGAGCAGTCGACCGGAGGCTTGACAGTGGCAAGTCAGATGCAAGGCACACTCAACCAGCGCCTTGACTGTGCGGACAATAGTCGATTGGGGTTATGAACAGTTGACTGTTATGTATTCATTGAGCGATGATCCAGAGAAAAGACGGTGTCAATAGCCATTGGATTCGAGCGGCAGTTAACTGAGGGTGATGAGCAGTCGACTAGTCGGCGAGAAAGCAGCCCGATGCGGAGCTTATAAAAGGATCCCAACAGGGAGATTTCCATAGTGTTTCTTAGAGAGTTAGAAGGGGAATTTCTCCTACATTCCAGACTTTCCAAGGTATCTCAAAGCAACCAACAAGCAAGCAAAGCTATCAAGGTTCCTCATTCGTAAAGTGTTCTTTACGTTTCTTTTTCACTGTATACTCTTGTATTTTGGTTGTATTTTGTAAGCTCATTTTGTAAGGGGTTTCTCCACCTTCGGATTGTTTCCAAGAAGGAGAAGGAATGGTCGTGTGCATCCTAGAACTCAACTAGAGCTTGGCCCATGAAGTAGGAACTCTAGTTCCAAACCACGTAAAATATCATATTATGCTTGTGTAATTTTTGTTGTGTGTTGTTCTTGTTTATTTTTGTATTCCGCTGTGTATTAACGTCTTGTAGGCAAGAACACACAAATTCAATGAACGCGAAATCGATCGACACTATTCACCCCCTCTAGGGCACATCAACGATCCTACATTTTGGTCATAACAAGTGGTATCAAAGTGAGGCCGCTCTTCACCGGACTAACAACCGAGGGAGCACAAGACCTAAAGGCAATGAATTTCAACAACGAATTTGGATTCGACACTCAGTTTCCACTGCCCTACAGACTCGGAGGATTCAATCAATGGAGGGCGAGAATTAAGGTGTTCTTCCAAGTGAGCCTGGAAGGATGGTTTGCCCTAATAGAGAGATTTCAAGCTCCTACGGATAAGAAGGGAAAGAATCTTAAAAGGAGCAAGTGAACTGAGACCAAATTTTGAGATCCGACGCAAATGACAAGGTAACTAAAATCTTAGTTAATTTGATTACTAATGAAATTCTATGTAAGTTAGGAAAATATAAGGATGCTCGGGAGTTATGGAGTAAGCTTGCTAAGCTTCACAAAGAACCTACTTCGATCCAAAATGAAGATGATAATGAGTCCAAAGAAGAAAGATCAACGTCATCTCAAAATTTGGAAGATTAGGAAGTAGAGAGGTGCTCAACATCCGAAGTCGAAGAGGTCGTAGAAACCTCTACCTCTAGGATTGAGGGGGAGAATAGACAATTGATACCAAAGCAAGAGGAAACTTCTACATCCAGAGCCAAAGAACAAGTCCATGAGTCCCCTACCACCAAGGAAGGTAACTCAAGCTTGGTATTTAAAAATAAAAATCATATTATATGCTCTAAGTGTAGGGAAAGAGGCCACTGTAAGAATAAATGGCCTCAATTGATCAAGAAGAAGATTATAGCACCATAGGCAAAGGAAAATCCCAAGGAGTCTGGAGCCCCAATTCATAAAGGAAAGGAGTACATAGTGTGCTTTCGGTGCAATCAAAATGGGCACTACCAGAGTCGATGTTCGAGAGAGAGAGGAAACCAACCAAGGACAAAGGAAGCTCAAGTTTAGGAGGAGCTTCTAAGGCTAGCCCTAAGGTATCTTTATTCAGTGCAATTTCTTTATATAATAATAAAAACTATGCTAGTAATAGATTTTATCATCTTGGTGCTCAATATCATGATAATAGGACTAAGGACAATTTTAGATTTATAAACTCTAAAACTACTCTACCTAAGGAAACCATTAGAACCTTTAGAGGTAGACCTAGTTTGCCTTAGGATAGGAAAGGGGAAAACAACCTAGGCAATAACCCTAAGAAGAATATACATATGCCTAGGAAGAGAAATGCCCAAAGAAAGAATGAAAAATTTAAAAGTGGCAACATTAGAGGAAGAAAATCAAGTGTTGAGGTCAAGACTTGATAAATTAGAAAATACCTTTCGAAAGATGACAAATGTGATTAAAGGGTCTTTTCGGCAAAATCTAGAATTTGGTAGGAAAGATCTACCTAAGGACAAGAAAGTTTGTATTACAAGCCTAAGTCCAAAGAAATAATGTCATCCTACCATAGTATTCCATATAATTATGAAACTAATCCTAGGTCTAGAAATATCAAAGTTACAAGGGAAGTCATCCTTGGAATTGACCTTGATAAGAGTTAAGTGACTAAGGCCTCCAAGAAGCCTAGAAAAGTCACTAGGAATGTTACAAGGAAGTTATCCCTAAAGTTAATCTTGAAGAGACCACTATGACTAAGGCTTCCAAGAAGCCTAGAAAAGTCATTAGAAAGGTATCAAGGGAAGTCATCCCTAGCGAATACCTTGAATACCCAAGGAGTGTGATCCTTTCACACTAGATGGGTATAGAGTATGTCAACTTAAAATGAAAAGGTAGGTAACCTAACCATAGTAGAGTTGACACTCTAGAGCATTTTGAGGTATAGTTAATACTTTAAAAATGAAATTAGAATTATATCCTAAAAGATCTTAAGATGTGTCAATAGAAATAATGAAAGGTTAAAATTTAATCATCATTGACACAATTAGATTAGAGTCAATAGTGTGTCAAGTTGGGAATTTTGGAACACTCGAGGGAGTTAATCCATTGTTATGTCAAATTCAGTATTTGACATAATCTTAAACAATGACAATTAGGTTCAAGACTTTGGTATCTTTATACCTTTATATTTTATATACATTTATCATGCTTTGATTGTCATACCATGTCATGACATCATATCATATGATTCTTTAGGGCATGTCATGTTAATATTAAGGTTATCCTTATTATGTCATGACATCATGCATCATTGCCAATATTTTTAAATTATACAATTGATGTGCACATTTAGGGTTTTAGCTATCATTTTAGCGCATATCTTACCTCATTTTTAGGGTATTCATTGCATATTATCTTTGTTTACTTCACTTTTCTATTATCTTCATTCGGTGATCTACTTTTATTAATTTTATGTGCAGGACGACATTTTTGGAGAAAAATAAATATTTTATGGAGCACAGACTTTAGAGAACACGCTTTGGTCATGTCCTAAGACACAAGCATATTCCCGAAGCAAAACAGATCAAAACGGAGGCTCCAGAGTGACACATAGCCAACCTAGAATTCAGCAATTTCCAACCTTACACACGACCGACCGTGTGAAATTCACGCGGTCATGTGGCGATATCACAAATTCGAGGAAATAGGATTTTTCGAGCATTTATGGAAAGTCGAAGCCACCTCTATATATAATAAACTCATCCCAGAGACGTAGGGGGAGAGGATCATGATGGGAGCTATCCTAGGGCTCCCAAGCCTCGAAAGGGGGTCATCCAAGGGCCACCTAACCACCGGAGGAGGAGATCTCGACACTGCTACTCCAGATCCTAACACAAGTTGCAACCAAAGACTTTCTTCACAGCAAGACTAAGCCCTCTTTTCTTCTTTGCAAATTCCTTTGGAGTTTAATTCTTGTTTTTAGATGTCTTGTGGTTGTATCTTTAATTATGGAGTAGTTTTTATGATTCTTTGATTAGGGAGTAGTCTATCTTGATTTGTAAAATAGTATATTGCAATGAATCCATGTTTGCTTGCATTGTTTTCAACTGCTATATATTTATGCTTGCTTTTTTACTCTATGATATGATGGTTCATGGTCCGACTTTATTGTGTTAATCTGATTTAGATGCCAAAAGTATTAGGTTATATTTTAGAGATATAGGGAAGGACCGAAAGGAGAACCCAATCCTCCGAACCATAGATAATTGAGGCGTGGGGGAATTGACTATGAGTGAGGAGTTAAGTCTAGAATTGATCTGTTGGGGTTCTTGTGACAGGTTCCCTGTGCGACTAAGGTTACCCTACAAGTAGATTGATTTACTATGAGGACCCATAAGTATCATAGAACGTAATGAACCTATTCTAGTAGAAACCCCAAAGTCAGAGAAATCAACTCTAGAAGGGTTATGAGATCCAGTGACAAGGGACTTCCCAAGGATAGCAACCCCCTGAGCTCTGATGATCTGAAAGAGAAACTTGGCTAGGAATAGGCTAATCCGGTGTAGTTCCAAAATATCAAGTCGGATAAAATAGATATCCTACCTACATGAACAACCATTGAGAGTTAGGAGTAAAATATATGTTTATAATCATTTAGGTGAAATCGAAATCTTAGAATCATTGTCGTCAGTCATAACAGGGACCAAGTGACAGTGATGTCCCTGTAAAAGTGATCTCTCAGTCCTCTCATTTTCCTTTCGGCCCTTTTTTCTTATCAACCACCTGATTCGATCTAAACAATCTATATTCACTTAGCAAACCAATACTCGATTACCAGTCCTTGTGGGATTAATATTTTATTACTTGATGATAATCGTGCACTTGCGGGTGTTGAGCGCGAGCGTGCGCTTCAAATCCTTGGCAATCTCTGTCGAATACTTGAGGTCGTGCTTGCATGCATCAAATTTTTTGCACCGTTGTCGGGGACTCATTTAAATTAATATTGGCTGAAAAGTGAATTGATTGGATTAGACCACCTTATCTTCAATTTTTCACTTATTATTGCAATTTCCTTTTCAACTTTTACTATTTCCGTTTATTACTTTTTCAGTAGAGTAATAGAGCACGCAAATATATAACTGCTTTAACTGTCATATTTTCCTCCTCGATCTATTCAATTGCTTCACGTGCAGAAGTATGCTTCAATGTAAGTCTAGGGGGGGGGGGGGGAGAAATTCATTTTGATATAACTACTCATGTGCTCATTTAGTTTTCTTACCTGTGTAGTTTAGTTGTTTCTTTAATAATTTTTAGATTTAGTTTTCGTTATTTTTCCAACATGCATTAGGTTTATGAATTTACTTATTTTCAAGCATCGTTATTCTTATTATGAGTTAATGCATCTACTTGTCCTTTAAGTAAGCTTCAATGTGTACTATTTTAATGGTATCATAATGATATGCTTTATTTTTTTTAGTAATTCAAATTCTTTTATCTTGTGGTGCAAAATTTTATAAAAGTTATATGATCGTTTACCAAGTTCTACTAGCTAGTTTTTATTTTTCACTTACACTTAAACTGAATTCCGAAAAGTTGATCTAGTACATAATTAGTCATGATTCATCTCGTTGGACTAGTACTTTGAAATTCACAGGTAACTTTCAATTATGATTTTAGTTACTGGAGATGCTCGTATTGTGTAAGCCCATTCGAAAAAATCAAAATCTCTATGAGCATGAGGGGAACAAAAGTTCTTTGAAAAGAAAAAAAGAGAGAGAGAGAGAGAGAAAGAGAGAAAAGAAAAGAGAGAGAGCAAACAGAAAATTGTGAGGTTTAAAAAAAAGAGAAATTTTTTTTTAGGGATAGAAAACAGTTGTCATGGATGGAAATAGTTTGGTTCCCCTTTGAGACCGAGTTAGATTACTGGAGAAATACCTACCAATTTCTCTCAATATCGAGCACGTCTTTAAGACTTTGTGTTAGTTTGGGAAGATGATCCTCGCTTATGGTAGGTAAGTACCCATAGCTGGAAACCTTAGGATCACAATGAGATGACAGCTTGACTTAACATGGAATTTGAAAATTCTGGGATAAAATTTTACACTTGCACGAAAAACTTTCTTTGTAGACTTGGTAAATTTATTTATTTTATTTAACAATAGCACCACTTGATAGGATTAGATGAACATACTAGATAACGAAGATATTCATTTATATGCATTGAGCTGAACACGAACATTTGCTTGAGAACAAGCAAAGTTTAAGTCAGGGAGATTTTAATGTGCACATTTTATATAGGATTTTAGCTATCATTTTAGCGCAAATCTTACCTCATTTTTAGGGAATTCATTGTATATTATCTTTGTTTACTCCACTTTTCTATTATCTTCGTTTGGAGATCTACTTTTGTTAATTTTAAGTATAGGATGACATTTTTGGAGCAAAAATGAAGCATTTTATGGAGCATGGACTTTAGGGAACATGCTCTGGTCATGTCCCAAGACACGGGCATGTTCCAGAAGTGAAATGGATCAAAATTGAGGCTCTAAAGTGGCACACGGTCAGCTATGTGAATTTCATATGACTGTGTGTTTTTTCCAGCCCAATTTCCAACCTAGAATTCAGCAATTTCCAGTCTTGCACGCGGGCGACCATGTGAAATTCACATAGTCGTGTAGCGACACTGTAAATTTGAGGAAATAGAATTTTTTGAGCATTTATGGAAAGCCGGAGCCGCCTCTATATATAGGAAACTCGTTCCAAAGATGTAGGGGGGAGAGGATCATGAGGGGAGCTGCCCTGGGGCTCCCAAGCCCCGAAAGGGGTCATCCAAGGGCCCCCTAATCACCGGAGGAGGAGATCTTGACGCTGCTACTCCAAATCCTAATGCAAGTTGCAGCCAAAGACTTGCTTCACAGCAAGACTAAGCCCTCTTTTCTTCTTTGCAAATTCCTTTGGGGTTTAATTCTTGTTTGTAGACGTCTTGTGGTTGTATCTTTAATTATGGAGTAGTTTTTATAATTCTTTGATTAGGGAGTAGCCTATCTTGATTTGTAAAATAGTATATTGTAATGAATCCATATTTGCTTGCATTGTTTTCAACTGCTATATATTTATGCTTGCTTTTTACTCTATGATATGATGGTTCATGGTCCAACTTTAATGTGTTAATCCGATTTAGATGCCAAAATATTGGTTATTAAATTATACAATCATTTATGCCATGATCATATTCATGCATTGGTTATTAAATTGAAATTAAGGACAAATGACATTAATTGACATTCTAAATAAGGAGATCAAACTGGATATGCCTAGTTAACAATGTATGAACCCTTAGTTTAAGGAAGAACCAACTCACATCTCACAAAAACTTTAAGATGACATGTGTGTATTGAAGAACTCTAAACACATGTGAGATGGTAGGAAAATGAGTTAAGTTCAATGTGCTTAGATGTTACATCAAAATGAACTCAAACTCTTTAAATCGTAGAAATGAATCATGAGAAAAGTTGATGTACAAGTTATGTACACTTATTCCATAGGTCATGATTGAAAATAAAGTTTAAAAACACTTTTAAAATCATTTTGTAAAACCTTAGTGAAGTCTATCTTTTGATAGGAATCACCATAGATGATATTGAAACAAAGTTGCTTAAAACATTGAAGGTTTCAATTCAGTTGAACTTTGTATCATTCTTTGAAACCAATAGTTATTTTCATAGAAAACTGTTTTTCCCCAACATTATTTAGCATAATTAATGCATGTATGAAGTTTCATAATTTTTTGAAAACTATAGAATTACTTATGCATTTCCAAAACTTAGTCTGAAAAGTTAAAAATTCTGTAGTTTCTGAAATTTCAGAACCAGTCGACTGGTTACTAAAACCAGTTGACTGATCGGGTTGTTTTTGGATGATTCAATTCAAATTAGTCATTTACATCAAACCCTAGGTTAGTTAACTACTCCTAATCCTATAATATACTTAGACAAGTATTGGAAGGATGAAATTCTTAGTGAAACTAAATAGGAGAGTTAATTGGGATAATACTCCAATTTTAAGGAATGTTAAAGTTCATGGTTAAACTTTTACCTCATACTTGAAGCTTAGACTTCCTATAGGCTTAGGACCTCTTAAAAGATATTGATGGTGCAATGGTTAAGAGGGAGCAAACCTTTAGGGGAGGTTAACCATCAAACCATGATGGTTGATTAGTGATAAGGATTTTATCACTAAGGATAATGAAAGGGGGGAAAATGAAGAGGAAGGGGAAGAATGTATAAAGTCAAAGAAGTCTTTTTGATATATGTCAAAGGGGGAGAAATGGAAGGGTTTAAGTTAGGCTCAAGATGCTTAGTGCATAAAGATGACCTATAAACCCAGACTTTAAACTAAAAACCCAAATTTCAAATTTTGAAATTTTGAATTAGGAACTCTTCGTTATGCTTTGACATAAGAAGAGATAAGTTGGGATTATGAACTAGCCTAACTTAAAGGTATTGTCAGATATCAAAAATGGAAAGATTATTGGTGCAATCGACCTCAAGTCAAAGTTGACCGAGTTCGAGTTGGGCTCGAATTTAGTTTTGATGTTTGACAATATGATCAGAGGTAAATGATAGAATGAGATAGATTGTTGGTGCAATCAACCTTAGGACAAGGTTGACCAAACTCGAGTGAGACTCGAGTTGGAGTTGGAGTTGAATATGGAGATGAGTGTGAAGTCAAATAGGTCAAGGTTGACCAGATATTTGATAAGTGAGAAATCAAAGTCGATCAAGGGAAATTGGACACTTGGTGCTCAAAGTCCAACTGTGAGTTGGCAAGTGAAAAGTCCAGGTTGGTCAAAGTTGATCGGACACTTGGCACTAGGAGAGTGAAGTCTCGGTAGATCGCGGGGAGACCGTGCTTGGCAAGTGAACTCCCGGCGGGTCACGGGGTTGAGACTGAGGCATCAGTTGACTAGTAGGATTTACCAATCGATTGATAACAGTGCTCAAGCAAGTATTGAGTTGTTAGGACCTTGATGTCGCTAGAGGGGGTGAATAACGATTCACGATTTCTTTCATCGTGTTTATCTATAATTTGTTAGTGTGCAGTGGAAATACAAATAATCAAAAGCAAAAATAACACAAGCATGCAACACCGTTGTTTAATGTGGTTCGGAGATAAAGCTCCTACTCCATGATGATCCTTAAGGCGGATCACTTCTCTTTAATGGTTCCACTAGCTTCCTCCTTAAGGTAAGCACCAAGGTGGAGTAAACCTCTTGACAACCTGAGCTTTACAACAAAATATAACAAGTATACAATGTAATAAGTAAATACAAATAAAGAAACACTTTACATAATAAATCTTTGCTTGAGCGCTCTTTTGGTTGCTTTGGATGGCTAGGAAGGTATGGAAAGCATCAACTTATCCCCTTCAAGATCACCAAGAACCATCAGCTTCATCCTCCATCAAAGTCTCCGCAGCTTGGGTTGATTTGCGCCTAGCAGTCGACTAGCCTTACCTACCAGTCGACTGCCCACTTGACTGTTGTCTCACAATTGACTAATCCATATTAGAAATTGCCCAATCTGTCGATTGCCTTGACACAATAGTCAACTGTCAATGCCATTAGTCAACTTCCATAAGCCAGTAGTCAACTCAGAAATATTTGTGCTCTGTCCACTTAAGGTCAGTTGACTACTAGTGTCCAGTTGACTAGTGCAAGCCACCAGTCGACTATCAAAGCACCAGTCCAGTAGTCGAGCCATAGTCAACTACTCGATCAGTCGATTGAGTCATAACCCCAGTCGACAGCTCGAGTCTTTTGAGCTCTTCAAGTGTCGAGCACTCAACTAATTGACTGGTCTATAACCCCAGTCGATTGCCAAATAATCTACCCGATTGTTTTATCTCACCAGTTGACTGGACCAAGTCCCAATCGACTGGTAAATCTCAAAACTGAGATTTAACCCAAGTATGATCCCCTTGTACTTGACACTCACCCTTAGCTTATTCCTAAGTCTTCAAGACACTTCCATCAGTGTCATGCCTTTGGTTCGAGTCCATGACTCATCACCCTAGCGCTAGCCTTCAAGTGCTTCTATCGGCTTCGTCATGTCATCGGGTACCCTTAGCCTGGACCTAAGCCTTAAAATCACTTTCATCGTCCTCACGCCTTTGGTTTGAGTCCATGACTCCTCACCCTTGCGCTAGCCTTCAAGTGCTTTCATCAACTTTGTTATGCTATCGGGTCTACCTTTGCTAAGAGGTCATGCCTCTAGGACTTACATTGCTAAGTCTCCATACATGGACTTTCGCCGCCAAGACTACACCATTGGACTTACATGACCAAGACTACACCCTTGGACTTTCCTTTTTCTAAGTATCCATAATTGTTCTTATGCCTCCAAGGCTACACACTTGGACTTATACGACCAAGACTGCACACTCGAACTTTTCCTTTTGCCAAATATCCATATTGGCCAAGACTCTACCTTTGGACTTTTCCCTTTGCTAAGTATCCATACTTGGACTTACGCCGCCAAGACTACACACTTGGACTTTTCCCTTTGCCAAATATCCATATTTGGACTTTCCTTTACTAAGACTCCACCCTTGGACTTTTCATTGCCAAGTATCTATACTTGGGCTTCTCCATTGCCAAGAATTCATTCTTGGACTTACACTCGAGTCTCACTCAAACTTGGTCAACCTTGATCTGAGGTTGATTTCTCCAACAATCTTTCTCATGACAATTTCCCTCACATGACCTTGGATGTCTCAAACCATCCACTAGTCAAATGATCATAGGTATATCAAACGTGTTGTTAAATCCAATGCCAAACATTAAAATCCTACTCGAGTCCCACTCAAGCTTGGTCAACATTGACTTGGGGTCGATTGCACCTATAATCTTTCCCTTTTTGTTATTTGACAATACCTTTAAATTAGGGTAACCAATAAGCCCAACTATGTCTTTTCTTATGCTAAAGCATAATGAAGGTTTTCTAACTTAAACCTTTCATTTCTAGGCCAAAGCATAATTGTCTGTTTCTAGGTCTAAATTTTTGTAGTCGTCAAGTTATGGAGTCCATGTATCGGTTATGTCTTGTGGGCAAGCACATGTTTCATTATCCTTAGGACAGGCGCATGGGTTAACACCACGCTCCAGAGCGAGGAAAGAGGAAAGGTATTCAGATAAGACGAGTGAAATGATAGGGTTAGAGAAGAAGAAAACATAGTCAGGGGATAGGAAAAGGACTATGTCATTGGCGAGAAGGAATTGGAGACCTAGTATAAGTTGTAAGTCTGGGTGGTTGAGTGGATGGACCCAAACATGGGGTAGAGGCACTGAGGAACTATACTGGCCATAATTGTTATAGATTTTTAGATATGAGTTTTTTATGAATGTATGGTATGCTAAATGTTGTCCATCAAATTGAGTACTGAACATTGGTTCGGATGTATATTTAATGAGATTGGGGGGAAGGACATATTGCATGGTTTTAAGGTCTAATTTTGAACTGGTGGCTCCAGTGTCTAACAGGGCTTGTAATTTGAATTCATGACTTTGGATATTGAGTATGCACTGGATCCTTAGATCTACTGATTTTCCGGTGTTGCACATGCTAGGGGTTTTAATAAAGACCATGTTGGTGTCGATATGTGGCTCTTGTATTATGTTTTCTTGTTCGTTTTTGAATACCTCATACTGACGATTTTGTAAGGTTCATTGTAGGAGAGACAAGTCATTTTCTAAGATGTTGATTCTTGTTTCTAGCACAGATATTCTGGTTTCTAGTAGAGTGTATTTAGTATTGGGTCAGACTGTAGAGGATTTAGGTATACTAACTTGGTGTATTTCTAGTAGGTAATAGTTGCACAGTTGTTGTCTGCATATTCGACAAGTTCCCTTTTTGTTTAGAGTAGGGTAATAACCACAAACAGAGCAAGGAATATGGTCTGCTCCTGTTTCTAGGTCCCAAATATGGAGACATGTGGATGGAGCTAGAGTTTGTCTAAACATGTAGTTATATTCTGGAGTTTCGGGATACAACATGTGATGATCATTCAAGGATTGTCCTATATCACTAAAATAAAAAATGTCTTGGCTAGGTATCCCGTATTTTTCAGTTATGGAAGTGTGATTATTTTCTAAGAATGAGTTTATAAGTGAGTAGTCTATTGTCTTAGGCATTTCTTCTTGGTAAATGGCCGAGATGATTGAGTACATTTAGGAAGTGTCAGAGACATCTGTCTGTACTTCTATAAGGTCTTTATTAGTACAAGCTAGTAATGTTGCCTCTCTCATGAAAAGGTTTTTTCTATTAGGACAAGCTGATGACAAATGCCCTTGTTGATTATAGGCATAGTATGTTATTAAATTTGAGTGTGTTTTCTTTTATTTAAATTTTTGAGCATGTCTCTCCTTGCTTAAATAGGGTTTCCTTGCTCTGCTTCTTTTCAGATAGTAGCTCTGTTTGCATTGTCTTTTAGGAGTTGTTTTTACTCTTTCTCTTTGTGGATTTGTTCCGTATTGTTGGGGTGTATATATTTGTTTGCAAAACCCGTATTGGTAGTTTTGAGTTGTTTTTGTATTTGTATATATGTGCATTTATCTTTGAGTTTATTTATAATGTGTTGTATCCTAACCCCAATGTTATTGTATTCATCTGAAACTTTCATGTTTGTCTAGAATTTATGGATGTCCTTCCCTAATTCTCCTAGTAATTTACTGAAAAGCCTTTCTCCTACATCAGTATTATAATAGTTCCCAGATATTGAAGTGAGGTAAAGGAAGTATTACAAAAATTTTTAATGAGGGACCAGTCGAAAAGTTATAATTGTTCTAGATCTCTCATGACTTCTTTTTGCCTTATGTCTAAACCTGTATTGGCATCTCTAGCTATCAATATTCTATGTATAGCATAACAGAAGTTTAATATATTATTCCCTCTGTTTGCTAGTCTGGCTACTTCTTCAGGAAATTTGTTTTTGTATGATTCCCAAGATGCTCAGGTTGTTTCTCCCAAATAATTTTCTCCTACTTGAATCATGGTCTCTCCAGATTCTATATCTAATTAATGTTTTGCAAGATAGTCTCTTTGCACGGAGATTGTCCACTATTCTAAATATGTGTCATATAGTTGGGGATCACACTCTGTAATATTAAGTAATACTATTTTTTTTTCCAAAAAATGTAAGGCGATGTTTGGTTCAGCTCCGCCTTTTCTCTTTTTTGGAAAACGAAAAACGATTTTAAATCGTTTTCTGTTTTCCAATCAAATTAGACTTTGTTTTCTAGAAAATAAAAACAGAAAATGCTTAACCAAACAACTTTTCTGCATTTTCTCATTTTCCAAGGAAAATGAAAATGAAAAACTCCACTACCAAACGCCCTCTAATTTTCGAAGGTCTTCGTTTTCCTAAGGTTCTTAAGAAGGGATTATTGTTTGTATATGGTGGTGTAGCTCTTCTAGGTGGGTGTCCTTGCCCATAGTCTAACATGCCCATAGTGCTTTCAGGATAGGAGCTAGCAGGATGCCTTGAGGTAGCCATGGATTATGTGTTCATAAAATTTGTATATTGTGTTTTTTTCTATAAGGTTCTTTGAATTTTTTTTTATTGTCACTATTATGTTTCCTTCTTCATCCAAATTTAGGGATTCATAATTCTTGAGGTTTCTACGTCGCTTTTCATATCTTTCCATTCCTTGGAGTTCCCTTAGGGTCATATTTTTGGTTTTCTCCTTGGGCATGTACATGTATTCATCATCAAATATCCCCCTTATGTCAGTGTTGATGTTCATAAAATTTAGTTCTGGCATTCCTTTCTTTGCCATTTCTAAATGTTTGCGTCCTAGAGTCTGGAGTACATTCGAGTAGTGTATTTCTTTATTCATGAGGTTAGTTTCTTGTAGATCATCTTTATCTTTTACTCCAGTGAGATATCTAGAGAATCTTACACTTAATTCACCTCTTTTATTTTTGTACATGATAGATTGTGTGGGTTGGATTGCTTGTACCTCCTATAATTTTATAGTCCATTCTAAACTAGCCAGTTCTTCTGAATTATATTCTCTGAGCTTGAGAAAATTTATCCCCTTTGAACTAAGAGCTTCTATCATTCCGTTTATGTGAATTTTAAAGGCATTGCTTATGTAGTTCATTGTTGTTTTCGGGAATATTATATCTAATTGGACATTCTTTTCCTGGAAATTTCTATATCCTTTTCCTTGTACTATTATTTTTGTGTGTTTAACAAAATCTCTTATGGTCATATTAAAATTGGGACATATATATGTAATCTCATTGTTATTGTTCATATATACTTCTATTAGTCTTATAATCGCCTTTTCCTTGTCAGAAAATCTAGAATCATATAACACCAGTAATACTTTTGTTCCTACCTTCATTCTTGTTAGTCCCCTGATACCGAAGACTATTAATCCTAAATGCCATAATTATGATGTCTGGTCATAAGTTGTCTACCAGCATCCTCTGTCATAAGGGTGAGCCTTTCTTCTCCATCATTAGGTGGATGAAGTGGTTCTACTATATGGTGTCGATAAATAGAGTTTAAAAAAGACGAAAGGTTTTGTCCGTATAGCCTTCTTGGGTTTAATATGTTTAATTATTCGTTTGAGAATATTTCCACAGTTCTGTCTATATATATGATTTCTTCTATTCTGTATTGACTTGTATTATGACTTTATAAGTTATCTAACCATGTCACGCTAGGAGTGCCTGAAATATATCGCCTCCCACTAATTGTCCTAGAAGGTCTGGAGAATAAATTTGTAGTGGTTCTATTTATTTTTCTCATGATATGTTATAAATGAATATGTTATAGGTCTTCTTTTTATAATTCCTCCCATAGATAATTTTCCTAAGTCTTTACTTAGGGTTTCTATTGTCTGATTCCAATTTTTGATATTACTTACTTTTGTAGTGTTTCTTTCTATATTAAAGATTTTTATATATCAATTATCCATCGTCCGATCTCCTAGGATTTAAGAATTAGGCTATAGTTCACAAACGATCAGACGATGGATAATAAAGATGCTCACGAATGAGTTGTGTAGGATAATATATATATATATATATATATATATATATATATATATATATATATATATATATATATATATATATATAAAGAGAGAGAAATATTATGCTACACAACTCATCCGTGAGCACCTCCATTATTCACTGTCCGATCTCCTAGGGTTCAAGAATTGAGCTATAGTATGCATTCGAACGAACGGTGGATAATAGAGATGCTCACGAATGAATTGTGCAACATAACATTTTTTTCCTCTCTCTCTCTATATATATACACGAATATGATATGTTGCGCAACATACTCTGCACTAAAATGGGGATGCACAGTAACTTCTGTTGTCTCCCGAGCAAGCACAATAAATGAGAAATGTATAATATTTTCATCGGAGAAGAATTGAGCTCAACGCCGCTCGACACGATCACCCCTCGACCAGATTTTGATCGAAATTCGATCACAGTCCGACACTAGAGTTCGATCGAATCACGACCAAATCGCAGTCGGAATCGACTGCGATTACGATCGCCACCGACCGTGACGTCGACGGTCACAAATCGATCACAATTTGGCCAAGCTTGAAGTCCGACCGGAATGCAGTCAAATTCTAATCAGATTACGGTCGAAATCAAATCGATTTGCGACCGCTAGTGTCGCGACCGCTAGCGGTCACAAATCGATTGTATTCCCATGACAATTCGATCACAATCCGACTACAATCTGACTGCAATCTGTCCGAGCTTGAAGTTCGACCAGAACGCTGTTGGGTTTTTCCGAGCCGCAAAAACCGCTTTTTGCGTTGCGGAAACCTCGGAAGCCCCGGCCACGGATCCGTGCGAAGTATAAAATTATAATTACATGTATGTGCTTACAGAAATCCTAAATCTACCTTAGATCTAAGAGGTTAGAACGTTACCCTCGTAGCGACGCCCTTCGCTTATCCCGCTCGTCCAAAAGTTCGCCGGAACTCGAGAGTGTCAAGTGCACACTCCTCTATGGTATCCACACAAGCAATAGGTGGAGAGAAATGCCTTAGAGTGTGCTAGCACTCCCTTAGGAATTTCGGCAAGATGAGGTTTGGAGAGGTAGAGCTTGAGAGAAAAAGGTTCCAAGGTTGAAGATGAAGTAATGAGAGCAACTCACCAAATGAATTCACCTAATGAAACCCCTAAAGTGGCCGACCACTTCAAGGAGAGACATGCATGTAACTCCCATGTCCCTTGGTCTCCCTCATGAGGTGGCACCAATTGACAAAGTCAATGATGATGTGGAGCATCATCATTGGCCGGCCATGCCTAGTCATCATCATGACATGGCATTTTGTCAAGTCAAACTTGACCTTTCATCTTCCCTCTCAAGTCAAGTCAAACTTGACCTCTAATCTCCCATGGTTGATCAAATCTAACCACTTGACTCAAGTCAATTTAATATAATGAATCTCTATTCATTAATTTAAATTGATTTGATGAATCAAATCTCAATTAGACTCATTCAACACTTGAATCAACTTGAGTCTAACTCAATTAGTCTAATTTGGATTACTCTTAATCCAATTTGGTTCATCCCATGAACCTAATCCTCATGGTTCATCATATGAACCTAATCTCCATCTAATTGCTCTTATGTGTGTGACCCTATAGGTTCTTGTAACGTTGGCAATGTCCCTAAACCGATTTAGGAACATAAGCAATGAGCGTTATCTAGCAACACATCATTGCTACCCAAGTTACAAGAATGTTGAGCTCCAACATCACCTTTGTGACTACTAATTGTGACTCTCACAATATGTGACAATGTCCCTCTATCCTTGACATCTAGATTGACCAATCGAGGCATAGACCGTGTCATCCTCGGTACAATCTAAATCTTGAACTCCAAGTAGACTCACTCTAATCACATGAGCTCAATATCTCATATTGACTCATTTGGGCATGGCCATGCACTTCGTGGTCTCACTCTATCAAGAATATCGATGTCACACCCGTCATATAGGAGGGATAGATCCCATCTACATCACTCACATCCCTCCGCATAATTTGTTACATACCCAGTAATCGCCTTTATAGTCCACCCATTTACGGGTGACGTTTGACGAAGCCAAAGTATGCAACTCGTTATGTAGGGAACCATGGTGACTTCAGGTCTAAGGACTAATAGTCATACTAATAGCCACATGAGAAAGTATATGACACTCATATAACGATCCATGATACTTTCTCATGGCGGGTCATTCAGTATACATTCTCCAATGCATACCCATTTGTCAACTTGATATCTCATATCCATGACTTGTGAGATCAAGTCATCTTGTTGACCTACATGCTAGTCTCTACGCATTAACATTGTCCCTGAATGTTAATACTCGTCTAGGAATGATTAAGAGTAGTGTTCTCTATATCATCTCATTATCGATTCAACCAATCGATTGATATAGATAAGAAACTACTACTCAAGGACATTATTATATTTAGTTATTTGGCACCAATACAAGTAAATATAATAACCATGCCTTTATAAATAGGAATATGATACAATAAAGTCCATACAACAATCATCACATGATTGGCTCTAGGGCTTTCACTAACAATCTCCCACTAGCACTAGTGCCAATCACCGTAGTATCTAATACCCAATGACCTAGTGTGACCATCATGCTTTTTCGCGCAAAGCCTCGTCAAGGGATCTCGCGATGTTAGCCTCGTGGGTACTCGCAAATCTTCACATCTCTCGATCGACAATCTCATGAATGAGATGGAAGCACCGATATATATTCGACCTTTGTTGTAGAATCAATAAGCGGTCTCCGCTTGGAACTCTTCCACCACGGCTACCTATTCAAGCAAAACACGAACCACGATCGCGATCTATAATCATGTGGTCGTTTGGAAGAAGCCGGCATCAGTAACCCTTTACACTAGCTTCTCATCGCCTCCAAATATCAAGAAATATTCTTTAGTCCTTCTCAAGTACTTAAGAATATTCTTGACTGCTATCCAGTGACGCTCACCTGGATCTGACTGGTATCTACTCGTCATGCTCAAAGCATACGAGACATCAGGACGAGTACACAGCATGGCGTACATGATAGATCATATAGCATATGCGTAAGGGATCTTATCCATGCGGTCTCTCTCCTCTCTAGAAGAGGGACTTTGAGTCTTCGAAAGACTCACACCATGTGACATCGGCAGAAGTCCTTTCTTGGAATTCTGCATGGCAAACCGAAGTAATACCGTGTCAATGTATGTACTCTGACTTAGGCCAAGCAATCTCTTAGATCTATCTCTATAGATCTTTATGCCTAGAATACAGGCTGCTTCACCTAAGTCCTTCATTGAGAAGCACATCCCCAGCCAAGTCTTCATAGACTGTAGCGAAGGGATGTCATTCCCAATGAGTAGTATGTCATCCACATACAATACAAGGAACACAACTGTGTTCCCATTAACCCTCTTGTAGACACAGGGTTCATCTTCATTCTTGATGAAACCAAACTGTTTGATCGCATCATCGAATCAAAGATTCTAGCTCCGAGAAGCTTGCTTTAGCCCATAAATGGACCTTTGCAGCTTGCATACCTTCCCAGTATATTGTGGATCTACAAAAACCCTCAGGTTGTGTCATGTACACATCCTCGAGCAAGTTTCCATTTAGAAACGTGGTTTTGACATCCATCTGCCAGATCTCATAATCGTGGTATGCTGCAATAGTAAGCAAGATCCGAATGGACTTAAACATCGCCACTGGAGAAAAGGTTTCATCATAGTCAATACCATGAATTTGCTTGAAACCTTTAGCCACTAATCGGCCCTTATAGGTATGCGCAAGTCCATCCATGTCAGTCTTTCTCCTAAAGACCCACTTACACCCAATGGGTTTGACCCCTTCAGGTGGATCAACCAAAGTCCATACTTGGTTAGTGTACATGGATTCCATCTCGGATCTCATGGCGTCTAGCCATTTCTCGTAATCGGGCTCATCACGCCTCGATAGGGAGGTAGGCTCATTCTCAATGAGCATAACGTCATCATGGTCGACAAGAGAAATGAGTATCTCTCGGTGACGACGCCCTATCGGACCTGCGAAGAGGTAGGTCTTGAGCAGTGGTTGTTCTCCACAACTTTGTCAGGCAACAACCTCATCACCCACAACACTTTGTGGTTCCCTGTCAACCTCCATCAAGGTCCTCAGTGCTATGGTCCTTATCTTGAATTTCTTCAAGATCGAAGGTACTCCCACTAGTTTTTCTAGAAACAAAATCCCTTTCTAGAAAAAAACCCGCCTTGCCACAAACACTTTGTGCTGACTGGGAATGTAGAAGTAATATCCCTTTGTATCCTTGGGATATCCAACAAAATAGCACCTATCGGATTTGGGTCCCAGTTTGTCTGAGACTTGACGTCGAACGTAAGCCTCACAACCCCAAATCCTCATAAAAGATATCTTGGGATTTTTCCCTGTCCATATCGTATATGGTGTCTTTACCACAGCCTTGGATGGTACACGGTTAAGGGTAAAGGCTGTTGTGTCCAGAGCATATCCCCAAAAGGATATAGAAAGATCTGTGTGACTCATCATAGATCGTACCATATCCAATAGGGTACGATTCCTCCTTTCGGATACACCATTCCACTGTGGTGTTCCAGGAGGAGTGAGTTGGGATAGAATCCCACACTCAGCTAGATAGTCACGAAACTCCTGGCTAAGGTATTCACCACCTCGATCTGATCGAAGTATCTTAATACTCTTGCCAAGCTGGTTTTGTACTTCATTCTTGAATTCTTTGAACTTTTCAAAGGATTCAGATTTATGTGTCATAAGATACACATAACCATATCTACTGAAGTCATCAGTAAATGTAATGAAGTACCTGTAACCACCTCTAGCAGCAACATTGAAAGGACCACATACATCACTATGTATAAGTCCTAACAAATCTGTTGATCTTTCGCTATGTCCACTAAAGGGAGTCTTGGTCATCTTGCCTAAAAGGCAAGACTCGCATGTCTCATATGATTCAAAATCAAATGAGTCTAGCAGCCCATCCTTATGGAGCTGAGATAAGCGACTCTCATTTATGTGACCTGAAGTTTACAATGCCAGAGATAGGTTTGGTTCAACTCATTTGACTTGAACCTCTTGGTACTTATGTTATAGATAGGGCTCTCTAAGTCTAGAAAGTAGAGTCCGTTCATTAGAGGTGCACTACAATAGAACATATCATTTAAATAAACTGAACAAAATTTGTTCTTTATTATAAATGAAAATCCTTTCTTGTCCAAACAAGAAACTGAAATGATGTTCTTGGTTAAGGCAGGCACATAACAACATTCATCTAATTCTAATACAAGCCCAGAGGGCAGAGATAGATCATAAGTTCCTACAAAGAATAAAGAAGAACCCTTGCTCCATTGCCTACTCGTAGGTCCACCTCGCCCTTTGTCAATGCCCTGCTATTTCTCAGCGCCTGCACATTGGTACAAATGTGAGATGCACATCCGGTATCTAATACCCATGATGAAGAAATAGATAGATTGACTTCTATAACATTTATACCTGAAGTAGAAGTCTCACTTCTCTTCTTCTTAAGATCTTCCGGGTATGCCTTAGAGACTTCATATCTCTCATGCCTAGCTTGTCCTTGATACTGATTTAAGATGTCCAACCATATCATAAGCATTCATGAACTCGTGTTGCTTCAAGCTCAAAGTTCATGGTCGCAGCAATAGACATGACACATCTAATGCATCATCTTGATGCTTCTTGTAAGCATCTTTGTCATCTCGCGAGGTAGTGGCAGGAGGTGCCTCCGAATGGACCGCTCCAGACGTCATGCCTTCCTTTCTTGGGTGAGAACAATTCTCGTGTTCTGCATCACCAGAAATTTGCTCCATTGAGCTTGTCCTTCTAAGGACAGATCGCAGAGAGAGAGTGTTCGTGTTTGTTTATAGTTATCTACAACATACAATGCAGAGAATTAATATCATATTCCTTTATCATTTAATTAGGCCTTTAATCAAATGATGCTCCCACTAAATTATAGGAATTTTGTAGAATCGAGTTATGGATGTGGTCAAACCACTTTTACTAGATTCATACAAACTAGCTATAATTTCGGACAAGATCCACATCATACTAAGCCTTGAGTTAGCTTTCAAATCGCCCAAGACTTAAATGACGATCGGTGGGTAACACATTACCGATTACATCTCTATGCAACTCTTGTTTATAGGATTAAGACCCACATTTACAAAAGACCTTGAGTTAGCTTTGGCTAAATCGCCCAAGATTTAGTGTAAATGCGATCTTAACCTATCTTTCCAACGATTGGAATATGCCTATAGTTCTACTCGATCCAATCGAGTTAACTAGTTTTGCTCAATCTAATTGAGCTTACTCTAACCCGAGTCGTGATAGGCGGGACCAAGATTGTCCCTCCGCACCCTACCAAGATAATATGCGTTGCTCGCTTTGTGATTCAACAACAACAAATGATCGAGGTAGTGATGGGTATCAAGGCTCGGTAGGCATTTTCGAGTTGATTCGATTATGATCTAATCTAATCGTAATGTGTATCTTATACGCATTTAGGCCTTTATTATCCTATATTAGCATGCATCATATACATACATTAATTATTCTAGCATGCATCATATACATACAAGAAAATTAACCTAGCATGCATCATATACATACAAACATTTTTCTACTAGCATGCATCACATACATACAAGCAAAATCAATTAAATATACATATATATATATATATCAACATATATATATATCATTAAATGTGATATAGTCATGGCCCTACTACGATCTTCTCAAGCCAATGAGAAGATCGGACGGTCAACCTAAGGCTAGCGGCTTTCTCCAAGCGCTTCCTTCACCGCCATGTGTCGTCGTCACCCTTCTCGTAAGCTCGTCTTCAAGTGGACTTTCCACCGCTCCATTTTTGTACATTACAAATACGAAACTCGAGTTACATTCGAGTCTAAAACTATTTACAACTAGAATATTAAAAGAATAGGTGCGACGCCCAGGTCGCAAACACTTTACAATACGCACAACCACAAAACGGCACGCAGGCCGTATTATGAATTACAACACACATAATCCAATCCAATTGGGTTATTGGGCCATGACAATCACAGAATTATACATAATTCTAAATTATGTATTTTTACAGAAAATTTCTATAATTTTTCCTAATTTATTTTGAATTTATGAGTCACGGTCCGCTTAAGCGGTTTCCGCGATCAAGGATCGCGGGACATGGCCCCTTTCGGGGATAGGGGCAGCGCCCCTACTCGCAAAATAAACTTCACGAGTGTCCCTACAATGATCTTACAGCGACTTAAGTCGCTGTCCCAAAAACCTAAAGCGAGAACTCGCCGATTCGGAGAGTTTTTCTCGACGGTTGAAGCCTACGAGTGTCCCAACACTCGTTGCTTCGACTCTACGAGAAAAATACCCAAAAATTATATAAAATAATAAAATTTACAGAAACATATAAATCTGTAATTTTTATATCTAATATAAAAACTACAAAAATGAAACACATACATGCTTCGCACGTGGCTCTGATACCACTGTGGGGTTTTTCCGAGCCACAAAAACCGCTTTTTGCGTTGCGGAAACCTCGGAAGCCCCGGCCACGGATCCGTGCGAAGTATAAAATTATAATTACATGTATGTGCTTACAGAAATCCTAAATCTACCTTAGATCTAAGAGGTTAGAACGTTACCCTCGTAGCGACGCCCTTCGCTTATCCCGCTCGTCCAAAAGTTCGCCGGAACTCGAGAGTGTCAAGTGCACACTCCTCTATGGTATCCACACAAGCAATAGGTGGAGAGAAATGCCTTAGAGTGTGCTAGCACTCCCTTAGGAATTTCGGCAAGATGAGGTTTGGAGAGGTAGAGCTTGAGAGAAAAAGGTTCCAAGGTTGAAGATGAAGTAATGAGAGTAACTCACCAAATGAATTCACCTAATGAAACCCCTAAAGTGGCCGGCCACTTCAAGGAGAGACATGCATGTAACTCCCATGTCCCTTGGTCTCCCTCATGAGGTGGCACCAATTGACAAAGTCAATGATGATGTGGAGCATCATCATTGGCCGGCCATGCCTAGTCATCATCATGACATGGCATTTGGTCAAGTCAAACTTGACCTTTCATCTTCCCTCTCAAGTCAAGTCAAACTTGACCTCTAATTTCCCATGGTTGATCAAATCTAACCACTTGACTCAAGTCAATTTAATATAATGAATCTCTATTCATTAATTTAAATTGATTTGATGAATCAAATCTCAATTAGACTCATTCAACACTTGAATCAACTTGAGTCTAACTCAATTAGTCTAATTTGGATTACTCTTAATCCAATTTGGTTCATCCCATGAACCTAATCCTCATGGTTCATCATATGAACCTAATCTCCATCTAATTGCTCTTATGTGTGTGACCCTATAGGTTCTTGTAACGTTGGCAATGTCCCTAAACCGATTTAGGAACATAAGTAATGAGCGGTATCTAGCAACACATCATTGCTACCCAAGTTACAAGAATGTTGAGCTCCAACATCACCTTTGTGACTACTAATTGTGACTCTCACAATATGTGACAATGTCTCTCTATCCTTGACATCTAGATTGACCAATCGAGGCATAGACCGTGTCATCCTCGGTACAATCTAAATCTTGAACTCCAAGTAGACTCACTCTAATCAAATGAGCTCAATATCTCATATTGACTCATTTGGGCATGGCCATGTACTTCGTGGTCTCACTCTATCAAGAATATCGATGTCACCCCATCATATAGGAGGGATAGATCCCATCTACATCACTCACATCCCTCCGCATAATTCGTTACATACCCAGTAATCGCCTTTATAGTCCACCCATTTACGGGTGACGTTTGACGAAGCCAAAGTATGCAACTCGTTATGTAGGGAACCATGGTGACTTCAGGTCTAAGGACTAATAGTCATACTAATAGCCACATGAGAAAGTATATGACACTCATATAACGATCCATGATATTTTCTCATGGCGGGTCATTCAGTATACATTCTCCAATGCATACCCATGTGTCAACTTGATATCTCATATCCATGACTTGTGAGATCAAGTCATCTTGTTGACCTACATGCTAGTCTCTACGTATTAACATTGTCCCTGAATGTTAATACTCGACTAGGAATGATTAAGAGTAGTGTTCTCTATATCATCTCATTATCGATTCAACCAATCGATTGATATAGATAAGAACCTACTACTCAAGGACATTATTATATTTAGTTATTTGACATCAATACAAGTAAATATAATAATCATGCCTTTATAAATAGGAATATGATACAATAAAGTTCATACAACAATCATCACATGATTGGCTCTAGGACTTTCACTAACAAACGCGACCAGATTCCGATTGAGATCTAGCCGGGCTCAAAGTCCAGTTGGATCGGGATCGAATTCCGATAGGATTGCGATCAGAATATGATTGATTTGTGACCGCCAGACCACGATCGTTGGTCTAAGATATCAGAGAATAAAATAATAATAAAATAGCACGGGTTAAATTAGAAATTTATTTTGAGGATTTTTCTGAATTTAAGTGAAATTTTTATGATATTTTATAGGGGAAAATTTAATAGGTTTTGAGAAAATCTATTTGGATTATCAGAGAGGTGTAATCTGATTAATTAATCTAAGTATATTAATAAGTACCTTAGGTTTAAATAATCAAAACTTAGGTTTCATTTTATCCTCGTTCTCTCGATCCTTTTCCAACCGCGAGCCCGATTCCCTTTCTTCTCTTCCGCCATTTATTCCCCATCTCCCGATTCCTCGTTTTCTTCCAAGCTCCCAATCGAGCGCCGCTCCTCATCACCGCCGCCACGCCAATCGCCGCCTGCCTCATCGTCGCCGCTAGTTAGATCCGCTGCCACCCCATCACCATCACTCGAGCCCAACTTGCTGTTCCGATCTCCAACTCGAGCTCGCACCGCCGCCCCATCGTCACCGCCCCAAGCTAACTTGCAGATCACCGCCTTCGCGCGACAATGTTGGGCGCCTACCACTACTGGAGGTGCTAGCTCGATTACCACCGACCCCATCCCTCAGTCGTCGCCTGCATTGTCGGTGAGTGGCTTCGCTTGGGTTGCTTTCTTCTACCTCCGCTATGAGCAAGCCATCGCAGTACCTAGCTCGGCTGACTATCTGCTGCACTGAGCCATTTCCTCGTCGTTGCAAGTTTTTTTCCCTTGCTCTTGGATCACGCAACTCCATCAATTTTGTTGAAGGTGATCTTTGGATTTTGGTTGTTCTGTGGTTGCAACGGTGAAGAACACCACCATCAATAGCTTATGGTGGTTCGAGGGCTTCAATCTGGGTGTGCCGGTGGAGTTCCTATAGGATATATGGCCAATTGACAATAAGATTTATCATTGTGTTTATTTGGAGAATGATAGATCGGAGAGGAGCTTATACTTTGGCAACTGCAGGTGATTAGGGTTATTATAGTTGGGATTTGTTTGCAGTTCAATTGATTGGGAAGCTTGGGTTTCTCTCAAATTAGAGTACGAAAAAGAAGTTGTGCGGGTGAAGGTAAGCTTTGATTTGTATGTTATGTAGTAGGTTGTGTTAAAGCTGTGAAACTTTGTGATTGTTATGTGAAGAGAGTGATCGAAGTTGAGCTGGGAAAGCTGGATTTGAATTGGCAGTGTAAGGTAAGTTTTGATTAGTATATTTATAGTTGATATTGTGGATTGGTGTGTTAAATTGTTTGTAGAATAGCTGGAATGTAGTTGAAAGATTAATAGGATTGGATCTAGATGAATGTGGTAGGTTCATTGCGTTTTATAATTGTGAATGAGTTAATTTGCAGTTAATTTGATATGCTGGGAGGAATTGAAGTGATGCAAGGCAGATGAAACTAAGCTTCGTAAGTCTAAATTGTTCAGATTGTAGTGGATCAATAAGCTAGGGACATTGACTTTAGAACTAGGTAAGTTTCAATTGGATTTGGATAATTGATGATTGTATGCTATGTATTACAGTTGATTAGCGGTTCGATATGTATTAGTTGGAATGATGTTGTTTTGTTGGAGGATATGATTGTGGATTGATGGAATTTGGTTTATTATGTGAGGTAATTAGTAGTTAATGAATGAGGATGTGGCAATAACTATGTAGGATGGGTAAAAGATACTTTGGTTAATATTTGGTTAGTTGATCGGAACATGAAGTCGATGTAGGATTTGATTCGATTAATCAATATATGATAGAATTTAATTGTGTTCTATGCTAAGTATAGGATGTTGATACGAGACGAAGTCTCGGATGTGAAGACGGACAATGTAGTTTGCATACTAAGTGGGTGATTTCTCTTTGACTCTTGTAGATCTTGATCTTAGTGCATGAACTCTGTTTATGATAGATGTAATTACCTTGACTCCACTCTACTTATTCTTGTGCTTGATACTTATTCGTTGAACTTTGAGATACTCATTTGATATCTATACGATCTCGTTTCATCACTATTGTTAATTATAGATACTATATATATTTGATCTATAGATGTTGCATAAGTACATGTAGTTGAGTATAGTTATAGCTCTTGATCTGGTTATCATGTTATACCACTAGAGTTGGTAATGGTTATAACTGTAGACTTGGTTGTCTTATTGCATGACCTTGCATTGAGCATCTCCTGTCGACCATGATTACCGTGGATGGTTGAGTGGGTCGTCAGTGGAGTGTTGTTTATGGACTAGAGGTCTTGGCATAATATGTGTATATGTTTGTTGTTTATGACTCCCTTTGAGGTAGTGTGCATGTCGGAGGGCTTACGTGCATTGGAGTCATCATCACATTGCATGCATATCGTTGACTATGTCTCTCTTATGGTTGAGAGAGTCATCAATCATACCTGTCCACCCGGTCACTGTGGGATTGTGGTTGCGAGAGATATGGATAATTGATATCTGCAACACTCGGCCACTATGCAATAGTGGTAGCTAGAATTGCGTGCAACTTGTCCTGTCGTGCAACACTCGACCACTCATGGATAGTGCTAGCTAGAGTTGCTTGCAGCAGAGACCCCTCATATGTGGCTAGATAGCTACTTACTCATACTGCACATTCGACCACTCGAGAGTAGTGGTAGCTGGAGTTGGGACAATTGTCTTATTTTATCCATCCAGGCTATGCGGGGTTGTGGTAGCGAGGTATGCAGGCAGTGACCATGCATATGCATAGTCGTGGAGGCGCATATATATGTTTGATGCATATTGCATATGCTTGTGATATGTTGCATATGGTTGAGCTATGATTGTTGCATATGTTTGTACATTATCATGCATATCATTTGCATGTTCTATACTGATGTATGTGGAGTACTTGGCTATGAGTAGGATCAGTGTGGATCGTTGTCTAGGTATGTGTAGTATACATGATGGAGCAGACTGCTATATGTATTTGATCGGTATTATGTTATTGCATAGGATTGACCAGGTTAGTTTCTACATTTGATTATACGTTGTTCATATGATTATGAGTTGATCACAGGTGTGATATTATTCATGCATGTTATTTGTATGTATTACGTTGTTGTGCATTTGCTCAGGTTGTTATGAGTTGTGTCATTGTAGACTATCATATAAGTCAATACATTACATTACATCTAGTGGATCAGGTTGGTATATACAATTATTATATTTATACTGATGGTTATTTCTTATTACCTTTAAGATTGTATATCTGTTGATCATCATATGATTATTTAGTTCATGCACTATCTTTCATATATCACTAAGTCTTATACTCACCACCGCAGAACATGGGTTTCCTATCGCCCAGGTAGTAGGTAGAAAATTCCTCGGGTGCTCAGAGCTCGGCCAGTTGATCCCATCTCACACCGAGCATTTAGATTTTATTCCATATTGATGTTGTATTATTTTGGATTGTATATTTTTGGATTTTATTTTATATCAGTTCCGCATTTTGGTATATAGTTATGTTGTTATGTATTTGACTTCTATTATGGTTTTGGTTTTAGTTGTGGTATTGATTTCTATTATGTTTTCCAATTATAGTTGTGTCAAAATCGCACCGATGCATATCTGTGTGTCTTTGCATTTCTATTATATGTAGTGTTATTTTATTGTAATATAAGGTTTATGGATGTCAGCAACTATGTGGGTCTTGTATCGATATTGTATCTTATATTGTCACTAGAGGGTATCGTACGATCGACGGACAATTATATTCTCGGGACATGACAATTTTAATGTAAGATATTAGAAAATAAAATAATAATAAAAGAGCATGGGTTAAATTATAAATTTATTTTATAGAATTTTCGAGAATTTTTCTGGATTTAAGTGGAATTTTTATGATATTTTATGGGGAAAACTTTAATAGGTTTTGAAGAAACCTATTTGGAATTGAGGTGTAATCGGATTGATTAATCTAAGTATATTAATAAGTACCCTAGGTTTAAATAATCAAAACTTAGGTTTCATTTTATCCTCATTCTCCCGATTATTTTACAACCGCGAGCCCGATCCCCTTTCTTCTCTTCCGCCGTTTATTCCCCATCTTCCGATTCCTCATTTTCTTCCAAGCTCCCGATCGAGCGTCGCTCCTCATCACTGCTGTCATGTCGGTCGTTGCTTGCCTCGTCGCTGCTGCTAGTTTGATCCGTTGTCACCCCATCGCCGTCACTCGAGCCTAGCTTGTTGTTCTGATCTCCACCTCGAGCTCGCACTATTGCCCCATTGTTATCGCCCCAAGCCAACTTGCAGATTGCCGCTTTTGCACGACAATGCTAGCCACCTACCACTGCTTGATGTGCCAACTCGATTGCCACTGACCCCATCCCTTAGCCGTCGCCTGCATCGTCGGTGAGTGGCTTCACTTGAGTTGCTTTCTTCTACCTCCGCTATGAGCAAGCCATCGCAGTGCCTAGCTCGGTTGACTATCTACTGCACTGAGCCATTTCCTTGTTGTCGCAAGTTCTTTTCCCTTACTCTTGGATCATGTGACTCCATCAGTTTTGTTACAGGTGATCTTTGAATTTTGGTTGTTCTGTGGTTGCAACGGTGAAGACACCACCATCAGTAGCTTATGGTGGTTCGAGGGCTTCAATTTGGGGTGTGTCGGTGGAGTTCCTATAGGCTATATGTCAATTGACGATAAGATTTCAGTTATCATTGTGTTTATTTGGAGAATGATAGATCGGAGAGGAGCTTATACTTTGGCAACTGCAGGTGATTAAGGTTATTATAGTTGGGATTTGTTTGCAGTTCAATTGATTGGGAAGATTGGGTTTCTCTCAAATCGGAGTACGAAAAAGAAGATGTGCGGGTGAAGGTAAGCTTTGATTTGTATGTTATGTAGTAGGTTGTGTTAGAGCTGTGAAACTTTGTAATTGTTATGTGAAGAGAGTGATCGAAGTTGAGCTGGGAAAGTTGGATTTGAATTGGCAATGTAAGGTAAGTTTTGATTAGTATATTTATAGTTGATATTGTGGATTAGTGTGTTGAATTGTTTGCAGAATGGCTGGAATGTAGTTGAAAGATTAATAGGATTGGATCTAGATGAATGTAGTAGGTTCATTGCATTTTATAATTGTGAATGAATTAATTTGCAGTTAATTTGATATGCTGGGAGGAATTGAAGTGATGCAAGGCAGGTGAAACTAAGCTTCGTAAGTCCAGATTGTGGTGGATCAAGAAGTTAGGGACATTGACTTTGGAACTAGGTAAGTTTCGATTGGATTTGGATAATTGATGATTGTATGCTATGTATTACAGTTGATTGTCGGTTCGATAAGTATTAGTTGGAATGATATTGTTTTGTTGGAGGATATGATTGTGGATTGATGGAATTTGATTTATTATGTGAGGTAATTAGTAGTTAATGAATGAGGATGTGGCAATAACTATGTAGGATGGGTAAAAGATACTTTGGTTAATATTTGGTTAGTTGATCGAGATATGAAATTGATATAGGATTTGATTCGATTATTCAATGTATGATAGAATTTAATTGTGTTCTATGTTGTGTACAGGACGTTGATACGAGACGGAGTCTCGGATGTGAAGACGGATAATGTAGTCTGCATACTAGGTGGGTGATTTCTCTTTGACTCTTATAGATCTTGATCTTAGTACATGAACTCTATTTATGATAGATGAAATTATCTTGACTTCACTCTACTTATTCTTATGCTTGATACTTAGCTGTTGAACTTTGATATACTCATTCAATATCTATACAGTCTCGTTTCATCACTATTGTTGATTATAGATACTATATATATTTGATCTATGGATGTTGCATAAGTATATGTAGTTGAGTACAGTTATAGTCCTTGATCTGGTTATCATGTTATACCACTAGAGTTGGTAATGGTTATAACTGTAGACTTGGTTGTCTTATTGCATGACTTTGCATTGAGCATCTCCTGTCGACCATGATTACCATGGATGGTTGAGTGGGTCGTCAGTGGAGTGTTGTTTACGGACTGGAGGTCCTTGCATAATATGTGTATGTCTGTTGTTTATGATTCCCTGTGAGGTAATGTGCATGTCGAAGGGCTTACGTGCATTGGAGTCATCATTACATTGCATGCATATTGTTGACTATGTCTCCCTTGTAGTTGAGAGAGCCATCAGTCATACTTATCCACCCGATCACTGTGGGATAGTGGTTGCGGTAGATATTGACAATTGATATCTGCAGTACTCGGCCACTGTGCGATAGTGGTAGCTGGAGTTGTGTGCAGTTTGTCCTATCGTGCAACACTCGGTCACTCGTGGGTAGTGGTAGTTGGAGTTGCTTACAGCATGGACCACTCATATGTGACTAGATAGCTACTTACTCATACTGTCCATTCGGCCACTCGAGAGTAGTGGTAGCTAGAGTTGGGACAGTTGTCATATTTTATCCACCCAGGCCACACGGGGTCGTGGTAGCGAGGTGTGCAGGCAATTACCATACATATGCATAGTCGTGGAGGTGCATATATATGTTTGATGCATATTGTATATACTTGTGATATGTCGTATATGGTTGAGTTATGATTATTGCATATGTTTGTATATCATCATACTGTTAGTGCATTGACATCAGATAATCGAACCTAGGTTTTGATTATGGCAAAGGTTCAAAGTTAAGGTGTTATTGTTATCTCATAAGCTACTTTTAAGTGTGCAGAAGTGTTTAAGCGTAGCTGAAGGTCAGCGACACCCGAAGAATCTCGAATCGAGAAACCGTGATGGTCGGGTGACACCGAGAGAACTTCAGATGGAGTCGAAGAATCCAGGTGAAGACCGGAAGCAAAGCGACATGTCATAAAGGACCATAGGTAAACACGAGTGTGAAGAGAGAAAGTAAGGTCGTGTCCTCTGTACGGGGACGACCGTAGGCGGCGATTCGACTAAGACTTCCAGTGGAAGGTCTAGGTCGAGATCGGATGGTAAGGAATTGTCATATTTACCATATTTCATGCTAACCTCTTATTGCAAGGGAGTGACCAAGTTGGCAGTCGACTACTGGCTATTGGCAGTTGACTGATGCTACCAGCAGTCGACTGATGAAGGGCATCAGTCGACTGATGACGACGAATAAGCCAAATACACAAGGTTAAAAAAGATAACGATTAATGTCGTCACTTCGTGATAAGATAAGATGTCACCTCGTGATAAATCCACAAGTTGTGGATCTGGATCTGGACTTATTCCAAGGCATAAGTCTATAAAAGGAAGGGGGGATTCGAACCCTAAGATCATCAATCTTGCTCTCAAAGTGCTCCCACAATGCTAAAGCTCTAACGTCGTAATGTTGTCATAATCCCGACGCAACGCCAAGTTTACAACCTCTTCATCGACAGTAGCAAGTTTATTTGTATTCATTGTATTCGTGGTTTTAATCATAACGAGGTGAGGTAGGTTTGTTGTCTCGTCCTCGAGCTTTCGATTTTTGTGATCGTTGTCTCCTACCTTCAACGAGGAGGAGACTCTATAGTGGATTGCCCTTTCGTACGCGGTCCAGGATCGCAGGGCCTTAGAGTAGCAACCGTTGGGTTGTGAACCAAGTAAAAATAAATTGTGTCTTTTACTTTCCGCTGCGTTACTTTTGTATTGTCGAATCGAACAAAAAGAAAAGAGTTCACGCTCGCTATTCACCCCCCCCCCCCTCTAGCAATGCTTTTCGATCTAACAATTGGTATTAAAGCGGGGGCGCTACGATTTGGTGCAACCACCAATCTAGCATTTTGCTTTTATGTTTCTTTTCGTTTTAGTTTTTTGATTCGTAAGTTTTAAGCTTTTCATTAAGTTCTCTTTTCTCCCGCACTACTAATCCAAGACGAAAGTCTTGGCATTTTTTTTTTTTGCTTGTCGTCTTTTTGTGTGCAAGGATTTATTTTCTTAAATGGCCCACATTGAGGGGTACAATACCACCCGACCTCCGTTCTTTAACGGAGATTATTTTTGTTACTGGAAAGGTCGGATGGAGTGTTTTCTAAAAACACAAGTCGAGACTTGGATAATCATCCAAATTGACTTTGCTCTACCCACCAATGATCAAGGCGAGCCCCTGGACTTCGATAAGTGGACCAACACAACTAAAAGACAAATCGAAGCCGATGCAAAAGCGACTCAAATGTTGCAGTGCGGCTTGTCCAAGGAGGAGCTCAACCGCGTCGGCCCATTTATTAGCGCGAAGGATCTTTGAAATAAGCTCATCGAGCTTCACGAAGGAACCAATGATGCTAAGGTATGTAAAAGGGATTTATTGTTAAATAAATTGTATAATCTAAAAATGCAGGTTCATGAGACCGCCACCCAACTACATGCACGGATCCAGGACATCGTCAACGGTCTCCACTCGATCGGGTAAGTCGTCAATAATCGAGACCTAATAAGGTACGCACTCAATGCCTTCACTAGGACCACCTTGTGGGTATCCATGGTCGATGCCTACAAGGTTTCTAAGGATCTATCAAAAATTAGGTTAGACGAGTTTTTCTCTGAATTTGAACTTTACGAACAAACTAACGCGGTCTGGGCCGAGAGAGGTATTGTTTTGCTTGTAGGTTAGAGAAGAAAGGAGAAGAGCAAGCCACCTCCCGAGCAAGAAGAAGGATCCGAACCCGAGGGTAAATCTGAGTCCGAATCGGAAGAAGAGGCCAAGATAGTAAACATGGTGCGGAAGATAATCCGAAAAGAAAGGGAGCTATCGAAGAACAAGAAGAATGAGCACTTCAAATCAAAAATGAAGCCAAAGCAAAAGGGATCAAAGAAGGTCTTTCCAGCAACTTGGGACGAGGAAGAAGAAGGCGTCGGCGTAGCATTCATGGCAAGACTGATAGAGTCTGAGTCAGAGTCTGAAGCCGAATACGAATCCAACTCCGAGGACGACTTCGAGAAGAGACTCAAAGCCGGGTCAAAAGAAAAAATTAAGGTAAGTTATTCATTAATTAGCAATCTTTACCATGCAATTAAAATGTTAAGTATGAAACTAACTAAGTTCGAGTCTAGGATTGAGTCCTTGCTTGAGGAGGTTGAAACCCTCAAGCAAGAGGCCACTCTAACCTCTTCGACTAGTCAAACTCAAGAAGGGAACTCAACTCAAGTAAAACAACTTGAGGAAGAGAATTCTCTCTTGAGAGAACAAGTCCAAGAGTTCGAGGCTCGGTTGGACAAGTTCTCGTTGGGATCCAAGAATCTTAACCGACTTCTTGGAACTCAGAGAGCCATGTACAACAGAGCTGGACTCGGGTTTAGTTCAAGGACTACGAATAGATCTTATATGTCTATCGTAAATCGTAGCCATCAACGAGTCCAAACATGGGTCCCAAAGGTTTTGTTAAACTCACATATAAGGATCAATAAGGATTGGATTCCCCAGGATCAAGTTCACTTTGTGGATAGACCATATTGGTTCAATGGTCCAGGGGCAGCTTGTTAGGACCTATGCACCCGCTAGAAGGGGGGGTGAATAGCGACGTCGTCGTCCGATGGAATTCAATCGTGTTTGCTACAAAATATTAGTATACGCAACGAAAATAATAAAGATACAAACAAGGACACAACATAAGCACAAGTATACGAAGATATAATGTGGTTCGGAACCTCAAGATTCCTACTCCACGGGTTGGGCTCGAACGAGCCCTAGCGATGCAAACACACACCACTAATCAATAAACTCCTTCTCGACAACACATTGGAGGTGGAGAAACTTCGTACAAATGATTACAAAAGAAATACAAAGGAATACAAGCAAAATATGAATGAAATGTAAAGAGCACTTTACAAACTAGGGTTTTGAGCGCTTGCTTGTTGGTTGCTTGGATGAGCTTGAAGGACCTTGAAATGCACCTGCAATTCACCTTCAAAACGTCTCAAGAAGTCTCCCCAAGAGCCATTTGCGAAATCTCCCACGAACAACTCCTTTTAACCTACATCGAGCTGGATTTTCGCCTTGCAGTCGATTGCCATATGACCTCAGTCGACTGCCAACACTGTTGTTGTAAGACAACGACTCGATCCACATTGAAAAACTCTAACGGGACTCTCATCAGTCGACTGTCAACATTGGCAATCGACTGTCAGCGTCCGTAGCCGACTGTCCAGTCGACTACGGAGCGTTCTATGCTCGCGACGGAAAAAGTCAGCAGTCGACTGCCATCAGTCGACTGATCCAATGATCAGTCGACTGCCAAGGATTTTTCGGACCTAAATCGCAGTCAAGCACTAGTCGACTTATATCGGTCGAACTGGTCATAATCCCAGTCGACTGCTGAGTGTCGACTCGGTTGTCAAGTGTCAAGCACTTGACCATCTGATCGGTATAAAGCCCCGGTCAATCGATAACCTCAAACATGAGGTTTAACCCTAAGTATGGTACCCCCATACTTGCTAGATCACCCTTAGCCTAGACTTAAGCCTTCTAGCCACTTCCGTCAGTCTCACGCCTATCGGATCCCTCCAAGTCATCCATGACTTATTCATCCATATACTAGCCTTCAGGTGCTTCCATCGGCTATTGTCATGCTAACGGTATTTACACCGCCAAGGCACATTGGACTTACGCTGTCAAGACCACGCTTGGACTTTACGCCGCCAACAATTGGACTTATGCTGCCAAGACTCCACATTTAGACTTTACGTCGCCAATATTCCCCTTGGACTTCTCAATTGCCAAGTATCCATGACTTGGACTTTCACCGCCAAGACTACACCATTGGACTTACATGGCCAAGACTGCACCCTTGGACTTTCCATGCCAACCCAATGTTAGTCTTTCCAAATGTCAAGACTCAAGCTTGGACTTTCCCTTGCCAAGACTCATGCTTGGACTTTTCATGTCAAGTACACAAGACTTGGACTTTCTCAAATGCCAAGTGTTCCACTTGGACTTTCCATGCCAAATACCCATAACTTGAACTTTCTTCATCACATGGTCAACCCTAGTCAATCATCAAAATACCCCTCGAGTCAAATTCGAGTTTGGTCAATCATGACCTGGGTCGATTGCACCAACAATCTCCCCAAAACATTGTCAAACATGAATGTCAAATATCAAAACACTACTCGAGTCAAACTCGAGTCTGGTCGATCATGACTTGGGCCGATTGCACCAATAATCTCCCTCTTTTTGATATTTGACAAAAACCAAACACCTTTGAATTAGGCTTAAACCCTAACTCAAATCTCCTTACCAATTATCCTAAATTGGTAATCCCATAATTTTCCCATGTCAATTCTTTCCCTTTTTGACATCAAAAAGGTTCTCCCCAAGGGTGTCAATGTCTCATATCCTAATGAGATCTTACAATCTCTCCCTTGGTCTAAAAACACCTAGGATGCCTTCACTCTTCCTAGTGATAAGTCTCATATCACTTAAGAGAGACTTCCTATAAACTCTCCCAATTTTCAAATTGGGCATCTCACATTCTCATTTCTCCCACTCATGAGGAAGAATACATCCATCATCCCATGATGGATACCTCCCCCTAAAGGCTTGCTCCCCCTTGATCACTGCACTAACAATTTTCTTGGGAAGTCCCTAAGTCTATAGACACTCTAAACCATCAAAATTAAGGTTAAAAGTTCAAACTTGAACTTTCACTCACCTTAAATTGATACACATCCTAAACAATTCTCCTAATCCATATCCAATGGATTTTCACCCTTTCTAATGCTTTTCAAAGCATATCTTAAGATTATGAGTGGTTAGGAAACTTTACCATAGCTGAAATTGGGCTAAACAAATCTTGTTTACTCAAAATCAGACCTGGCAATGACTCGACAGCTACTAATCGATTATCGTTGACGCTACGATCGCCAACAATGGCGGCCGATCGATAATCGCAAGATGCGCTGATTCAGAATCCGAATTTCGAAAATACATAAGTAAATATACGTAATTTGAAAAATAGTGAAACTTCATATAATACTTATATCAAATACAATGGGTGAAAAATAATTTACCCACAAAATAGTGAAATTGATACAAAGTTCAAAAATGAGAAAAACTCCATTGTTTGAGCTCACTTTGTATCAACATCATCAATGATGATTGCTATCAAAAGATAGACTTCACCAAGATTTTTCAAAATAATTTTTTAATAGTTTTCAAAATCTTATATTGGATCATGTTCTTTGGGCTCAATGTACATGGCTTGAACATAAGCTTTCCCAATGATCCATCCATGGTATAAAAGTGAGTTTGAGTTCATCTAGATGCAAGAACTATGCACCTTGAACTTAACTCATTTCCTAGCATCTCACATGTATCTAGGGTGTATCAATACACATACATGTCAATGTAATGTGAGATGTGGATTTTGGTTCATCTTAAACTAAGGCCTCATGTATTTTGTAAGGCAACACTACTTGATTCCCTTATACATGGGACTTCAAGTCATGTCATAGTCCTTAAATCAATTTAATTAACTTTAAATGTATGAAATATGATCATGACATAAATGATAACATAAATAAATATGGCCAATGATCATGATGTCATGACATATGATATAAATCTAAATATACATGACATTTAATCTTAATATTGATCATGACATTTTATATGATAAAAATAGATATGATGTCATGACATGACATATGACAAATCAATCATGGTAAATAAAATGTAAAGGTATAATAATACCTAAGTTTTAATATTAATTGTCATTTTTTAAAATTAAATTTATTTTTCCATATTACCATTTATCTCTCAAGTGTGTCAAAAATTCAAAATGACACACTATGACCTCTAACCCTAATTGTGTCAATTTGATTGATTTTTCAACTTCCATAAATTATATTGGCACATCCTAAAAACCTTTAGGATATAAAAATCATCCTTATTTCCAAAGTATCCAATTACCTTGGAAATGACCTAAAATGCTATCTTTATCATGGTTAGGTTAACTACCTATCCATTTAAGGTTGGCACACCTAAATTCATTTAGCATGAATCGATCACGCTCTTAAGAACTCAATACCTATTGGAGCTCTTTGAGTTTACTAGGTATTTCTTAGGGATAAATTTCCTAGATACCCTCCTAATGACCCTCCTAAGCTTTGAAGACTTGGTCATTTGGGTCTTACCTAGGTCAACTCTAGAGGTAACTCCCCCTTTGACCTTCTTAGTAGCTTCCCTAGATTTCCTTGAAACCCTAGCCACTAGGCATCTACCTTGGTCAACCTTAGGAATGACTTCCCTATTGACCTTGGTTTTTCTAGACCTAGGTTGTGTTCCATAATCGAATGGAACACTATGGTAGGTCTCCTTGGGTTTAGGTTTGTGACCCAAACCTTTTTTGCCCTTGGTTGGACCTTGCTTTATAAAACCTAAGCTTTAACTCTTAGACCTAGATTTTTTATCCTTTGACCCTTGTATTTGATTTTGTATATTTCTAAGGGTCTTTTTCATTTTCTCAAGCCTTGACCTCAAGACTTGATTTTCCTTTTCTAATATCTCAATTTTTTATTTTTCATTAACTCTTGAGATATTCTCCTTTCTAGATATATGTCTAGTTCATTTAGGATTGATGCCTAGGTGATCTTCTATCTTTCTAATAGTCTCCCTAGGTAAAATTATTTTAGGAACATTAGTCCTAAATTTCTCCTTATTCCTAATATCGATATGTTCAGCACCTAGACAATAAAATATATTATTTCTATTAGCATGCTTTTCATGATGCAAGTGAATTAAAAGCATGTTTTTGCCTATAACTTAAAGAAGGTGCATTAATAAATTTTACCTTAGGGTTTGTCTTAGAGGCTGCCCCTACATGTGTAGTTCCTTCTTTGACCTTCTTGCTCCCCCTAAAGCATTGACTCCTATAATGGCCCTTTTGGTTGCATTTTAAGCACGCCACGTGCTCCTTGCTTTTAATTGTCGGGACTCCTACTTCCTTTGACTTTTCTTGGAATTTTGGTGTCGATTGACTTTTCTTGAGCTTCTTAGGGCACTTACTCTTGTAATGTCCGACTTCCCTACACTCAAAGCATATAATATGGATTTTATTTTTAATTTGAATGCTTGAGTTACCTAGGTCAATAGTGGATGTTTGGGCTTCTTCATCTCTTTTGGAAGTTGATGGTATTTTTTTATTTTGCTCTTGTTCCAGAGTAGATGGTCTCTCCTCCCCCTCAATCCTAGAGGTTGAGGTTTCTTCCAATTCTACCTCTTCCTTGGACGATGATGGTCTTTCAACCTCCAATTCTTCCACCTCTTTTTCCTCCTCGGATGTCAAACACTCCTCGACCTCCGAATCCTCACTTTCTTATGAGAATGAGCTTTCTTCCTCTTCCTCGGACTCTTTCCAATTGAGCTAATGATGGGTCTTCATGGAGCTTGGCTAATTCGCTCCAAAATTCCTTTGCATCCTTGTATTCTCCTAATTTGGACACAACATCGTTGGGAATTAAATCACTAAAAAATTTGATTACCTTATTACTCCTCTCGAATTCTCGGAGTTGTTCTTCGGTCCACTTCTTCATTTTGAGGAACTCTCCCTTAGGCCCTCTTGAAAATTTGAACTCTTCCATCAAAGTGGCCCAATCATCTAAGTCCATCATCATCATGAAGTCTTCAATCCTCGCCTTCCATTGGTTGAAGCCTTCTCATCCATAGAAATTGTATGGAATTGGGGTGTTGACGTCTCATCCCAATTTTTCTTCAAACTCCATCTTCTTCCTCTAGCGGGGCTCTCTTGGTTGTTAATCCTTGAAGAGCGACCTTGCTATGATACCACTTGTTAGGACCTATGCACCCGCTAGAGGGGGGGGTGAATACTGATGTCGTCGTCCGATGGAATTCAATCGTACTTGCTACAAAATGTTAGTATACGCAGCGAAAATAATAAAGATATAAACAAGCACACAACACAAGCACAAGTATACGAAGATATAATGTGGTTTGAAACCTCAAGGTTCCTACTCTATGGGTTGGGCTCAAACGAGCCCTAGCGATGCAAACACACATTACTAATCAATAAACTCCTTCTCGACAACATGTCGGAAGTGGAGAAATCTCGTACAAATGATTACAAAAGAAATACAAAAGAATACAAGCAAAATATGAATGAAATGTAAAGAGCACTTTACAAACTAGGGTTTTGAGCGTTTGCTTGTTGGTTGCTTGGATGAGCTTGAAGAACCCTAAAATACACCTGCAATTCGCCTTCAAAACGTCTCAAGAAGTCTCCCCAAGAACCATTTGCGAAATCTCCCACGAACAACTCCTTTTAACCTGCATCGGGCTAGATTTCCGCCTTGTTGTCGACTGCCATAAGGCCCCAGTCGACTGCCAACACTGTTGTTGTGAGATAACGACTCGATCCACGTTGAAAACTCAGCCAACTGATTTATCGATCGCCAATATTGGCGGATCGTTAACGCCCGTAGCCGACTAGACAATCGGCTACGGAGCATTCTATGCTTGCGACGGAAAAAACTAGCAGTCGACTGCCACTTATGGAAGTCGACTGCCAAGGCTTTTTCGGCCCTAAACCGCAATTAAGCACTAGTCGACTCACATCAGTCGAACTGGTCATAATCTCAGTCGACTGCTGAGTGTCGACTCGGTTGCCAAGTGTCAAACACTTGACCATCTGACCGGTATAAAGTCTCGATCAACCGATAACCTCAAACATGAGGTTTAACCCCAAATATGGTGCCCCCATACTTGCTAGACCACCCTTAGCCTAGACCTAAGCCTTCTAGCCACCTCCGTCAGCCTCGTGTCTATCGGATCCCTCCAAGTCATCCATGACTTGTTCATCCATACGCTAGCCTTCAGATGCTTCCATCGGCTATTGTCATGCTAACGGTGTCTACACCGCCAAGGCACATTAGACTTACGCTGCCAAGACCACGCTTAGACTTTACGCCGCCAACCATTGGACTTATGCTGCCAAAACTCCACCCTTGGACTTTACGCCGCCAATATTCCCCTTGGACTTCTCAATTGCCAAGTACTCATGACTTGGACTTTCACCGCCAAGACTATACCCTTGGACTTACGTGACCAAGACTGCACCCTTGGACTTTCCATGTCAATCCAATGTTGGTCTTTCCAAATACCAAGACTCAAACTTGGACTTTCCCTTGCTAAGACCCATGCTTGGGCTTTTCATGTCAAGTACACAAGACTTGGACTTTTTCAAATGTCAAGTGTCCCACTTGGACTTTCCATGTCAAGTACCCATGACTTGGACTTTCTTCATCACATGGTCAGTCCTGGTCAACCATCAAAATACCCCTCGAGTTAAACTCAAGTCTGGTCAATCATGACCCGGGTCGATTACACCAACAATCTCCCTAAAACATTGTCAAACATCAAAACACTACTCGAGTCAAACTCGAGTCTGGTCAATTGTGACCTGGGCTAATTGCACCAACAGAGCTAACACTAAAATAGTATACCCACTTCCTTAGCAAAATCATTGCTTGATTAGTTATTTTGTTTTACTTTTTATAACGGCTAGATAAGATAAATAGTTAGTCAACTTTGACAACATAGTATCAGGATGCGGCGAGATAATAGTACGTTAGGGAAACAATGTCTCGTGTATTCGAGCTAGATAAGGCGTATCTAGCTTGGTGCACTCGGCTAAGTTGAACTAGCTGAAGCTACCTCGTCGTATCCTAAACTAGTTAGACCAAGAAGTAACTCTAAGTGACTTAAGTAAATATTTTCTTGAAATTGACTTTGTCTAAGGAAGTGGTCGTTGTTCCGATCAAAGAAGGCCTCTGTGCCTCGCCACGATCTGGAAGCCATTTTCTTGAAAAGTCTATTTAACGATCTAAAGGCTAAATCCGAATCTAATCCAAGGTTAACTATCTTCAATCAAGTTAAAATTGAAATCATCTCACAAAACATATAAGGTGAACATGCTTTGAGACACTTAGAATGGGTGAGATGTTAAGGATAATTGAAATACGAACAATATAACTCTTTGAAATGCTTTCAAAACTATAAAAAATTTCTATTTTCTTAATTGTTACATATAACATATAGTTTTGTTTGGCCTAATACTAACTATATAACTCTCTATGCCAAGTTTAGCGCCCCCTAAATCTTTTATATCTTATGTATTTGACTAAGGGGGAGAAAACTGACCTTAAGGGCTATATTACAAACTTTTAAAGCATTTTTGAAAAATAAACTTATGGTATTTTGAAATCAAAATTATGTTTCACAAACTTACGTTAGTTTTACAATTGTTGGTGCAGAGGGATATACTTCGAACCAAACTACTTAACTAAGTAGAGATGCATGTTTGGACTCATATTTGATTTTGTTCCTTAGTAACTCTAGATGTATGTTATACTTATAACGTTGCGTTTTTTCTTCAAACCCTTATTTTATATATACACCTCCAAAATATATTTTGTTTTTTGATTTATGGCAAAGAGGGGAGAAGAGCGAAAGTTAAGGGAGAATAACACAATTTTTTAAAATTTAAAGAATCTTTTTCAAAACTCACCTAAGGTTAAGGGGGAGAGTTTGAAAAAGCATTTAATCATATTGTTTACTTCATTATTCGTTTTATTCTTAATTTTTCCTTAACTTTGTGTCAATTTATCATAAATCAAAAAAGGAGAGATTGTTGGTGCAGTAGCACCAGATAATCGAATCTAGGTTTTGATTATGGCAAAGGTTTAAAGTTAAGGTGTTATTGTTATATTATAAGCTACTCTTAAGTGTGCAGAAGTGTTTAAGCTGAACTGAAGATCAACGACACTCGAAGAATCTCGAGTCGAGAAACCGTAGTAGTCGGGCGACACCGGGAGAACTTCGGATGGAGTCGAAGAACCCAAGTGAAGACCGGAAGCAAAGCGACAGGTCATAAAGGACTAGAGGCAAGCACGAGTGCAAAGAAAGATGGTAAGGTTATGTCCTCTGTACGGGGACGACCGTAGGCGACGATTCGACTAAGACTTCTAGTAGAAGGTCTAGGTCGAGATCGAACAGTAAGAAACCGTCATATTTATCATATTCCGTGCTAATCTCTTATTGCAGTCGACTGATGCTACCAGCAATCGAATGATGAAGGGCATCAGTCGATTGATGGCGACGAATCAGCCAAATACACAAGGTCAAAAAAGATAACGATTGATGTCGCCACTTCGTGATAAGATAAGGTGTCACCTCGTGATAAAATCCACAAGTTATGGATCTGAATCTGGACTTATTCCAAGGCACAAGTCTATAAAAGGAGGGGAGGACTCGAACCCTAAGATCATCAATCTTGCTCTCAAAGTGCTCCCACAACGCTAAAGCTCTGACGTCGTAACGTCGTCATAACGCCGACGCAATACCAAGCTCACAACCTCTTCGTCGACAGCAGCAAGTTTGTTTTTATTCATTGCATTCGTAGTTTTAATCGTAACGAGGTGAGGTAGATTTGTTGTCTCATTCTCGAGCTTTCGATTTTTGTGATCGTTGTCTCCTATCTCCAACGAGGAGGAGACTCTATAGTGGATTGCCCCTTCGTACGCAGTCAAGGATTGCAGGGCCTTGGAGTAGCAACCGTTGGGTTGTGAACCAAGTAAAAATAAATTGTCTTACTTTCCGCTGCATTACTTTTGTATTGTCGAATCGAACGAAAAAAAAGATTTCACACTCGCTATTCACCCCCCTCTAGTGACGCTTCTCGATCCAACACATACATACCATTTCCTGTCGCCCATGTAGCAGGTAGAAGATTCTTTGGATGCTCGAAGCTCCGCCAACTGATCCCATATCACATCGAGTGTTTGGATTTTATTCCATATTAGTGTTGTATTATTTTGGATTGTATGTTTTTGGATTTTATTTTATATCGATTCCGCATTTTGGTATATAGCTGTGTTGTTATGTATTTGACTTCTATTATGATTTTGATTTTAGTTGTGGTATTGATTTCTATCATATTTTTCGATTATGGTTGTGTCAAAATCGCACTAGTGCGTATCTGTGTCTTTGTATTTCTATTATCTGCAGTGTTATTTTATTATGATAGATGGTTTATGGATATCGACAGTTATGTGGATCTTGTATTGATATTGTATTTTATATTGTCACTATAGGGTACCGTCCGATCAACGAACAATTATACTCTCGGGGCATAATAGTTGACGGTCACAATTCGACCGAATTCTAATCACAATCTGATCGAAATTCAATAGTCCGATCGAATTTTACGTCTGACCTAATCGCGATCGAATTCCAACTGAATTGCAGCTCCTTAAACATGTCTAAAAATGTCTTCGTTAATGCTCACTCCTTAAACATGTCTATTTTTTATTTTTCAATATTCAAATGACAAAACCATAAAGGTACAATAGATGTCTTAATTTTATCATATCTTATTCATATGTCCTCAAAAGGTAAGATTACAAAAACATAAAAACATGCTCCGACTTTAAATTGCATACATGGAGACGTGCATACAAAACATACACTAAGAACACTTTCTCATGTTACAATTTTACCTTTTTTCTACAAGTAACAAATATAAACATTTTATGTGTCAATTTAAGATTTCATGTTTGCCACTATTTTGACTCTTTAATAGAAGGCTCTTGGTCCTTTAGAGAAAATTAACGTTAGGATGTCTTGAGCATTCAAATAAAACCTTACAAAAAAGGGCAACTTTCATGGAAAAAGAAAAATCCTTGCTCTTACAAAAGGATATATCAAAGATGATACATTTGATACCATAGCACATATCATTCATACACTTGATACATATGGCAAGATTAAGGATGATATATCAAAGATGATACCATATCTAAAATTGAATAAAAATCTAAATAAAACTATAGCAACACTAATGCATGTACCAGAAATTGATCAACAAAAACTGAACGTTATTATTACTCACTTTCGTAGATCATCAGAAACTGAACAAACATAGTTTTGCCTAAACCAGAAACTGATTGATGTTTCACAAGCATATCCACAAATTGAACATCAAACTCAGCTTGGTACGTGATAAAAAACTCATCATAGTATATGATCAAAAATTCAATCAGTTTCAATAGCAGGATAATAACACACCAAACCTAGCTTGGTACATGATCATGTCTAGACCAGAAGACTGTTGCATTCCCAAATGTCCTTTAAAGCTCATCTCTCCATTTCACTTCAACCTCTACTAAATCTTTACAATCCTTTGAGTTGAGGTATATAAGTCAACTTCAGGTGTGTTAGATATGCTCAACTCGCCAAAGTTGACCACCCATAAAGACCAAGACCGCCAACACAGTGGTGGCCTCGAAACTGCACCTCCTCATCAATAGCGTGAAGCTCATCTATAGCACACTGCTCCTCATGATCAACTCTCCTATAGGCGACAAAGCTGACCAGCTCACCCGCCATTTCTTCTTTTCACTCACTTGATGGTGAACAAGGCCATCATTAAGGGTGTCAATGGATGCCCTTGCATCCACATCCTTTAACTTCAACACTTCTCATATCCTCTCCTCAATGGCACAATCAAATCAGCAGGATCTTCTGCACAAACCCCCTTTGCCAAATTCACAGGGTAGAGGAAGGAAAAAGAGCATGCAGCCACTAAAAATCTCTGTACTTCGCAGAAACTGATTCTTCTTGCCATAGGTAAAAGCTAAAACACAACTGGTTGTTTTCTGATGTTGCCCTTCGCACTGTAACAGCATTTGTTATGTATACAAATATTTGAGAATAGGCTGAGAGAGTATCTGAAGTTGATACGCTGCATGCTGACCAACATCCATAAAAAAAAAAGTCTGCCGCAACGAGGGTTGGACAGAGAGAATTAGGTGTAAAGTAATGGGATGATTAGCACATATTGATCTCACCAACTGAAAATAGTATTATTTTCTCATTCAACAGTGATTCATATACAGAAAAGGACCACAATGGACGTGCTTAATGTACAATATCAGGCAGAGAAATCTGGGGGTTGCTTAATCAGATCTTTCAAGTTGTCTAAATCTCTCGTCCCAATCTCTACTCTCGTAATCTTGGTCAACAAAATCTTTCTCAGTAGTATAGACAATCCTATCTGAACTAATCAGCGTTTTCTGTGACATATCTCGAGCATTTATCAACTACAAATTCAAGAAAAAGGTATATAAAACACCGGGGACATTAGAAACTGGAGAAAGATGAAAATATGTATCGTCCACACACAATGAATTGAGAGAAGAATTGTGTAATTTATAATTACCTTCCTTCTTAGAGATGGATCTGGCCTGTCAAGTACTTGGGCCCGCTGTTTCCTGGCTAGGTTTCTCTTCTCAATACTCTGGTTAGTCCTTAGCAGCAGGAACCATCTGATCAAAGGTATTGTGAAAAATGACGCAGCATATATCTGCAGAAAGTTATCCATTATTAGAAAATAATGAGCGGCAAGTTTTACAAACAAGTTTGGGAGAGTATAATTGTAATGAAAGTTAAATACAGAGCAATTAATCCTAGAAGGGCTGTCAGTAATCAAAAATTCTCAAATAGGGCTTCCATATTGTTTTTTAGGTTTCTCTCCAGTTTGAATGGACAGAAATATCACCCATTTTGTGGAGCCACCTGCCTCCCTCCCAATATGTTGCTTCAACTTTGTTACATGGCCATTTGATCACTGATGTTTCTGCACCAAGGACTTTGTTATGTTACCCAGCTGCCTGCAGCCCCATGCCCTAATTCTTTAGGTCTGCTGCCTCTAACAAGGGTGAGCCTAAGCCTGGACGTCTAAGTGTTTCCTGATGATTCTTTATGCCGAGGCGAAGGCCCACATGATGCCAGGAACGTCAGCAGATCTGCTGCAATGGATCAGGGCTTCTGTCACTTCATCCACAGCAGATCCATACACTCTCCATGGACAACAGCAGCAGCTCATGTTCAGTCGTCAGAATGAAGAGGCGGTTGGAGATACTTTTCATCTATTTAGGAAAAAATATCTCATTTGGGAAAAAATTATCAAAAAATTATCATGGGAGCCCTGTAATCCCATCGTGGCCGGTCCCAAGTCCGGATGAGAGAGAGGAAGGGTTGGATTAGGTTGTCAGCTAGCGTTAAACTTCAACAAATTTCAATGAATGAATCCATCAAAATATTATGTTAATGCTAGATTTTTTTTTAAAGGAATGTGTTGCAAAGTCTAATTGTAACGTTTCGACAAGGACCGCTATATCTTATTAAAAACTTGAGTGTAGTATTAAATATACAAGAATTCTAACAGTATAGGTTGGATAAAAATAAATATTATAGGAAAATTGATTGTTTACAATTTGGAATATGAAATATAATAACGCTTACTGATAAAACAATAGAAGTAGTAAATACTATGATTAGAAGAAGAATTAATATTCTGTATTTACAAGAGATAAAATGAGTAGAATAGAAGACAAAGATAATAGAGGACTTAGATTTTAAGTTATAGTATATAGGAAAGAATAAACACAAAATGGAATCGCTATTGTTGTAGATAGTTCATTAAATGATGAAGTAATATGAGTAATTAGAAAAGGGGATAGAATTATAACTCTCAAGATAATGATAGTGAAAGAATCTATTAATATAATTGGCATATATACCCCTCAAATAGGATTAAATGAAGATACTAAATCTAAATTTTGGAAAGATTTAGATGAGGTATTACAAAAAATTCCACTAAACGAAATGATTTTAATAGGAGAATTAAATGGATAGGTAAGAGTAAAAAATATGGAATATAATAAGATGCATGTGGGTTAGTTTGAAACTAAGTAATGAAGAAGGAAAAATTATATTGAATTTTGTAATAACATATGAACTTATACTGCTAATATATTTTTTAAGAAAAGAGAAGAATATTTGGTCACGTTTAAAAGTGTGAATAATAAATCGCAAATAGATTTTCTTACAGTGAGAAAGAAAAATAAAAAGATTTGTAAAGATTGTAAAGTTATTACTGGAGAAAACTTAACTACTCGATATAAGTTGACAGTGTTGGATATGCGCCATAAGCATAGTATTAATAGAAGAAAACTATGTATGACTCCTAGGATTAAATAATGGAAGTTAAACTATGAAAAATAAAACATATTTTTAAAAAATGATAGGAGTATAAGTATTAGAAAAGATACCTAATGACTTAAATACAACATGGGATAAGATGATATTGAAGTTAAAAATGATAGTCAAAGGTCTACTAGGTAAGTCAAAAGGATGTGCACCACCAAATAAAGAATCTTAGCAATGAAATGAGAAAGTATAGGAGAAAGTGAAAAAAAATTAAAAACCTCTAAGGTATTATACACTTGTAAGAATGAGAAAATTTTAAAAAAGTATGCAATGACTAAGAAAGAAGTCAAAAAAAAAAAATAGTAAGTGAGGTTAAGAATGAAACTTTTAAACGCTTACATCGACAAGTGGATACAAAAGAGGAGAAAAAGATATTTGCAGAATAGTTAAAGTTAGAGAAAGAAAAACTAGAGATCTTGCTCAAATAAAATGTATTAAAGATAAATGCAATAGAGCACTAGTGGACAATGAGGAAATAAAAGAGCAATAGAAGAGGTATTTTCATCAACTTTTCAATGTAGATTTAGGTGATCAAATTAATTTAAGTAATTTAAGTAGGTTAAAAGAGTATAGAAATTTAAATTTTTATCAAAGAATTCAACTTTCAAAAGTAGAACGGACTTTAAATGAGATGCAAAATGAAAAAGTAATTGGACCAGATAATATTTCGACAGAAATATGGAAGTGTCTAAATAAGCAAGGTATTGAATGACTTATAAAATTATTCGACTTAATATTGAAAAAAAAAACAAATCTGATCAGTGGAGGATAAATTCTTTAGTTCCTTTATATAAAAATAAAGGAAGCATACAAAATTGTACAAATTATAGGAATATTAAACTAATGAGTCATATTATGAAATTATGGAAAAAAATAATTAAAAAAAGACTAAGAAGACAATGATAATCAAAAATTAATTTGAATTTACACCGAAAAGATCGACAATAGAAGTTACACATCTTCTCAATCAACTAATTAAAAAACATTAAGAACGAAAGCAAGACTTATACATGGTATTTATTGATCTTAAAAAAGTTTATGATAGAGTCCCAAGGGAAATTATGTGAAGAATTCTATAAAAGAAAAGTGTTAGTGTAATATATATTTAAATAGTTAAGGATATGTACGAGGATGCAATGACAAGAGTGAAAATGCAAGGAGAATTAATCGAAGTATTTCCTATAAAGATAAGTTCACATCAAAGATCAGCTTTAAGTCCCTATCTTTTTACACTAACCATCGATGAACTCACTAGACACATCTAAGATATAGTACCATGGTATTTGTTATTTACAGATGATATTGTTTTGATAGAATGAGATACGTGAAGAAGTAAATGCTAAACTTAAATCTTAGAGGAAAGTGCTAGAATCGAAAAGTGTTACACTTAGTAAAGACAAAATATAAGGAATTTAAATTTAGCAATGTTAGCTATAATGAGACAATTGTTAAGTTTGGAGATAATGTGTTATCTGTAACTGAAAGTTTTAAATATTTAAGATCATTTTTGCAAAAAAAATGGAGGGGCTAAGAGAGATGTCTTACATAAAATATAAGTAGGATGATTAAAATGGAAGAGAGCATCGGATATTCTGTCATCGTAAAGTACCTTTAAAATTTAAAGGGAAGTTTTATAAAATGGCAATTAGACTTGCTATATTATATGAAGTTGAATATTGAGCTATAACTCGAGTGCATCAATAGAAGATGAAAGTGAGAATGTTAAGATAGAAGTGTGGACATATAAGGATGGATAAAATAAAAAATAAGAACATTAGAACGAAAGTTAGGTGGCGTTTGGTTGGTGGGTTTGGAATGAGGGAATGGGAATGAGAATCATATAGAGTGTTTGGTTAATGGTTTTAGGAAGAAGGGTTTGGGAATCAATTCTAAATAATTGGGAATCAACAAAACTCATCTCACATGGGGGGTTTGGGTTTCATTCCCATTCGCCGTCACCCGCCGCCGCCGACATACCGTTGGTCGCTGCCGGCTCGGCCGGCCGCCGGCCACACGGCCGGGCCACGGCCGTTGTTATCGCGGCCGCCGATCGCTGACCGTTTGGCCGCCGCCGTTACCGTTTGGTCACCGCCGGCCATCGGCCGATGATGGTCGCCGTCCGGCCACGACCGTCGACCGCCGACCACCATCGATCGCTCCCATTCCCAACTTATAAACCAAACAACATTATTGGAATGACAAAACCCATTCCCATTCTCGTCTACTATCAAACTCATTCTCATTTCTATTCCCACCTTCCAATCAAACGCCACCTTAGAGTTATACACATTGAGGGAAAACTTCAGAAGACATAATTAAAGATGGTATGAACATATACTTAAAAGACTAGTAGATACTTCAATTAAGCGATATAAAACTATTACAAATATACAAATTAAACAAGAAAGAGAAAAACGAAAGAAAATTTAGTTAGCAATGATAAAACAAATTAAAATTTACTTAAATATAGATGATGATGTACTAAGGGATAGAGCTCAATGAACCTCGCCTAATGGGATAAGACTTAGTTGTTGTTTTTTGTATCATGGGAGCTATGTTTGAGAATTATTTATTACTAGGGTCCTCCTAGGGTAATTGCACTTGCATATATATAATGCATTTGTTTTGATAAAATGGACATGTTTAGCTATTTGCTACTGAGTCATCTATTTAAAATGGGTATCTTTTGTATCCTAACAGTGGACATATAATGCATCCAATCGACCTTTAGTATTTACTCAATAATCCCTAGGGCTACGGTGCAACAGTAGGATGATCATACAATCTCCCAAACATCTCTAGTTCGATCTCCAGGATTTTCTTCCAAGTTGAGTGATAAATCCTAGAATGTTGACTATTATGCAACTCGCTGCAAGCGCTTTCCGATTTACTCTAGCGAGCGGTGAAAAATTTTCGTTAGACCGAATCGATCGCCTCTAGAATTAGTCGGGTCAAAGGCCTGGATACTTGGTGCCAACTAAAAATAAAAAAATAATCCTATATGCTGAAGATGTTCAAAAGTATCTTCATTAATTTTCTATTATCCCTGCAATTAAACTGTTAGATCCAGCAAGCTAATTAATGTTCTTATGCTCAAGATCAAATTGATATTATATAACTTGCTATTATATGTCTGCTGAACCCTTCTATATTTGGAACCAAGTTAAAAATGTATGTGAGATAGCAAAAAAAGGCAAACCTGTAGTAAAGGAAATATCTGGGAAACAAAAGAAACCAGCCCCTGCGGTGCAACTGAAATATCCCTTCATATCCAAAAAAGCAACTCCCAATTAAATTCACATGATTATGAATATTATCACTCTAAGAGAAAGGATAAGTTTGGTACTTTAGCATGCTACCGAGGGCAATAACTCCAAAAAGGTTAAACGTTCCTAAACCTATCACCATTGCTTTCTCTGCAGCCCCTATTTCACTGCAAAAGGATAAGACAACTCTTACAGTATCGAAATCAAGATCCATCTCCAAATGCTTAGTGCTAGCATAACAAAGAACATGGAAGATGTTGATGGCTTTCTGTGTACAGAGTTAATAGGTTAAGAAATATTTAATTGTTAAGAAAATTGAGTGAAACTGAATAAAGAACAAAGAGAAAATTAGCAAGCATTTGCTAGTTATCCAAACAAGTTGAATAGCATATGGATAACAAAGGCGAAGAGAAAAGAATGTTACATCTTTCCCAATAGCAGGGAGCACACCAAGAAAATGTACTTTGTATGCGTCTACAAGTTGAGAATGAAATAACTGTTGTATTGCGAGTAAAAGTTCATCAAGATAAAAAAAAAAAAAGACACAAACAGAACCAACATTATGTCAGCTGACACCACAACAATTTGACTCCAGAAATCATGCCAAGGTTAATGGTTACTTAAAATAGAAGATACAAGGGAGAAGAGAAAAGGTGACAAAAAACTGGATATAAATGATGTTCTATAAATAAGGGAGCTTCATATGTAAGCAAGGTTTCAAATTTCAAACTGTGCATAAGTTTCGGTTTATTATTGGAACAATACAGTTTTGGCCATTTCCCACTGTGCTGATATAGTCTCAATATTTTTTTAAATATAAATATATTAATTAAAAATTATTTCTATTAACATTTGATTATTATAAATGTTTACTATTGAGTTATATTTGAGATGTTGAATTCAAATTCAAATTTTGATATTATCCTATAAAACATTTGATGCTTATTGAGTAAATGTCAATTAGGGTTAATTAAAGTCTACCAAGTAGATGTAGTAGGATCAAGTAGGTCTAAGCTGAATTTAATTTTGATTTATTTTCATCAATTTAAAATTAAACTTAATATATATATATATATATATATATATATATATATAAGGTTAGAAATTTTATTTTTTTATTTTTTTATTTTTTTATTTTTTTATTTTTTTATTTTTTTTCTAACAATTTGTTCTCTCCATTTTAAAGAGGTTTATTTTTTTTTCTATTTACTTCGTAGATAGATAGAGGGGGGAAAAATTAACCATTTTTTTTCTTTGTTTATCTCATGGAGGGAAGGAAAAAAAAAAGTAAGTATCGTTAAAGAGGTTTTTTCCGCTGTTTACCCTTGTGGACAGAAAAAAGAGGGGAAAAATTTACAATCAAGGAAGAAAAAAGATTAAGAGGAAAGAGAATAAGGAAAGAAATTTAAATAACGGTCTAAAAAATAAATTTTAAAAAATAGAGGACGCCATGTTCTCACAGCTTCCTCTGCGATGTTGTGAGATCGCAGTTGCCTCCGCACCCTCGTGAACAACCATGCTAGTGTCAATGCCAGTCCAAAGGTAGAATGGAAAATTATGTCCATACAGATCGGCACGATATTTTATATCGTGTATTTAAGTAATTTTGTAAGTGTTTCTATCCTACCCCTCGTATTGTCCATCCAAATAATTAATCCTAAAGTACATGTCTCTCATCAAAGTTGTTATTGTGTAATAATATGATATCACTGTTACATGAAAGAAGCCCTATTTATATACACGATTATGACATATTCAAAAGAATAAATCAAACCCTATCCTAGGAATAAATCAAATTTTATCCTAATAAATAATTATTCCTAATGATATTTAGGGATAATAAATTATCCCTAATCATATCTACAATATTCTAACACTCCCCCTCAAGCTGAAGAATATAAATTATATGCACCCAGCTTGTTACATATGTAGTCAATTCGGGGACCTCTCAGTGACTTGGTAAATATATCTGCTAGCTGATCATGTGAGTTAACAAAACTAGTAGATATTTCTCCAGATATGACTTTCTCTCTGACGAAGTGACAGTCGACTTCAATATGCTTTGTCTTCTCATGAAAAACTGGATTTGAAGTGATATGCATGGCGGCCTGGTTATCACATATAAGTGACATTTGTGTAACGTCTCCAAACCTTAGCTCCTGAAGCAACTGTTTGAGCCATATAAGTTCTTGACTGACTATAGCCATAGCTCGATACTCTGCCTCTGCACTGGATCTTGCCACAACATTCTGTTTTTTACTTTTCCAAGAAACAAGGTTATCTCCGATAAATATACAAAAACCAGAAGTAGATCTCCTATCAATGGGAGATTCTGCCCAGTCTGCATCAGAATATCCTATAACTCGAGTATGTCCTTTGTCTTCATACAAAAGACCCTTTCCTGGAGCACCTCTGATATATCGAACAATGCAAATCACAGCATCCCAATGTTCTTTACATGGAGAGTTGAGAAACTGACTTACTACACTTACTGCAAATGAGATATCTGGACGAGTAACAGTAAGGTAACTTAGTCTTCCTACTAATCGCCTGTATCGTTTAGGATTTAGTAGAGGCTCCCCCTGATTTGGTAGGAGTTTGACATTGGGATTCATAGGGTTGTCAACTGTCTTTAAGTTTAACATTCATGTTTCTTCTAGAATATCCATTGCATACTTCCTTTGAGATATAATGATCTCATTTCTGGACTGTGCTACTTCTATCCCTAAGAAGTATTTAAGTCTTCCGAGATCCTTTGTCTGGAAATGTTTGAAAAGATGTTGTTTCACCTGTGAGATCCCGAGATGATCACTACCTGTGATGACAATATCATCAACATAAACCACTAGGTAGATGCAACCAGTAGATGAGTGACGATAAAGATGTAATGGTCACCGCCCGAGTCGCCGAATCGCATTGTATTACAATACTGAATCTACCGAACCATGCTCTGGGTGACTGCTTGAGGTCATATAAAGATTTTCGCAAGCGACACACAAGACCAGAAGACTCCCCCTGAGCAACAAAACACGGAGGTTGCTCCATGTAGACTTCCTCGAGCAGATCACCATGTAAGAACGCATTCTTAATGTCTAACTGATAAAGAGACCAATGTTGAATCGCAGCAATGGACATGAGTAAGCGTATAGAGGACATCTTGGCAACAGGAGAAAACGTGTCTCCATAATTCAATCCAAAGATCTGAGTATAACCTTTAGCAACGAGACGAGCCTTAAGCCGATCAACCGTTCCGTCTGGACCAACCTTCACTGTATATACCCATCGACAACCAACAACTGACTTTCCTGGTGGTAGAGGAACGAGATCCCAAGTCCCACAACTCTGTAAGGCACTCATTTCGTCTAACATAGCCTGTTTCCATCCTGGATGGGCAAATGCATCTCCTGCAGTCTTTGGAAAAGAAACAGACGACAAAGAGGAAAGACAAGAATAATAGGAAGGAGAAAGACGATGGTAACTCAAAGAAACATAATGTGGAGAAGGATTACGAGTGGAGCGTATACCTTTTCGAAGGGCAATGGGAATATCAGTTGAAATGGACGTAAGAGGAGAGGAGGATCTCGGCTCAGAGATGATTCCGTGCAGTCGGTGTTGGCGGCCGAAGAACGACGGGGGACGATAAACCTGCAACGGAGGAGGAATTGAGGCTGGGGGTGATAGAGAAACTTCCGGAGGATCAAAGACTGATACAGGCATAGAAGGATGAAACTCAGACGATGACTCTAAAGACCCTGTTATTCTGTAACTTAGAGATCCCTAACTTACATGAAAGAAACCCTATTTATAGACAAGATTAGGGCTTATTCAAAAGAATAAATCAAACCCTATCCTAGGAATAAATCAAAATTCTATCCTAAGAAATAATTATTCCTAATGATATTTAGGGATAACAATTATCCCTAATCATATCTACAATATTCTAACACTCTCAGCGGGAGCATATAAATTATATGCACCCAAATTTGTTACATAGTATAATCAATTGGGGACCTCTCGGAGACTTAGTAAATATATCCTAATCGATCACGTAACAAAACTAGTAGATATTTCTCCGGATATGACTTTCTCCGACAAAGTAATGATCGACTTCAATATGCTTTGTCCTCTGAAAAATGGATTGTACGCGATATACGTGGGCTGGTTATCACATACGAGTGACATTTGAGTAACATCTCCAAACTCGAGCTCCGACAATTGTTTGAGCCATATAAGCTCTTATCAAGTAGCTCATAGCTCGATACTGCTTCCTCATCGGATCTCGCCACAACATTCTCGCTGCTTTTCCAAGAAACAAGGTTACCTCAAATAATATACAAAAACCAGGTGGATCTCCTATCAATCGAGATCCCGCCTAACTGCATCGAATACCCTATAACTCGAGTATGTCCTTTGTTTTAACAAAGACCTTTTCCTGGAACGCCTTTGATATATCGAACAACGCGAATCACGATCCCAACGTTCTTTACACGGAGAGTTGAACCGACTTACTACACTTACGGCAAATGAGATATCCGACGAGTGAATGGAGGTAGCTTAGTCTCCTACTAATCGCTTTGTATCGTTCGTTGGATCAGAGGCTCCCCGATTTCGGGCAGAGCTTAACATTAGGATCCATAGGGTTGTCAGTATCAGTTTAACATTCCTGCTTTCTTCAGAATATCCATCAGATATTTCCTTTGGGATATAATGATCCCATTTCTATCGCTACTACTATCCCCAAGAAATATTTGAGCTCACAGATCTTTTGTCTGGAAATATTTGAAAAGATATTGTTTCACCTGTGAAATACTAAGATAATCATTGCCTGTGATAACAATATCATCAACATAAAACCTAGATAGATGCAACCGTAGATGAGTGGCGATAAAGACGGAATGGTCACCGCCCGAGTCACGAATCAATTGAATTACAATCAATCTACCGAACCATGCTCTAGCGATCGCTGAGACCGTATAAAGATTTTCGCATGGCATACAAGACCAAGACTCCGAGCAACAAAACACGGAGGTTGCTCCACGTAGACTTCTTCGAGCAGATCACCATGTAAGAACGCATTCTTGATGTCTAATCGATAAAGAGGCCCGGTGTTGAATCGCAAATGGGCGTGAATAGGCGTATTGAAGACATTTTAGCAACAGGGAAAAAGTATCCCCATAATCCAATCCAAAGATCCGAGTATAGCCTTTAGCAACAAGACGAGCCTTAAGTCTTTCAACTGCTCTGCTCAATCCAACCTTCACCGATATACCCATCGATACCAACAACCGATTTTCCTCGTGGTAGAGGGACGAGGTCCTAAGTCCCACAAATTGTAAGGCACTCATTTCGCCTAAGATAGCCTGCTTTCCATCCTGATGGGCAATGCATCTCCGCAGCTTTCTAAGAGAAATGTATTTACAAAGAGGAAAGACAAGAATAATAGAAGAAGAAAGGCGATGATAACTCAAAGACACATAATGAGGAGAAGGATTACGAGTCAACGATACCGCAATGCGCAATGGGAATATCGTAAGATCAGACGAGGAAGGGGCGAGGATCTCGACTCGACATGATTCCATAAGAGAATCTGTTGGCGGTGGCATAAAGAGTCAAGACGACGCCGATAAACCCGCAACGGAGGAGAAATCAAGTCGGGGTGATAAAAGATCCTCCGAGGATAAAAAGACCGCGTAGTACGAAGGAGGAAACTCGACGACTCAAGGTCCAAAGAAAGGAACCAATCAAAGAACGCGACATCCAGAGATGAAATACCAGAGAGTAGAGAATAACACTGACTTTTTTTGAGACCGTGATATCCAAGAAAAACACATTTACGCGACGAGAGAGAGAGTTTATCAATGCCATGATCAAGAGTACGAGCAAAATACGTAGAACCAAAGACCTTAGTGGTAAAGGATGAAGGGACTGATTCGATAAAGTACATGATGAGGTATTCGACCTCAGAAATAGAGGAAGGTACGCGATCGATAAGATAATACGCAAGAAGTAGCCTTCTCCCAAAAACGAAGAGGAATACGAGAGTGATGAAGAAGAGTCCGCGGTCTCGAGAAGATGTCGATTCTCAAGGCTCGCAACTCCATTCCGGCTGGGAGAGTACGAGGACAAGATGCTCGATGTAATACGCCCCGAGACGCTAAGAAGGTCTCAAACGGAGTAGATAGATATTCACGCATTATCACTTGCAAGGATCAAGAGGGATACCAAATCGTGGTTTCACTTCATTAAAAAGATCAAAATAGAAACACAACGATCCTTCATCGATATAACCAAGTGCAACAAAAATCGTCTACGAAGGTAACAAAAATATCGTGATCCGAATGTAGAAGAAACACGACTTACCCAAATATCTGAACGAACCAAAGCAAAAGGAGACGAAATGACTTATAACGCGAGGAGAAATGAACTACGAACATGTCGCTTAATCGATACGACTCACAAGATAAAGACTTTAAGTGAGAAAGACTAGATGTAATTGTTTTAACTTATCAAGACTAGGATGTCCTAACCGAGCATAATAAGTGGAGACGCCACAACCAACAAAAGAGGCCTCGTGAAATCGATATAAAGCATGACTCATATCCGAGCCGATCATCCTCCCTACTCGGCCTCAGAATGACACTAAGACTTAGTAAACGAGACGCAATCAAGAGACCGAGTAAGTCGAATTATTGATAACAAATTAAAGGGGCTCGAACATAAAGAACATTATGAATGGAAAGAGACGGAGAAGGATGAACAATACCAATACTGAGATCGGACCGAACCATTGCCATGGTGACAAATGGTAAATAACCTAAGTAGATAGTGAAGAAAAAGAGATCTATTACCGAATACGACGGTGGCCCCAGTCAAATACTCCAAGGACTTCGCAGAGCGAGATATACCAATACAGAAATACCAACTCGTAATGAAAGAAAGGGAATTAGAATCGCCATCCGCGATTGAGTTGGAATCTTACCGGAAGGGATTCCGCCGAAGGGATGGGAATCGAACAAAGAGTCTCTTGTGTTCTTCATCGACATCGAGTGGAAATCGCTGTAATCAAGACGACCGTAAAAGGCCGGAGTCGCCGGATCGACACACAGTCCGCCGGATCTCGCCGCACGACACGACCGGAGTCGCGGCAGAGAAGAAAGGAAAGAGGAAGGAACGATCAACGGATCTCACGGAGGCCGAGCTCGCGGAGAAGATCTGCCGCGGAGAAGACGACGCGTTGTTTCAGAACCCTAATCCACGCCGGCCGACCGCCGATTCGGTGGGCGTGGCGATAAAGAGACGAGACCTCGAGACTCTCGGGGGCGCGGCAGAGGATCGCAAGGGTGGCAGACGCGACGAAGGAGCCGGCGGCGGTGCTGCGATGGCGCGACTGCGACAGCACACGAGCTGGAGAGGCCGTTGATAACGACGTCGTCAAGGCTGGCGGCGCCGCGGGCTGGGCCGCTCGAGAGAAAGACCGCCGCCGCCGTACCGAGACGGTCGTCTGCCGCACAAGGCCGCGAGGAAGAAAGCTCGTCAGCACGGAGAAGCTTCTGCCCACAGTTCTAGATCATAATCCGGACCCGACGAAAACGCAGAGTGGCGGACGGTGATAGATGGCGTCATGGCGGCCTGGCGGGCGGTCGCACTCGCCTCCGCCGCCAAGCAGGAAGCTGCCCGCGTGAGGAAGAAGAACGCGGTGAAAGACGCTGCTTCGGGAGAAGAACGCGGCGGAAGAATGATTAGGGATTAGCGCTCTGATACCATGTTATTCTGTAACTTAGAGATCCCTAACTTACATGAAAGAAGCCCTATTTATAGACAAGATTAGGGCTTATTCAAAAGAATAAATCAAACCCTATCCTAGGAATAAATCAAAATTCTATCCTAAGAAATAATTATTCCTAATGATATTTAGGGATAACAATTATCCCTAATCATATCTACAATATTCTAACAGACCCAAAGAAAGGAACTGAATCAAAGAACGTGACATCGGCAGAGATGAAATACCGACGGAGAGTAGGGGAATAACACTTATACCCTTTCTGAGACCGTGGATACCCAAGGAAAACACATTTATGCGACCGAGGAGAGAGTTTATCAATGCCAAGATCAAGAGCATGAGCAAAACATGTAGAACCAAAGACCCTAGGTGGTAAAGGATGAAGGGACTGTTTCGGATAAAGTACATGATGAGGTATTTGACCCTGTAAAGTAGAGGAAGGCATGCGATTGATGAGATAACATGCAGTAAGTACGGCATCACCCCAAAAGCGAAGAGGAACGTGAGAGTGGAGGAGAAGAGTCCGGGTGGTCTCGAGAAGATGGCGATTCTTGCGTTCTGCGACTCCATTTCATGGGGTATGAGACAAGACTCACGTAATACGCCGAGATGCCAAAAAGGTTCAAACGGAGTAGATAGATATTCACGTGCATTATCACTCTGTAAGGATCAAGAGGATACCAAATTATGTTTTGACTTCATTAAAAAGATCAAAAATAGAAAATAATTCAGAGCGATCTTCATCGATATAACCAAGTACGACAAAAAAAATCGCCTACAAAAGTAATAAAATATCGCGATCCCAATGTAGGGTAACACGACTTAATTCCAAATATTGAACGAACCAAAGCAAAGGGAGACGAGTCGACTTATAACGCGAGGAGAAATGAACTACGATACGCCGCTTAACCGACATGACTTTACGTGACAAAGACTTGCGAGACAGACTAAGATGTAATTGTTTTAACTTATCAAGACCAAGATGCCCCAACCGAGCATGGATAATAAGTGGAGATGTACGCCGCACCAACAAGAGAGTTTTTAAGTTGAGATGACTACGAGACTCACATCCGAGCTAATCATCCTCCCTGCATCTCGGCCCCGCAGAACGAAATGTAAGATTTAGTGAATAAGATACACAATCAAGAGACCGAGTGAGCTGGCTTATCGATAATAAATTAAAGGAGCTCCGAACATAAAGAACATTCTCGGGAAGAGACGGAGAAGAATGAACAATACCAACACCTGGGATCGAGTCTGAGAACCATTTGCTATCAGAATAAAGGATAAATAACTGTATAGAGAAGTGAGGAAAAAGAGATCTATTACTGAGCATGATACGATGGTCTCAGAGTCAAGTACCCAAGGACTCAAGAGCGAGATATGTCAAAGGAAAGGAATTACCACAGGTAATCTAAGAAGAAGGGAATTAGACTCGTCGACCCTCATACCACTTCGTAAAGTCATCATAGAAGGCGTGGAGTGAGCCGTGTCCGACCGAGGCGTGGAGTCGAGCCGTGTCAATCGCGAATCGAAGCCAAGACACGATGTAACTCGAGCGATCCGAGCAAGACGAGGAGGTCGACCTACGGAGACTCCAACATTTATCAATCGCGGCCCCGCCGGTGATAATGATTACACCAAGGACGCCCTTTCGCCATTCTTACGCGCGAGGTTCATTGTTATTTCCAGAGACCAATGCCAAGAGTCAATCGAACTGAGGATGGTAATGTCAAGACTTCGTAGGGACACGGGCGAGAGTCGCCTGTGCAGAGTCCATGGTCGCCGGCTGGGCCGCCAGAGATCCGATCACGAATACGAGTAATCTGCGCGCACTATATAACGCCAGAGACATAAAAATTTCTTCCGATTTTCAAGCTCTACAATAGAGGGCCGCAGTGGAAGCTGTCATTAAACTCACATGTAAGGCTAGACTGATCCCAAATAAGTCGACATAGACTGATCCGACGGCATTAAGAATGGTCATGAGGTCATCACAAACTTGATAGAGTCGTCGAGAAGTGTTCGTAAAAAGTTGTTGAGCTTGTATCCAAACATCCTTGCAGGTCTTATGAGTTCGGAAGACATCCCGAAGAGATGGATGGATGGTGGCTCGGATAATGCAACACAACTGAGCATCAACTTTTCTCCATAAAGGACGATCGGTCACTTGAATATCCTCTTCAGTTTGTGTGAGATGTTTTTCATAACCCTGTCCAACAAGCCAAAGCTCAATATAAGAGGCCCAAGAGGAGTAGTTCTTACCATCCAAGAACTCAGACGAGAGCGGTGCCGTCACATGGTTGGTAAAAATCGAAAACTCCGGCTTCGAAGTATTGGAGGTAGTCATGACAAATGACACAGGTATTGGCTACTCGATCGGGTTCTCTGTGAGGCAGATTCAGTGATTCCCCTCTGCGGCGATGAAGCGGCGCGTTCGACGAGGTGGCGCCTGCTCGCGAGGCACTCTGCTGCTGCTTCCCCTTCTCAAACTCCTCCTGGCGGCGGATCGACTAGCCGGAGAGATGTAGAGGCCGACGAGCAGAGGTACGAAGGAAAGGGCGACGAGGCGGAGATCGGGGTCCGATGACTGGAAAGTTACCTCGACGGCATACACGGAGAGGAGGACGACCTCAAAACCGGACAAGCAGTTGTTGGTGTCGCTGGCTTCGCTGGCGTCGGAGAGAAGACGACGGATGCCGAGGTCATCGCTGGCGTTTCCTTCGCCGCTGCTGATGGTGACTTCGCGATGCGTCGACGCGTCGAAGCTGCTGCTGCTGCTGAACGAACGCCGAGGAAGCGTTCTGCTGGTTCGTCGCTGGCGAAGCTGGCGAAAGACGCCGATCGTCGCGCGTGAGGAAGCTGCCCGTGTGAGGAAGAAGAATGCGGCGGAAGACGCGTCGGGAGAAGAACGCGGCGGAAGACCGTAGATACGCGTGCTCGGGAGAAGAACGCGGCGAAAGATTGCGAACGGTGAAAAAATTAGGGCTCTGATACCATGTTATTGTGTAATAATATGATACCACTATTACATGAAAGAAGCCCTATTTATATACACGATTATGACCTATTCAAAAGAATAAATCAAACCCTATCCTAGGAATAAATCAAATTCTATCCTAATAAATAATTATTCCTAATGATATTTAGGGATAATAAATTATCCCTAATCATATCTACAATATTCTAACAAAAGTTTTGTTATTAGTTTCCTCAACGGCCTATGGAATGAAATATTCTACCCACACCGACCAACATGGTATTTTATACCCTGTATGTAAGTATGTAATTTTGTAAGTGTTTCTATCCTCTCCCTCATATTTTCCATCCCAAAAATTAAATCCTAAAAGTACTTGTCCCTCATCAAGATTTTGCTAATGGTTTCCTCAACTATAATCTAAGCCACATTCAAGGGTGTTGAATAATGCCGATCTCAATTTCATGGACTAAACGAATTGTTTCCAAAATATAAGATTTCATAGATAAACTGAAATAATTCTTAAAGAGAAATAAGATAATTATAGATAATTCAAACATTTCTTTCAAGAAGAATAAGACTCCTATAGATAACTGAAATTATCACAAAGACAACTGGCCAAATAGCATTAAGATCTTAATTATCTTTCTAGAGAAACAATATTTTGAGAGATCAATCTAGAATTCTGAATCTACTTGTTCCATAGTTATATGCATGCTGGAGAAATGGCAAACAGTTCAAGACTTAAAGTAACCCAAATGCAGAGAAGACGATATAAAGCAAGCAATCCTTTGTCAAACCCTTCTGCACCAAGGGAAATATTGCTCTAAATGAATTAATAAATCTAAACTCATAATAATAAAGACCGCTATTGATGGAATATTTGATGCAACAAATAATACAAAGTCTTAAGGGAATTTCAAATGAGAAGATAAACCTGAATTGCCACTTCTTTTCCTCAAAATATCTTTCAACACCATTAATCCACTCAGCCCACTTTTTGCCAACATACTCCTTTTTACCCACCTTTTGAGATGAAGCAGTTCGTTGCAATGATGGAAATCGATATAGGATATTTCCCTGGTGAAAGTGTATACAAATAAGAGGAGAAGCTTACAAAATAGATAAGTTTGGATCACTTTTCCCAGTTAAACAAAAGAAAAGAATGTTTACCTAGCAAAGCATGTATGTTATTCATATATTCAATTCAAGTTACCATGTATAAGCAAAACCAAGATTCTAAAAGAATTGCATTAATACAATCATAGTTTCACATTATGTAATTAGAGCATTTATAGGACGTCTAAATATATATCCATATCATCTTAAATGCATCTCCCAAAGTTATCAAAAACGAGCACTTCGCTCACTTAAGCGCGAAGCGATGCAAGGTGCAAGCCTAACGCCTCAAAGACCTCGGAAGCGCACAAAGTCTTCGAAGCTCGTGTTTCGCGATAAAGTGCGAGGCGTGCACTTTTGCGCTTCAGATAAGTCCTTTTTTTTAAAGTTTGGCAGAGTTATCAAATTAAAAATAAAAATAAAACCCTTAAAAGCCCTAAAACCGTCCGCCTCTCTCGAGTCTCGCTCACCTTTGTCTCCTGTCCACCTCTCGCCGCCTCATCACTATCGCCGCCAAGGTGAAAGGCTTAAAGCCCTAGACTCATCTTCTCTTGCCTCTGGCCCTCTGCCTCCCGTCCGCTTCTGCGTGGTCGTCGCCGCCAAAGTGAAAGGCTTAAAGCTCTAAACCCATCTTCTCTCGCCTCTGGCCCATCGCTTCCCGTATGCCAGCACCAAGGTGAACCTTTGGCACTATGCTTCCCATCCACCTCTCGTCTGCCTAGCCACCGCATATTTTGTTGTTTTCCTATCCTATTTGCTTCCTCAATATTGGTAAAAATCTTATTTTTCTATTTTTTTTTACTGTTTTGTATTTTTGTTATTGATTGATTATTATTGATTTCAACTGTGATTATTATTGAATTGAGTTGTCTTAATCCATGTTAATTTATTTTCTATTAATTTTTTTTATTGTTTTGTATTTTTTTATTAATTGATTATTATTTTTCAGTTATTTTAACCATGTCAAATATAACAATTCCATCAACTCAAAAGGATATTGCTTGGAATTATGCAACATATTCGGATCTTAAAAATCAAAATATTGTCAGTTGAATTTTTTATGGTAAAATAACAAATGGTGGGATTTATCAACACAAGCTATATTTAATTGGGGGCAATAGAAATGTGAAGGCTTGTCCGAAATGTCCCGAGCATGTTAAAGAAGAAATTAGAGAGTTCATGGAAAAAAAAAATGTAATTTGAAGAATCAAATGGATAATATTCCTCATTCTGATGATATTGTTGATTTGGACGATTTGGAAGAATATGAAGATGATCTTCAAACTAAAGTGAAAGGGAAACGACTAATATCCGATCCAAGCATCCATCTTATGGTCCAAGGTAAAAAGTGTAAACAAACGGGACCTATTAATCTTTATTTTATGAAAGATGATGAAATTGTCAAACAAAGACATGCAAAAAATAAAGGACAATATGATGAAAATAAAAAGATGTTAAGAGATATTGCAGTTGAGAAATTTATTACATGGATGCATGATACCGGAATTCCTTTCAATTTGGATATGATCCTTTTGAGCCTTGTATTGAAGCTATTGGGCAATTTGGATCGGGGATAAAACCTCTATCATATCATGAAGTGAGGGTCAAGTATTTGAAGAATGGAGTTGGCAAATATGAGCTTGCTTCTCAAATCCCACGAAGAAGATCATGCTGAGTTTGGGTGCACAATCATGGCAATTGGGTGGACGGATAAAAAAGGCAGGTCTCTTATAAATTTTTTAATAAATGATCCTCAAGGAAGTGTATTTGTTGAATCAGTTGATGCTTCAAGCTATTCTCACACAGCTGACAAGATGTTCGAGTTACTTTCTAAATTTGTGTATCACATTGAAGAAAAGAATGTGGTTCAGGTTGTAACAGATAATGCAAGTTGGAATGTCAGTGTAGGTAATATTTTAAATTTACATTACTTTCAATTAAGAGTTGGATCATATTTCCATTTTTTTAACTAAATTTACTTTGTTTTTTCAGGTCGTCTTTTGGAAAACTAATTTCCACACTTGTATTGGACTCCTTGTGCAATTCATTGTTTAGATTTGTTGCTCGAGGATATATTCAAAATTCCTCATCTTAGAAAATTGCATCAACGGGCATTGATGGTGAATGGTTATATTTACAATAGACCACAAGTATTGAGCATGATGAGGGAGTTTACTAGACAGAGAGACGTGGTAAGAACTGCAAAGACACGTTTCGCAACCGCTTTTTTGACTTTAAAGCGGTTTCACGTACAAGCAAATTTGAGAAGATGTTTACATCTGAGAGCTGGAAAGTATGTAGTAAAAGTGATATTAATGCCTTCTTTTTAGAAAAATATGGTTTTTGCATTAAAAGTTGGCGGCCAATTGGTGAAAGTATTACGGCTGGTAGATGGTTAAAAAAGATCTCCTATGGGTTATATTTATGAGTCAATGGACAGAGCCAAAGAAGCTATTGTTGTGTCATTCAATAATAATAAAGAGAAATATCATAGTATTTTTGAATTCATTGACAAAAGATGGAACGTTCAACTCTATCGACCTTTGCACGTAATCGGATATTTCTTGAATCGAGAGGTTTTTTACTCAAACCCTGACATAGAAAATGATACAAAAGTGGAGGGTTTGTACAGGTACATATCTAGATTGGTGAGAGGTGAGAATTTACAAGATAAGATCACAAATCAATTAGAAAAATATAAAAAAGCAAGACTTTTTGGTTTTCCAATGGCTATCAGATAAAGAACTTGAAAATCACTAGGTAAATTCATAAATAATATACTGTGTAATATCAATATTAGATGGTAATAAAGTTAATCTTATATGTTTTTGAATTTCAAGATGATTGGTGGTCTTCTTATGGTGCATCAACACCTGAATTAAAAACATTTGCAATGAAGATTTTAAACCTCACATGCTCTTTCTTCATGGTGTGAATGTAATTGGAGTATTTTTGAATATGTAAGTTGGAGTTTTTTAATACATATTAAAATTTATATTATGGACTTGACTTCTTACTTTTTAATTTTTTAACAAATACATTCTAAGAAAAGAAATAGGTTGTCTCAACGACGATTGAATGATTTGGTATATATCAAGTACAATAGAGCTTTGAGGCGAAGATATGACAAGATCGATCCTATTACTTTGTCAAAGATAGATGATAGTAATGAATGGTTGTTGGGAAAATTAGATGACAGTGATAAAGACGATGATAATGATTTTCTCTATGAAGGTGAAGATTTGCATTGGAGTGATGTAGCACAAGCGTCTTCTGGGGTTGGTGAAAGTGCATATGGCTTTCGATCTCGAAATGCATCTACTTCAAAGGGAGCATCATCATCTGCTTCAGCAAAAAGAAAGCAATCTTCAGCTCGAACTAGTCTTGTAGATGAAAAAGAGATCAACCTTGATGATGAAACTAAAGAAGATACCGATGGATACAAATCAAGCGATGGAGCTGATGGCATAGATTTGGACAATGAAGATGAAGACGATGATTATTTTGATATTTGATATTTCATCTATCACATTTTCAAAGACTTTTGATTTATTTTTAGTTTTTTAAAAATATTTTGTTTATTGCGCTTTTTTCCATAAGCGTGTGCTTTACACTTTAAGCCCCAAGACCCTTGAGCGCTTTTTTGCACCTCGCGCTTTTGACAACTTTGGATTTTCCTCAATAAATGCAATTTTCATTTTCTCTCTAATGATCTCATTTCTTATCCCGTCCATCATTGTATGTTCACATATCCACCTTAACATTTTTATCTCTGCGACTCTCATCTTCTGCTCATATACTTGAATCTTTTGCTCATGTGACTTTCATCTCCACCTTAATATTTGCATCTTAAAATAATAACATTAATGTCAAATTTTAATTTTATTTTTTAGGATCACAATTTTTTAGATTTCCTAAATACTTTTGCTTTAGATGAGGCTTCTCCTCCAATTGAGGTAAGCGACAAAATCTTTCCCAATATCTAAGCTTCCTACCAGAGGGGAAATCTTTTCACATTAGGAATTTATCTCAACTTTCTTCTCCTCCCAACTCAAATAGAAGAGTTATCCATTCTTCTCTAACAAATTATCCATCAAGTTGATTCTTTTATTTTATTTAATTTTTTTGTCTACAGAAGGATATAAAAGCCATCTATACTACTTTGACGAGTAATAAAAATGAGAGTGGGGAATTCGACCTTAGAGATATTGCGGGTAAATATACTTGTGAGGGAAAATTAGCTGAAAGAGTAACATATTAATACATTCCTCAGGTTTACTTGCCAATCTTCTAAACTTTGCTGCTATTTACCAGTAGAAAGTTTAGCTACACATGCATAATGCAATATACACAATAGAAAGCTTAACTGAGTATTTTGTAAATAGTCATTAACCCATAGAATTGCTAAGTAGCCTACTTTTGCAGAAGAAACTCTATTTTGACCATATTATGCTAATAAATATCACAAAAAAGGTGTTTCTTTTTTCCTTCACGAATCCAAAATTTTCAAGGAACTAGAGCAAACAAAGTATCAAGGGGTGGAGTTAATTGATGTTCACTTACAAGTAAAATCTCATCTCAGGCAAGTTTAATTAAAAGCAAATAAGGAGTAGATAAGCCATGCATGCAACCATAGTTATCAGAAATCAAAGGAACAAGCCAACCACGTAAAAGCTCCAGTTGTAAAGAAAAGTATAAGCTTGTCTTCTAACCCCCTAATCTTAATCAAGAAGCTTTGCAACTAGGTTGTCAAGCCATTACACAATTAAATAGGCAAATGAATGCTAACATTATGTAACTTGTCAGCCACGAGACCTTGGCTAAACTGACTCTGCTATCATATCACTCTTCCTAAGGATAACGTAAATGAGGAAACAAATTGGTATAACAAAAATAGGCAACGAATGAAAAAATGAATAGAAGGTAGTTCCAGTTGATGCTTTTGCAGCAAAAACAAATAAAGAGTATTCAAGATTGAAGCAGCTGCAATAAATTAAAGATTTGATTTATTGGTCACTTGCCGACCCACCTAGTGGGATAAGACTTGATTGTTGTTGTTGTTGATGATTTATTGGTCACTTGGTTATTAAATAATATTTGGAGAATTTTCAAAAGGTAGCTTTAGTTTTTAGAAAAAGTTAATTAGAATTTTTATTAAGATAATTAGAGTTTATTGGGATAAATTAAGTCTTTTGCAAAAAAAAAAAAAAAAAAAAAAAAGGGCTTATTGTCAATCTATAAGAGGGTTAGGATCTCGCATGTTAGACAATTTGAGTTAGTATTCGTTTTCTCTTGGTAAAAATTGTCAACTTTTCTTAGGTGAGAATTATTTGTCTGTTATGCCTCACAAATTGGTCTAAGAGTTAAAGTCTAGTGGTTTGGTTTTAATACTAGTTATCTTCATTCTCCATGATCCTCAAGCTTCAGCACCATCCTCATCCACAACTTATTTGCACTCCAAAACCTAGTTAGGTCCCTTACATCTTTCTTTTTTTCATGATTTTCTTCTTATATCCACACATCGTTTCCTCCACTACCTCTCGTACACTTCTATTGTCATCTCCACATTTTAATGTCATATATATAGAGAATTGATACGTTGCATGCCCCACAGTGCACGCTAGTGTGCACAACTGAGGGACGTGCCCATGTGACAATCAACGATCAATGTTGTCATGTGGCGTGTGCCCCTCAGTCGCACAGCATATCAGAGACGTATATATATAAACAAAGATTAAAAAAAATTTAAAAAGGAAAAAATTTTAAAAAAAAAGAGAGAGAATGAGGAATCTCTCTCTCTCTCTCTCTCTCTCTCTCTCTATATATATATATATATAAGTGGTTTGTTTAGCCATATACTTTCAGTTCTTGTCCCTAGCCTTATCTTCATTTGTAACTTCAACACCTCCACCCAACATTTCTTTTAAAAAAAAATGATTATCTCTTCTAGATCCAACAAAGGGAAAATTAAGTCTTAATCCATTAGTACAGTTCAAAACACTTCCACATCAGTGAAACTCGTATCATGTTGCACTCTCCAACCAACACCTCTTCCAGAAAATGGTTATCTCTTCTACATCCAATAAAAGACATATTGAGTATCTTGATCCATTGGTCCGACTCAACACACAAACTTCAACATCAATGAACCTCTTATCAACTCGATATAAAAATATTTCATCTTTTGGAAAATTGACTTTTATTTATTTAGTTGTTAAATTACTCATATTTAATTAGTTTTACTAAATTTCATATAGTATTCATAAAAAAAAAAATACCATTATTTTCTTTACATATTTAGTTTAGTAATCATCCATAAAAAAATATATTTAGTTTAATCATCATTCACCAAAAAATAAAAGAAAAATATCATCATTAGCATCCTCTTTACATGTACTTTATTTGTTTATCATTTGTATGTTCTCTTGCATTAAATTTATTGCTTTCTTTTATAATTATCCTTGTCTATATTTAGATTGGCACGATGATAAGAAACATCATAACTGCCACCAAATAAAGATATACAAGATGTAGATTTTAGATACGTGAGATATCACCCAAAATTACATCAATGTGAACCACGAACTTAATGACATTAGTGGTTATTCTTCATGAACAACGAAATTTAGGAGTAACATGAATAAAAGATTCAAATCGTATAATCTCATATTCACAAAAGAATCTAATTATTTTTAAAAATAATAATTGTTGTGAGCATAGTTTTAAATCTCGATCCGTACCAAGTGGCATGGGCCAAATTTGTTGTTCCGTCCACCGCCCAACATCGGTACAACACTAGCACCGTTGATCGCAGAGGTAGCTGTAGGATGTCGCGGTGTCACGCGCGATGTCGCAAAGGCCGCTACGATGCCGCAGAGGCCACCATAGTGTCACATAGGGCGTCGCTATGTCGCGGAGGCCACTGCGATGTCGCGGAGGCAGTCACGGTGTCATGGAGGCCACCACGGTGTCACAGATACCGCCGCAATGGTAGGCCTCCCGCGAGGTCGTGGAACACACACGCAAGGGTGAGCAGATGAGCTGAACTTTAGGATTTTAATTAAAACTTAGGTTAATAATTTCAATCAACTCCTACCTATAATCAGATAAAATAAATAAAATCAATTAAAATTTAATAAAATTATCTCATTGATCTAAAAATACTCCGTAAATTTATTTTAAAATTCATTTATTTATTTATTATGAATAATAATATGTCGATTATTAAATTTTATTTATTTTATTTTTTAATCCTATACAATCGAAATTAATTAAATTAATTCTGCTATTATAATTATTTTTCCAATGTCTTTTTTTTGCTTTTTTTTTATTTTTAATTTTTTTAATATTTAAGTTAAAATTTTATTTTTAATTAATATATTTTATAATTAAAAAATATTGAAATTGTATCGGCACAATACAATACCGAAATTATATTGCTCTAGTCGTAAACTAAGACCTTGGCAAGGCTCGAAATTTTAAACCGTGGTTGTGAACTACATATTAGGATAAATGCCCCTATCTTTAATGGAAGTATAAACCCTAACATATTTCTTGATTGGTTAAACTATATTGAAAATTGTTTTGACCAACATAATTCACCTCCGCCGAACAAGTATGATTTGTCAAATTCACAATCAATGGACTTGCTATTAGCAATGTGTCCAAAGCATTAAAGACAAGACACTTGCATGACTATCACATGCTATCATGAGATGAAAAGATAATGACTGAAGCAATATGTCAACCAAACTTTAAGAGAGTATTGCTTAATAAATATGTAAAAGCAAAAAAACATTCCTAAGTGAATTAACTCAAAGTCATCACTTTAGAATCCATGAACTTGTAGCTAAAATAAAAGAGTTGTGCTCATATTAGTCTTCTAATAACTCAAGCACCGTATAAGAAACCACTAGTGACAATTTAGAAGAGTCCTCTAATGACACTTTAGATAAGCCAATTGAAAATGCAATCTTTGGTAGCAAAAGATTGTTATGACTTTGACTCTTTGAAGTCAAATCAACTTGAGATAAGACAATGCAATCTTAGAAGAACATATTGTTGACTTGCTCTTTGAAGTCCAATCAACTTGAGAGTAACTATGCCTTTGACTCATGTGACATAACTCATTCATGCTGTCCATATAAGCTAAAAGAAAAAACTAAACAAAACCAGCAACAAGAATTAATAATGGGAGATATGAATTTAAAGCTCTACAAGACATTTGACGTAACTACTTTGATTAATATTTATAAACTTAATGCTTGTCATCCACCTAAGTTTCTTTATTTGCTTCTATATGCCAAACTGAGTGATCCAAAGATGTATATGCGGATACTAGGAATGAAATAGTACTAAGTAATGATTATCATAAATTGGCTATTGATGTGGTTAATTTCCATATTGCATTCACTATTTTAAATTTCATTATCACATCTACTTTAGATGCATTCATACCCTTCATATCTAATTTATTTAATGATATTCTAAGGAAAATCGATTAAAAATACTTGTCATTTAATTTGACAGCTTATTTAAACTTGCACAATTTTTAAGTGGAAGGATATGCTAATTTATCAGGAGAAGTTATAGTATTCATCTGTGTATGGTGTATGTTGAATCATCCTCATCATTATTGCCTTCACGTCACATGATTTCAAAGAAGACATGAACATCATTCTCATCATACAATAAACTCACATACAATATGTTTCCTTACTCATTGGAAAGAATAAAAAAAAGAATATCTCAAAGTTATAGTGTCAAAAAAGAAATAAAGTGCATTTAGTTCTTTCTCATTAAAAGGGACATGCAAAATAAACAAAAATAATGAAGCATACTGTTAGACACAATTACCGAAGCAATTATTCCCTATGCCAGGAAAAAACAACCCAAGAAGAAAAGTCGGCAACTCGCTTGGAATTGAGTTCTTCTCAGTAGAGTAGAGTAATGCAAACGAGGAAACAAATTATCATAAAAAGGCAATGATTGAAAAAAATAAATTGAAAATAATTTCAAATTAGCACTTTCACAATAAAGGAGATAAATAGAAGAATATTCGAGATGGAAGCATCTGCAATAGTTAAAGATTTAATTTGTTAGGTTCCATGTATTACACAATTTTTAATTTTATTTTGCTTAGTAAGAATTGTTAACTTTTCACTAGGTGAGAATTATGTTCTTCTGCATAAAATGGTACAATTGGATTGCACAATGCATTCTAAATTCTCATGGAATACCTATAATTAAGTTTGGTTGCAAAACGAACTAGAAATACCAATTTGTATGGTATTCACTGATTATACTTCTTTGCTATTATTTTTCTTACATACCGAGGCTCATTTGTGTTTTGTAGGGTTAAATAGGGATCTGTTTCCCAAAATTGAAGTTTTTGAACGATAATGTTAAAATGTTGTTTGGATCGGATTCAAGCTCAATTTGGAGTTAGGCCAATTAATGGTTGAATCAAGTGTAGATTGAATCGAATTTGCATTGGACCAAAATTAAACTCTAATTGCACTTAAATCAAGGGAATATGGTTCAACCAATTTTGAACCCACCTAAATCAATCTAGTTCAAAGTCGGTCACAGATAAGGTTACCTGGTAAGTAAAAACTTTTCTTTTCCTCTTTGTTACACACAAAATGTCTTCCCCTACCTATGAACAACAACATCCCATTTCTCCTCTTCTTTCTCATATGCTTGCATGTTGTCATCCTATTCTTGCCTTGTGAACGCATCTACAATTGGGTAGGGCCTGCTGTCCTTGCACGACATCCACACTTGTGTGCTGCTAGTTTTTTTCTCATGGCTTGCTCAAGCATGCACTGCCCATGAATGTGCTTGCTACCTTGCAAGTGTCACTTGCCACCTACTCGCACTGCTTGTTTCCAGCTCGGACTGTATGTCACTTGCGGGCATTGCCTGCACACAAGCTGCTTATTGCCCTTATGCAACTTCTTGTGGATGCTTGATGCCTTCTCACACTGCGTGTGTGCTTCATTCTGCCTACTCTCACACTGCTTGCTGCCTGTGCATGCTGCTTGGCTCTTATGTATGTTACCTGTTGTCTACATGCAACACTAAAATGTGTTGTCAACCACATGCTAGCCCAATGCTTGCTGCCTGGTTGCCCTCTACTTGCCTCTTGACACACACTACCAGTGGCTTCTATGCATTGCCTGGTGCCTATTCACGTTGTAGTTGTTCTCATACGCCATCAAGGCACACAATCTATTTGCACACCACCCAGCCCTTTGCCTTCACGTTGCAGCCTTACCACAATAGCAAATCCGATCATTTAAGCTTTTTTGAGTTAATTTTGGTCGTGTATGATTTTCGTATGTATAGATCAAACTTTGGAGTGATCGTACAAGCATCAAATGAGCAACCATGTCTTATCCCCTTTGTTTGTAGCAGGAAATCTCTATAAGATTTAGGTGCAATAGAACCATGACAATTATTATAAGCTTCATAGCTGATCAATTAGAATTTTTAGCAATCAAATTAAGCAATTGCATCCAAGATTTGATTTCAATTATTGCTTGAAAAATAAAGAGAACATGTACTTTCTCTGACAAAAATCTCATCATATGAAACACCTTATTGTAATTCCCTACTTTTGGGAATTTGTATCATGTTATCTCCAGAGTACTTGCCATCCTAGGACTTTAGAAGGTTCTGGAAACAATTTTTGTCTAGCATTCTCTCAACTGAAATCAATTTCCTGATTATTCTTTAAAAAGGAAAATGATGTGTGCATGTTTGCAAGTACAAAGCACATATCAGAAACATGTGTTCATAGAAATCACAAAATTTTTCATGGCATCAGGACAACAATGATGAAAATCAATCCACTGGAGTAATTTACTGGCAATCAAGATGATAGAGAAGCACAATGGACGAGCATAATTTTAGCCAGACATAAAATCTAAGGAAATATTCCCTAGTTATAGAATAGGTCCAACCAATTTCATACATTTAGTAGTATCTTAACTACATGACTAAAATATAAAGGAGTATAAGGTACAGGTTCAAGAACCTGGTCATCCACTTCTGGATACCCCTGAAATCTTAATAGGACAGGTAGGATATATGACTCATCATCCTGCGATTCACAAACTGAATAAATTGAGTGCACAAAAGAACATAGAACTAATTACTAGTTATGTTGAAAGAATCATCTCAGAATAGTTGTTCGCAAATACTATGCACACATCTGAGAGATGTGATTACTTATTCATAAAAGTTAAATAATGAAAACTAATGAAAGAATGAATGGAAGTAGATCCACAAAACAGAGAGATTTCTACAACCCTTCATATGGTATCAAGATTGCAGAATTATCACAACATTTTCTAAGAAAAACAATGGGATCATGTGCAGAACCGAATGCTGCATGACCAACCTTAGATTTCTAACGCTTTAATTCTCTTTTGCAGATGATGAAAGGACTGCATAAAGCTAAAAGCATACCTGTGTCTCTTCAATAGGAGATACATCTAGATATGGAGCAAGTTCCTCTGCTGCAACAACACCACCATTTGAGGAGATATACTGTCCTATCTGACAATGACAGATATCAAGTTACGTATAGTTGACTTTTGGATCAGTAGATAACAGAAGATAGCAGCACACATAACTGTAGCAGAGATGAAATTGTCACTAGAAACTAAAAGATTTGGACCTAGTAGTCTATTTGACAAGTCAATAAGTCTTCCACGTACTTGTTACAACATAAAGGTATTTGAACAGGGCACTTGACAGCAAATCAAGAATTGACAAAAAGTGAACAAATGAATTTGCAACCTAAGTTGTGTCAACAGAAAATTATGTTGCTTGATCAGTTAGTGATTCATCATAACCTCTTGATATGAAATCTGAATGCTGCCTTATTATATCAAAACCATAGGCATAAAAGTGAACAGAAACAATTTAAAATGAAAATATCAAATGAAATTCAACAATATAGAAATTTCTAACAAAGTTACCAGCTTCCATCTCTCTTCTTCAAGTCCCTGATTTGGATCACCATCACCGAATACAAATGAGAAAACCTACAAAATAGCTAATATTATCCACAGCACTTGGAGGCAGCTCAACCATAATGACAAACAAATAATCAACCCTTTCTTATTACAGATTCAACAAAGTTCATTCCACCCTCTTCTCTCATTTGCCGCCTTTTGTAGTAGTTCACATCCCAGTACCTGCATAGGCGATTCTGATAAGAGAGACTCCATAAGAAATTAGATATGAACATCAATAATTGAATGGGCCTTCTTTGCTTATGAACTTGTTTATCCAGCACAGGTTTTTATTTGATTGACAAGCACAAGAAGATTGTTTAGATTTTAAGAGAGTTTTATCAGAAGTGAACCCTCTCATTTTTGTCTTCTTCTAGCTAATTTGCACATGATAGAAGAACCCCAGTTTCTGTTAATGAGTAATGACTTATTCAAATAAACCCCTATCATATAACCCAAGTTTTTGTTTGAGTTAATTAGGATTTATTCTTATCAATGCTTGCAAAAGTCACCATGATTAAAAATAATTATGGTTATCAACTCATATTTTCATTTGCACCTCCTGCTTATAACCGTTCAACTCTTGTTCCTTTCCAAGCATCTGAGAGCCCCAAAAGAGTAAAAATTTAGCAGTTAGGTCGCTAAGGTAATTGTTCAACTCTTGTTCCTATCCAAGCATATAGTTGCAAACTATGTATGATAATTTGTTGTTGACAATCATAATAATTTTGACGTGAAACTACTGAAGTAGAATCTAAAATCCAAGATCAAGTATTGGATGCATTAAAAGTGAAACCTAATTAATACTATAAAGGGATTAGGTTAATAAGCGACATCATAATACTTTGCAAACAAATGACTGAGGGTAAATAAGAGCAAAAATATAAATTTCTAAAAGTGAATTTGATTTTATGTCCAAAATATCAACCATGGATACCATTTATTTAACAAGGCAACTGATGCAAAGAAGTCAAGAAAAAACTAAGTTGCATATAACAAATGATTTTTTTTATCGATTAGAAATTATTATGATACAATTTCAAACAGTTAATATGTGTGTGTTAGAACTAAAGAGAGTATGATTAATATATTTATGGCAATGATAAGTTTTACATAAGTATTGAATGAAGTAACATGATAAATCTCCATGATATATATGAGCAGATGACATTGTGCTAAATGCTAATTATGAGATACAGAATAATTTGGAACTTGAAATTAGAAACTAAAAATATTAAGATGTATAATGACTACATATATGATATGCAACTCTAGAGATAACAAAAGGAAATGTTAAACATTATCAAGAATAATGGACAGATAATCTTTTTTGGTAAAAGTTTTTTATATCAATAAAAGTATCAGGTTTCATGATTCTATGATTTCATAACAAGAAAAGATAATGAACACATTGTTCATAGAACAAATGCTGGATGATAATTGGAGGGGCTCTCCACTTGTTGTGCAATTGTCATGGCCCCTCAGGCTAAGAAAAAGCATGGTACAAACATCCATGTCATGTATAAGTATTGGACAGCAAAGGAACAACACATAAAAATATTTTAGACAAGATAAGGTTTAAGATGGATACTAGGAATAAGAAAACATTATATAAATTGAGTTAGATATACCTTTGGGTAATGAAAAAGGAAGAAACTATAATAATGGCATCAACAAGTACAAAGACAAGCAACATAGTTCATATTGAGCCAATTGAATCAATTGAATATCATCATTAGAAAGATAAAAAACACCTAGTCATTATCAATTATGTGATGGTACATAGAGCTCAACTGTAAGGTAAGATTTATAGAGCCAATCCTAAATAAATGAGACACGACTTGTAATGATGGTGTTGTAAACATGGTTTAGAATCTCGTATCATATTGGATGGCATAATCGAAATATATCATTCCAATAAATTATCAAAACCTAATACTACTTGGCATGAGTAATGTCTCCTATGACTCTATGTCAAGGTCTAAAATTTCGATCCGTATCGAGGTTTCGGTTCGCCATCGGAACGATACGATTTCGATATCGTATCATGTTGTACTGATAAATTTCAGTAATTTTTAAATATAAAATACATAAATTAAAAATAAATTTTTTAACTTAAATATTAAAAATAAAAAATGATTAAAAATACTAAAAATTAATTATAATAATAAAATTAATTTAATTAATTTCGATTAAATAGGCTTAAAAATAAAATAAATTTTAATAATAATAAAATATTATTTATAATATATAAATTAATAAAATAAATTTTAAAATAATTTTATTAAATTTTAATTGATTTTATTTAAGGTATAGTTAAACTATAGTTTGGGAAGTTGATTGAATTTGATTTTTATTTGTTCATCGTCGCAACCCCGGGCGAGGTCGCACTTCATCGGCACCTCGGCTCTCGCTGGTCACGCCAAGATTCACATCCACCGCCTCGAGGCCGCCAAAGATCCATCACACGCCCCGTGCGAGGTCGTATGTAGTTGCCGCAACCCCGAGCGAGCAACCCACGGCCCGCCTTGCGTGGTCGCCATGCACCACCAATGCGGCCGTGACTCACATGAGGTCGCCGACGGCCGTTGCGGCCCTACGCGAGGCCACTCGTGGTCGCACGCGAGGTCGCCTGTGGTCACTGCGGGCTCGCAGAGGCCGCCCGTGGTCGTCTGGTGCACGAAGTTCTCATGTGAGACCCCCAAGAAGAGTTTATTATACGTAGCCTACATTTTAAAAGGTTTATTTCACGACTCAAACTCATAACCACAAGATCACATGGCAAACAATTTTACTATTGAGATAAGGTTCCTCTTTAAAAAATAAACAAATAGAAATGAATATATATACATATATCTATATATATCAGAGGCAAATGCAACCTCACGGAAGACGTCGCAAGGTCGCGGAGACAACCATGTCTCCGCGACCGCATGGTGTCCCCCACGAGGTCACAACTTCATCCACAACATCGTGGTGCTGACCACAAGCAAAATAAAAAATTTCACCTGTGTTGACTAACACAACACAGTATTTAAATCCATGATTTATTTGGTTCTCTATATTTATATGTAATCAGCTTGACCATAGAAACCAATTAATTTATTAGAAAAATTGAACTTTTAGAATACATGGTGACAATATTCGTATCCCTCCATCACTTTTCCTCCTAAATGCTAACACATTACCCCTACAAATATCCAACCTTCTATTTCTACGATGTTGAGTGGCCCCAAAACAGATGGGAGGGCATAATTGATCTATAGTCAGAGCGTAAATTAATTGTAATCAATTTTGCCACCTCTTCACTAAGTAGGAGACAAATGCAAATTTCTAAAGCAGTCACAGTCAAATGAGAGTTGAAAATCAGCATGTAATTGAAAGCTCATGAATTACCAGAATAAATCAGATGGACGAAAGAGAACTGTAAAGCCAGAATCATATGATCTTCCTCTTCTACCACGAGCATCTTCACTGTCACTATAATAAGCAAGAGAATGCAGAATTTTATCAACATAGAGGAGAGAAACTGTCGACAAAGAACTAACCTAAGAGATCAAATTAGCAATCCGAAATATGCAAGTTTAAGATAAAAATGGTTAGACTAAATGATAAGAGAACTGGACCTCCGACTAGAAGAAGAAACAAGGACAATAATTGTTGTATATACAAGCACTATTGAAGCAATAAGTGCAGTGCCAAATGATACTCTGACTAAATAAGCTGCAGCTTCCTGCAAACAACATCAAAATGATCAAGTGCACATACCATAAACAATTTACTAGACACAGGAGGTAATGAATATATTAAGAAAATTAAGCAGGGAAATCACAATACCTTTATTTTGTTAAGAAAAGGTTCAACTTTCATCTTAAAAGATTTTGTGGAAAGCTTAGAACGATAATCCTTTGGGAAAGTGTATAGCACATCGCCTTCATCTGAAACCTATATAGAAACATTCACCAAGACTTAGAACCACAAATTTAACAAAACAAATATGCAAAGTCATACACTTGTAAAATAATAATAGTAAACACCAAAGCACACAAATAGACAAAATCGTATAGTAGTAGCAGGGAATTCAAATACATGATTAATAGAAGTATCTTTATCCTTCAATATAGGATAAACTGAGATTTTGAACAGATAACAGAGTGAAGGACTTTTGCCACAAAAAAATCAAAGCAATTTTGATGATCTCAACTAACCTATTCTGTGCAAGGGTGCAAAGAAAGGTCAAGGGATAACTCTGAGTGATGTTCTTATAATTGTCCATGACATCAATGTTACGAAAAATATGAAACTGCTAGACTGCAAGCAGTAAGGCACTAAGTTCTAGTATTGATAGATTAGCCAAGGCATTTGCCATGGGAGAAATATGAATGTTCTTTTCGAAAAATTATAAAGTATAAAAGTTTATCAAAAGAGTGACATTACTGGTAGAAATAGGAATTAAAGGGTAGGTTATTTAGTCCAAGCATGAACAGTTTTACCTTGGTAAGGTTGTAATCAAGATGCTCCAAGGAGTAAATTTTAAATGACAACATCTGTATTTATTTTGTGTAAGCTTCTATTAGCACAAAAAAGTCTCCATTGGCGATGAAACATGTGATTATTCAGCGGAAGAATGAAAAGTTTCTTATATAGCTTCACGATTGAAAAATGAGCTATTTTAATTGATAGATCTTTAATTCAGATTTTAGCAATCTAAACATTATGAAGTTAGAAAAGGAGCATGTTGCAAAAATAAAATTATCAAGGAAAAAGGTTTGAATGGTTTCCATATTACAGCAAAGATTTGGAGGATGGAGATAGAAAAAGAAAAGATAGTTTGTGCTCCAAAAATAAGGAAGATGGCCGTAAAGGAAAATCAGGGAGAAACAGAGAAAATAAAAAGGGGGATGACAAAACATTGAGTTTTATTTATTTTTAGACAACGAAATAAATTGAACCGAATGGATAAATTTAATTTGAGAATGGACTTAAAGTTGTTTGAGTTCATATTGAACCCATTGTGTAGATGTAGGGATTAAGATCCTATGGGTTCAAACCGAGATCAATTTGGATTTGTTTTGGCCAATTTACAATCAAACCAAATTTTAAATGGGGATAACTGGCTCAATCAGGTGGAGACAAATTAGGATTTTTTTTAATTAGTTGAGGATAAAATTTTATCTCTTCTTCTCTCTCTCCCACACGATTTTCTCTCCTGCCCCATGTCACCTCTCCTCTTCTTTCTTCCACATATCAACCTCCCCACCCAACACCATTCCAGCACTCCCTCACCGCCACTCCTTCCATGACCAACCATCCTTTCTCTTCTTTTCCATTTTTTTCTCCTCTCAATTTCCCCGTGCTCGTAGAAGCATCATTGATTGTCAACTGTTAGTTGTCATTGAGCCAAAGGAGAGGGCCACCGACCCTCCTCTCTCCCCCACTCACTATTTCTCTTTCTTGTCCTTCCACTTGTTGTCAGAGCAAAGAGAAGCCACAGCTGACTATCTTTGGTCAAGGCAAGCAGGATTGTTCACCTTGCTCATTTTTCTAGCCTCTCAACATCCATAAATGATGTTGTTGATTATACACCAGCCAAATTAAATGTAAAAAAATGATGATATAATTGTATGGTTGATATTGGGAAAAAATTAATTATTTCGTATTAACCATGACATATATTTGGGTCCAACTAGCTCAGGCATTTCGTATCAACTAAACATGTATCTTATTCCATCGATCGAGAGAAAGTTACGAGTTAAATATTTTATTTTATTTCTGATTTAGGCTAGTGTATCTAGTTTAATTGTTTGAGATATCATTAAAGAATTGAGATTAATCGAGGTAACCGGATCAAGATTGGATCCACTGACTTTGAATTTTAATAACTTTTAGATTTTTGTGTTTTATCATTATTAGAGATATATTTTGTTTTCTAAATTATTTTTCATATTATATTTATAGATACAAATTCAAGTGGAGCATGTTAATTTGCAGGCATTCAAAGTTTTCGTTATAGATAGAAATGGTTAAAATATATCCCTCAACTTGTATAAATTTTCTTGTGCATAAATAAATCGATAAAATGGATTATGTAAACTTATATAATTGTTTTCGAAAAGGGGGATTAAAATAGTTCTTAAAATAGTGAAATTGGTTTTTTTTAATGAAGTAAACTATAGGAGGTTGAATAATTGACATTATTTCATGTCTATATATGGGTTGTAGATGGGGATAAGCATAGTAAGGGTTGTTTTAAATTAAAATGGATGCTTTAAATTACTCTTCAATTGATACTTGTCATTAAAGTTAGAGTTGTTTTACCTTTCATGCTACTTGTTGACTTAGATGTTGATACTTGTATTTTTATGTTGAAACGTATACGTGGATATTAAATGCCAATATAGGATAAATTATCATAACTTATAATAAAAAAATTTGATTTAGGTTAGTCATTTAGATTAACCAATAAAATATGAACTCAAAATAGAATAATCGTAGTGTAAAGATTTGAAGTGGACAATAATGAATTTAAATGGAGAAAAGAAATATCAAAAAGTGAAAACTCTATGGCTAACTTTATATTAAAGTATCTAACTGTCAATATGAGATTGTGAAAAAAAGGGGGCATCCACTGCCAGCATCTATCTGTGAAAGGGTGTTATATTGTTATATATAATTGGTGAGGGCTTTAACTCACACATCAAATACCGTTATTGTACTCTTTAGACACTAGCTCCGGTGATTTACTTTTAGTGGATTTATTGGTGATTAATTTATTAGAGATATATTATTAGTGAAATAACCGCTTGCAATGCAAGATAATTAAGATTGCATACAATGGACTCAATATGGTCGGACCCTTCTCAAGCCCCCGCATTGATGGGAGTTTTGTGTACTAGACTACCTTTTTATACTATCGGTGACAGATTTATTAGTCTTAAAAAAATGTTAATTCAAAATTATCTTAATTTGTGGTAAAAGATGCTGACAATAATTGTGACTCTAAATGTTGACAAATAATTGAAAAGAAAATAACCCTTGACAATATGCGTGTGTATTTTGTAGGCAAAGACAAGCTTTTAAAGTTATAGTTAATTTTTAGCTAATACTTAAAGTTGCTCGGAGATTCACAATTTGCTGACTTCGAGTTTGATTTTATTTTATCGTTTTTTTTTTATTTTGTTCATATGGTTTTTGGTGATATTGTCTTAACCCCATCGTAGTCGATCCCAAGCCCAGATGAGAAGGGAGAAGAGTTGCATTAGGTTGCTAGCCAGTATTGAACTTCGACGAATTTCAATAAATGATACCATCAAGATATTATGTTAATGCTAGATTGTTCCCCGAAAAGAATGTGTTGCTGGCTCCAACTACAACGTCTCAGTAAGAACCGTTACATCTCCATGAGCATTTGAATGTAGTATTAAATATGTAAGAGTTCTTACATCACTAGTTGGAAAAAATAAATATTATAAAAAAACTGATTGTTTACGATTCAGAACATAAAATATAAGAACGTTCACTAATAAAGCAATAAAATTAGTAGATACTATGATTATAAGAATATATATTCTATGTTTACAAGAGACAAAATAGGTGAGAGAGAAGACAAAGATGTTAAAGAACTCAAATTTTAAATTATGGTTCACAAGAAAGAGTACAACACAAAATGAAGTAGCTATTATTGTAAAAAGTTTATTAAATGATGTAATAGGAGTAATTAGAAAAAGAGATAAATTATAGCTCTTAAAATAGTGATAGCAAAAGAAACTATTAATATAATTAATATATATGCACCTCAAATAGGATTAGATAAAGATACTAAAACGAAATATTGGGAATACTTAGATGAAGTATTATTAAGAATTTTGTCAAACGAAATAAATTTAATAGGAAGAGATCTAAATAGACACATAGAAGTAAAAAATGAGAAATATAATAGAGTGCATGAGATTTATGGGTTTAGAATAAGCAATAAAGAAGAAAAAACTATATTGAATTTTACGATAACATATGAACTTATACTAACTAATATATTTTTCAAAAAAAAAAAAAAGAAGAGCATTTAGTCACGTTTAAAAGTGAAAATAATAAGTCGCAAATTGACTTTCTTATGGTGAGGAAGAAAAATAGAAAGAAATATAAAAATTGTAAGGTTATTCATGAAGAAAACTATCCAACATAGGTTGGTAGTATTGGATATGCATCTTAAGTCCCCACGGGGATGGTGCGATGGTAAGGCAGAGGGTTGCTTGCAGAATGGGCAGGGGTCGATTCCGGATGAGGGGTCTAAAATCCCTCATGGCTTCAGATGGCTCCCCCTCTGCCTTGCCACCGTGTCAAGGGACCTCGTCCCCCCGCGATTTACCTCCCTCTCGCCGCAGCCCTGGGACGGGTGGCAGGGGGCTGCTAGTTGGGCAGATTCCCAACTTTTGCAGGATATGCATCTTAAGCATAGTATCAATATAAGAAAAGCATATATGACTCTTGCCCTAATAAGATGCATTAACAATGAATACAATAGAGTACTATTGGACAATGAAAAAATAAAAGAACAATGAAAGAGGTATTTTCATTAATTTTTCAATAAACGTTTAAGGGATCAATTTAAATTAGGTAATTTAAGTAGGTCAAAGAATTATAGAAATTTAAATTTTTATCATATAATTCAATCTTCAGAAGCTGAATAGGCTTTACATGGGATATAAAATAAAAAAATAGTTAGACCAAATGATATTCCAATAGAGATATAGAAATGTTCAGGCAAGTAAGATATTGAATGACTAGAAAAGAAAGATGTTATTATAGTATTAAAATAATTAAAGATACGTATGAGAATGCAATGACAGTGAAACGCCAGTAGGATTAATCGAAACATTTCTTATAAAGATAGGATTACATCAAGGATCAGCTCATAGTTGTCAAAAGCGATCGCTTCGCTCGCTTAAGCGCGAAGCGACGCGAAGCGCACAGACTGCGCTTTAGAAAACTCGGAAGAGCACGCAGTTCGTGAAGCGCGCGCTTTTGCGCTTCAGCGAAATTTTTTTTTCCTTTTTTGTTAAGTTCTGCAGCTCTATATAAATCTCGCTGTCTCTCGAGTTTCCCTGTCTCTCGAGTTTCCCTGACCTCCATCTCTCGCCGCTACCTCGACCCGTCGCCTCTCATCTACCTCTCGTCGCCACCGTCTCTGTTGGTAAAATCTTACTTTGTGTTTTTTTTTCATGCTTCTGTATTTTTTTTTCGGCCTCGCGCAACCACCCACGAGCCTCGAGCGGCCTCTGCGAGAAACGCGATGCCGTCACGCGGCCTCTACGGGGGCCGCAACACCGTCGTGCGGCCTCCACGGAGGCTGCGGAGGCATCGCTGGCCTCCGCAAGGGGGCGCAAGGTCGTCGCGCGGCCATCGCGCTGCCTCCGCGAGAGCGCGAGGCCGTCGCACGGCCTTCGCGAGGGCGCAAGGCCATCGCGCGACCGTCGCGCGCGACCTCCGCGGGGTGCGAGTCTGTCACGCAGCGTCGTGTGGAGGCTGCGGAGGCGTCGCTGGCCTCCGCAGGGGGGCGCGAGGCCATCGCGCATCCGTCGCGCTACCTCCGCGGGGGCGCGAGGCCATCGCGCGACCTCCGCGAGGCGCGAGTCCGTCACGAAGCGTCGTGCGGCAGTAGAACGGCACATGGTGATTTGGTGAAAACTTTAGGCTTAATAATCAATTCCCCGTATAAAATTAATTAAACTTTAATAAAATTATCTTATAAATTTAAAAATATTTTATAAATTATTTTATTAATATATAAATTATTTTAATTTTTTAATTATATTTAATCAAATTAATTAAATTAATTTTTTTACTGTTTATTTTTTTTACTGTTTAGTATTTTTTTATTGATTCATTTTTATTGATTTCTTTCAGTTATTTTAACCATGTCAAATACAACAATTCCATCCACTCGAAAGGATATTGCATGGAATTATGCAACATGTTCAGATCCTAAAAATCCAAATATTGTCGGTTGTATTTTTTGCTATAAAATAACAAATGGGGGGATTTATCGACACAAATTACATTTAATTGGAGGCAATAGAAATGTGAAAGCTTGTCCCAAATGTCCCGAGCATGTTAAAGAAGAAATTAGAGAGTTCATGCAAAAAAAGAGTAATTTGAAAAATCAAATGGATGATATTCCTCATTCTGATGATATTGTTGATTTGGAAGATTTAGAAGAATGTGAAGATGATATTCAAACTAAAGTGAAAGGGAAACGACCAATATCCGGTCCAAGCATCCATCCTACGGTCCAAGGTAAAAAGTGTAAACAAATTGGACCTATTAATCTTTATTTTATGAAAGATGTTGATGAAATTGTCAAACAAAGACCTGTAAAAAAGAAAGGACAATATGATGAAAATAAAAAAAAATTAAGAGATATTGCGGTTGAGAAATTTGCTACATGGATGTATGATGTTGGAATTCCTTTCAATGTCGTTAAATATGATTCTTTTGAGCCTTGTATTGAAGCTATTGGGCAATTTGGATCGGGGATGAAACCTCCATCATATCATGAAGTGAGGGTTAAGTATTTGAAGAAGGAGTTGGCAAATACAAATTTACTTCTCAAATCCCACGAAGAAGATCATGCTAAGTTTGGGTGCACAATCATGGCAGATGGGTGGACAGATAAAAAGGGTAGGACTCTTATAAAATTTTTGGTAAATGGTCCTAAAGGAAGTGTATTTGTTGAATCAGTTGATGCTTCTGGCTATTCTCACACAACTGACAAGATGTTTAAGTTACTTTCTAAATTTGTGTATCGCATTGGAGAAAAGAATGTGATTCAAGTTGTAACAGATAATGCAAGATGCAATGTCAGTGCAGGTAATATTTTAAATTTATGTTACTTTCAATTAAGAATTGGATCGGATTTTTAATTTTTTGACTAAATTTTCTTTGTTTTTTTAGGTTGTCTTTTGGAAAATCAATTTCCACACTTGTACTGGACTCCCTGTGCAGCTCATTATTTAGATTTGTTGCTCGAGGATATATTCAAAATTCCTCATCTCAGAAAATTGCATCAACGAGGTGAATGGTTATATTTACAATAGACCACAAGTATTGAGCATGATGAGGGAGTTCACTGGACAAAGGGACATGGTAAGAACAGCAAAAACATATTTTGCAACTGCTTTTTTGACTTTAAAGCGATTTCACGTACAACAAGCAAATCTGAGAAAGATGTTTACATCTGAAAAGTCAATAAATAGTCGATTTTCTAAAGAGGCAGCCGAAAAACATGTAGCAGAAGTGATATTGATGCCTTCTTTTTGGAAAAATAGGGTTTTTGCATTAAAAGTTGGCGGCCCATTAGTGAAAGTATTGTGGCTGGTTGACGGTGAAAAAAAGTCTCCTATGGGTTATATTTATGAGTCAATGGACAGCGCCAATGAAACTATTGTTGCGTCATTTAACAATAATGAAGAGAAATATCGTAGTGTTTTTGAATTGATTGACAAAAGATGGAACGTTCAACTCTATCGACCTTTGCATGTAGCCGGATATTTCTTGAATCTAGAGTTTTTTTACTCAAACCCTGACATAGAAAATGATATAGAAGTGATGGAGGGTTTGTACAAGTGCATATCTAGATTGGTGAGAGGTGAGGATTTACAAGATAAGATCACGAATCAATTGGAAAAATACAAAAAAGCAGGACTTTTTGATTTTCCAATGGCTATCAGACAAAGAGCTTTAAAATCACCGGGTAAATTCATAAATAATATATTGTGCAATGCCAATATTGGATGGTAATGAAGTTAATCTTATATGTTTTTGTATTTCAAGCTGATTGGTGGTGTTCTTATGGTGTATCAACCCCTGAATTAAAAACATTTGCAATGAAGATTTTGAACCTCACATGCTCTTCTTCAGGCTGTGAACGTAATTGGAGTGTTTTTGAACATGTAAGTTGGAGTTTTTCCATACATATTAAAATTTATATTATGGACTTAACTTCTTTTAAATTTTTGGCAGATACATTCTAAGAAAAGAAATAGATTGTCTCAACAACAATTGAATAATTTGGTATATATCAAGTATAATAGAGCTTTAAGGCGAAGATATGACATGCGAGATAAGATCGATCCTATTACTTTGTCAGAGATAGATGATAGTAATGAATGGATGATGGAAAAATTGGATGGCAGTGATAAAGATGATGATAATGATTTTGTCTATGAAGGTGAAGATTTGTGTTGGAGTGATGTAGCACAAGCGTCTGGGGTTGGTGAAAGTGCATATGACTTTCGATCTCAAAATACGTCTACTTCAAAAGGAGCATCATCATTTGCTTCAGCAAAAAGAAAGCAATCTTCAGCTCAAACTAGTCTTGCAAATGAAGAAGAGATCAACCTTGATGATGAAACTGATGAAGAAGATACTGATTGATACAAATCAAGCAACGGAGCTGATGACGTAGATTTGGACAATGACGATGAAGATGATGATTATTTTGATATTTGATACTTGATATTTTGATATTTGGATACTTAGTTTGTTCATTTTCTTTATATCTTTGTTGGATGTTGATATCTACTTTGATATTTTGATAAAATATTTTGTTTATTGTATTTTTTTCCATAAAGCGTGCGCTTCGCTTTGCGCTTTAAGCCCCAAGACCCTTGAGCGCTTTTCTGCGCCTTGCGTTTTTGACAACTATGGATCAGCTTTAAGTTCCTATATTTTTATACCAATCATGGATAAACTCACTAGACACATCCAAGAAATACTAAACTTGAATCTTAAAGGGAAATGTTAGAAACAAAAGGTCTTACACTTGGTAAAATAAATACATTGTATAAAATTTAAATTTAGCAATGTTAGATACAATGAGATAATTGTTAAGTTAAAAGATAATGAATTGTCTGTAACTGAAAATTTTAAATATTTAGAATTATTTTTGCAAAAGGATAGAGGGGATGAGAAATATTTTACATAAAATACAAGCATGATAATTAAAATGGAAGAGAGCATCGAGTATTCTTTGTGATCATAAAGTACCTTTAAAACTTAAAAAGAAGTTTTATAAAATGGGAGTTAGACCTGCTATGTTATATAGAGTTGAATATTAGACTATGACTCGAGCACATAAGCAAAAGATGAAAGTTGCAGAAATGAGAATGTTAAAATGGATATGTGAATATACGAGGATGAATAAAATAAGAAATGAGAACATTAGAAAGAAAGTTAGAGTTGCACCTATTGAGGAAAAACTTTAAGAAACACATTTAAAATGGTACGGACATGTGCTTAGACTATCGGTAGATGATCCAGTTAAGCAATGTGAAACTCTTACAAATATGTAAATCAAACGAGAAAGAAGAAAACCAAAGAAGACTTGGTTAGCAACGATAAAATTTATTTAAGTATAGATGATGATATAGTAAGGAATATAGCCCAATAGCATAGGAGGATCCATATAACCAATTCCACCTAATGGAATAAGACTCGATTATTGTTGTTGTTGTTATTGTTGTTTCAAAGCATGGTGTCAATGGCAAATTAGAGGTGGAAAGATGAAGAAAATAAAGAAGATAAGACAATTACATATTTGAGTTTGGACTTTGCGTTCCTTGTGGAATATTGACATAATCTTGTATGACATAAGTTATAATAAAAATAAAAACATTATCACAATTCATCTAAACCCATGTTATAGGATGTCAAGTGTTGGCATTAACCAATACTCAAGATGATTAACACAAAAACACAGAAGACATTACGTGTCAAATTTTATCAAATTTTAGTAATTTATCAAAATGATATATTTTAATTGTGTCACTCAGCATGATACATGATTTCAAACAATGATAGAGAATTTGTGTGAATGAGAGACTAAAGGATTATAAGATAAGATTTAAATGTGTCCAAATTCCTACCAGTCGAAACATGAGAAACGGAACTATAATTGTCATTCTATGAATTTGCAAGACTAAAAATCTAATGCCACTCAATTCTTATAGTTGGAAAACAAAAGAGACAATACACAGAATGTGTTATATGAAAAAAAAAACATTACTATAATTTTCATTTTCATTCTTAAAGTACAAAGACAGGGATTAGAATCGTTCTAACTTGGATTTAGAATCTTCTTTCCAACAGGAATTAGTTCCAAAGAAGCTGACTGTAAATCTGCAACTCACTGTATGATTACAGCGCCATAATTAACATGCAATGTAGATGTAAACATCAGCAACGCCACTTAAGCAAAACGAGTGTACTACAAACGCAGTGATTGTAACTATATAGTAGGGAACACATGAAATGTATTTTGCAAGTATTCTACCAAAGTAGAATGTTTGCTAAGCAAGTCTCCAGTAAGCGATATTGATTAGGCAAAAATATTGAGGATAGTAAGAAATGAAGTAAGCGAACTCAGACCGAATCCTGGCAGCTTAGAAGGACAGTTATGATGAGGAAGATAAGCGCGCTTACCTCCAAGAATCCTCCAGTATCTGCAGCGAGTGCCTGCAGTGCCCTCTCGGCTTCATTCAGCTTGAGCCCAGATTTGCTAGCCACGTCTCCAATCGTGACGCTGCCACCATAATAATCCACCGCCTCCATGGCGAGATTGCGCACATCGGATGGGAGCTTGTCCGTTTCCACGCTGCTCCCAGGACGGATTCCCGCCCGCACCTGGAAGCTGGCTCGGATGGATGGAATCGGGATCCGGGAGGTCGTGCATCGGAGAGAGATACGGGCACGAAGCGACGAGGAGGAGGAGGAGGAAGAAGAAGAGGAAGAAGAGAGGGCGGAGGGGCGAGCCGAGGCTCGGAGGAGGAGGAGGAAGGGTTTGGTCGGGAGGGATTTGGAGCAGAGGGAGCGCAACGTCGAGGAGGAGGAGGAGATGGAAGCCATGGCTTGGAAGGGGGATTAGGTGAGTTTTTGGCCTCATATAATGCAATGCAACCTTTGGTTTCGCTCTTTCACTTTTGTCAAATCCTCTCGTCCAGTGTTCATAAGTAAATTTAATATTTAATTCGATAAAATTTTATTTATATTTACTCAATATATATCAAAAGTCAATTAATAAATAAAATTAAATAATTTTGATAAATTAAATGAATAAATTTATATACATGGGTTTGATTTATTAATATTCGTGAACAATATTATAGCGTATTTATAGCTCGCAAAGATTACACGCAGCGTCACACGTTGCGTTATAGACGAATCAATTATTTAGTTCTTAGTCAATTCAAAGACTATTGTGATGTACCTTCCTTACAATGGTCCGGAGGCGAGCTGTAAAGCCATCAAATTGGGTTAGGCTCGTTGGGTTGGTCCGCCCCGCTAAGTAATTTAAGCGGGTTTGATTGAAATTTTATCAACTCATCATTTTGGCAGACTTAAACGAATCAATCCGTGCGGATTGTGGGTCTAGACAGGTTAGCCCGGGGTGGATTTGAGTTGGCCCGCGAATTGAGAAATATTAAAAGAAGATAAAACTTGTGAAAGAAAAATTATTTAAGCTTTTTTATCAATATTCTAATACTAACAAGGTAAGTTCTTCGTAATCATAATTTTCTTATATCACACATACACCTCGACAAAATATAGACGAAGTTAGAGAAAATAATAAAAAAATATTTGATTTAAGTACTCTAATAATTTTTTTGATATACTCTAATTACTTTATAATTATTTTCTCGCTACTATTTCAATTAATATAGGAAATAATGACATATCAAAGTTGACCAATTACAAGTGCTGAAAAATCTCAATTAAATCGCTATTGGGAGGAGTTAAAACTTGAATTTGTATATTATCAAAATTTAGATATTTTGGAATATTAGAAGAATCAAAAATATCAGTATCTAACATTATCGATCGATAATTGGATCTCAATTAAAGATTTTATTTGCTTCAAATATATGCTTTTTATCATGGTATTTTATCAGCCTTATCTGTTATCGCCTCAAGCCCTCAACGCTTCAAAAATTTTGAAAATTTGTTTACACTCAACGCCTCAGTAATTTTGGATTTTTTTAATATTTTTTTGGCCCGCGGGTTGGCTCGCCTAATCCATAATCTGCCTTAGATTGGGTTGGGTTGAGTTGAAGATTTCTCAACCCGTCAGGATGGCAGGTCGGGCCGCCCCACTCCGCTAAATGTTGGATTTACGACGGGTTGACTCGCCTCGCCATGGGTCAACCCATTTGATAGCTCTAGCGAGCTAGTAGGAGATGCTAAGTTGGCGAATTCTAACCCTTGCATCATAAATAATATTTATGATTATATTCATTTAAAAATTATTTATGAACTGTATTTATATTCATTTATAAATAAAGATTAAAATTTTAAAATTTTCAACAAACAAACAAGTTCGATTTAAGAGTTAGATAACGTTTAAATAATTAAAACTTAAATAAGTTTGAATCAAGTTTGATTTAAACTTGAATCGAGTTTGATTAAAAGCTTGATATTCATTAAACAATTCAAGTTCAATTTCAAAAAGAAAATAAAATCAACCAAATCAACTAAGTTTTTTAATAAATTGATTAATTTTAAATTTGGCTTGACTCAATTTTATTATCTTATCAAATAAATTAAAATATTATAAAATTTGACTTAGTATGACTCGTTTAAGACCCTAATTTTCACCTTGTTCAAGTGTTACAATTATGTCAGTTTATTGCCTCGGGGCACGGCATTATTATTAGTTTTTTTTATTTCGTATATCTAACATTTATGTGGTTCGAATTACTCATACGATGATTCCATTTAAATTTATCTGTATTTTTTAAATTTACTTTTAAAAAAATTAAAATCAAATTGATTGCTTGTTTAGAGTTCATTCTTTTAAGACTTATACACTTGCGTAGAACTTACTTTTTTAAGAATTCTTTATTTATCTAGAATTTAATCTTTTAGGACTTCCCCACTAACATATGATTCACTCTTTAGGATTCCATAACATATAAGTATCTTTGACCTATTCTAACTTCCTTATTTTTGTCTAACCTTAGGTCAATTTTAACCTGTCAAGATTTCTTATCAAAGCCGATCCTTGAAGTTTAGAGTCTCTGGGTAAAACAATAAAAATTGGAGCCTTTATAGATTAAAATTTTATTTTTGATAAAAAAAATTGGACTCTTTTATATGTATTTTTTGAAGATCAAATTTTGAGCCCTAGACACAACCCCAACAACCCTCTCCCAAAGTCGGCTTTGCTTATCAACCAAGTGCCAATCAATTTTAACTCACTTAGATTTTTGAATACTAGTTAAACTTCTAATTATTACTAAGTGTCTAGTCTACCTAACTCACTTGAACTTCTATAACCATATTACTCGAGCTTAGTGTTGGTGCAATCGGCCCAGGTCACGATTGACCGGACTCGAGTTTGACTCGAGTAAGTGTTTTGATGTTTGACATGGATGTCTGACATTGATATCTGACATATGTTGGGGAGATTGTTGGTGCAATCAACCCAGGTCACATTTGATGTTTGACGATGGTTTGACCATTGTCATGGGAAAGTCCAAGTCATGGTACTTGGCAAGGGAAAGTCCAACATGGGTTGGCAAGGAAAGTCCAAGCATGGGTCTTGGCATAGAAAGTCCAACATGGGTTGGCAAGGGAAAGTCCAAGCTTGAGTCTTGACATTTGGAAAGTCCAAGGGGTTTGATATTGGCGGCGTAAAGTCCAAACGGGAGTCTTGCCAGCATAAGTCCAATGATTGGCGGCGTAAAGTCCAAGCGGGAGTCTTGACAGCGTAAGTTCAATGTGTCTTGGCAGTGTAGACATCGTTAGCATGACAATAGCCGATGGAAGCACCTGAAGGCTAGCGTATGGATGACTTGGAGGGAAAGGCCGACGGAGGTGGCTGTAAGGCTTAGTCTAGGCTATGGGTGGTCAGCAAGTACGTAGGGCACCATACTTGGGTTAAAACCTCATGTTTGAGGTTAAACCTCACGCTTTGAGGGACCATATGGGCAATGACCGGGTGTGAGTCAACTATTCGCTCGAGTAGTAGATCGATCAAGGTGATCACCGATCGATGGTCGAGATTTCGAATACGTAAGTTCTCTCACCGTGATCTGATCTGAACCACTGGATCGATTGAGCTATCACCGATCGATGGTGTATCCGTTGGATTTTTCCAGCATGGATCTAGTCGTCTCACGACAATAGTGGCACCAATGATCGATGGTCCCGAAGTTGATCGATAGGGCAAAATCTCCCCAAGGAGCTCTATAAAGGAGCTCATGGAGGAGGATTCACTATGGTTCTTGGGAGCTGGGGCAATTCTGTGTAATCGTGGTCTCCAAGGCTACTCTTCAAGCAACTAAAAGCAAGCGCTCAAGTTCTCTTGTAAAGTGTTTTTCTTTACTTGTATTGTATTTCATACTTGTAATTGCTTGTATTTGTTTTCTTACTGTTGTAAGATTATTTGTACGAGGTTTCTCCACCTCCGGATTGTTTCGAGAAGGAGTTTATTTGATTAGTGGTGTGGTACGCATCGCTAGAGCTCGTTTGAGCTTGATCCGTGGAGTAGGAATCATTCGGTTTCGAACCACATTACATCAATTGTCTTGCATATTGTGATTGTATATTTGTATTGTATTTTCCATATTCTGCTGTGTACTAACAATCATAGGCAAGCACGATCGAATTCCTCCATCGACAAGCGACGATACTATTCACCCCCCTCTAGCGGGCGCAACGTTCCTAACAATTGGTATCAGAGCCTGAGACTCTTCTACGGACTAACCGCCGGGAGCAAAAGACGCTAGAGGGTGAAGAGGAAGAAAGATGAAGTTTGAAGAAACACTTGGATGAGATATCAACACGCTGATCCCTTATGCGCTATATGGATGAGAAGACTTCAATTCATGGAAGAGAAGAATTGAAGACTTCATCATGATGAAGGATTTTGAAGAATGGTCCATTTTGATGGAGGGATTAAGCTATCCAAGTGGACCAAAGGGTGGATACCTCAAGAAAAAGAGATGGACCGAAGAGCAAGTCCAAGCCTTCGAGAAAAATAAGAAGGTAGTCAAATTTATTTTTGATTTGATTTCTAATGGCATCTTGTGTAGCCTAGGGGATTACATGGATGTCAAGGAGCTTTGAAGCGAATTGGAAAAATATCACGAAAACCCTTCACCGGTCTAAGAGCCCAAAGAAGAAGAACCTTCATCCTCACATGCAAGTGAGGATTCATAAGTTGATAGGGAATCAACATCCGGATCCCGATCGGAAGAGGAAGAAGAGGTGGAATTGGGAGAAGCCTCCACCTCTAGGATTGAGAGGTAGAAGATTAGTCCTTCCACTCCGGAGCATCAAGAAGAGCCTTTCACATCCGGTCAAGATGAAAAAGCTCAAACTCCGGCATCTACCACCACCCTAGGTAACTCAAGCATGTCGGTTTCAAATAAAAATCATATAATTTGCTTTGAGTGTAGGGAATCTGGGCACTACAAGAGTAAGTGTCCGAAAAGAGTAAAGAAAGCTCCTCTTGCACCAAAAGTCAACGAAAAAGTCAAGGATATTGGTGTCTCCACCAAGAAGAGCAAGGAGCACGTGGTTTGCTTCAAATGCAACCAAAAGGGGCATTATAGGAGTCAATGCCCTAGGGGGAGCAAGAAGGTCAAAGAAGGAGTCAACAATGTAGGGGAAGCTAAGGCAAACCCTAAGATATATCCTAGTAATGCACTTCTAGTTTTCATGTCAAAAAGCATGCTAGAACTCATTTAAATATATTTGTTATTACTCATAAAAAGCATGCTAGGAATAATAAATATTATTGTTTAGGAGCTAAGAGTGTCCATTTTAGCAATAAAGAAAAATTTGGGACTAATGTCCCTAGAAAAACATTACCTAAGGAAACCATTAGGAAAATAGAAAATCATTTAGACATTAACCCTAAGAAGGGTAGACATATATGCCTAGAGGAAATGGTATTGCCCAAAGACCAAATCAAAATTCAAAAATTGGGCAATTGGAGTTGGAAAATCAAGTTTTGAGGTCAAGACTTGAGAAATTAGAGAAGACCCTTAGGATTATGCAAAAATCAAATGCAAGGGTCAAAACATGAAAAATTTAGGCCAAAGAGTCAAAACCTAGGGTCTAGGAGTCAAGGTCAAAGACCTAGAAATCAAGAACAATCCAAGGGCAAGCTTAAGCCCAAAAAGACCTACCATAATGTTCCATTTGATTATGGAACTCAAGTTAAGTCTAGGAAGACCAAGGTTACTAGGGAAGTCATCCCTAAGAGTAACCATGGTGTGTGTCTAGTGGCTAGGGTTTTAAAGAAATCTAGGGAAGCCACTAAGAAGGTTACAAGGGGAGTCACCCCTAGAGTTAACCTAGAGAAGACCATAATGACCAAGGCTAACAAGCCTAGAAGGATCATTAGGAAGGTATCTAGAGAGGTTATCCCTAAGGAATACCTAGTAAACCCAAGGAGCTCAAATAGGTTTTGGGTTCCTAGGAGCGTGATCGATTCACGCTAGATGAGTTTAGGTGTGTCAACCTTGATTGGAAGGGTAGCTAACCCAACCATAGCAAAATTGACACTTTAGGATATTTTCAAGGTTATGGATACCTTGGAAATATGTTTGATTTTTAATCCTAAAAGATTTTAGGATGTGCCAATATTATTTAAGAAGTTTGATAAATCAATCAAATTAGCACAATTTAGGTTTAGAAGTCATAGTGTGTCATTTTAGATTTTTGGCACACTTGGGGAATAAGTAATAATATGGCAAAATGAGTTTCATTATATTAAATGATAATTAATATTAAAATTTAGGTATTATTATACCTTATATTTTATTTGTCATGCTTTGTTTGCCATATAACATGTCATGACATTATATTTACTTTTTAATCATTATATGTCATGATCATGTTTAGGATTAAGTTTAAATGTCATGTATGCTTAGATCCCCTCATATGCCTGACATCATGATCATTGCCCATGCTTAATTAATATTATCATTTATGCCATGATCATTCATGCATTTAATTTGATTAAAATTGAGTTAAGGACAATTGACATGACTTGAAGTCCCATGTATAAGGGAATCAAGTAGAGTTGCCTTAGAAAATGCATGAAATCCTAGATTATGATGAACAAAACTCACATCTCATATTACATTGACATGTATATGTATTGATACACTCTAGATACATGTGAGATGCTAGGATATGAGTTAAATTCAAGGTGCATAGTTTTTGCATCTAGATGAACTAAAACTCATCTAATATCATTAGTGGATCATTGAGAAAGCTTATGTTCAAGACATGTACATTAAGCCCAAGGAACATGATCCAATATAGGATTTCAAAAAAAAATTTAAAATTATTTTAAAAAATCTTGGTGAAGTCTATCTTTTGATAGCAATCACCATTGATGAAGTTGATACAAAGTGAGCTAAAACATTAAAAATTTTCTTCACTTTTGAACCTTGTGTCAATTTCACTATTTTATGGGTAAAATATTTTTCAAATATTTTTCACCCATTGTATTGGTCATAAGTATTATACATATGAAGTTTCATGATTTTTTGAATTACGTATAATTATTTATGAATTTCTGAATTTTGATTTTGATTTCTGAAAATCAGGTATCAGTCGACTGTTACAGATTATCAGTCGACTAATGGTGATTTCAGTCGACTGTTCTCTGGAAGAGTCGATGATAGGCTGATTTCGAGAAAACAAGATATGTTTAGCCCAATTTCAGCTATGATAAGAGTTCCTAACCACTCCTAACCCTAGGATATGCTTTGGAAAGCATTGGAAAGGGTGAAAATCCATTGGATATGGATTAGAAGAGTTGTTAGGATGATGTATCAAATTTAAGGTATGAGAAAGTTCTATGTTGAACTTTGAACCTTAATTTTGATGTTTTAGAGTTCCTATTGGCTTAAGGACTTCCCAAGGATATTGTTGGTATAATGGTCAAGGGAGAGCAAGCCTTTAGGGGGAGGTATCCATCATGGGATGATGGATGTTTATTTTTCCTCGTGAGGGGGAGAAATGAGATTTTGAGATGCCCATTTTGGAAATTGGGAGAGCGTGTAGGATTGTCTCTCTTGAGTGATATGAGACTTATTACTAATAAGATTGTAGGCATCCTAGAGATTTTTGGACCAAGGGGGAGATTGTAAGATCTCATTGGGATATGAGACATTGACCTCCTTGGGGTGAATCTTTTTGATGTATGTCAAAAAGGGAGAGAATGTTAAAATTATCAATTTGAGATAATTGGTAAGGGAATTTGAGTTAGGGGCCTAACTCAAGGGTGTTTTTGTCAAACATAAAAAAGGAGGAGATTGTTGGTGCAATCGACTCAAGTCACGATTGATCGGACTCGAGTTTGACTCGAGTAAGTGTTTTAATGTTTAATATGGATGTCTGACATTGATGTTTGACATGTGTTGAGGAGATTGTTGGTGCAATCAACCCAGGTCACATTTGATGTTTGACAATGGTTTGACCATTGTCATGGGAAAGTCCAAGTCATGAGTACTTGGCAAGGGAAAGTCCAACATAGGTTGGTAAGGAAAGTCCAAGCATGGGTCTTGGCATGGAAAATCCAACATGGGTTGGCAAGGGAAAGTCCAAGTTTGAGTCTTGGCATTTGGAAAGTCCAAGGGGTTTAATATTGGTGACGTAAAGTCCAAGCGGAAGTTTTGGCAGCGAAAGTCTTGGCAGCATAAGTCCAATGGTTGGCAGCGTAAAGTCCAAGCGGGAGTTTTGGCAGTGTCAGTCCAATGTGCCTTGGCGGTGTGACGGAGGTGGCTAGAAGGCTTAGGTCTAGGCTATGGGTGGTCTAGCAAGTATGGGGGCACCATACTTGGGTTAAAACCTCATGTTTGAGGTGTATCAGTCGACTAAGACCATGAGTCAGTCGACTGGTGTGAGTCAACTAGGGTTTGACTGCGGGAAGTGCCCCGCAATCGATCGCTGAGTGGCAATGATCATCGCTAGCCCGAGCAATGATCGATCAAGGGCCGAGATTTCGGGCACAGAAGGTTCTCTAGTCGAGTGATCTCGTTGACCACTCGACTGATTGAGCTATCAGTCGACTGATGGTGTATCCGTTGGATTTTTTCAGCGTGGATCTAGCCGTTGTCTCACGACAACAGTGACACCAGTCAACTGATGGTCCCGACCAGTCGACTGATAGGCGAAATCCAGCCCAAGGAGCAGCTATAAAGGGAGCTTGTGGAGGGAGGATTCACTATGGTTCTTTAGGAGCTTTTGGGGCGAATTGCTGGTGTAATTCAGGGTCTCCAAGGTTACTCTTCAAGCAACCAAAAGCAAGCGCTCAAGTTCTCTTGTAAAATATTTTTCTTTACTTGTATTGTATTTCATACTTGTAATTGCATGTATTTGTTTCTTACTGTTGTAAGATCATTTGTACGAGGTTTCTCTACCTCCGGATTGTTCCGAAAAAGAGTTTATTTGATTAGTGGTGTGGTACGCATCGCTAGAGCTCGTTTAAGCTCGATCCGTGGAGTAGGAACCATTTGGTTTCGAACCACGTTACATCGATTATCTTGCATATTGTGATTGTATATTTGTATTGTATTTTCCATATTTCACTGCATACTAACAATCATAGGCAAGCACGATCGAATTCCTCCATCGACAAGCGACGACGCTATTCATCCCCCCCTCTAGCGGGCGCAACGTTCCTAACACTTAGTAGCTCTTGAGTCTAGATTATACCATAGTTAACCTTGACCATGGATTGTTTGCACCAATAGTGTTGGAAATTTGACGCCGCTAAAGGGGGGGTGAATAGCATTTGACCGTTCGTAGATGGAATTCGATCGCGTGTTCGTGTCTACAAGTTTCGTTAGTACAACGGAATATATATAATAACAATAACGAAACATAATCACAAACACAATAACACGAAGATTTAATGTGTTTCGGAACCACACGGTTCCTACCCCACGGATCGAGCTCTAACGAGCTCTAGCGACGCCAATGCAATCACTAATCAATAAGCTCCTTCTCGACAACAAGTCGGAGGCGGAGAAACCTCGTACAAACATTTACAACAATAAACGAAAGGAATACAAACAAATACAATAATACAATGCAAAACTAGTAAAGAAAACAACTTTACAAAAGCCTTTGGATTACTTGCTTGTTGATCGCTTGAACCGTGGTTGAAGACCCTGATTTGCAGCAGCAAATCGCCTCAAAAACGTTCAAAAAATCGCTTCCAAAAACCCTCCCGTCGAGCTCCTTTTATCCTTGCGCACGACCTAGATTTTTGCCCATCAGTCGACTGCCATAAGTCACCAGTCGACTGATGCCACTGTTGTCGTGAGACAATGGCTCGATCCACACTGGAAAAACTCCAACGGATCAATGATCGCTAACATTCCTATAGTCGCCACGGAGCGCTCGCGGCTCGACATCGACCGGCAATGACATCGACTGGCGCCGATCGTTGCGACACTACCAATCGCTTCCAATGAGCAATGATCGCCAGAGCATTTTCAAATTTAAATCGGGCATAACTCAAGTTGACTCACGGCAGTCAAACCGGCCATAATGTCAGTCGATTGCCAACCTCAAAAATGAGGTTTTAACCCAAGTATGGTGCCCCCATACTTGCTAGACCACCCTTAGCCTAGACCTAAGCCTTCTAGCCACCTCCATCAGCCTCACGCATCTCGGATCCCTCCAAGTCATTCATGACTTGTTCATCCATCGTGCTAGCCTTCAGGTGCTTCCATCGGCTATGTCATGCTAACGGTGTCTACATCGTCAAGGCACATTGGACTTACGCTGCCAAGACTCCGCTTAGACTTTACGCCGCCAACCATTGGACTTATGCTGCCAAGACTCCACCCTTGGACTTTACGCCACCCTTGGACTTATGCTGCCAAGACTCCAACCATTGTAAAGAAAACAACTTTACAAATGCCTTTGGATTACTTGTTTGTTGATCGCTTGAACCGTGGTTGAAGACCATGATTTGCAGCAGCAAATCGCCTCAAAACGTCCAAAAAATCGCTTCCAAAAACCCTCCCGTCGAGCTCCTTTTATCCTTGCGCGCGACCTGGATTTCTGCCCATCACCGATCGCCATAAGTCACCGCCGATCGATGCCATCGTGTCGTGGAGACAACGGCTAAAAACTCCAACGGATCTTCGACGCCCGGCTACGGAGCGTTCGCGCTCGACATTGGATCGGATCGAATGATCGCCGACTTGGCGCGACTACCATCGACACGATCCAATCGCTCGAATGAGCGATCGACTACGAGCATTTTCACTCTAAACCGGCAAATAACTCAAGTTGACTCATGAACCGCCATAATGCGGCCGATCGCCAACCTCAAAAATGAGGTTTTAACCCAAGTATGGTGCCCCCATACTTGCTAGACGACACTTAGCCTAGACCTAAGCCTTCTAGCCACCTTCATCAGCCTCACGCCTCTCGGATCCCTCCAAGTCATCCATGACTTATTCATCCATCGCGCTAGCCTCTAGGTGCTTCCGTCGGCTATGTCATGCTAACGGTGTCTACACCGCCAAGGCACATTGGACTTACGCCGCCAAGACTCCACTTGGACTTTACGCCGCCAACCATTGGACTTATGCTGCCAAGACTCCCGCTTGGACTTTACGTAGCTAATATCAAACCCCTTGGACTTCTCATGCCAAGACTCAAGCTTGGACTTTCCCTTGCCAACACATGTTGGACTTTTACATTGCCAAGACCCATGCTTGGACTTTTCCCTTGCCAACCCATGTTGGACTTCTCAAATGCCAAGACCATGCTTGAACTTTCCCTTGCCAACCCATGTTGGACTTTTATATTGTCAAGACCCATGCTTGGACTTTTCATGTGCCAAGTGTCCCACTTGGACTTTTCATGTCAAGTACTCAAGACTTGGACTTTACCAAATGCCAAGTGTTCTACTTGGACTTTCCATGCCAAGTACACAAGACTTGGACTTTCCCATGACAATTACATTGTCATATATTTTTGTCGAACATCAAAACATCACTCGAGTCAAACTCGAGTCCTGTTCAATCGTGACCTGGGCCGATTGCACCAACAATCTCCCCCTTTTTGATGTTTGACAAAAACCAAACAAATCATTGAGTTAGAACACTAACTCAAGTCTCTTACCAATTATTCCAAATTGGTAATCTTAAATGTTCTCCCCCAAATATTCTCCCCCTTTTTGACTAACATCAAAAAGGTTTTCTCTCCAAGGAGGTCAATGTCTCATGTCCCAATGAGATCTTACAATCTCCCCCTTGGTCCAAAAATACCTAGGATGCCTACCATCTTCCTAGTGATAAGTTCCATATCACTCAAGAGAGGCAATCCTATACTCTCTCCCAATTTCCAAATTGGGTCTCTCAAAATCCCATCAATTTTTCTCAATTGATGATACTCTCCCAATAACTTCTCCCCCTTCAAGAAGAGAAATACATCCATCATCCCAAGATGGATAACTCCCCCTAAAGACTTGCTCCCCCTTGACCATTGCACCAACAATGTCCTTGGGAAGTCCCTAAGCCAATAGGAACTATAAACCATCAAAATTAAGGTTCTAAGTTCAACATAGAACTTTCACTCACCCTAAATTTGATACTTTGACCTAACACAGCTCCTAATCCATATCCAATGGATTTTCACCCTTTATAATGCTTCCTAAAGTATATCCTAGGGTTAGGAGTGATTAGGAACCTTTTCCATAGCTGAACACGGGCTAAACAAACCTTGTTAACCCGAAATCAGACCTGACAGTCGACTCCTGACAATAATCAGTCGACTGTCACCCATACCAGTCGACCGATAGCTGAAATTTCCGAATTTCAGCTATCAGAATCGAGATTTCGAAAAACATAAGTAATTCTACGTAATTTGAAAAATCATAAAATTTGATACGTAATGAACTTATAAGCAATACAATGGGTGAAAAATATTTGAAAATTATTTTACCCATAAAATAGTGAGTTTGATACAAAACTCAAAACCATTGAAATTTTCAATGTTTTGGCCCTATTTTGTATCAACTTCATTAATGGTAATTGCTATCAAAAGATAGACTTCACCAAGATTTTCCAAAATGATTTTAAAATATTTTCAAAAACCTATTTTGGATCATATTCCTTGGGCTCTAAGTACATGACTTGTACATAAGCTTTCCTAATGATCCACAAATGAAACAAGATGAGTTTTAGTTCATCTAGATGCAAAAACTATGCACCTTGAACTCAACTCATATCCTAGCATCTCACATGTATCTAGGGTGTATAAATACACATACATGTCAATTGGATGTGAGATGTGAGTTTTGGTTCATTTAAACTAGGGTTTCATGCATCTTCTAAGGCAACCATACTTGATTCCCTTATGAATGAGACTCCAAGTCATGTCATAGTCCTTAAATCAATTTCAATCGAAATTTTCTTAAATGCATGAATGATTATGGCATTAATGATGATATAAATAAGCATATGCTCATAATCATGATGTCATGGCATAAGATGAAATCTAAAAACACATGACATTTAAAACCTTAATCCTAAATATGAACATGACATATAAATGATTAAGAATAAGAATGATGTCATGACATGACATATGACAAACAAATCATGGCACATAAAATATATAGGTATAATAATACCTAAATTTTAATATTAGTTGTCATTTGTTGGGATTAAGTATATTTTGCCATATTACCTAAATTCTCCCAAATGTGCCAAAAACCCAAAATGGCACACTAACCTCTAAGCCTAAATTGTGCCAATTTAATTGATTCTTCTTAATTTCAAAAAGTGCATTGGCACATCCTAAAAACTTTTAGGATATTGATTCAAATATATTTCCAAGGTAACCATAACCTTGAAAATATTCTAAAGTGTCACCTTTACCATGGTTGAGTTAACTACTCATCCAATCAAGGTTGGCACACTCTAAACCCATCTAGCGTGAATCAATCACGCTCTTAGGAACCCAAAATCGATTTGAGCTCCTAGGGTTACTTAGGTATTCCTTAGGGATAACCTCCCTAGATACTTTCCTAATGACCCTTCTAGGCTTATTAGCCTTGGTCACTTGGGTCTTGCCTAGGTTGACTCTAGGGGTAACTCCCCTTGCAACCTTCTTAGTGGCCACCCTAGGTTTCCTAGAAATCCTAGCCACTAGGCACAACCTTTGGTCAACCTTAGGGATGACTTCCCTATTGACCTTGGTCTTCCTAGACCTAGTTTGTGCCCCATAATCAAATGTAACACTATGGTAAGCTACCTTAGGCTTAGGTTTGTGACCCAAACCTTGCTTACCCTTGGTTGACTTTTGACTCTTAGGTCCTTGGTGTTGACTTTGACTTTTGGACCTTTGATTTTGACCATTAGACCCTTTAAATTGGTTTTGTATATTCCTAAGGGTCTTTTCTAGTTTCTCAAGCCATGACCTCAAGGCTTGGTTTTCTAATTCCAATTGCCCAATTGATTTTTGATTGAATTCTTGGGCATGAGACTTTCTAGGCATAAGCCTAGTCCATTTGGGATTAAGACCTAGGTGCTCTAGCACCTTTCTAATGGTCTCCCTAGGTAAAGTTTTTCTAGAGTTATTTGACCTAGGTTTGTCCTTAGATAAGTTGTTTTTAGGGACAATAGTCCCAAATTTCTCCCTATTGTCTAAGTAGACATTCTTAGCTCCTAAGCAAAAATACTTGTTCCTATTAGCATGCTTTTCATAAATTGCAAGTGAATTGAAATCCCTAGCATGCTTTTGCTTGTAAATTGAAGAAGGAGCAAAATTAGAAGTTACCCCAGGGTTTGCCTTAGCTCCCCCTACATATGATGCTCCATTTTGAGTCTTCTTGTCCCCCTTCTTGCATTGACTCCGGAAATGTCCCGGTTGTCGGCACTTGAAGCAAATTACTTGTTCTTTGCTCTTTTGCATTGAGGGACCGACATCCTTGACCTTTGGAGCCGGTGGAGCTTTCCTATTCTTCTTTGGGCACTTGCTCTTATAGTGCTCGATTTTCCTATACTCAAAACATATTATATGCATTTTATTATTAACACATATGTTTGAGTTACCTAGGTTAATGGAGACTGGAATTGGACTTTGGGCTTCTTCATCTTGATGGAATGTTGAAGCTTCTTTTTGATGTTTCGGTGTGGAAGTTATCTCCTCCCCCTCAATCCTTGAGGTGGATGCTTCTTCCACTTCCTCCACCTCTTCTGATCCGGATGTTGATTCCCTATCAACCTTCGAATCCTCACTTCCTTGTGAGGATGAAGCATTAGCCTCTTCGGTCTCTTCCTCTTGGACCGGTTGTGAGCCTTCATGATATTTTGCCACTTGACTCCAAAGCTCTTTGGCATCCTTGTACTCACCTAGCTCACACATAATTTTATTAGGAATCAAATCAACCAAGAATTTAATTACCTTTGTATTCTTTTCGAACTCTTGGATTTGTTCCTCGGTCCACTTCTTCATCTTGAGAATTCCTCCCTTGGGCCCTTTTGGATATTGAAATCCCTCCATCAAAATGCCCCACTCTTCAAAGTCCTTCATCATCAAGAATTCTTCAATCCTCACCTTCCATTGATAGAATCCTTCTTGTCCATAGAAGGTATAAGGGATAGGTGTGTTGATATCCCATCCAAGCTTGTCTTGGAATTCCATCTTCACCCTCTAGCGTCTTGCTCCTGGTTGTTAATCCGTTGAAGAGCCACCAGGCTCTGATACCAATTGTTGGAAATTTGACGCCGCTAAAGGGGGGGGTGAATAGCGTTTGACCGTTCATAGATGGAATTCGATCGCGTGTTCGTGTCTACAAGTTTCGTTAGCACAACGGAATATATATAATAACAATAATGAAACACAATCACAAACACAATAACACGAAGATTTAACGTGGTTCGGAACCACACGGTTCCTACTCCACGGATCGAGCTCTAAAGAGCTCTAGCGACGCCAATGCAATCACTAATCAATAAACTCCTTCTCGACAACAAGTCGGAGGCGAAGAAATCTCGTATAAATATTTACAACAATAAACGAAAGGAATACAAGCAAATACAATAATACAATGCAAAACTAGTAAAGAAAACAACTTTACAAATGCCTTTGGATTACTTGTTTGTTGATCGCTTGAACCGTGGTTGAAGACCATGATTTGCAGCAAATCGCCTCAAAACGTCCAAAAAATCACTTCCAAAAACCCTCCCGTCGAGCTCCTTTTATCCTTGCGCGACTGATTTCGCCCATCACCGACCGCCATAAGTCACCGATCGATGCCATCATTGTCGTGAGACAACGGCTCGATCCACGCCGAAAAACTAACGGATCTCTTGCGCCGATCGCCAACATTGGCAGCCGATCGCGCTCCCGTAGTCGATCGTCTGGCCGCTACGGAGCATTTCGCGCTCGACATTGATCGGCAAATGATCGCTAATCCTGCGGGGCCGATTATCGGCCGATACTCACCAATCGCTTCCACGAGCAAGCCGATCGCCTGAGCATTTTCATAAACCTGCCCCATACTTGCTAGACCACCCTTAGCCTAGACCTAAGCCTTCTAGCCACCTCCATCAGCCTCACGCCTCTCGGATCCCTCCAAGTCATCCATGACTTGTTCATCCATCGCGCTAGCCTCTAGGTGCTTCCGTCGGCTATGTCATGCTAACGGTGTCTACACCGCCAAGGCACATTGGACTTACGCCGCCAAGACTCCGCTTGGACTTTACGCCGCCAACCATTGGACTTATGCTGCCAAGACTCCCGCTTGGACTTTACGTAGCTAATATCAAACCCCTTGGACTTCTCATGCCAAGACTCAAGCTTGGACTTTCCCTTGCCAACCCATGTTGGACTTTTACATTGCCAAGACCCATGCTTGGACTTTTCCCTTGCCAACCCATGTTGGACTCCTCAAATGTCAAGACCATGCTTGGACTTTCCCTTTCCAACCCATGTTGGACTTTTACATTGCCAAGACCCATGCTTGGACTTTTCATGTGCCAAGTGTCCCACTTGGACTTTTCATGCCAAGTACTCAAGACTTGGACTTTACCAAATGTCAAGTGTTCCACTTGGACTTTCCATGCCAAGTACACAAGACTTGGACTTTCCCATGACAATTACATTGTCATATATTTTTGTCGAACATCAAAACATCACTCGAGTCAAACTCGAGTCCTGGTCAATCGTGACCTGGGTCGATTGCACCAACAAATAGGTGTGGCATGTGACGACGAAGTAGTAAAATTCAAATTAAACACTAACCATGATATGACATTTCATTGGAGTTAGACACTAATTCCCTAAATTAAGCTTTATTCGACTATGTTCCTCAAATTGATTTAAAGGGGTGCTTGTAATCCATTGGATAATAATCTCTCTCTAGTTTAGCAAGCCTAGTCCATGTGATTAGCACTATGCTAAAAAAAAATGAAATTGCCACATTAATAACTCCCTACGGCTGTCTCTACTAGTGGAGGAGGTAAATCAAGAACTCAATTAGTAAGTGCATAAGAGGAGATCCATCGATAGCCCAGAGCAGATTAGCACTGCGCTAAAAGACTTGAGACATGTGGTATCGAGCGACATCATCCTTTAGAGTGCTTGGTGGCCAAGTACCTCACTCAGCTTCCAAAGCTCCTCATTGCTAAGGTTGCTATGGTTAGCAATGAATTTTGAATAATTCATCACAAAATACTCGTAATTTTTGCAATTAATTTTAGAAATTCATCGCTAACTATATATATAACAACAAATAAGTTCACAATATCAAAACCTAAGGTGGAAAAGAGAGTGGAGCTGCAAAGGAATCATGGATCAAAGATTGTAATGTTCCAGGTGCCAGTCGGTTAAGAATTTGTTCAAACATATCTTATCTTGATCTCATTGATTCCAACTAATCTTGGATGCTTGCTAACTGAATTTGAGTGTTTCCTAACTCTTCTTCTGTGCCTTCTAGTTGTTGCTAGGTGGATTTAAATTTTTCATACAATGTTGTATTAGTTAATCTGGATGAGGAGGTGACATCAGAAAAAGTAGATCTACTTGACTTTGACCCACTTCCAAGTCCCCTAATGAATCTATAATGAGTATCGGAGATCTGATCACAAAATGTATTCACAATTTGGACTGCATCGATGTCATTTCCTATATTTTCTTATGTTTGAACCTACTCATCACACAGTCTCACCATATCATCTTAGGAATAACAAATATATTAAAAATATCTTAAAAAATAACTATGCACGATTAAGAATAAATTCACTAAATTAGATCATAGCATACATATACAACTTCGACCCTCTCCCCAATCTACCCTTTTAACGAGCTATAATAAGTTTCATTAAAGATTGTAATTCGATTTTTTTCTCTGTGACTAATCGGTCTGAAAAAAATAATGTGTTAATATTTTAATCAACAAATAATATACAACAATTGTAAAATTAGTATTTACGTTGTCATAACTATATTGAATGAATGATTTAGAACCCCCATGATGGTTATATGAAAGTTTTGCTCGATTTTCTACATTTGTTGCAAATCATTTTTACAACATTAATTTTTGTATAAATAAAAAATAAAGCATTAGTTATAAAATAAATAATTAAATTTTTATATAAAAAAGATATTTGTCATAGAATGAGTTACTTAAAATGTCTCCGATTCAAACATAACACACATGTAGTCTCAGTCATCTTGCGTCTCACAAAACTCGATTGGCATATATTGTGCCGCTCAGCAAGAGGAAGGTGAAATAACTTCTTATAATGGGTATGCATTTTATTTCTATTGTCTCTATACCTTGCACTCATTAATCGGTCAGTCTCCTTTCTGACCGACGATGAACCCTCTTAAAAACTGATATCTAAAGTAGCATGAAAAAATCGACAATATTAATTTTGCATGTGGTCAGTAATAAAAGAGTAGTTATAAATATGTTGAATTATTTATACTTACTGATAATCGCTTATACATTATTCTTTTATTTATCCGCGAGGACATGCTTCCAACTTTTAGCTTATAAGGGAGTAAACTTCTTTATTGAGAGATCTAACTCGGTCATAAATAAAGCTGCATTTGGTCAATTGGATGGTCATCACTTTGATGAAAAGTAATGGGTAATTTACTCTGCTCATCGATCTGGTGTCATAGTTGATTGGAATGTATGCCATGTGTCTCCCTACGTACAGTCAACCTGTAAATGCAAAAGTGTTAACAATTAACAAATGAAATACTTAAATAAATAACAAAATAAATAAACCTTTTGTAATTTAAATACAAAACGACTAATCACTAGGAGAACTATCGTCATCAGGTGTTTGTAGAATTGGTAAATGTTCAATTTTCTTGGGCGACATGACGGTCACATATACATCATATCTAGATCAACAAATATACATCAACATATATAGGTATCTACAAATAATGAAACTTTATCTTATATAAATGAATTAAAAATAAAGAAAACATAAATGTCATGTAAATAAATATTAATCACTATTATCATCTAAAAGAGATAATGGATCATCTACATCACTATCTTCATCCCTCATTATTAAGAATACTTTGAGCATCTCCACCCAACTCCACTCGTGCATTTGACATATTTGTATGTTAATGCTCAACATCTAATCTACAAAATTTGGATATCTCTAAGTATTCACCAACTACTGAAGTTGCTTTATTAGATGAAATCTCTTGGTTAGCCTCAATATTGAAAATATTTTCCAATTCAATTTCTTCATATAATTTATCAACTTCAGTTACTTCGTATATTTCTCGACGTTGAACCTTTTGCACTGCCTTCCAATGTGCTCCACGTTTTACATCATTTAAATAATAAACTTGGCTTGCTTGGTTGACCAAAATAAATTGGTCATTAGCGTACCATATTTTAGAAGTGTCAATACATAAGACACTAAATTTAACCATTGATTTTTTTAAAATTATATTAGAACCATTCAAACCGGAATAATTGTACTTTATACTTGAAAGAGTAAAATAGTTGAACAACATCCTTCAACACTCTAAAAAATCTAAATCGTTACCGTCATCAGATGATGGTATGCTAACCCTACTATTTTGAGTAGTTTTACAAGAATCATAAGACCTCGTATGATATCGAATACCATTTACAATGCAAGCATTATACAATTGAACTTCAACATCATATCCCATTGCTAATTAGTACAATTCATTTGTGATCTTTGATTTTGATAAATTCTTTAACTTTATCATTCTAACCCTAAATCACTGTGGAAAATTTCTCTCATGATATTACAGAAGTTGATTTGAATGGACTTTATATGATAGAAGTTGTAGATGTTCGCTGCATAAATAAATATTTAAATTATAATTTTAGAATAAAATAGAAATATAATAATAATATAATGTAAAAATTTACTTTCAATAACGATTAACTTCTTTACAATTGTTGAGAATATACCAATGTATTTTTTAATACAAAGTTAAAGGCAATTTCAAATTATGTTGGTTTCCAAACACTCTTGCTTGTTGTTAGAAAACACTTAAATTACATATTACTGGTTGAACATCTTTATTTTGTCACAGACTACTAAATCTTGTCTTAATTTGACTCATATATAAAGAACTGAAAGTCAATGCTTCATTTGCAATATACCCCTCTGCAATAGATCCTTCATGTCTTGCTTTATTACGAATATATTTTTTTAATCTGCCCAAATATTATTCAAAGAGATACATCTATTATGACAAAATAGGTCCAACTAACATGGCTGCACGGGGTAAATGAACTACTAAATGAACCATAATGTAAAAAAAAAGGCTAAGAGAAATGTTTATTTCATCTTACACAATATGAAAACTATTTTCTCCTCCATTTTACATAAGTCTACTATGAGTAAAGATCTTGTAATTATCTTTTTGAAAAAAAATCACAACTCAATTAGTGTGTCATATATGTCTTTTGAAAAAATTTATGTACAATCACTGGAAGTATGCTTTGCAACAAAACATGATAATCATTTGATTTCGTCCATATAACTTTCCATCATTTACATTCACATTTCTAGATATATTAACAACATATCCATATGGAAACTTCACATATTTTAAAAATTGATAAAATTCATGTCTTTCTTCCAATGTCAACGTGTAACTTACATATGATTTATTAAATTTGTCTCATACTTTCTTTAAATACAATTCACTCCTAATCCTCATATCTTGTAAGTCTAATCTTACTTAAAATGTATCCTTTGTCTTTCCATCTATATTTAATAATGTGTCAATGAAAGCATCACAAATGTTTTTTTTAATATGCATCGCATCTAAATTGTATCTCAACTTTAAATCTAGTCAATAGTTTAACTCAAAAAATATAGATTTCTTTACCCAATTTGTATCATCCAAATATCGCTACCATTTTTTACTTAATGTAAGATGCTTACTGAATGTCACCTAGGGTAATGCATTTGTGCTAAAATTTCATAATCACTAAATCTTCATTGTTGGTGCAATCGGCCCAGGTCACGATTGACCAGGACTCGAGCTTGGCTCGAGAGACGTTTTGATGTTCGACAAAAACATATGACAATGTAATTGTCATGGGAAAGTCCAAGTCTTAAGTACTTGGCATGGAAAGTCCAAGTGGGACACTTGGCATTTGGGAAAGTCCAAACATGGGTCTTGGCATGTAAAGTCCAAGTCATGGGTACTTGGCATGGAAAGTCCAAGTGAGACACTTGACATTTTGGAAAGTCCAAGCATGGGTCTTGGTATGTAAAGTCCAAGTCATGGGTACTTAGCATGAAAAGTCCAAGCATGGGTCTTGGCATGGAAAGTCCAACATGGGTTGGCAAGGGAAAGTCCAAGCTTGAGTCTTGGCATTTGAGAAGTCCAAGGGGTTTGATATTGGCGGCGTAAAGTCCAAGGGTGGAGTCTTGGCAGCATAAGTCCAATGGTTGGCGGCGTAAAGTCCAAGCGGAGTCTTGGCAGCGTAAGTCCAATGTGCCTTGACGATGTAGACACCGTTAGCATGACATAGCCGATGGAAGCACTTGAAGGCTAGCGCGATGGATGAACAAGTCATGAATGACTTGGAGGGATCCGAGAGGCGTGAGGCTGATGGAGGTGGCTAGAAGGCTTAGGTCTAGGCTAAGGGTGGTCTAGCAAGTATGGGGGCACCATACTTGGGTTAAAACCTCATGTTTAAGGTTGGCAGTCGACTGGCAATATAGCCGGTTCGACTGTCATGAGTCGACTTGAGTTCGACTGTCAGCTTGGGGCTGAAAATGTGCCGGGCAATGATCGGCCGAGCTAATCACCGACCGCCATGGACGATAAATCGATCGCGATCGTCTGGCCACGAGCACGAACGCCAGAGCCGACTGCCAATGTTGGCAGTCGACTGTCAAGAGATCCGTTGAAGTTTTTCTAGTGTGGATCAAGCCGTTGTCTCACAGGTACAGTGTTGGCAGTCGACTGGGGCCTTATGGCAGTCGACTGCCAGGCGGAAATCCAGCCCGATGGAGGATAAAAGCAGTTGTTCGTGGAAGGCTCAAAGCAAGGGGTTTTCTTGGGCGATTTGAAGGGGAATAGTTGATGCTCTTCCAGTCCTTCAAGGTTAGTCCAAGGCAACCAAAGTGCTCTTGTAAAGTGTTTTTCTTTACTTGCATTGTATTTCTTACTTGTATTAGCTTGTATCTTTTGTATTACTTAGTGTGATCCTTGTACGAGGTTTCTCCATCTCCGACTTGTGTCGAGAAGGAGTTATTTAGGATTAGTGAGTGCATGTGCATCACTAGAGCTCTTTAGAGCTCGATCCGTGGAGTAGGAACCGTGCGATTCCGAACCACGTTAAATATTTATGTATTGGTGTGTTCATGTTTGTCTTACTTCGTTATTATTTTTATGATTATCATTCCGCTGTGCATAACAAGTTTTGTAGAGACGAACGCGAAAAATTTCCATCTACGTACGAGCACAATGCTATTCACCCCCCTCTAGCGGCCTCAAATCATCTACAATTGGTATCAGAGCCCGGAGCTCTTCTACGGACTAACCGCCGAGAGCTAAAGAAGCTAGAGGGAAGATGGAAGTTCAAGAGCAACTAGGATGGGATATCAACACACCTATCCCCTATACCTTCTATGGACAAGAAGGGTTTAGACAATGGAAGGCAAGGATCGAAGACTTCCTAATGATGAGGGACTTCGAAGAATGGTCAATTTTAATGGAGGGATATAGCTATCCAATAGGACCAAAGGGAGGGTTCCTCAAGAAAAAGAGATGGACCAAAGAGCAAGTCTAAGCCTTTGAGAAAAATGATAAAGTATTGAAGTTTTTATTCGATTTAATACCTAACAATATCTTGTGCATGTTAGGAAATTATGTAGATGCCAAGGAGCTATGGAGCCAAGTGACAAAGCTCCATGAAAGTCCATCACCGGTCCAAGAGGAAGGGACCGAAGAGACAAACACATCATCCTCACAAGGAAGTGAGGACTTGGAGGTTGAGAGACCATCAACATCCAAGGAGGAAGAGGAAGAGGAAGAGTTGGAGGAGACCTTCACCTCAAGGATTGAGGGGGAGGAGACTAGAGCATCCTCAACACTGGAGCAACAAGAAGAACCATCTACATTCGGTAGAGAGGAAGAGCAAGCTCAAGAGAACCTCACCTCCACCCTAGGTAACTCAAACACTGTAATTCAAAATAAAAATAATATTATGTGTTTTGAGTGTAGGGAATTTGGGCATTATAAGAGTAAGTGCCCAAAGAAAGTCAAGAAGACTCCTCCGGCACCAAAACCTCAAGAAAGATCAAAAGATGCCGGTATCCCCACTAAAAGAAGCAAAGAGCACATCATTTGCTTCAAGTGCCAACAACCGGGGCATTTTAGGAATCAATGCCCTAGGGGGAGCAAGAGAGTAAAAAATGGAGCATCACAAGTAGGGGGAGCTTCTATAGCTAACCCTAAGGTATATTTAAACAATGTTTGTTCTTTATATTCTAGTCAAAATCATGCTAGGAATAATTTTAATAGTCTTGCTATTTATCATAAAGAGCATGCTAGAAATAGAGAATATTGCTTAGGAGCTAAGAATGTCCACTTAGATAATAAGAAGAAATTTGGGACTAATGTCCCTAAAAACAATTTACCTAAGGACAAACCTAGGTCAAATAACTCAAGATCAATTTTACCTAGGGAGACAATTAGAAAGGTGCAAGAGCACCTAGGTTTTAATTCCAAATGGACTAGGCATATGCCTAGAAAGAACCATGCCCAAGGATTAAATCAAAATTCTAAAATTGGGCAATTAGAATTAGAGAACCAAGCCTTGAGATCATGGCTTGAAAAACTTGAGAAGACCCTTAAAAGTATGCAAAATCAATTTAAAGGGTCAAGTGATCAAAAGTCTAGGTTCAAAAGTCAAAGTCAACACCTAGGACCTAAGAGTCAAAAGTCAACCAAGGGCAAGCAAGGTTTAGGTCACAAACCTAAGCCTAAGGTGGCGTATCATAGTGTTCCATTTGATTATGGAACACAGACTAGGTCTAGGAAGACCAAGGTCAATAGGGAAGTCATCCCTAGAGTTGACCAAGGTTTGTGCATAGTGGCTAAGGTTTCTAGGAAACCTAGGGTGGCCACTAAGAAGGTTGCAAGGGGAGTTACCCCTAGAGTCAACCTAGGTAAGACCACAATGACCAAGGCTACCAAGCCTAGGAGGGTCATTAAGAAGGTATCTAGGGAGGTTATCCCTAAGGAATACCTAATTAATCCTAGGAGCTCAAATAGGTTTTGGGTTCCTAAGAGTGTGATTGATTCACGCTAGGTGGGTTTAGGGTGTGCCAACCTTGATTGGATGGGTAGTTAACTCAACCATGATAAAGGTGGCATTTTAAGTCATTTTCAAGGTTATGGTTACCTCGGGAATGTGGTTTGATTTGAATCCTAAAGGTTTTTAGGATGTGCTAATATTAATTATGAAGTTTAATAAATTGATCAAATTGGCACAATTTAGGATTAGAGGTTATAGTGTGTCATTTTGAGTTTTTGGCACACTAGGGAGAAAAGTAATAATATGGCAAAATATACTTAATTATATCAAATGACAACTAATATTAAAATTTAGGTATTATTATACCTATACCTTTTAATTGCCATACCTTGATTGTCATATGCCATGACATGACATCATGTTTATTTTCATCATTTATATGTTGTGTTGGGTTTCCGGCATCGAGGCGAGTGTGTGTTCGAACATGTTTCGTAAACATATACACAGCGGAAGAAATAAAAATAATAAATCAAATTTATTACAATACACACACCACACGCATGCATAGTATAACATGTGTAGACATAACCGCAATTTCAAATTTTGCAATAAAAGGAAATTTATACTACGTATACCTGACGTATCACGTGTAGTGGGAAAGACATCAACCGGAGCAATCCTCGCTAGAATCACCTCTATCCGTATCCACACCGAGTATCTTCGGGATGACTTCACAAAGTCACGAGCCTCGTCATCGTACGAGTTACTAGCCTCGTGTTGAAGACGATGTGATCGAGAGAAGATCACGGTCCAAATCAAAATTCGGATCCAAAATGAGTCCTCAAAAACTCGCTTCTCCGGAGAGGTATTCGTCAACTGTTTGACGAATCCTTCGTCCTCCACCTATGAGGATTACCGGAGATCAAATCCCCGACAAGTAACCCGCTGTCGGAGCTCCAAACATCGTCCAAATGACGCTCCGACACGAAGAACACAAGTTGTCCAAAAAACTGGACAGCTTTGGTGGAGGAATAGGGGCCGACCAAATAAGGAAGCTTGATGCTCACCTTGTCGCCGGACCCAAAGGAGATCACCGGAGGGTCGCTGGAGGATCACCGGCTGAAGCTTGGATGCCGGTAACTAGCTTGGACGGCGACACAAAGCTGGGCGGCGGCTAGGGTTGGGCGCTGACCACTAGAGGAGAGGAGGGGTGGGCGGCAACTTGTGGATTGCTTGGATTAGGTTTTCACAAAACCCTTAAGCCCTATTTTATAGAGAACAAATTCTCCTAATGGTTATCGGATCATAACCAAAAGCCCATTAACCCGCTCCATTAATTTAAGTTAAAATAAACCAAACCATGTTGGTCTATTTTAAGTTAAAATGAACCGAACCAACTTTGGTTCATTCGTTTAAAACAAACCAAACCCCTTTGGTTTATTCTCCTCCATTGGATTAGAACCAAACCAATTTGGTTCATCCATCATGTCTTCATAAGACACGGCCCAACCACGCTTCTATTGCGATTGAAACAATTTCATGTTCGCTTCTTGTTTGGTCCAACCAAACCTAGTTTCTCTCGGTATGAGAATCTCGTTCTCAAGCTTGTTTTAAATCCTTCGGATTGCGCTCATTGTACGTGTGACCAAATAGGTTCTCGGTTTATGTTGGCCGTCTATAATTAACCATTAATTATAGAATGATCATGAGTGGCACCTAGTAGTACATCATGAAGTCTTACGGCTGGTCACTCCAATGAACTAGTTACCATAACTAGCATCCACGATTAACTCCGGACATCACAATGTCTCCAGCCAGTGAGAATCAGCTGCTTGGATACACCAAGGAGTATACCTCGTGCTAGTCTCGACAGAATCAATGGTGTCCATATCCATCAATTCATCGACTAGGGATAATTTCGATACATCACAATTACACATGTAGAGATACTCACTAGTTGTGATCCAATAATAAATTCTCTCATGCTGTGAATCGTATCGTGGACATTCAGTAAATGAGTTTAAGATCTAATCAAATACATGAAAACATGTATACTCAAATAGTGAATCTTCATTTATCATATAAATGGTTCAAACATAAGGCGATTGCCTTAGGACATCTCTCATATGTTACTAACAAACTCCCACTTAGCCTAATGCCAATCGCTACGGTATCCAATACCATAGGCTCTAACATGACCCTCAAACTTAATTTGAGGTAATGTCTTAGTCAAAGGATCCGCTAAGTTCCTTTCAGTGGGGATTTTCTCAATTTGTATTTTCTTCCTACTAACGATCTCTTTGATCAGATGATAGTGGCGAAGCACATGTTTGGATCATTGATGAGACCACATCAAGTTCAAAGATGAACTTCTTGATCCAAACCGCTTCCTTTGTTGCTTCCGAAGCTGCAATGTATTCTGCCATAGTGGCAGAATCCGCTATAGTGTCAAGCTTAGAACCTTTCCAACTTATTGTGCCTCCTTTCCAGGTGAATACATACCCAGACTGAGACTTGGAATCATCCTTGTCTATATGGAAGTTGACATCCAAATACCCACGTATCACCATGTCCCCTTCTCCATATATTAGAAATGCATCCTTAGTTCTTCTCAAGCACTTAAGGATCGTCTTAACAGCCACCCAATGATCCATTCCTGGATCAGACTAGTATCTGCTCATGACACTCAGAGCATACGATATATCGGGCCTCGTACATAACATAACATACATGATAGATCCTATTGCGGATGCATAGGGAATCTTACTTATGCAAATCCTCTCGTCTTCTGTGCGCAGACACATAAACTTCGAAAGGTGTATCCCATGCCTGATGGGTAAGAAACCTTTCTTAGATTCCGACATGCTAAACCTCTTTAGCACTCGGTCTATATATGTAGACTGCGAAAGATCAAGCAACCGTTTCGATCTATCTCTATAGATTTTAATCCCGAGGATGTAGGTTGCTTCTCCCAGGTCATTCATGGAGAATGTCTTGGACAACCAAATCTTAATCGACTGTAAGACAGAAACATTGTTTCCTATAAGTAATATGTCATCGACATACAATACTAGGAACTCAACTGCACTCCCACTAACCTTCTTGTACACACAAGGTTCGTCCAGATTTTGTGAGAAATCAAACCTTTTGATTGTCTCATCAAAATGGATATTCCAGCTCCTGGATGCTTGCTTCAGTCCATATATGGACCGTCGCAATTTGCATACCTTGATTTTATCAACCGATGTGAAACTCTCAGGCTGTATCATATACACATCCTCGAGTAAGTTTCCATTAAGGAAAGTTGTTTTCACATCCATCTGCCATATCTCATAATCACAATGAGCCGCTTTGGCCAGGAGTATCCGAATGGATTTAAGCATAGCTACAAGCGAATAAGTTTCGTCATAATCAACACCTTGCTTTTGACGATATCCTTTTGCCACCAATCTAGCCTTATAGGTAATCACATTACCATCTATGTCAGTTTTCTTCTTAAAAACCCACTTGCACCCTATAAGTTTTATGCCTTCAGGTGGGTCAACCAAGTTCCAAACTTGGTTTTCATACATGGAATCCATTTTCGACTTCATGGCTTCAAGCCACTTATCCCTTTCTGAACTTGTCAGAACTTATTCATAACTGGTAGGCTCCTCGTCATCAATGAGTAACACGTCGTTCGATTCACTTACGATAAATTCATATCTCTCAGGAATATTGCATGTTCTACCAGATCTACGAAGATGTGGTGTTTCAATAGGTCCAGCCGATTGCTCATCACTAAGTTATCGACTGTTGTGCTTCACCAGGTATCTCTTCAATGTCTATTTGAGTCTCTCGAGCCTCCTGAAGCTCGACGACACTCCCACTATTTTCTTGCAAGAGAAACTCTTTCTCTAGAAACACAACATGCCTTGAAACAAACACCTTTTGTTCCACAGGATGATAGAATTGGTAACCCCTTGTTTCCTTAGGGTATCCAATAAATAGACATTTATCAGACTTAGCATCTAATTTATCTGATACAGTCCGCTTCACATAAGCAGGACAACCCCATATCTTCAAGTAAGATACATGAGGTTTCTTACTATTCCATATCTCATATGGAGTAGTAGAGACTACCTTGGTTAGCATTCTGTTTAACAAGTAAACAACTGTCTAAAGTGCATAGCCTTAAAAGGACTTGGGAAGATTCGCATGATTCATCATTGACCTGACCATGTCCAACAAGGTCCAGTTACGCCTCTCAGATACACCATTATGCTGTGGTGTATATGGCGGAGTCCATTGAGATAATATATCATTGTCTCTTAGATAATCAAGAAACTCTTGACTTAAGTATTCACCACTTCGATCCGATCGAAGTATTTTAATACTCTTGTCATGTTGTTTCTCTACTTCATTTCTGAATTCTTTGAACCTTTCAAAGGCTTCAGACTTGTGTTTCATCAAGAACACATACCCAAACTGTGAGTGATCATCGGTGAAGGTAATGAAGTATTTATAGCCTCCTAAAGCTTGAGTTGGCATAGGTCCACATACATCAGTATGTATTAGACCTAACAACTCTCCCACTCGTTCACCTTTTCCTGTAAAAGGTAACTTAGTCATCTTGCCTTTTAAGTATGATTCCCATGTATCGTATGAATCCAATTCAAGCGATTCCAGAATTTCACATCGGTGTAATTCGGACATACGTTTCTTGCTTGCATGGCCAAGACGACAATGCCACATGTAGGAGTCTAATTGATTATCCTTTCGAGCACGCTTGTTGCTCGCTTCGATATTGAAAATATCACTGGATACGTCCAACGTATAAATACCATTGTTTAAAGTTCCAGTTTCATAAAGTACGCCATTCAAAGTTATATAACAACAATTGTTACTAAACGTCAAATGGTAACCATTTCTATTTAAGCAGGAAATAGAAACAATATTGTTTATTAGAGAAGGGACACAATAGCAATTGTCCAGTTCCAAGACTAGTCCACTAGGGAGCTTCAGCAAATAAGTTCCGATGGCGACCGCAGCAACCTTTGCTCCATTGCCAACTCGCAAATTTGACTCCCCTTTGACGGGTCTTCTTCTATTCCTTAGCCCCTGTATGTCATTACATATATGTGAGCCACACCCAGTATCTAATACCCAAGTGTCTAAGGAAATAGAATGACAATCAATAACGAAGATACCTGAAGAGGATGGGGCATCGGATGCCTTCTTCTTCTTCACGGACTCAAGATAAATCTTACAATTTCTTCGCCAGTGGCCTTCCTTGCCACAATGATGGCAAGTATCCTTTTGTGCTGGTTATGCCTTCTTAGCCTTCTTATTCTTCCCTTTCTTCTGTTCTTTTGCCTTCCTCTTATAACCTTTCTTTGAGGAATCAACTAACAGAACCACCTTCTCCTCATGCTTCACAAAAGGCTCCACAGTCTTCAGCATATTGAGGAGCTCAGGAATAGTGGATTCTAATTTGTTCATCCGATAGTTCATCACAAACTATGAGAAACTCTTGGGCAAACAATGCAGAATTAAGTCAATACTTAATTCATGATCCATCACAAACCCGAGGGTGGCTAGCCGCTCGATGTACCCATTCATCTTTAGCACAAACTGCACTACAGATGAACCTTCTTGAATCTTCGTGGTGAAGAGGAGCCTGGAGACTTCGAACCTTTTGGATCTCGCTTGCTCATCAAACAACTCATGAAGATGGAAGACCATGGTATTAGCATCCATATGCTCATGCTGCTTTTGTAGCTCAGGTACCATCGCAGCTAGCATGATGCAACTCGTCAGTTCATAATCTGCCACATGTTTCTGATAGGCCAACATTTGGTCTGGAGTTGCATCGTCCCTAGGACGGTTGGGAAGAGGCTCTTCAAGGACATATGCTAGCTTTTCTGCCTTGAGAACAATTCTCAAGTTTCTAAGTCAGTCCAGGAAGTTAGGCCCAGTCAATTTGTTTGAATCCAAAATAGTGCGCAAATTCAAAGACTTCATGATCAATCGATTAACCTAGAAATACAAAAAAAGCATATATGAGAAAATGATTTTAAAATGCATCAATATACATTCATAATTGCCATTCATTTTTTGAATTTCAAAAAAACCCAAAATCACTTCGGGAGATCGTAGGTCCATCTCCGAATGGGCTGATATCCAACATAGATATGAACGACCTTGGAGAGAGTCCAAGAAGTCATTCATAACTACGATGGTAGGTATCAAATATACCGATTGCATATCACGTATATGCAACTATCACAATGTGCTATCAACTAATTGAATGTTCACACATACATCAGGTTGTTAACACATTAACAAGTATGCATCATGTGCATATCACCCAACTTCACCTCCCTTCACATCAACCTTGGAGAGAGTCTAACAAGCCGATGCTCCAGGTTAAAGTCAACCCATTAATCGAGAAATAGTTTTAATATGGTTAGAGCGCATTCAATCAATTAGCCCCGCTTGGAGAGAGTCCAACAACCAAAGCTAACGATTGACCTCTGACTCTTACCATATTAGTGTTAAACTATTTCATGGTTTGAACATGTTCGGGTTCGAGCCGGGCTTGGAGAGAGTCCAACAACCCAAACAAGAAACGGAACTCTGGTTCTAATCATATTAATGGAAGGTGTAGGCTTTAATATTTAGTAAGGGTTTTTATGTCTAATCCTCTTTGCATGCATAATGTTATGCATCTAATGCAATTACATGACATACAATTATAACATGTACAAAATTTCCTTATATGTCATAACTATTTATGGAAATAAAATATGTTTGAGATTTGATTCTCCAAATCAAATCATGATTAAATTAGGAAATAAATTTTCAAATCTAATCACATATTTTATTTGTGGAAAGTATTGATTAAGGAAAGTCAATTTAGGAAATAAATTTCCTAAATCATCAAAACTACTTATGGAATTAAAATATTTTAAGATTTGATTTCCCAAATCAAATCATGATTAAATTAGGAAACAAATTTCCAAATCTAATCAAATATTTTATTTATAGAAAATATCAATTTCCATAAATACTTCTAACTGTCCAAAAGTAGAAGATTTCCATAAATACTTCTAACTTTCCAAAAGTAGAAAATTTCCATAAATACCATTATGACTATCGCAAAATAATTTTACGATTATGTCGAAACACAACCTGGGCTCTGATACCACTGTTGAGTTTCCGGCATCGCGGCGAGTGTGTGTTCGAACATGTTTCGTAAACATGTGCACAGCGGAAGAAATAAAAATAATAAATCTAATTTATTACAACACACACACCACACGCATGCATAGTACAACATGTGTAGACATAACCGCAATTTCAAATTTTGCAATAAAAGGAAATTTATACTACGTATACCTGACTTATCACGTGTAGCGGGAAAGACATCAACCGGAGCGATTCTCGCTAGAATCGCCTCTATTCGTATCCACGTCGAGTATCTTCGGGATGACTTCACAAAGTCATGAGCCTCCTCATCATACGAGTTACTAGCCTCGTGTTGAAGACGATGTGATCAAGAGAAGATCACGGTCCGAATCAAAATTCGGATCCAAAATGAGTCCTCAAAAACTCGCTTCTCCGGAGAGGTATTCGTCAACCGTTTGACGAATCCTTCGTCCTCCACCTATGAGGATTACCGGAGATCAAATCCTCGGCAAGTAAGCCACTGTCGGAGCTCCAAACGTCATCCAAACGATGCTCCGACATGAAGAAGACAAGCTATCCAGAAAACTGGACAACTTTGGTGGAGGAATAGGGGTCGGCCAAATAAGGAAGCTTGATGCTCACCTTGTCGCCGGACCCAAAGGAGATCACCGGAGGGTCGCTGGAGGATCACCGGCTGAAGCTTGGATGCCGGTAACTAGCTTGGACGGCGACACAAAGCTGGGCGGCGGCTAGGGTTGGGCGCTGACCACTAGAGGAGAGGAGGGGTGGGCGGCAACTTGTGGATTGCTTGGATTAGGTTTTCACAAAACCCTTAAGCCCTATTTTATAGAGAACAAATTCTCCTAATCGTTATCAGATCATAACCAAAATCCCATTAACCCACTCCATTAATTTAAGTTAAAATAAACCAAACCATGTTGGTCTATTTTAAGTTAAAACGAACCGAACCAACTTTGGTTCATTCGTTTAAAACAAACAAAACCCCTTTGGTTTATTCTCCTCCATTGGATTAGAACCAAATCAATTTGGTTCATCCATCATGTCTTCATAAGACACGGCCCATCCACGCTTCCATTGCGACTGAAACGATTTCATGCTCGCTCCTTGTTTGGTCCAACCAAACCTAGTTTCTCTCAGTCTGAGAATCTCATTCTCAAGCTTGTTTTAAATCCTTCAGATTGCGCTCGTTGTGCGTGTGACCAAATAGGTTCTCGGTTTATGTTGGTCATCTATAATTAACCATTAATTATAGAACGATCATGAGTGGCACCTAGTAGTACATCATGATCCCCAATTAACCGAAAAGATCAACGGTTGATCCAGAACTATTTCTGAAACCCTTCAGCAGCTCTAATGAATCGTGTCTCATTCCCTTCACTCATCTTATACCCACTTGGTTCAGGACATAGTCTATAGTGTCAGTCCCCACTAGGTTGACTACGTCACACCTAGCCCAAGTATCATTTCCTCGTCCTACGGATTCTAGTTACTGTACATGTATCGAAGAGTACCTTACTCTAAACATGTAATGGTTTAGCTAAAGACTTTAGTAACAATCCGACGAGAGGCCATGGGTATACATCTCCTCGCAAGGAGTGGTGAATCCTTTATAGGCTATTCAAACACCTTCGATCACTTTGACTTATACCCAATCATCCCGGGTCCACATGTCCTCAGAGATGCTTGCTTAAGATGTCAAAGCATAAGTCTTCATGATCAAGATGACTTGAATACCGTAAGTCAAAGGAACATCGCACTTAAGCTGCAGTAAGAACTTCATTGACATATCTATATATGCAGAGAACCATATGAAGTCTTATAGCTGGTCACTCCAATGAACTAGTTACCATAACTAGCATCCACGATTAACTCCGGACATCACAATGTCTCCAGCCAGTGAGAATCAACTGCTCGGATACACCAAGGAGTATACCTCGTGCTAGTCTCGACAGAATCAATGGTGTCCATATCCATCAATTCATCGACTAGGGATAATTCCGATACATCACAATTACACATGTAGAGATACTCACTAGTTGTGATCCAATCACAAATTCTCTCATGCTGTGAATCGTATCGTGGACATTTAGTAAATGAGTTTAAGATCTAATAAAATACATGAAAACATGTATACTCAAATAGTGAATCTTTATTTATCATATAAATGGTTCAAACATAAGGCGATTGCCTTAGGACATCTCTCATATATTACTAACATCATGATTATGTTTAGGAATTAGGATTGAATGTCATGAGTTTAAGTTTTATATCATATGCCATGACATCATGATCATTGGTCATGTTTTTATTTTGCTATCATTATGCCACGATCATTTCATGCATTAACTTGATTGAAAATTGATTTAAGGACTTTGGCATGACTTGGAGTTCCATTTATAAGGGAATCAAGTAGAGTTGCCTTAGAAAAATACATGAAACCCTAGATTAGGGAGAACAAAATCCACATCTCACATTACATTGACATGTATGTGTATTTATACACCCTAGATACATGTGAGATGATAGGATATGAGTTAAGTTCAAGGTGCATAGTTTTTGCATCTAGATGAACTAAAACTCATCTAATTTCAATTGTGGATCATTGGGAAAGCTTGTGTACAAGTCATGTATATAGAGCCCAAGGAATATGATCCAAAATAAGGTTTTGAAAATATTTTAAAATTATTTTAGAAAACCTTGATGAAGTCTATCTTTTGATAGCAATCATCATTGATGAGATTGATACAAAGTGAGCTAAAACATTGAAGTTTTTCTTCGCTTTTGGATTTTATATCAATTTCGATATTTTATAGGTAAAATAATTTTCAAATATTTTTCACCCATTGTATTGACTATAAGTAATATACGTATCAAATTTTGTGATTTTTCGATATATGTAGAATTACTTATGACTTTTCAAAATTCGATTCTGATAGTTGAAATTCGAGAATTTCAGTTATCAGTCGACTGTCGCCTGATGGCAGTCGACTGATTACTATAAGTAGTTGACTGTCAAGCTGATTTCGGGAAAAACAAAGTTGTTTAGCCGATTTTCAGCCATGGTAAAGGTCCCTAACCACTTATAACCCTAGGATATGCTTTGGAAAGCATTATGAAGGGTGAAAATTCATTGGATATGGATTTGGAGAGGTGTTAGGTCAAAGTATCAAATTTAAGGGTGGAAGAGTTCATGTTTGAACTTAGAACCTTAATTTTGATGGTTTAGAGTTCCTATTGGCTTAGGGATTTCCCACGGACATTGTTGGTGCAATGGTCAAGGGGGAGCAAGCCTTTAGGGGGAGTTATCCATCTTGGGATGATGGATGTGTTTCTCTTCTTGAAGGGGGAGAAGTTATTGGGAGAGTATCATCAATTGGGAAAATTGATGGGTTTTTGAGAGACCCAATTTGGAAATTGGGAGAGTAGATAAGATTGCCTCTCTTAGGTGATATGGGACTTATCACTAGGAAGATGGTAGGCATCCTAAGTATTTTTGGATCAAGGGGGAGATTGTAAGATCTCATTGGGACATGAGACATTGACCTCCTTGGAGAGATAACCTTTTTGATGTATGTCAAAAAGGGGGAAAAGGTTAAATTACCAATTTGGAAAATTGGTAAGGGAATTTGAGTTAGGGGCCTAACTCAAGGTTTGGTTTTTGTCAAACATCAAAAAGAGGGAGATTGTTGGTGCAATCGGCCCAGGTCACGATTGACCAGGACTCGAGCTTGGCTCGAGAGATGTTTTGATGTTCGACAAAAACATATGACAATGTAATTGTCATGGGAAAGTCCAAGTCTTAGGTACTTGGCATGGAAAGTCCAAGTGGGACACTTGACATTTGGGAAAGTCCAAGCATGGGTCTTGGCATGTAAAGTCCAAGTCATGGGTACTTGGCATGGAAAGTCCAATTGGGACACTTGGCATTTGGAAAAGTCCAAGCATGGATCTTGGCATGTAAAGTCCAAGTCATGGGTACTTGGCATGAAAAGTCCAAGCATGGGTCTTGGCATGGAAAGTCCAACATGGGTTGGCAAGGGAAAGTCCAAGATTGAGTCTTGGCATTTGAGAAGTCCAAGGGATTTGATATTGGCGGCGTAAAGTCCAAGGGTGGAGTCTTGGCAGCATAAGTCCAATGGTTGGCGGCGTAAAATCCAAGCGGAGTCTTGGCGGCGTAAGTCCAATGTGCCTTGGCGGTGTAGACACCATTAGCATGACATAGCCGATGGAAGCACTTGAAGGCTAGCGCGATGGATGAACAAGTCATGGATGACTTGGAGGGATCCGAGAGGCGTGAAGCTGATGGAGGTGGCTAGAAGGCTTAGGTCTAGGTTAAGGGTGGTCTAGCAAGTATGGGGGCACCATACTTGGGTTAAAACCTCATGTTTAAGGTTGGACAATATGGCCATGAGTCGACTTGAGTTGCCGACTTAGGGTGAAAATGTCTTTGGCGATCATGCTCATTAGTAGCGATCCGATTCTTGGGCTAATCAGTCGACTACCATGGACGACAGTCGACTGATGGTTCGGCCACGAGCATAGAATGCTCCATAGCCGAAGCCGATCGGCCTGGTATTGCTGCGATCAATCGCCAATGTTGGCGATCATGTCAAGAGATCCGCTGAGTTTTTCTAGCGTGGATCGAGCCGCTTGTCTCACAACGATGTTGGCGATAATGGAACCTTATGGCGTCGATTGCGTGCGTAAATCGGCGATGAAGGATAAAAGCAGTTGTTCGTGGAAGGCTCAAAGCAAGGGTTTTCTTGGGCAATTTGAAGGGGAATAATTGGTGCTCTTCCAGTCCTTCAAGGCTAGTCCAAGGCAACCAAAGTGCTCTTGTAAAGTGTTTTTCTTTACTTGCATTGTATTTCTTACTTGTATTAGCTTGTATCTTTTGTATTACTTAGTGTAATCCTTGTACGAGGTTTCTCCACCTCCCACTTGTGTCGAGGAGTTATTTGGGATTAGTGAGTGTGTGTGCATCACTAGAGCTCTTTAGAGCTCGATCCGTGGAGTAGGAACCGTTTGGTTCCGAACCACGTTAAATATTTGTGTATTGGTGTGTTCGTGTTTGCCTTACTTCGTTATTGTTTTTATTATTATCATTCCGCTGCGTATAACGAGTTTTATAGAGACGAACGCAAAAGATTTCCATCTACGTACTAGCACAACGCTATTCACCCCCCCCTCTAGCGGCCTCAAATCACCTACATTCATGATATTCCTTGTTCAACCTTTCCATTGAAATTCTTATTTTTACACCATGAGTGCTGCACATTTAAGAATCGACGGTGACATGTGTAGCATATTTTACTCTGTAATCCTTGATATTTAGTTTCATATAGACATACTGGACATGCTTTATAGCTCTTTATGTTCCATCCATGTACTGTTCCATATGCTGAAAAGTCATGAATGATTCACATTACAATAACATATAATTAAAATACTTGTTCAGTCGATACATCATATACTTCCACTCCATCATCCCATAACTCCTTCAGTTCATTGATCAAAGGTCGTAAGTATACATCTATCTCTTTTGTAGGTGATTTAAGCTCAGGAATTAAAAGAAACATAATCAAGTATGATGACTTCATCATTTTCTATAGTGGTAAATTATAATTCATAAGTATAATAAACCACATACTATAAGCATTTGACATATTTCCAAATGGATTAAGATCGTCAATAGCCAATTGAAAGCGAATATTTCATGAATCACCTGTAAATATTTCATGTGATATGACAAATTCTTTCTATGATTCACTATTTGTTGAATGTCTTAATACACAATCTGTTTCAACCCACTTTTTTTATATCATCTAATATCTTTTGCTATATATTTTGAAATAAACAACAACCTAAGTCTGACCTTCAGAGGAAAATATCGAAGAATTTTTTGAGCATTCTTTTTCTTATTCATCCCATCATATTTGTATTTGAGCTCCTTGTATATTGGACATGTATCCTTATTCCCATATTAATCCTAAAATTGTCACACCCCGAGAGTATGCCGTGCCGAAAAGCAAATGAACGACATCTCCCCTATACGTGGCAACATTTCAGGTTAATACAAGGCCCGTAGGCCACAACAACAACATAACAAACTAACTACAACAAATACACAACGGAAACATAAAACACAACATCACAAACTACACACATGCATACCGGTATGACTAACACCCACTCAGAACACCATAACAAAACCAGAGAAAGAAAGGTACAACATTTACAGCGACCAATCACTACAAAACATCACGTAAACCAAAGACATATCGGAACACTAACGATAATCCAAAAACCCGGACTCTCGGAGTTGAGATGAGACGATACCAGCCAGCGGTGCTCCAAGTCCATCACGAAGTCAGCTATCTGTTACCTGGGCGACAGAAAAACCCAGGATCCGTGGTGGTGAGTAAAACTCAGCAAGTAATAGGAAAACATGTATATATATCCATATCACATGTAATTCGATAGAAAAATCTACAGGTATATCAGGTAACACTAACATGATAACATATCCATGTATATACCTTCTAACCAAAAGCCAATATAAAATGCAGACATACCTGAACATCTGCTATACTACACCTATCCAACCTGAGCACATATCCACAATATATACATATACAGGAAGTCTGCTCTAAACCATATAACGACATAAATACAGGTCAAAAAATACAATAGACAATCCAACAATTATACAGGTATCCTACACGACCGTATAAGCGATGCGAGTAGCATGTATGAAGATGATGTACAACCAAATGCAACAAGCATAGTACAATCAAATGCAGCATCACAATAAACATATATATATATATATACTGCATCTATATATGTATACTAATCACAATCATATATATATATATATATATATATATATATATATATATATATATATATATATATATATAGCATATATGTATATATATGGCAATATGCAAAAAATATCATGAGTCACGGCAATGCAGCATGCATGGTCATGTCGGCTCACCCTAAAGCTACCACGACCCCAGTGTGGGCTCGGTGGCTCGAGCATGACAACTGTCCCAACTCAACACCAACCACTACTCTGGAGTGGCCGAGTGGCCAGTATGATCGAGTAGCATATAAGCGTGAAGAGCAAGCTACACGATAGGGGTCTCTGCTGTTGGCCACTCCGACAGTCACTATCCATGAGTGGTCGAGTGCCATACACACATGACTACACCATGCAAATCCAATTACCACCATCTATAGTGGTAGAGTGCGACACCACAATGCTCTGCCCTCACATCGGTTACTCCTCCTATGAGTAACTGTGGATGCAGGATGACTGGCGACCCTCTCAACCATAAGGGAGACCACATCTCTAGCGTGCATGTAAATGACATGAATGCAATGTCTCACATACAGACATCCATCATAGACTCTCTATTCTATAGAGAGTCATACTAATCAGATCAACGCACTCTCTATCCTGCAGAGAGTCGTACTCAATTGATCATAACACTCTCTATTCTGTAGAGAGTCATACCAATCTAATCGATGCACTCTCTATCCTACAGAGAGTCGTACTCAACTGATGGACACACTCTCTATCCTGTAGAGAGTCATACTTACTGATCGACGCACTCTCTATCTTGTAGAGAGTCGTACTCAAATTGATTATATCAAGTTAGGACTATCGGTCCGTAGCGACACACTAAATATCATGCACCTGACCATTTACACAATACATGGTCGGTGGTAAACATGCAACCTAAGGGTCTTCGAATTAACCCTAGGTTTAAGACATTATCTACCTACGGATGACCTTTTTGCTTGATTTATAATCAGGTCGTCATTCGGACTTTACTATTTGCACTTAACCAAACAAATTCTAGGTCACTTACATCACCTATATATATAACTCCTAATCATGATAAAATGTAACATGATAGCAGTAATGGAGTTAACAGCCAAAGGTAAGGTATCAAGAGTAAATAGAACAGAGTCAAGGTAGCATGATCATATAAGATGATCATGCATCTAAATCTGTATGCATTAAAACTACCTGACCAGGGTAGAAATTACCCACCTGTTAAATAGCTCATGCTAGCTATCCACGCGTACAAACCTCTATCACCAATCAAGGTCCTGTAAAAGAACACAGAACATAACTAAGTTCTATTTTACATCGAATGATTGAATCGAATCTTACATCGATCATTATATCTAACTAATTCAACATTCTCCAACCATAATCAAATTAAATTCACCGTATCAGTCATGAGTCGACTCTAGCATCAACTATAAAGGTAACACATCCTACTTCATAACAGTACCAAATCAAAGGTTACCTTTCAATTGTTGCAATCACCCCCAGCTTCTTGATCTACATCAAGGTATCAGATTAAAGTTCAAATAGCCCAATTGGAAGCAACCTCATAACTCGATCTGTTCACCAACAATTGATTATCACTCCAATAATTAAATCTGCTCATCTTATAGAAACTAGTTAACTTAATCAACATATGCAAACCTTACCTCTCACAACCAACCCAATGGTCGATTCACAACTCTAATCCACCCCCTTTTCCTTGCCAAGAGCAGCCTTCATAGCTCATTCACAGTGGTCACCACACTCACAGTTAATTCCACTGTCCAATTCTCATATCGCAGCCCTCAAATCACTGAAATAAAGCCACTATTCCTCGTCACAACCAATTCACGGTGGAAACCCAAAATCTGACTGAAACTTTAGATTAATATAGGACTTACCCCCAATTTTTTATCCCCAGCTCATAGAATCACAGAGATCTCGATCACCACAGCCATCCTCTATCAAAAACTAGTCGTTTGTGACCATCACAGGAAAACAGTCTGGGAACAGAGGGGAAGGAGACACAACTGATCCAAGATGAAGGAAATCTCATCAATCGACCCCAAAAACAAACAATTATGCTAGGGAGTAGTGATACCGACGATGCTCAGTTGTGGCAACGATGGCACCGATCTGAGCTCCCCAAGATGCCGACGAAGAGGAATCGACAACAACTCTCGAAGCTCGTCTATGGCAGTGATTTCACTGTGCGACGGAGAAGGCACCGATCCATGCAGCGAACATCGATGGACAGGGAAGAGCCGATGTTGTGCGATCGGGAGGGGAAACATAGATGGTGTTGACAGATCTGCTCAAGCGACGGTGATCGCATCGGTTGGAGGGATCGCGCAGGTCGACGAGCAGGAAGAGGTCGCGCATCGGCTGGAAGAGAAGGGGTTGCGCGTCGGCTGGAAGAGAAGAGGTCGTTGTTTTTCGCCCCAGCCGAATCTTCCACCGAAGAGGCATCGACTTCCTTCCCTTCCGTCGGCCAAACGTCGATCACAATAGAGGAGATGAAATGGCTGAAAGGGAGAAGAAGAGACTCGACAGCTGCGCACTTCGGAGAAGAAAAGAAGATGAGACGACTTGGCTCTCGCGATGGGAAGAAGTGAAGGAGATAACACGAGTTGGGGGAAACGCTCGCGCGGAGAAGGTTGGGTGCGATGAAGAAAACGTCGGATGGCTGGGCATTAGAAAAGGAGAAAACCAGTTTAATTTGAATAAAACTGGGTCGGGTTTACCCTATAAGACTTAAACCTAGCCCCAATTAAACCTATAACAATAAGCCTAAGTTAAATTTAATTAACCCATAAGCTTTTATTTTATTTTTTCCAATAATAATATTACCCACTTTAGTCATTTATCTGTGGTATTTTACAAAAATAATATACAATCATTCTCATATATATATATATATATATATATATTCTCATATGTCAATCCTAACTATTTTAATAATTTTTTTACTTCATAATGAGAGTTTGGAATGACATTCAGTTTGGGAAATGCTTCTTGTAATAACTGAAATAACATATCAAAAGATGTATTGCTTTGGCTATTTAATACCTTCACATGCATTAACTTGATCAAAATCACAATTATGTTCATCTTCATTAACAATATTTATAGTAATAGATGATGTAGCGGCTTATCCATGAAAAGTTTCTGACTTTGTATAATTTATCAAATCCTCACTTATAAAGATATCCTTGAACATAATCCAAATCATATTTAAACAAATTGTCACACTGTTGACATGGGCAATAAATTTTGGATAAATTCAAACTTATCATATAATTCTTTACCACATTTAAAAACTGATTTAACTTATTTATATATTCAGGGCTAATTTAATTTTGAATTATTATCCAACTTTTATACATATTTATAAAACCTGATTAAACATATAAAAAATATCATATATATTACTTAATATATAAATCTTATAAATAAGTTTGATAGTAACTTTCAATAAAATTAATTAAGAAACTTAAATTAATTATTCACATCAAAATAATCAAAAAATTATCATCCATCAAAATAACCTTAAAATTTTCATCTAAGCATCAAATTAACCCTAAAATTATCATCAAAACATCAAAATATTCCATAAATTATTGTCTAAACATCAATATATCTCACAAATTATCATCTAAGAATCAAAATAACCTTAAAATTATCATTTAAGTATCAAAATATCTCTAAAATTATCATCTAAGCATCAAAATAACTCTAAACTTATCATTAAAAATATTGAAAACCCTAAAAGAAGAGCTTATATCGTAGTCGGAGAGAAAAGATTCGAAGGAGTAGTCGGAATAGGAAGAAGAATAGCAGCAGTCGGTCAGAAAAGGAAGAAGAGTAGGAGAAGGAAGAATCGATCGAGAAAAGAGCAATCATCGGAGATTCATCAGAGGAGAATCGCAACAATCAACGGAGAAGGGGATGCCAAAAGAAGCAATCTGCCTACGCAGACAAGGGCAAGAGTTTTTTTACATATTTTAGCGACGAATTTAATTCATTTCGTCGCTAGCTTAAGTAAATATTGTAGGGGATCTTTGGATGGCTGGAGAGGGGGGGGGTGAATAGCCTCTTTTACATATTCTACAAGAACTGTTAGCATAAGCAAAACAAAAGCACAATTGAAAAGGAAAAAAATAATAAGAACAATGCTAACAAAGATGTTTAACATGGTTCGAAGATGACGCTCCTACACGATAATCCATAAGGTGGATCACTCCTATTGAGCTTTCACTAAAGTCTCTTTTGATGAACATACCAAGGTGGAGAAACCTTCTTTACAAGTACACTCTTCTTCTTACAAGATGATTGAGTTAAACTAGAGAAGAAGAGGTTAAAGAACTTGAAAAGCTTGAAGGTGTTGGTGCAATCAGCCTAGGTCACGATTGACCAAGACTCGAGCTTGACTCGAGAGATGTTTTGATGTTCGATAAAAATATATGACAATGTGATTGTCATGGGAAAGTACAAGTCTTGGGTACTTGACATGGAAAGTCCAAGTGGGACACTTGGCATTTGGGAAAGTCCAAGCATGAGTCTTGGCAATGGAAAGTCCAACATGGGTTGACAAGGAAAGTCCAAGCATGAGTCTTGGCAATGGAAAGTCCAACATGGGTTGGCAAGGGAAAGTCCAAGCTTGAGTCTTGGCATTTGAGAAGTCCAAGGGGTTGATATTGGCGACGTAAAGTCCAAGCGGAGTCTTGGCGGCGTAAGTCCAATGTGCCTTGGCGGTGTAGACACCGTTAGCATGACATAGCCGATGGAAGCACCTGAAGGCTAGCACAATGGATGAACAAGTCATGGATGACTTAGAGGGATCCGAGAGGCGTGAGACTGATGGAGGTGGCTAGAAGGCTTAGGTCTAGGCTAAGGGTGGTCTAGCAAGTATGGGGGAACCATACTTGGGCTAAAACCTTATGTTTGAGGTGTGCCAATCGACTGGTGTCATATGACGATCGACTGATGAGAGTCAACTAGGGTTTGATCGGGAAGTAGTCGTGATGACCGCCATAGGTGGGCAATGATCGATCGTGAGCAATCGGCCCGATCTTGTGATCGATCGACCGTGCTCGAGTTTTGAGCACTGAAAGTCTCACCACCGCGGCCGCTGCGGTCGAAAGTGATGACTTGATCAATCGACTGATGGTCATAATCAGTCGACTAATGATGGATCCGTTGGATTTTTCCAGCGTGGATCTAGCCGTTGTCTCACGACAACAGTGGCAACAGTCGACTGATGGTCCCGATCAGTCGACTGATCGACTTTTTCCAGCACAGGTAGAAACTTTAAAAGGAGCTCGTGGAGGAGGGAAAAGGCAGTGATTTTCTTGGGTGAATTGAAGGGGAGAGTTGGTGCTTTCCAGTCTTTCAAGGCTAGTCCAAGGCAATCAAAGATCAAGCAACCAAAGTGCTCTTGTAAAGTGTTTTTCTTTACTTGTATTGTATTTCTTATTTGCATTAGCTTGTATCTTTTGTATTACTCAGCGTAATCATTGTACGAGGTTTCTCCACCTTCGACTTATGTCGGGAAGGAGTATTTGTGATTAGTGATTGTGTGTGCATCACTAGAGCTCTTTAGAGCTCGATCCGTGGAGTAGGAACCATTCGATTCTGAACCACGTTATATCTTTATGTTCGTGTGATTGTCTATTTCGTTATCATTATTATTATCTATATTCCGCTATGCTAACGAAGTTTGTAGATGAACACGTGAAAGAATTCCATCAACGCATAGCACGACGCTATTCACCCCCCCCTCTAGTGTTCCAACGGTCCCCTACAAGTGGTATCAGAGCGAGGCCGCTCTTCAAGGTTTAACAACTAAGGGAGCACGCTAGAGGGTGAAGATGGAAGTTCAAGAGCAACTAGGATGGGATATCAACACACCTATCCCTTATACTTTCTATGGACAAGAAGGGTTTAGACAATGGAAGGCAAGGATCGAAGACTTTCTAATGATGAGGGACTTCGAAGAATGGTCCATTTTAATGGAGGGATATAGCTATCCAATAGGGCCAAAGGGAGGATTCCTCAAGAAAAAGAGATGGACCGAAGAGCAAGTCCAAGACTTCGAGAAAAATGATAAGGTATTGAAGTTTTTAATTGATTTAATACCTAACAATATCTTGTGCATGTTAGGTAATTATGTAGATGCCAAGGAGCTATGGAGCCAAGTGGCCAAGCTCCATGAAAGTCCATCACCGATCCAAGAGGAAGGGACCAAAGAGGCAAACACATTATCCTCACAAGGAAGTGAGGACTTGGAGGTTGAGAGATCATCAACATCCAAGGAGGAAGAGAAAGTAGAATTGGAGGAGACCTCCACCTCTAGGATTGAGGGGGAGGAGAAAACTTCCACACCGAAACATCAAGAAGAAGCTTCGACATCCGGTCAAGATGAAGAAGCTCAAATTCCGATTCCGGCACCTACAACCACCCTAGGTAACTCAAGCAATATGGTTTTAAATAAAAAAACATATAATTTTCTTTGAGTGTAGGGAATCCGGACACTACAAAAGTAAGTGTCCAAAAAGGGTAAAGAAGGCTCAACCGGCTCCAAAAGTCAAGGATGTTGATGCCCCAAGTCAAAAGAGCAAGGATCATGTCATATGCTTCAAGTGCAATTAAAAAGGGCATTACCGGAGTCAATGCCCAAAAGGGGAGAAGAAGACTCAAAGGGGAGCTTCACAAGTAGGGGGAGCTTCTAAGGCAAACCCTAAGGTATATTGTAATGCTCCTTCTTTAGTTAATAGACAAAAGCATGCTAAGAATTTTAATTCTCTTGCAATTTATGAAAAGCATGCTAATAGTAACAAATATTTTTGTTTAGGTGCTAAAAATATCCACATAAGAAATAAGGAGAAATTTGGGACTAATGTCCCTAAAAACATTCTATCTAAGGACAACCCTAGGTCAAATAATTCTAGACAAATTCTACCTAGGAAAATCATTAGAAAAGTACAAGAGCATCTAGGTTTTAATCCTAAATGGACTAGGCATATGCCTAGAAAGGACAATGCCCAAAGACCAAATCAAAATTCTAAAATTGGGCAATTAGAATTAGAAAATCAAGCCTTGAGGTCAAGGCTTGAGAAATTAGAAAAGACCCTCAAGAAGATGCAAAATCAATTTCAAGGGTCAAATAGTCAAAGTCAAGAGTCTAGAACCAAGAGTCAACACCTAGGGCCCAAGAGAGAAAAGTCAACTAAGGGCAAGAAAGGTTTGTGTCACAAACCTAAGCCTATTGTAATGTTCCATTTGATTATGGAACACAAACTAGGTCTAGGAAAACCAAGGTCAATAGGGAAGTCATCCCTAGAGTTGACCAAGGTATGTGCTTTGTGGCTAGGGTTTCTAGGAAACCTAGGGTGGCCACTAAGAAGGTTATTAGGGAGGCAATCCCTAAGGTTAACCATGACAAGACCACAATGACCAAGGCTACCAAGCCTAGGAGGGTATCTAGGGAGGTCATCCCTAAGAAATACCTAATTAACCCTAGGAGCTCAAATAGATTTTGGGTTCCTAAGAGTGTGATTGATTCACGCTAGATGGGTTTAGGGTGTGCCAACCTTGATTGGGTGGGTAGTTAACTCAACCATGATAAAGGTGGTACTTTAGGTAATTTTCAAGGTTATGGGTACCTTGAAAATAGATTTGATCTTTTGGTCCTAAAAGATTTTAGGATGTGCCAATACATTCTTGGAATTATGAAAAATCAATTAAATTGACACAATTTAGGTTTAGAGGTGTGTGTGTGTCATTTTGGGTTTTTGACACACATGGGATATTAGTAGTAATATGATAAAATATATTTAATTATATCAAATGATAACTAATATTAAAATTTAGGTATTATTATATATATACTTTTTATATGTCATGTTTTGTTTGTCATATAACATGTCATGACATCATGTTTATTTTTATCATATAAAATGTCATGATCATGTTTAGGATTAAGGATTAATGTCATGTGTTTTTATTTTTAATCATATGTCATGACATCATGATCATTGGTCATGCTTAATTATTGCTATCATTATGTCATGATCATTTCATGCTTTTAATTTGACTAAAATTGAATTAAGGACAATGACATGACTTGAAGTCCCATTTATAAGGGAATCAAGTAGGGTTGTCTAGGAAATGCATGAAACCCTATATTAGGGAGAACAAAACTCATATCTCACATCACATTGACATGTATATGTATTTATACACCCTAGATACATGTGAGATGCTAGGATATGAGTTGAGTTTAAGGTGCATAGTTTTTACATCTAGATGAACTAAAACTCATCCTAATTCAAAGGTGGATCATTGAGAAAGCTTGTGTACAAGTCATGAACATAGAGCCCAAGGAATATGATCCAAAATAAGGATTTAAAAATGTTTTAAAATTATTTTGAAAAACCTTGGTGAAGTCTATCTTTTGATAGAAATCACCATTGATAGAGTTGATACAAAATAGGGCCAAAATATTGAAAATTTCAATGGTTTTGAGTTTTGTATCAAACTCACTATTTTATGGGTAAAATAATTTTCTATCATTTTCCACCCATTGTATTGGTCATAAGTATTATAGGTATGAATTTTCATATTTTTTCGATATACGTATAATTATTTATGAATTTTTAAAATTCATTTCTAATAATCAAATTGGATATTCGATTATCACGACGCCTGGTGGCAATGATCGATGAGGGTGTCACGATCGTAGTGAGAGAGTCGATCGATAGTTCGATTTCGGATAAACAAGACTGTTTAACCCGATTTCAGCTACGGTTAAGGTCCCTAATCACTCATAACCCTAGGATATGCTTTGGGAAGTATTATAAAGGGTTAAAATCCATTGGATATGGATTAGGAGAGGTGTTAGGATGATGTATCAAATTTAAGGTGTGGAAAGTTCATGTTTGAACTTTGAACCTTATTTTTGATGGTTTAGAGTTTCTATTGGCTTAGGGACTTCACAAGGACATTGTTGGTGCAATGGTCAAGGGGGAGCAAGCCTTTAGGGGGAGTTATCCATCATGGGATGATGGATGTGTTTTTCTTCTTGAAGAGGAAAAGTTATGGGAAAAATTGGGTGTCTCAAAACCAATTTGGAAATTGGGAGAGTGAATAGGATTGCCTCTTTTGAGTGATATGAGACTTATCACTAGGAAGATGGTAGGCATCCTAGGTATTTTTGGACCAAGGGGGAGATTGTAAGATCTCATTGGGACATGAGACATTGACCTCCTTGGAGAGAAAATCTTTTTGATGTTAGTCAAAAAGGGAGAGAATATTTTGGGGGAGAATTTATTGAGAAAAGTAAGATTACCAATTTGGGATAATTAGTAAGGGATTTGAGTTAGTGTTCTAACTCAATGGTTTGTTTGGTTTTTGTCAAACATCAAAAAGGGGGAGATTGTTGGTGCAATCGGCCCAGGTCACGATTGACCAGGACTCGAGCTTGACTCGAGAGATGTTTTGATGTTCGACAAAAACATATGACAATGTAATTGTCATGGGAAAGTCCAAGTCTTAGGTACTTGGCATGGAAAGTCTAAGTGGGACACTTGGCATTTGGGAAAGTCTAAGCATGAGTTTGGCAATGGAAAGTCCAACATGGGTTGGCAAGGAAAGTCCAAGCATGGGTCTTGGCAATGGAAAGTCCAACATGGGTTGGCAAGGGAAAGTCCAAGTTTGAGTCTTGGCATTTGAGAAGTCCAAGGGGTTGATATTGGCGGCGTAAAGTCCAAGCGGAGTCTTGGCGGCATAAGTCCAATGTGCCTTGGCGGTGTAGACACCGTTAGCATGACATAGCCGATGGAAGCACCTGAAGGCTAGCGCAATGGATGAACAAATCATGGATGACTTGGAGGGATCCGAGAGGCGTGAGGCTGATGGAGGTGGCTAGAAGGCTTAGGTCTAGTTTAAGGGTAGTCTAGCAAGTATGGGGGAACCATACTTGGGCTAAAACCTCATGTTTGAGGTGTGCCAGTCGACTGGTGTCATATGGAAGTCGACTGGTGAGAGTCAACTAGGGTTTGACTGTGGGAAGTGGTCCAGCAGTCGACTGCCATAGGTGGGCAGTGTTGGATGTTTGACGGCGCTAGAGGGGGGGTGAATAGCGTAGATGACCGTACGTAGATGGAATTCTTTCGCGTTCGATCGTCTACAATCTTGTTAGCACAGCGGAATAGTAATAACAAATAAATATAACAAGACACACAATCACAACACGATCATATAACGTGGTTCGGAACCGTAACGGTTCCTACTCCACGGATTGAGCTCTAACGAGCTCTAGCGATGCCAATGCAATCACTAATCAATAAACTCCTTCTCGACAACAAGTCGGAGGTGGAGAAACCTCGTACACAAGATTACAACAATAATCTAAAGAAATACAAGCAAATACAAAGGAAATGTAAAGAACACTTTACAAAACTAGGGTTTGAGCGCTTTGCTTGTTGGTTGCTTGGATGAGGTTGAAGGGCCCTGAAATGCACCTGCAAATCGCCTTCAAATCGCCTCAAGAAAGCTCCCAAAGAACTGATGCCGCAATCTCCACGAACAGCTTCCTTTTATCTCGCGTCGGGCTGGATTTCCGCCTGGCAGTCGACTGCCATAAATCACCAGTCGACTGCCAACACTGTAGATGTGAGACAACGGCTCAATCCACGTTGGACAAGTTCCAACGGGACTCTCACCAGTCGACTGCCAACATTGGCAGTCGACTGCCAACGCCCGTAGTCGACTGCCCAGTCGGCTGCTCCCATGAGCAGTCGACTGCCAGAGCCCTAAAAGCTCTCAAACGGCAGTCGAACTCGAGTCGACTCCTGGCAGTCGAACCGGCCATAATGCCAGTCGACTGCCAACCTCAAGAATGAGGTTTTAACCCAAGTATGGTGCCCCCATACTTGCTAGACCACCCTTAGCCTAGACCTAAGCCTTCTAGCCACCTCCATCAGCCTCACGCCTCTCGGATCCCTCCAAGTCATCCATGACTTGTTCATCCATCGCGCTAGCCTCTAGGTGCTTCCGTCGGCTATGTCATGCTAACGGTGTGTTCATCGCCAAGGCACATTGGACTTACGCCGCCAAGACTCCGCTTGGACTTTACGCCGCCAATATCAATCCCCTTGGACTTCCCAAATACCAAGACTCAAGCTTGGACTTTCCCTTGCCAACCCATGTTGGACTTTCCATGCCAAGACCATGCTTGGACTTTCCATTTGCCAAGACCCATGCTTGGACTTTCCATTTGCCAAGACCCATGCTTGGACTTCTCATTTGCCAAGACTCATGCTTGGACTTCCCATGCCAAGTACTCAAGACTTGGACTTTCCCAAATGCCAAGTGTCCCACTTGGACTTTCCATGCCAAGTACCCATGACTTGGACTTTCCCATAAACACATGGTCAACCCTAGTCAACCACAAAAGTCTCCCTCGAGTCAAACTCGAGTCTGGTCAATTATAACCTGGGTCGATTGTATAAACAATCTCTCCAAAACATATTAACCGACATCAATGTCAAACACTTTGTCAAACATACTTTGTCAAACATCAAAACATCACTCGAGTCAAACTCGAGTCCTGGTCAATCGTGACCTGGGCCGATTGCACCAACAATCTCCCCCTTTAATGTCAAACATCAATGTCAAACACTTTGTCAAACATACTTTGTCAAACATCAAAACATCACTCGAGTCAAACTCGAGTCCTGGTCAATCGTGACCTGGGCCGATTGCACCAACAATCTCCCCCTTTTTGATGTTTGACAAAAACCAATCAAATCATGAGTTAGAACACTAACTCAAATCCCTTACCAATTATCCCAAATTGGTAAACACTCACCAAATGTTCTTCCCTAAACATTCAAGTGAAAAAGTAAATCAAATGTTCTCCCCCAAACATTCTCCCCCTTTTTGACTAACATCAAAAAGGTTTTCTCTCCAAGGAGGTCAATGTCTCATATCCCAATGAGATCTTACAATCTCCCCCTTGATCAAAAATACCTAGGATGCCTACCATCTTCCTAGTGATAAGTCTCATATCACTCAAGAGAGGCACTCCTATCTCACTCTCCCAATTTCCAAATTGGGTATCAAACACCCATCAATTTTCAATTGATAACATTCTCCCCATAAACAAAACATCCATCATCCCAAGATGGACACCTCCCCCTAAAGGCTTGCTCCCCCTTGACCATTGCACCAACAATGTCCTTGGAAAGCCCCTAAGCCAATAGGAACTCTAAACCATCAAAAATTAAGATTCTAAGTTCAATATAGAAATTTTACTCACCCTAAATTTGATACTTTGACCTAACATAACTTCTAATCCATATCCAATGGATTTTCACCCTTCATAATGCTTCCCAAAGCATATCCTAGGGTTAGGAGTGGTTAGGAACCTTTACCATAGCTGAACACGGGCTAAACAAACCTTGCTAGCCCGAAATCAGACCTGGTAGTCGACTTCTGACAGTTATCAGTCGACTGCCACCAAGTGGCAGTCGACTGGTAGCTGAAATTCCCGAATTTCAACTATCAGAACGAAATTCAAAAATTCATAAATAATTATACGTACATCGAAAAATCACGAAATTTGATACGTATAATACTTATGACCAAAACAATGGGTGAAAAATGTTTTAAAAATATTTTACCCATAAAATAGTAAAATTGATACAAAATCCAAAAGTGACTAAAAACTTTAAAGTTTAAGCTCACTTTGTATCAATCTCATCAATGGTGATTGCTATCAAAAGATAGACTTCACCAAGGTTTGTCAAAATGATTTTAAACCGTTTTCAAAACCTTATTTTGGATCATATTCCTTGGGCTCTATGTGCATGACTTGTACACGAGCTTTCCCAATGATCCACCATATAAAATTAGATGAGTTTTGGTTCAACTAGATGCAAAAACTATGCACCTTGAACTCAACTCATATCCTAGCATCTCACATGTATCTAGGGTGTATAAATACACATACATGTCAATTGGATGTGAGATGTGGGTTTTGGTTCATTTAATCTAGGGTTTCATGCATTTTTCTAAGGCAACCCTACTTGATTCCCTTATAAATGGGACTTCAAGTCATGCCATTGTCCTTAAATCAATTTCAATCAAAATATCTTAAATGCATGAATGATTATGACATTAGAGATGATATAGATAAACACATACTCATAATCATGATGTCATGACATAATATGAAATCTAAAAACACATGACATTTAATCCTTAATCCTAACCATGTACATGACATATAGATGATGAGAATGAACATGATGTCATGTCATGACATATGGCAAATCAAGGCATGACAAATAAGATATAAAGGTATGTAATACCTAAATTTTAATATTATTTGCCATTTGATATAATTAATCACATTTTGCAATATTTCTACTTTTCTCCCTAGTGTGCCAAAAACCCAAAATGACACATTAACCACTAAACTTAAATTGTGCCAAAATGATCATTTTATCAAACTTCATAATTAATATTGGCACATCCTAAAGTCTTTTAGGATTAAAATCAAAAACTATTTCCAAGGTAACCATAACCTTGAAAATATCCTAAAGTGCCACCTTTGCCATGGTTAGGTTAACTACCCATCCAATCAAGGTTGGCACACCCTAAACCCATCTAGCGTGAATCAATCACGCTCTTAGGAACCCAAAACCTATTTGAGCTCCTAGGGTTAATTAGGTATTCCCTAGGGATAACCTCCCTAGATACCTTCCTAATGACCCTCCTAGGTTTATTAGCCTTGGTCATTTGGGTCTCACCTAGGTTGACTCTAGGGGTAACTCCCCTTGCAACCTTCTTAGTGGCCACCCTAGGTTTCCTAGAGACCCTAGCCACTAGGCACACCCTTTGGTCAACTCTAGGGATGACTTCCCTATTGACCTTGGTCTTTCTAGACCTAGTTAGTGTTCCATAATCTAATGGAACACTATGGTAAGCCACCTTAGGCTTAGGTTTGTGACCCAAACCTTGTTTGCCCTTGGTTGACTTTTGACTCTTAGGTCCTTGGTGTTGACTTTGACTTTTGGACCTTGACTTTTGATCGTTTGACCCTTTAAATTGATTTTGTATAATTTTAAGGGTCTTCTCAAGTTTTTCAAGCCTTGACCTCAAGACTTGATTCTCTAACTCTAATTGCCCAATTTTTGAATTTTGATTTAAATCATGGGCATGGGACTTTCTAGGCATATGCCTAGTCCACTTGGGATTGAAACCTAGGTGCTCTTGCACCTTTCTAATGGTCTCCCTAGGTAAAATTGGTCTAGTATTATTTGACCTAGGTTTATCCTTAGATGAATTGTTTTTAGGGACATTAGTCCCAAACTTCTCCTTATTACTAAAATGGACACTTTTAGCTCCTAAGCAAAAATATTTATTCCTATTAGCATTCTTTTCATAAATTGCAAGAGAATTTAAATTCCTAGTATGCCTTTGCCTATTAACTAAAGAAGGTGCATTATTGAAATATACCTTAGGGTTTGCCCTAGAGGCTCCCTACATGTGTAGCTCCTCTTTGGTCTTTTTGCTTCCCCTAGGACATTGATTCCTATAATGTCCCCTTGAGTTCACTTGAAGCATATGATATGCTCCTTGCTCTTGATATTTGGGGAACCGACATCCTTGACTTTTGGAGCCGGTGGAGCTTTCCTAATCTTCTTTGGGCACTTGCTCTGTAGTGCCCAAATTCCCTACACTCAAAGCACATGATATTATTTTTATTTGAGATTGATGTGTTTGAGTTACCTAGTTGGTGGTAGGTGCCGGAGTTGTATTTTGAGCTTCCTCATCTTGATTGGATGTTGAAGCTTCTTCTTGTTTCTCGTATGGAAGTTCTCTCCTCCCCTCAATCCTTGAGGTGGATGCTTCTTCCACTTCCTCCACCAACCCGAAATTGACTCTATCAACTTCCGATTCTACTTCCTCTTCCTCTTTGGATGTTGATGATCTCTCAACCTCCAAGTCCTCACTTACTTGTGAAGATGATGCATTAGCCTCTTCGGTCTCTTCCTCTTGGACCATTGATGGGCTTTCATGGAGCTTTGCCAAATCGCTCCATAGCTCCTTAGCATCCATGCATTCACCTAGGCTACACAAGAATTCATTTGGAATTAAATCAAAAATGAATTTGATTACCTTCTTGTTTTTCTCGAATCTTTGGAGTTGATCTTCACTCCATCTCTTCTTCTTGAGGAAACCACCTTTTGGTCCTCTAGGATACTCAAATCCTTCCATTAATAGAGACCATTCCTCGAAGTCCCTCATCATCAAAAAATCTTCAATTCTTCTCTTCTAAGAATCGAAGCCTTCTTGTCCATATAATGAGTACGGGACCGGTGTGTTGATGTCCCAACCTAGCTTGTCTTGAAATTCCATCTTTACCCTCTAGCGTATTGCTCCCGGTTGTTAATCCGTTGAAGAGCCACCAGGCTCTAATACCACTTGTTGGATGTTTGACGGCGCTAGAGGGGGGGTGAATAGCGTAGATGACCGTACGTAGATGGAATTCTTTCGCGTTCGATCGTCTACAATCTTGTTAGCACAGCGGAATAGTAATAACAAATAAATATAACAAGACACACAATCACAACACGATCATATAACGTGGTTCGGAACCGTAACGGTTCCTACTCCACGGATTGAGCTCTAACGAGCTCTAGCGATGTCAATGCAATCACTAATCAATAAACTCCTTCTCGACAACAAGTCGGAGGTGGAGAAACCTCGTACACAAGATTACAACAATAATCTAAAGAAATACAAGCAAATACAAAGGAAATGTAAAGAACACTTTACAAAACTAGGGTTTGAGAGCTTTGCTTGTTGGTTGCTTGGATGAGGTTGAAGGGCCCTGAAATGCACCTGCAAATCGCCTTCAAATCGCCTCAAGAAAGCTCCCCAAGAACTGATGCCGCAATCTCCACGAACAGTTTCCTTTTATCTCGCGTCGGGCTGGATTTCCGCCTAGCGATCGATCGCCATAAATCACACCGACCGCTAACATCAGATGTGAGACAACGGCTCAATCCACGCTGGACAAGTTCCAACGGGACTCTCACCGATCGCCAACATTGGCGGGCCGATCGCTAACGCCGTAGTCGATCGCCCGGCTACGGAGCGCTGCTCGCATCTCGACCGGGCGATCGCCATCCTTGCGATCATTGCCGTCGACATCGATCGCTTCCATGAGAGCGATCGCCAGAGCCCTAAAGCTCTCAAACGGGCAAATCTCGAAGTCGACTCGGCAATCGAACCGCCATAATGCGGTCCGACCAACCTCAAGAATGAGGTTTTAACCCAAGTATGGTGCCCCATACTTGCTAGACCACCCTTAGCCTAGACCTAAGCCTTCTAGCCACCTCCATCACCTCACGCCTCGATCCTCCAAGTCATCCATGACTTGTTCATCCATCGCGCTAGCTTCCGATGCTTCCATCGGCTATGTCATGCTAACGGTGTTCACCGCCAAGGCACATTGGACTTACGCCGCCAAGACTCCGCTTGGACTTTACGCCGCCAATATCAATCCCTTGGACTTCCCAAATACCAAGACTCAAGCTTGGACTTTCCCTTGCCAACCCATGTTGGACTTTCCTTTTCCATTTGCCAAGACCCATGCTTGGACTTTGGGCATTTGCCAGACCAGTAGCTTGGACTTCTCATTTGCCCAGAGACCGGTGCTTGGACTTCCCATGCCAAGTACTCAAGACTTGGACTTTCCCAAATGCCAAGTGTCCACTTGGACTTTCCATGCCTACCCATGACTTGGACTTTCCCATAAACACATGGTCAACCCTAGTCAACCACAAAGTCTCCTCGAGTCAAACTCGAGTCCGGTCAATTATAACTGGGTCGATTGTATAAACAATCTCTCGAAACATATTAACCGACATCGATGTCAAACACTTTGTCGAACATCAAACATCACTCGAGTCGAACTCGGAGTCTGGTGATCATTGACTGGCGTAGGTCTGCACCAGATCTCCTTTAATGTCGAACATCAATGTCGAAACACTTTGTCAGAACGCCATACTTTGTCAAACATCAAAACATCACTCAAAGTCAAACTTCGAGTCACGGTGTCGTGACACATGGGCCGATTGACGCAATGAGCGATCGGCGATTGGTAGAGCGTCGATTGATCTTGTGATCGATCGTGGTGCTCGAGTTTTGGAGCCGAATGGAGTCTCACTTTCGACAGCTACGGTCAGCGATCCAGTGATGACGATCGGTCGGTGATGGTCATAATCGATCGTGATGATGGATCCGTTGGATTTTTCGGCATGGATCTGGCCGTTGTCTCCACGACAAGCGATGATGCGATCATTGATAGTCTGATCGATCGGTCATCAACCGAGTAGAAGCTTTAAAAGGAGCTCGTGGAGGAGGAAAAAGGCAGCGATTTTCTTAGGTGAATTGAAGGAGAGTTGGTGCTTTCCGGTCCTTGAGGCTAGTCGAAGCAATCAGATCAAGCGACGAAGTGCTCTTGTAAAGTGTTTTTCTTTACTTGTATTGTATTTCTTATTTGCATTAGCTTGTATCTTTTGTATTACTTAGCGTAATCATTGTACTAGGTTTCTCCACCTCCGACTTGTGTCGAGAAGGAGTATTTGTGATTAGTGATTGCGTGTGCATCACTAAAGCTCTTTAGAGCTCGATCCTTGGAGTATGAACCATTTGGTTCCGAACCACGTTATATCTTTGTGTTCGTGTGATTGTCTATTTCGTTATCGTTATTATTATCTATATTCCGCTGCGCTAACAAAGTTTATAGACGAACTCGTGAAAGAATTCCATCAACACATAGCACGACGTTATTCACCCCCCTCTAGCGTTCCAATGGTCCCCTACAGGAGGAAGGCTTGGAGAACTTCGTATGAACGTTTAGAATTAGAGCACTAGCCATCCTCAAGCTCTTGAAGCCTCTCTTTATAGAGTTGGGTTGTTTTTGCCCGTTGAGCCCGACTTCAGTCGACTTCTGTCATTGTTGACCAAATCTAATGGCTTTTGACGAAGTCTAATCGCGATCGTTACCACTCAACGAATACTCGATCAGTCGACTGCTCATAACAACAGTCGACTACCTAAGCCCATTTGACTGGTCATTCGACTATCAAACATTCTGTGCCCTGTCCATTTAATTTCAGTCGACTGGCGTGAACTAGTCGACTGGTGTCAGCCATCAGTTGACTGCCAAAGCACACTTGGCAATTAGACCATCAGTCAACTACCTGATTAGTAGAATGGTTATAACCCTAGTCGACTCTCCGAGTCAGCTTAAGTTCTAGAGTGTCAAACACTCAAGACCAGTCGACTGATCCAAGATACTAGTCGACTGGTATACCTCAAGTATGACTAATTCATAGTTGAAAATATACTCTAAGCCTAGACTAAACCTTCTAGATTCTCCATCAACCTTGCCCCTCCAGGATCCCTCTGAGGCCGCGGCACCTCGCGAGGCCGCAACACCTCACGGTAGTTGCCACGCTGTCGCGAGCCGCACTAGCTGTCGTGAGAGATCGCGCGATAGCTACCGCGATCTCACGATAGCGACATCATAAGCTCGCTGCCGTGACGCCGTGACACCAACGGTGGAAGAGGAGAAGAGAGGAGGCATACCGATTGAGCGCTAGGGATGAGTGTGTGATCGAGGAGGGAGGAAAGGAGAAGGGGATGTAAATTAGGGAGAAATCAGCGACGATTTCTAATTCGTTGCAATATTCGTCACCGATTTAGCAACGAATAGAGTATTCGTCGCCAATTAAAAATACCATCGAAAAAATTTTCGTCACTAAATTTATCGCAAAATTTGTAACGAATTATTAAATCATTGTAAATTTTGTGATGAATTTTCATTTCGTCACAGAATTCTGCGACAAAAATTATCTTTCATCGCAAAATTGGCGACGAGAATTAAATTCGTCACCAAATTAACGATGAATATTAAATTCATCGTAAATTTCTTAATTCCCGTTGTTGTTTTTTTTTTTGCCAAATAATTAAAAATGCCCGATGAAAATCTTTCGTTGTCAAATTTGTCGAAAAATTTACAACGAATTATGAATTCGTCGTAAAATTACGACGATATTTACGACGAAATTTAATTTGTTGCAAATGTAAATAAGTTTGTAACAAAAAAAATTTGTTGAAAATTTCGTTACTAATTTACGACGAAATTTAAAATTCGTTACAAAATTTATTTCAAATTTATAACGAACTATTTTCGTTGTCAAATTTCGTAACTATTTTGATGTATTTTTTTTTGTAGTACAACAAGGAAGGATAAAAGTTATTCTTTTCTCCCTTCCCTTCTTTCCCTCACCCCTTTCCAAATAAGGTCATGAGATTAGAGTACCAAATCGCATGAGATATTGTGAAGACCAAACTATACGGAGAATTCAAGAAATTTGTATTTGGTTGGTGGAAAAGTGATATTTTTTATTTTCATTTGTTGAGAAAATGTCAAAAAAATATCGTTTGATTTGTATTTTTCACTTTTGTTTTTTAGAAAATGAGAGATATTTTTTTTGGAAAAAATGAAAAATATGAAAAAATTATTTTCTAAGAAATGAAAAAACGCGGAAAAAAATACGACGGAAACTAAACGCAGCCCAAGTGGGGCGAGGAATTTAGAAAGTCGTATCTCGTGTAGCACTCAAGAGTCCAAACTGATCTAGAACCACACAGCCATATCTTGCGATCAATATTGATAGTATCAAAATGGATATATTAGTGATCTAGAGTGAATATTGAAGGCTTCAAAATAACCAACCAAGGATCTCATGGAAAAAGAGAATAGATACCACACGGTCAATATCAAACATGAGATCTTTAAGTTGATGAATATATATAGATAATTTTTAAATATATAGGAATAATTTTATCTCCATTAATTTTTTAATGGAGATAATCCATTAAGTGGACTATTAACAGATTATCTTCTTGTACTTGCTAATTGAATTCTTGATTTATCTTTTTTATCAATAAAGATAATCGAAAGAGATACGGCTCTATATATTTTCTCATAGTTTAAAAACAGATTTTAAACTGACTTTGGGATCCAGAGAACAGATGTCACATCATCAATAGCACATGGATTCAAGAGATCCAGATGAAAGGAAAGTATCAGAATAACCCAAATCAGATATCTAGAGTGAAACTAAGGATTCATAATAAATTAGGAACTTACGGAAGCTATATATCTTTCCTTGAAAAAGAAAATCAAAATCTAAAAAAATTAAAAGTTAGCCTCTAGCCTAGAGGTCCATGTTGGTTGGCGTGTCTAACATGAAATCGACGTTAATATAATGTCTTCTTCTTCTTTTCTTCCATTGCCGAGTAGAATGTTTGTGATCCCGAGATCAATCTAAAAGAGAGAAGAAGAAAAAAATGATAGATTTTTCTTATTCTTAATGCCCTGTAACTTGACTGTATCAAACGATTCCAGACGAAGAAGAAAGGCTAGCTATTTGTATGTCTTCTGCTGTGTTTAATTTCTTCACAAATTCAACGACAAATTCAACGAGAAATTGCTGCCTTGCTTTTGCCTTGGCGGCGGCGGGGGCATCTCGACGTTGCCGGGGAGGTGGGTGTTCGTCTTGTGGCCGTCGCCGGGGAGGTGGGTGTTCGTCTTGTGGCCGTCGATGAACCTGCCCCAGAACCAGTGGGCCCTCCAGACGAGCACCATCTCCTCGATGGGGACGTTCTTGGTCTCGGGCAGGAAGAAGAAGACGAAGATGGTCATGATGACGACCCAGCCGGCGAAGAAGTAGAAGAGGCCGAACTTCATGTGGCAGAGCATGGTGAGGAAGGCTTGCGCGATGGCGAAGGTGAAGAGCATGTTGACGGAGACGTTGATGCTCTGCCCCGCCGACCGGATCTCCAGCGGGAAGATCTCGCTGGGGACCAGCCACCCCAGCGGCCCCCATGACCACGCGAACCCGGCTACGTAGACGCAGATGAACACCACGACGATGGCGGCGTACCCCTTGGACAGGTCCCCCTCGCCGCTCGTCCCGAATTTGACGGCGATCAATGTGCCCACTATGATCTGGCTGATGATCATTTGGGCGCCTCCCTCGAGGAAGAGCTTGCGGCGGCCGAGGCGGTCGACGGTGAAGATGGAACCGAAGGTGGCAAAGACGTTGACCAGTCCGGTGATGACGGCGGACATGAGGGCGCCGTTGCTGCCGAAGCCGAGGGTGCGGAAGAGTACGGGGGCGTAAAACATGATGACGTTGATTCCGGTTAGCTGCTGGAAGAAGGGGATCAGGAGAGCCATGGTCAGCTGCGGGCGGTACTTGCTCTGGAGGATGTTGGCCCACGGCTTCTCCACCAGTTTGGACTCCTCGCTGGCGGCCACCAGGTCGGCGTACTCCGCGGCCACGTCGTCGGTGCCGCGGATTCGGCGGAGCATGCGCTTGGCTTGATCGGGGAATCCGCGTTGGAGGAGGGAGTTAGGCGTGTCGGGAAGGAAGAGGGAGCCGACGGTGATGATGGCGGCGGGGACGGCAGCGAGGGCGAGGCTGAGGCGCCATCCCCATCCAGCCTTGATCTTCGCCGTGCCGTAGTTGATGAGGTTCGCGGCCAGGATGCCGATGGTAATCATCAGCTGGAAGCCGATGTTGAGCATGCCGCGAAGTCTCGCCGGCGCCATCTCCGACAAGTACACCGGAACGGCCTACATAATTAAAATTTGATGTTAAAAAAAAAACAGAGTATATATATATATATAGAAACAGAGTCTGCGTTTTATTTTTTTGGCACCTGATTGGCGAATCCGACGCCGATGCCGAGCAGGATACGGCCGACGATGAGCATGGCCACGTCCTGGGCGGCGCCGTTGAGGGCGGCGCCTACGAGGAAGGTGACGCCGCCGCCGAACATGGACCATTTGCGTCCAAAGGTCGTGGTGACGACGGAGGCGAAGAAGGAGGCGATGAGGGCGGCGAGGTAGAGCGACGACGTGAAGGTCTGCAGCAGTTGGCTGTCGAATCGGCAGTACTCGTTCGTGCTCGTGTCCGCCTGCTCCTTCCGGTACACCTCCGGGAAGAACTTCCTCAAGAACGAGTCCATCGACGTCACTCCCCCTTCACGTATTCATTCGCTAATTAGATCAGCACTCGAACAATCAATCATTACCAGAATTAATTAACGAACTAGCTAATCGATATAGCACCGGAGATGCCGATGTCGTAGCCGAAGATGAGGCCGCCGGTGGCAGCGACGACGCAGGTGAAGAAGACGAAGAGCGTGAGGTTGCCGGGATAGTCCTTGCCGGACCCGGAGTTGAGGATGGCGCCGCCGGCCATGTCTTCTTCTTAATTCTTCCCTCTCTCCGCGAATTTGGTTTCTTCTAAACAATCAGGAGAAACTAAATCTGAGAAACAGAAGGAGATCGAGATGGATTTTATAGACCGACACACATTGGATTTGACCAGTCTGAAACTTTTAGGGGATGAAGACGGCCGTGTTTTTCCCAACATCCAATTTAAATCTATCCATTCATGCTCTCTGTTTCTGGTCCTAATCCTCCGGCCTCAGCTGGAAACAAGTGCGGCAGCAAAGATTGCTACTATAATTTATGATCATTCAACGCAAGTTTGTTATGATATCTACTTCAATCTACTAAAATTGTTCCCATACTGAACGTAACGTCAGAAATCAAGTGGGAAAACAAACAACGAGGATAAGGAAGAATGAAGTAGAAAAAAATAAACAGTGGTTAAAGTACGACGGTATTTATTGATAAAATATGAATCGATTTGGAAGGAGATTTAAAATTTTTTTTTGAATTCAGATAATTTTCATTTGTCTTAGTCACCATATCAAAATTCATAGAGATTTATTTTTTGACGTTGCATCATAGGATAACAGATCAATTCTTCTAGTCAAACGCGTATGACGATTCTTTCTTTTACGCGCACATTAGTCTCGAGGATCAAATCTATCGCGATTTACTTTCCTTCTCGATAGTTAGGAATCACTAAGTTGACGGATTTCAACTTTTTACATCATAAAAATTTATTTCTCTCATAATAACCGTGAAATAAATTAACGAGATTTCAGTCTTTTGCACGCAATGGAGTAGGAAAAATAGTTTAAATGCATGGGAATCCGCCGTTAATTCAATTCCACCTGCAAGTCCATGCAATACCATAAGCAGCGTAGAAAATAGCAATGGCACGAGAGACTCGTAAAGTCGTATGCTAAGGGGATAGTCATAACGTAGCTTTCACCGCAGTCAGTTGTTGACTTGCTATGTGATAGAGAAAACAAAAAGGCGTTTATATTCTTAATGTTCACACCGTGTATCAACATTAATAAAAAAGGGGTACTTTAGAAGCTTCCTTGCAGATCCTGAGAAAAGATAGAGTCACGCTAAATTTATCATTTATAATCTTATTTTATATCGTGGAAGATTATTTTTGTGATTCAAAATCAAAATCATAAAATCATGTGATAATAATTTTATCATTTTTATGTGAATATGACGAAAAGGATATCTCATGAACTCATAGTAAATAGAAAGAAGAAATAAAAAAAAAAAATCTAAATCGATATAAAACACGAACTCGAGGGAGGCGTGAGACTGATAGAAATGAGTTTAAGGTTTAGATCTAGGTCTAGGGTGAGTATCAAATATGAAGAAAACATAATTGGGATGTTAAACCTCAGTGTTGAGGTATAACAGTCGATTTTCAGTTCATTCGAGTTGATTGGACTTCGTTTGTAGGTAAACAGAAGCAACGTGACCTCGACTAACACCTTGACTGAGAGAGTAGTCAAGGTGACACCTCGACTGGAAGTGGGTGGATGAGTGGATCCAAAGCAATGTACAAGCGATCAAATTGTGATTCCTCTTGTGTAAATTAAGCTTTCTTTTCATTTGCATTCCATTTATCTCCTTTACACTATGTATTTGGTTGTTTTGTTGTAAAGCTTAAGCTTGTAAGAGATTTCTCTACCTCCGGAGTGTTTCTGAGAAAAAGATTTAGTAGTGGTGTGCATCATTATAACTCGCTAGAGCTCAACCGTGGAGTAGGAACTATGGTTCCGAACCACGTAAAATTCATGTGTTATGTTTGTGTTATGCTTTGTGTTTGTATTTGTATTAGTATTTATATTTCTATTGTGTACTAATGATTGTAGATAAGTACGACGAATCCAAGTGAAGAAATCAACGAATTATTATTCACCCCCTTCTAGCGATGTCATATCGGTCCCTACAGAAGAACCAATTAGGGACAAGAAAATTTTGGAATACAAACCTAAGTCCAAGGGGAACATGCCCTTCTACCATAGAGTTCCTTATAGTTATGAAACTAATCCTGGATATAGGAAAGTCAAGGTTACAAGGGAGGTCAACCCTAGAGTTGACCTTGATGAGACCATAGTGACTAAGGCTTTCGAGAAGTCTAGGAGTGTCATTAGAAAATTATCAAGGGAGGTTATCTTTAGTGAATACCTAGAATACCCAAGGAGCTCCAATGGGTATTGGATTCTTACAAGTGTAATCCTTTCATACTAGATGAGTATAAGATGTGTAAACTTATAATAGAAAGGTAGTTAACCTAACCATAGTGAAGTTGACACTTTAGAGCATTTTTAAAGTATAGTTATACTTCGAAAATAAATTTAAAAATATTATCCTAAATTTTTTTAAAATGTACCAATGGAAATAGAAGTTTGAAAAACGAGCATAATTGACACAATCAAGATAAAGTCAATAGTGTGCCAAGTTGGAGTTTTTTTGGTACACTCGAGGGAGTTAATACGTTATTATATCAAATTTGGTATTTGACACTTTAGAGCATTTTTAAAGTATAGTTATACTTCGAAAATAAATTTAAAAATATTATCCTAAAATATTTTAAAATGTACCAATGGAAATAGAAGTTTGAAAAACGAGCATAATTGACACAATCAAGATAAAGTCAATAGTGTGCCAAGTTGGAGTTTTTTTGGTACACTCGGGGGAGTTAGAGAATGTCAATTAGATTCAAGACTTAGGTATCTCTATACCATTGTATTTTTATACATTTGTCATGCTTTTTTTATCATACTATGTCATGACATCATGTATCACATGATTAGTTAAAATATATCATGTTAATACTTAAGTTGATTTTTATTTTGTCATGACATCATGTATCATTGGCAATGCTTTTAGATTATCTAATCATTTATGCCATGATCATGATCATGCATTTATTCACTTGAAATTAAGAAAATTGACATTATTTGATATCCTAGATAGGATGATCAAATGGGATATGTCTAGATAGAAATGCATATACCTTAGCTTAGGGAAGAACTAATCCACATCTCATGTAAATCATAAGAGGAATTGTGTGTATGTATTGAGATATTTTAGACACGAGTGAGATGTTAGGATAATGAGTTAAGTTTAAGATGCTTAGATATTGCATCAATATGAACTCAAACTCTTTAAATAATAGTAATGAATCATGAAGAAAGCTAAAATATAAGTCATGCACATTTGACCCATAGATCACGATTGTAAAAAGGTTTTGAAAACACTTCTAAAATCATTTTAGAAAACTTTGTTAAAGTCTATCTTTTGATAGGAATCACCATTGAGGATATTGATAAAAGTTAGGCAAAAACATTGAAGGTTTCAATGATTTTCAACTTTGTATTATTTTTTGAAAATAATAGATATTTCCATAGAAAACTATTTTTCTCCTATAATATTTGGCATAAGTAATGCATGTATGAAGTTTCAAGATTTTTCAAAAATCGTAGAATTACTTATGCATTTCTGAAATTTGATTGAAAATTTGATTTTTGAAAAATTCAGAAACCAGTCGACAAAGAGGTCTCCTAGTCGATTGTTACTAGGTGTAGTCGACTGATCAAACTGGTTTTTGGATAAACAAGTTGGTTTAGCCATTAAACATCTACCTTAGGTTAGTTAACTACTCATAACTCTCTAATAAATTTTTAGTGAAAATGAATAAGAGAGTTAATTAGAGTAAAAATCGAATTTTAAGGGATGTTAGAGTTCAAGATTGAACTTTTCCTCTTATTTTTGAAGTTTAGATTTATTATAGGCTTAGGATCTCTCCAAAGACATTATTGATGTAATGGTTCAGGGGGAGCAAGCCATTATGGAGAGATTGTCCATCAAGGTGTGATGGTTGATTAGTGATAAGGGTTTGATCACTAAGGAGAATGAAGGGGTTTAAGATAAAGGAATAGGATGAGAATGAATTAAGTCGAAAAAGACTTTTTAATGTATATCAAAAGGGAAGAAATAAAAGGATTTAAGTTAGACTCAAGATACTTAATGCACAAAGATGACCTGAAAACCTAAATATGAACTAAAAACGTCCTCAATTTCAAAATATCATCAAATGAAATTTTAAGTTAGGAAACCTTCAAATGAAGAGGAAAGTTGAGTCTATTGGCTAACCTAACTTAAAGATATTGTCAAATATCAAAAAGGGAGAGATTGTTCGTGCAATCAGCCTCAGGCCAAAGTTGACCAAGCTTAAGTTGGGCTCGAGTTGAGTTTTGATATTTGACAATATAACTAAAGGTAAAGGATGATATGAGGGAGATTATTAGTGCAATTAGCCTGATGACAAGACTGACCAAGGTCGAGGATGGCATGTTTGGTGTTAGAAAAGTCCTTGCAAGTCTGGAGACCGGAGCCAATGCAAGAAAAATCCAAACAGGTCAAGGAGGACTAGATGTTTAGTGATAAGAAGTCTTGACAGGTCAAGAAAATTGGATGACTAGGAAAGTGAAGTCCTGACAGGTCAAGATGACTGTACTTGATGAATGAAGTCCTGGCAAGTCAAGGTACTGTGCTTGGCAAGTGAAGTCTCAGTAGAGCAGGATGTCCGTGCTTGGCGAGTAAAGACCCGACAAGTCAAGGTGACCATGCTTGACAAGTGAAGACCCAACAAATTAGTTGATCGTGCTTGGTGAGTGAAGTCTCGACAGGTCAAGTTGACTGTGCTTGGCAAGTGAAATCCCGACAAGTCAGGTGACTGTGCTTGGTACGTAGGTGAAGTCCCGGTAGGTTGAAGAGACATTACTTGGCAAGAAAAGTCCTAGCAGACCACGATTGATTGAATGTTAGGCAAAGGAGGTTCCAATGGATCAAAAGTGATAGAATGTTGGATGAGAAAAGTTCTGGTAAGTTGTCTCGAGTGTGGCTTGAGAAATCTATCTTGAGAGGTGCTCGGGAAGTTTCAAGCGGGACTCGGGAAGTCTGTCTCAAGCGAGGCTCGGAAAGTCCTGAGTGGGGCTCAAGAAGTCTCGAGTGGGGCTCAAAAAGTCTCGAGCGGGACTCGGGAAGTCCTGAGTGGTGCTCAGTGCTCATGCTTAGGGTGAGGAACAAATCTCGGGTGACTGTGATGCTCGGGAAAATGAGAAATGGAGTGCTCGGGATAGCTCCGACGAAGCAGTCGACTGCTATGGTGAATCAGTCAACTGGCTGAAGGAAAGAGTTGGGGACTCGGGTGCTCGGGCAACCACGATGCTCATGATGGAAAATCAAGTGCTCGAGAAAGGTTCAATGCAGTAATTGACTGTTGTGGTGAAGTAGTCGATTAGCTATGGTGGTCAACAAATAGAAATCTTCTAAATCGACCGTCCAGTTTGACTAAAAACTTATTAGTCAATTGATGGCATGTAACAATCGACTAATCGACTTACATCCGACTTGGAAAGAGCCATTGTGAGTAAACGGTCGAGTGACCAGTCAACTGGTGGTAAGACTAGTCGACTGGTAGATGGAGATCAATCGATGCCAAATCTTATAAAAGGAGAACTTCATCGAGGTTTCAAGTGTCAGTTTCTTAGAGACTTTGAAGGGGATTAGATGTTGCAATTCAGATAGACTTGTTTTGGTTGCAACTATTGTAAGCTCAGATTATGAGAGATTTTTCTGTCTCTGGTGTATTTCCAAGAAAGAGAAGATATAGTGGTGACACCGCTAGAAGCGTAAGTCCGTGGATAGAACTGGAGTTCTAAACCATGTAAAATAAGCTTGTTGTGCTCGAATTTTATTTCTATTTATGTTTAGTTTTAGTTTTTTGGATTTATCTTAATGGTCAATGGAAAATTTATGTGGAACTGGATCGATCATCCTCATGATTAGTCAAGTCGAAGATTTAGATATCTAGTGCTAATAAAAAAAAGAAAAATGATCATATTCTTCATGTGATGATCGTTTATTGTAAAAAGTGATTTGTTTATCCCAAATGTCTCTATCTACCGGTTCTACAACCATCACAAAAAAGATAAATCATAATAACCGAATTACATCTCGAGTGGTTGGACAAATTTCTCTAGGAGAATAAAAATTAGAGGATCGACCCTTGTATCATTGGTTACAAATCTCACTCGAATACCAACTTAGCTAAGTCCACGGACCACAAAGGCTTTCATCTGATAATGCTCATACTAAGTATCCCTCGTAATCAACTCCCGATCAACTCAATGAAAAATAATAAATCACGAAAGCTTTGTCCTAATGAATTGATCAGAAATTCAATGAAATATTTCACATTCATTTGAAAATTGACGTAATACCTTGTATAATTGTCAACTTACATCAATCTTCGCGTATTAACTTACGTCAACAAATGTCAACAAATGGCGTCTCCGCGTTAAAATCGTCCGCAAAAGATTGGAATCTGTCAACCTAGCGGCCCCCACCGACCGGACTGTCCCACGACTATTATGAGGGAGGTAAATCACGGAAGACCCTATGAGTCTTGACGTGGTGATCAAGATATGTGGGAGTCATCTGAATTTAGTAAATGACTTTAGATCTTATTCGAAATCGATCATTATTTTATCTGTAAGTTCCATCGTACCCTATGAGTCTTGATGTGGTGATCAAGATATGTGGGAGTCATCTGAATTCAGTAAAAGACTTTAGATCTTCTTCGAAATCGATCATTATTTTATCTGTAAATTCCATCCTACCTTAACCTCTATGATATCTGAATGGGATTAAAAAATCGTGATAATTGAGAAGGTCGATCGATTTATCAGACTCCAGAAGTTTATAATAATGTTGTTTGTACTTCCGCCGAGCTGGTGGAGTCATTGTCGTAAAGTACAAGCTATTTGCATTTTCCTAATTAACAACTAATAATAAACCAATTTTCAATTTGCCCGGTGAGTTGCTTTACGAATTTGTGGACTCATAAAAGTTATCCATTGAGTCCAAAAGTTTTCCACTGTTCGAAGGCAACAAAATAAAAAAAATAAAATAAAATAATAAAAGGCGTTCTTTATTTTTGTTTTCATTAAGAGGGCATTCCATCTTTTTTTTTTAAATAATCAAGATAATAGTTTTTTTATATTTTTATCCAAAAACAATTTTAATTTAATCTCGCCTTATTATAATAGCTTTATTTAAAACTGTTATAATGTGTCGTAACTTTATTCAAAAACTGTTACAATGCGTTATAATTATTAGCAGATTGATGAGGTTTGGATTGGTTTTGAAGTTTGATCGATAAGTTTAATAGTTAAGTGATATATTATATAAATAGATTAAGATTGATTAAATATTTGATAGTTAAAAAATTTAATTAAGAGAGTCAAAATTGACAGGACTTTTGGTAGTTGGATGTTCAATGGAAAATTAGCAAGGAGAAATTCAAATAAATTAATATTACTAGATATTTGACAGATAAAATCTAATTGATATTGGCGATGAAAATCATAAAAGATAATGGATGATCAAATGTTAAATAAGTGATTAAAAATATCAGTGGATTACGAAGGACTAGATTATAAGGTCATATAATACAGTCGAATAAGTGTGAAGCAATCTTTGTTTGCTTACAATTAGAACGCTAAAAATATATATAAAAATATCAGTGGGATTTACATATGATTTAACGCATTCGATTATGTCGTATTGATTCGAATCCGATTAAAGTGATCTAATCATTATGATTTTGATTAACGGATTTGTATTATTATATGTGAGTTAATAGATTTTGGATCTATACGTATAGAATTCGTTAACCCGTACCATTAACATTGATGAGATGTTAACGGATTATAGGGTTAGTTTTATATATGGATGTGATCCCCACAGAAAGAAGAATGATCGACCAACTCTTGTTTTCATCGGACAGAATATACGGGATCAACTCTCTCGACCTGTGAAAGATCAAGCTCTGCGGCGTTTCTTTCGACTTTAGATTCTTCCGATGATAATGTCTCTAGATCCATATGCATATTTATATTTTCATTTACACTTCTGTTTTTCGTTTTCTTTCGTATATTTATTTTAGATCATTTGACAAGATCTTGTATTTGAATCATTTTATTTTATTTTTTTTAATAGATATACAGATGCACGATCCGAGAGATTAAAAAAATCTTTGGATGGTGTAAAACCCTCCGTTCTTATTCTACAATCTATAGATTTTCAGTGCATATTTACCTTTCAAAGGTAAAGGAATTTTATATATTTTTTATTTTTACAACAAATACAAAACATACACAAATTTATAAAAAAATAATCAAATAATAAAATACAATGTAATATAACAAAAAGTTATGAAAGTTCACTACAGATCCTCCTGATCATGGCAAAATATCTATGAAATTAGCTCATATGAAATTTTCTTCGTAACTAAAATATAAGTTTGGATTGACTAAGTGCTCTAATCAACTAATTAAACTCGTTTTTTAGTTGATTAAAATCAATCACATAAATTATTTCATCTGGATTTATTTTTTTTAAGCAAGTTTTAGTCGATAAAAATGTTAATTGAGTTCGTTGCATGCAGAGACGGAGCCATCCTTAGTTAGGGTGGACTTAGCCTATAAAGTTAACTCAGTTGATAAATATACATAGATAATTTTTAAATAGATAAAAATCAATTTTTAAAAATTTTATTGCTCTGAACTATTGACGGATTTCCTCATCTATACTTATCAATTGAGTTTCTAATTTATCCTCTTTATCAATAGAGGCACAATAGCGACAAATGGAGGGGATTGTTAATGTGATTTCATATTATAGGGTTAAATTCTGTTGGACATCAAATTCATGAGCGCCCATGCTCGGAAAGCATTTAGTGAACAGTGTTTTCCATTATTTAAATTACATGAAAGTGAAAAAACAATATATATATATATATATATATATATATATATATATATAGATATATAAAATTAGGATGATTTTCAGTTCCATCTTGAAAAAAATAATTTTAATCTATTAATTTTTTTTACATATTTAAAATTATCACGGATCAATTCTTTATAATTTTAAATTTTGACTGGTTGCATAAGTCCTGATCTCAAGGCGGAAACGTGATTTTTTTCAAAAAAAAAAAAAATTATCTATAAACCAAATTTCAATTGATATGTATCTAAATTAGGCACAAAGTCAAGTCAATCACCGTTATTGCACTCAAGATGGATGTGGTGGATATGCTATTTAATTTCCCCCCCTAGTCAACACAAATTGTCGCGTTGACATTTCTCCTGTGAATTTTCTTTTTCTTTTTTTTTTTCCTTTTTTCAAATAGAGCGATTGCATAATTATTCGAAGGGGACACGCATATAAAATTACAAAATAAATATCATTATCATCGTCATCTTTTTTGTTTTGTTTTTTTGACTTTCAAACATAAATTTAGGATGCTTATTTGTTTGAACAATCAAAAACTTGCATTTTACATTTCTTTGCTTATTGCGGGATGGAATCGAACTCTCCTATACAAAATTTATGGATAAATTAGATGTTGAAGGCGAGAGCGGAATCCAGAATTTTATAGTGGAAATCATATATTAAAATATAATAATATTAATTAAAAATAAATAAATAAATAAAATTTTGACAATATAATATATCACAGTTGACGATTCCAACTGTGACAATATAATATATCTTTTACGAATATATATATATATATATAGAGGCGGATCTATGCATGGACTAGGGGGGGGCCACGGCCCCCATCCATGCGTTTTAATTAAAAAAATATTTTTTTTATAAATTTTTTTATATAGTAATATATTTATTTTTAGTAATATAATTATTATATAAAATATTTTTCTTCCTAAAATTCTATATTTATTTTCTCTCTATAAAAATATTATATAATTAATTACTATATAAAATATAATTACTATATATTTATTTTCTCTTTCCTCCGTCTATTTCTTATTTTTGTCTTCTTCGAAAACCTAAATTTCATCTTTTCAATTGTTTCTAGTGCATCGTAGCCGTCATCTACAATTTCTCTTTGTTCACTGCTCACACGTTGTGACTCACGAGTCTGCCTCTATGCATTGGTCCATCTCCACCTTCTTCGGTGTTGTAGTCGCATCTTCACTGTAGAAGTTATATCATCGGTGTCACACCACGTTTGCAATCACATGCCACTGCATCATTAATCGCCATCACTCTTCGCCTGATCACGTACAAAATCCATCGAGGTTAGGTTAATTAAGATTTTATTTAATTAATTTTGAATTTTGATTAATCGAATCATTTGAATTAATTAATTTAGTTGGATTTAAATAATTAATTAGATTTAGATTAATTAAATCTAGAGTTTAATGGATGAATTTAGATTAATTAATCTATTTTAATTGATTAATTGGTTTTAGATTGGTTAATCGTTTTAATTGATTAATTAACTTTAAGATAATTAATTAAATTTTAATTTAATTGATTAATTGAGTTTGATTAATTTATCTGTTTAATTAATTAATTAGCATTCGATTAATTAATTATTTGAGTTAGATTAATTAAATTTGAATTTAATTGGTTAATTGATTGAGATTAATTAATCTGTTTACTTAATTATCTAAGGTTAGATTAATTAAATTTGAGTTTAATTGATTAGTTGAGATTAAATTAATTAATCTGAGTTAGGTTAATCGATTAATTTGATTTTATCTAATTAGTATAATTAAAGTTCATTTAGGCTCAAAAAGTATCAATTAATTAATTGATTAGTTTGGTATAAGTATAATTAAGGTGTCATTAATCCACAAAGTGCTAATTTAATGAAGTAGTTAGATTATTATTTCGATGCAGAAGACTTGTGCATAGATGTTTATTTGAGACAGAATAAGGACAAACAAAGATGAGTCCTAGTGGCTTTGATTGCTGGTTTTAATAGAGAGGTTAATGTGGTATTCTCTCACGAGCAACATGATTTGGATTAAAATGTTTAATTATCATAGAGGATCTCTTGTGGTTTTTCTTGACATTTCTTTTCTAGTTATCCGATAGTTTTTTCTTCTTTTGGTGTCATCTAAATATTCTTTCGTAGTCTCTTAAATGTTTCTAGCTATGCATGAGATAAGTTCTTTTTTTTTTACTCTGCATTACTTTTACTATATTTAATATATTTTTTTTCATCCATAACGATTCTAACTTAAGCATCGGAGGGTCACCACCGAGTAGGCCAGCAATGATTTAATACATGTTAATTTTTTAGAATATTTACTGATACGGTCGAAGAGAATCCCTCCTTGATGACACAAGATCAAAGAGCGAAAAATTTAAATTGTATTACGGCCCCTCCAAATCTAAAATCCTGGATCCGCCCCTGTATATATATACGGTTTTGATCTACTGCGCGCTTGAATCGTCCGCGACACGTCGACTCATTGTCACTGTCGCCGTCGTCGCCGCGCCGTCCGGCCATCGGACCTGGCGCGATCGAAGCGCACCTCGTCGGCGGTCCGGCAAGGCTCGGGCGATGCCGGATTCTGGCCGTGATTCGGTCGGAATTCGGCCCGATCACGACCGACATTGGTTGCGAAACTGTTGGCCATGAAATCGCCGAATTCCGGCCGAATCGTGGCCGGAATCCGGCCCGATCGCGGCCGACAGTGGTTGCGCCACTGCCGACCGCAAAAATTGTCGGATTCCGATCGAATCGCGACCGGAATCTAGTGCCGCCCGAGCCCCGCCGGCGAGGTGCGCGTCGATCGCACTAGGTCCGGCAGCCGGAGGTAGCCGGACGGTGCGACGGCGACGACGACAGTGACGGTGAGTCGACGTGTCACGGACGAGCATGGAAGGCTCGGGCACGTATCCGATCAGAACTCTCTCTCTCTCTATATATATAATTATTTGTATTTTCAAATTTATACGAAGATCATGCATCTAATTTCAAAATTAATCACGTAAAATTTAGACATCTGAATTTAAAAATAAAAAAAAATTGTTAGTACATATTTGGAAAAAAAATATGGAATCGTCATCCTCCATGGTTACCCTTAATCCGTGAAAAAAATTAATTAAAATTTCAATTAGCATGCAAGTGCAAAAATGAAGAGTATTTGAAAGTAGGGCCGTAAATGAATCAAATATTCATGAATAAATTTGGTATTCGATTTGATAAGAGTTTGTTTACGTTCGTTCAATATGCATCAAAGTCAATTAATAAATAAATTTGAATAACTTGATAAATTAAATAAATAAGCTTGAACATATATGTGTTCGATTTGTTAATGTTCGTGAACAAACTCATTTAAAAATTATTTATGAACTTATTTATATTAATTTATAAATAAGGATTAAAATATTAAAAATTTAAATAAACAATTAACAAGCTTGACTTAAGAACTTGATAAATTGAACTTAAACAAGCTTGATTAGAAACTTGATACTCATTAAACAAGTCAAGTTCAATTTAAAAAAAAAAAAGAAATTAAGTCAAACTTAAGCAAATTTTTTAATAGTTTGGTTAATTTTAAATTTGCCTTGGTTCGATTTGATCATCTTATCAAATAAATTTAAATACTGTAAAATTAACATTTGACTTGATAGAATAGTGAACTCTCCGTCATCCATTACAGATAATTATTAATTCATAGTGTTTGAAGGAAGCACAATAGTAGCAGGCTCACATGTGGATCAGAGCTTAGCTCCTCATTTTTTTTGTTCCATAGGCATTAATCATATTACACGTGATAAACTTGCAACTAATTCTTTATTTAACCCTTTAATTAGTGGATTTACTAAATTATCTTTTGACTTTACATGGTCAACTGTGATAACTTTGATCGAGAGCAATTGTATAATGATATTATGTTTATAATGCATATGTCTATATTTACTATTACATAGATGACTTTGTGCTCACCCAATCATCAATTGACTATCATAGCGTATGCATATTGTTGACATAAGTTTCAACCATCTAGAAATATCTTCTATGAATTGTCATAGTCATTTAATCTTTCACCACACTTATCAAAGACTACAAACTCAAATTTCATTATAGATCTAATTATTATGGTTTTCTTAGAAGATTTTCATTAAATGACAGTACCTCCTAAAATGAGTAAATATTTACTTGTAGACTTTTAATCTTTCACGTTAGATATCCAATTCGTATCATTATATCCTTCAACTATAGTCAGATATCTTATATAGTGCAATCTATAATCATGAGTATGTCTTAGTATCTTAGTACTCTTGTTATCCCTTTCCAATGCTCAACATTGAGATTATTTGTGAATCTATTCAATTTACTCACTGCATAGGCAAAGTCTAGTTATGATGCAAAGGTTGAAATCCGTCAACCTAGCGACCCCTATCAGTCCGCCCCCGGACCATCATAAGGGAGGTAAATCACAGTAGGCCTTTGGCCCTTGAGACTAGTAACTAGCGTATGGAGGGACGACACCCTCACATTTGCGAGGGATTGACCCATTGTCCTATGATGCAATGTCTGCATGCGCTAGCCACTAGGCCCTTCCCGTAGGGGCGGCAAAGTCTAGTTATGTATAACCTAGTCATATATAACTCATCAAGTACATCATACTTTTAATCATTCTAGAGTACTCTAATTGAGAGATACCCTCTCTTCAATTTTTTGATAGATGTTGACTGACATCTATTAGAGTTCATGCCAACGTAGTGTCATCTTTATTGTATTTCTTAAGAATCTTGTTCATATAATGGGACTGCCACAAAATTAGTCTTTTTAATATTCTAAGAATCTTAATTTCTAAAATCACATCAGCTCCTTCATGTTGAATCTTGAGTTCAACATTTTCTTAGTGGATTTTACTATCTTATTATTGCTTTCAATGATAAGTATGTTATCCACATAAAAAATAATTAAAATGACATAGTCATCATCTATGTGTTTACTGTAGATACATTTATCACTTTAATTGATTTTAAATCTACTTTTTTCCGTGACATTGTCAAACTTTTTATGCTATTGCTTAGGAGCTTATTTTAAGTTGTACAATGACTTTGCCAATCTACATATCTTATTTTCTTGCCCTGAAGAAGAAAATTCTTTAAGTTGTTCTATGTAGATTTTCTTTTCTAAATTTTCATTTAGAAAAGTGATCTTTACATTTATTTGATGTACTTTTAAACTTCACAGTGACAATCATCAATAATTCCTTGATGGAAGTTATTCTCGACACTGAAATATACATATCAAAGTAATCAAGGCCTTCACATTGTCGATAATCCTTAATTACAAATCTAACCTTGCAATTATTAATCATGCTATTTGATTTTTCTTTTGAAAATTCACTTGCAACCCGGTGGTTTACTTCTTGGAAGAAGGTATATAAGTTTTCAAGTATTATTTTGTAAGATTGTATTGATCTCTGATGTAATTGTCTCCTTCAATTAAGGACCCTTAGATGAACTTATAGCTTCTAAGTAGCTTTTGTTGGTGTAATAGGCCCCATGTCAATATTGACCAGACTCGAGTGAGACTCGAGTGAGACTTAAGTAGTATTTTGATGTTTGTTAATACGGTTGAATATGGTTTGACCATATGTTGACTATATGATAAGTGGATGTTTGGGATATCTAAAGTTATATGAGGGAGAATATTTGGGGGAGATTGTTGGAGCAATCAAACCTTAGGTCGAGGTCAATCTAGCTTGAGTGAGACTCGAGTGGAAGTCCAAGTATGAATATTTAGCATTGGAAAGTCCAAGTATGAATACTTGACAATGGAGAAGTCCAAGTTTGGAGACTTGACAAGAGAAAGTCTAAGAATGGTCTTGACATGGTGAAAGTCCAAATATGGATATTTGACAAAGGAAAAGTCCAAGGGTATAGTCTTGACCATGTAAGTCCAAGTGTGTAGTCTTGGCGGTGAAAGTCCAAGCATTGAGGCTTGACAATGGAGAAGTCCCGGAGGTACGACCTCTTGGTAAAGGAGACCTGGTTAGCATGACATAGCTGATGGAAATACCTGAAGGCTAGTGCGAAGGATGAATGAGTCGTGAAGGACTTGGATGGATCCTGAGGGTGTGAGACTGATGGAGGTGACTAGAAGACTTAGGTCTAGGATAAGGGTGGTTGATCAAGTTGAAGGGATCATACTTGGGTTAAACATCAGTTTTGAAATTTATCAGTCAACTGGTAGAGTGCCCGACACTTGGGAGCTTAGAAGACTCGAGTTGAACTCGGGAATGAGCTAAGTGCTTGGGAGCAGTTGACTAGTGGTTTAGCCCAGTTTACTGATAGAGTGAAAACTCGACTCCTGCTGTGGAGCTCGGGATTCAGACCAAGTGCTCGATAGTCGATTGTTGTTGAGAGCAGTTGACTGGCCTTACGCAATCGACTGACCATAAGTGACCAAGGCACAAAACACTGGATAATCGACTAGGCAGTCGACTAGAGCTTGATAGTCAATTGCTGGTATGGGTAGTCGACTGGTCTTAGTAGCCAGAGAACATAATCTCTAGTAGTCAACTGGGTCGTCAACTAGTGGTGCGGTAGTCGATTGTTGATAAGGGTAGTCGATTACTCAGATATATGTTGGGTAGAATCCAACGTCGATTAGTCCATTATGAGACAACGACACTATGGACAGTCGACTACCAGGTGAAAATCTAGATCATGCGAAAACTTAAAAGGAGCTCGCAAAGGAGGATTTTAGCTAGTGATTCTTAGAGCTTTTGGAGGGAAAACGCGATTGCTTTCTAGACCTTTAAAGATGTTCAAAGCGACCAAAAGAGATCAAGCAAAAATATTCTTCTTGTAAAGTTATTTTTCATCTTGTATTGGTTTTTACTTGTATTTGGTCATTTATTCTTGTATAAGCTCTTTTGTACGAGGTTTCTCCACCTCTGGTATTAATCGAGAAGGAGAAGGTGTAGTGAGGGTAGATCACTAAACCACCGTCGTAGAGTAGAAACCTTAGTTTTGAACCATGCAAAATATCATGTTGTGTTTGTGTTTTTGCCTTTATTTCTATTTGAATTGTATTCCCCTGCATATAATGCTTTTGTAAACAAGCATGCCACGATCGAGAACAACAAAATCATGAAGCGACGCTATTCACCTCCCTTTTAACGCATGTCACGGTCCCTATAATTGGTATTAGAGTGGGGCGCTCTTCATCGGACTTATCGCTACAAGAGCAATGTTAGAAAAAGATGGAGCCAAGTGATGGATTCGGTTATGACACCTGGATCCCTCCATCATTCGACTGAGAAGATTTTCCAACATAGAGGGTGAGGATGGATACCTTCTTGATGATGGACATAGAGAATTGGTTCATCATCATGGATGGATTTGAACCTCCCATGGACAAGAAGGGAAGACTCCTTAAGAAAAATAAGTGGACCGAGGTGCAAATATACAAATCCAAGACAAATGAAAAGGTAGCGATAATTTTAGCAAATTCCATACCTAAGGATTTGTTGTACAACATAGGGGAAATCGACGATGCAAGGGATCTATGGAGAAAGATAGCCAAGTTTCATGAAGAACCTTTACCGACCCAAGAAGTAGAGGAGGAATGCTCATCCTCTGAAGATTCGAAAGTTGAGAGATGCTCAACATTTGAGTCAGAAGAGGTTGAAGAAGCCTCAACCTCTAGGATTGAGGGGGAGGAGAGACCATCCTCAATGCCAGAGCAAGTAGAGGAGTCATCTATCTCCGGAAGAAGTGAAGAACAAGCTCAAGTGTCCCCTACCACCATCCAAGAAGGTAATTCTAGCATGGTAAATAAAAATAAAAATCATATAACTGTTGGATCGAGAAGCGTCGCTAGAGGGGGGGAGGGTGAATAGCGATCGTAAATCTTTTCTTTTTCGTTCGTTCGATACGCAAAGTAAGCACAGCGAAAAATAAATGAACACGTTTATTTTACTTGGTTCACAACCTAGCGGTTGCTACTCCAAGGCTCTATCGGTCCTAGACCGCGTACGGAGGGCAAAGCACTATAACGTCTCCTCCTCGTTGGAGGTAGGAGACAACGATCACAAAACCGAATATACGAGGATGAGGCAACAAGCCTACCTCACCTCGTTATGAAGAAAAACAAAGAATACAATATCAAAAATATTACTTGATTCTGCTGCCGACGAAGAAGATCGAAACTTGACGTTGCGTCGGCATTATGATGATGTTGGAGCGTTGGCGTTGTAGGAGCACTTGATGAATAAACTTGATGTTATTTGGAGATGGAATCCTCCCCTCCTTTTATAGACTTTGGCCTCTGAATTTGTCTCCTCTTATTTCGGAACGGATCATGAAGTTGTCCAAATTTTATCGCGAAGTGGCCGCGTCAAACGTTATCCATTTTGACCTAGCGCAAAAGCTGAATCGTCGCCATCAGTCGACTGATGCCTCCCATCAGTCGACTGATAGGCATCAGTCGACTGCTCCATGTCCAGTAGTCGACTGCCAGCTTGGTCACTTCCCTGCAATAAGAGGTTAGCTCGGAAAATGATAAATACGACGGTTTCTAACCGTCCGATCTCGACCTAGACCTTCCACAGGAAGTCTTAGTCGAATCGCCGCCTACGGTCGTCCTCGTAAAGAGGACACGACCTTACAATCTCTCACTCACACGAGCTTACCTCGATAGTAGCTCTCGCTTCCGGCCTTCCACTCGATTCCTTCGGCTCCCTCCGAAGTCACTCGAGTGTCGCCCGACCACCGCGGCTTCCTCCGGGTGTCGCTAGCCTTTAGCTCCAGCATTAATACTTTTCTGCACACTCGATAGCTCGTGAGATAACGATGTAAACTTAACTTTGTATTTTTACCATAATCAAAACACATGTTTGATTATCTAGTGCCCCTGCACCAACAATAACATGCTTTGAGTGTAGAGGCAAGGACATTATAAGAGCAAATACCCAAAAAGAGTCAAGAAGGCTCAACTGACACCAAAGGCGAAGGAGAAAACCAAGGAAGCCAGAGCCCCGGTACGTAAAGGCAAGGAGCATATTGTATGCTTCAAATACAATCAAAAAGGACATTATAGAAGCTAGTGTCCTAGGGGGAGGGACTCTAGCAAGGATAAGGAGGAGTTTCATATATAAGGGGAGCTAAGGCAAACCCTAAGGTATATTTCAATAATGCTCATTCTTTATGCAATAATAAAAAGCATGCTAATAGTTTTCTTGTTATTGTGAATCATGAAAAACATGCTAGAAATAAGTATTTTTGCTTAGGAGCTAAATCTTATGAATTTTTACCTAAGGACAATGCTAGATCAACCTTACATAAGGATAGGAAGGTAGAGGACAAAAATCTAGGCATTAATCCTAAGAAAGGTAGACATATGCCTAGGAAAAGGAATGCTTAAAGAATAAATGAAAATTCAAAATTTGTGGCATTTGTGGTAGAGAATCAAGCTTTGAGGTTAAACCTTGAGAAAATAAAAAAAACGCTTAGAAAGATAGAAAACATGACTATGGGGTATAATGGTCAAACTTAGGTGTTACGAGGAAACAACTAACCAAGGATAGGAAAGGTTTGGGTCACAAACCTAAGTCCAAGGTAGATAAGTCTACTTATCACAATGTTACATTTAACTATGGAACAAGTCCTAGGTCTAGGAAAACCAAGGTCACAAGGGATGTCATCCCTAGAGTTGACCATGGTAAGTGTCTAGTGACTAAGATTTCAAAAAAATCTAGGAAAGCTACTAACAAGATTACAAGGGAGGCAATCCCTAGAGTTAACCTTGAGAAGACCAAATAACCAAGGCTTCCAAGCCTAGGAGGGTCATTAGAAAGGTACTAAAAGAGGTCATCCCTAGTGAGTACCTAGTAAACCCAAAGAGCTCCAATAGATATTGGGTTCCTAGGAGCGTGATTTCCTCATGCTAGAGGGGTTTAGGGTGTGTCAACCCTAAATGAATGAGTAGCTAATCTAATCATGGTAGAATTTTCACTTTATGACATTTTCAAGATAATATGATACCTTGGAAATCAGTTTAGATTATTATCCTAAAAGATTTTAGGATGTGAAAATAGAAATTATAAAGGTTGAAAAATTGATCAAAATTGACATAAATAGGATTAGAGTCAAAAAGTGTGTCATTTTGAATTTTGGTACACTTGAGAGAAATTAGACATTATGACAAAGTTAATATAATCTTATAAAATGACAAAACGGGCTTAACACTTAGGTATTCTTGTACCTTCGTATCTTATATTAAATTTGTCATTCTTTGTTTGCCTTGTCATGTTATGACATCATGTTTCATTTAATTTGATCATATAAAATGTTATGATAATGCTTAGTTTAATTATATCATGCTATGACATCATGCATCATTGGCAAATATGCTTAATTTATGCAAATCATTTATGCCATGATCATTTTCATGCATTTAGGTTAATTAAATTGAATTTAAGGACAATGTTATGATTTGAAGTTCTATATAAAGGAATCAAATTGGATGCCTAGATATATTGCATGTACCCTTAGATTTAGGGAAGAACAAAACTCATATCTCACTAAAACTATAAGGATGATTTGTGTGTATTTTCATACACTCTAGATACATGTGAGATGTTAGAAAAATGAGTTAAGTTCATGTGCTTATATAGTACATCTATATGAACTCTAACTCTTTCAATCATAAGTATAAATCATAAGGAAAGCTAATGTACAAGTCATGTACATCTAGCCCATAGACCATGATTGAAATTAAGGGTTTGAAAATATTTTTAAATAATTTTGAAAAACCTTGGTGAAGCCTATCTTTTGATAGCAGTCACCATTAAGAATGTTGATACAAAGTTAGATAAAATATTGAAGGTTTCAATGGTTTTAAATTTTATATCAATCTTTCCATTTAATGGGTATTTTATTATAAAACTATTTTTCATCCATTGTATTTGACATAGGTAATATACGTATACATTTTCAAGATTTTTTGAATAATGTATATTTACTTATGATTTTTAAAATTCAATTTCTGAAATACTAATTTTGGCATTTCGAAATCGATGTCGTGATGGTGGTCGAGTTGGTGATGGTGGTCGATCGTGATTTTGTTTCAATCCTTTGTTGTTACGATATTAGTGAACAAGATTTATTTAGCTAGTTATTAACACCCCTAGTTACCCTAACGTCTCCTAACCCTAGGATATGCTTTGGAAAGCATTGGAATGGTGAAATAATCATTAAAAATGATTAGGAGAGTTGTTTAAGGTGGAGTATCAAATTTTAAGAGAGGTTAAATTTCAAGTTTGAACTTTTACCCTTATTTTCGATTGTTTAGATTTCCTGTAGGCTTAGGAACTCTCCAATGACATTGTTGGTGCAATGATTAAGAGAGAGTAAGCTTTTAGGGGGAGGCCATCCATCTTGGTATGATGGATAAATTTTGATTATAAAGGAGGAGAAGTGAGGGTTAGGTAAACCTGTATTGTGGATTGTGTTGGTGCAACAATGCCCCAAGCATTTATATGTTTTGATGTTTGCATAATCATCTAAGTTAGACAATACTTTGTGATCTAATTGTGAACGTGTTTAAGTGACAAGAAAATCCAAGTATGAAGACTTGTTAAAGGCAAAGTTCAAGTATGATCTTGGCAAGAGAAGTCCAAGGAAAATGTTTGGCGGCGTAAGACCAAGCATGTAGTCTTGGCGGCGTAAAGTCCAAGCGGACCTTGGCAAAGGAAGTCCAAAGGCAAGTCTTGGCAGCGTAAGTCCAAGCATGTAGTCTTGGCAGCGTAAAGTCCAAACGGACCTTGGCAAAGGAAGTCCAAAGGCAAGTCTTGGCAGCGTAAGTCCAAGCATGTAGTCTTGGCAGCGTAAAGTCCAAGCGCACTTTGGCAAAGGGAAACCCAAAACATGACAAAATCGAAGGAAGCTCTTGGAAGCAAAGCGCAAAGGATGAACAAGTCGCGGACTCGGAGGGATCCTGGAGGTGCAAGGCTTAAGGAAGAGCTAGAAGGTTAAGTCTAGGTCTAGGGAGTCAATTCAAGTATGAATTATTCATACTTGACGAGTATCAATCGACTGTTAGGGTGCTCGACTAAGTCAGGCTGAAAGGCGATGAGCGATCATTTGCCTAGTCGTGTCGGGCCGATCGATATCGTCATCACGATCGCAAACGACGGCAGCCGATCGATCGCATAGAATGGAGTCTCACTTGACTATGCGCTGTGATCACTCGACTGATCACTCCATCAGTCGACTGATGGAGGGATCAGTTGACTGATGAGCGTGCCATTGGATGATGATGATTATGAATCTCGCGAATCCGACTATTCAGAAGCCGTTAATCAATGGCGATCGGCGTGATCTTTATCATCGATCGTGATCATCAGGAAAAATAGCCCTCTCTCTATAAAAAGAGGGCTTGTGGTGGTTGAGAGGGTTAATGCTTACATTGTGATCATCCTCTCAAGCCTCCACGAATTTTCTAAGCTATCCTAGTGTTTTAATTCCCCTCCTCCTCTCTATACTTCATCTTCATACTTTGTAAGAAGAGGAGGGTTATTGTAAAAAGAGAAAGCTTATTAGTGAGATTGATCAGGGTTGATCCACCTTAAGGATCACCGTGGAGTAGGAGCGTTATCTCCGAACCACGTAAACGCTTTGTGTTAGCATTGTATTTTCATTTCTATTACTATTGTTTTGTTGTTCTTCCGCTAACCATTTTTGTAGAAACAAAAACAAGCTATTTACCTCCCCTCTAGCTTCCAAGGATCCCTTACAATTGGTATCAGAGCCCGGATTGCATCGGAAGATCTAACAATCAATCGGAGCACGATAACTTTCCAAGAGGGTATAGCACGGCGAGGCCTCCATTCTTCGACGATAATGATTTCGGCTACTGGAAAGGTAGGATGGAATACTACCTTATGAATGATATTGATAACTGGTTTAGTATTGTAGACGGATTCGAGAAGTCGGTCGACGAACATGGAGTGCCAATACCGACCAAAGATTGGACGAGCGATATGGCCAAGAAGGCGCAAGCAAATGCAAAGGCAACGACCACACTCCAATGTGTCTATCAAAGGAGCAATTGTCCAAGGTTGGACCCTTCAACTCCGCTAAAGAGTTTTGGGAGAAGCTCATCGAATTGAATGAAGGATCAAAGGAGACGAGGAGAGCCAAGAGGGACCTCTTAATAGGCCAACTCCAAAGTTTCACCATGAAGACCAATGAAATTGTGAGCCAAATGTACGGTCGCTTCAAGGAAGTAGTCAACGGACTACATGTAATAGGTGAGAAGGTCGACAACCGAGAACTTGTGAGGTATGTACTCCAAGCCTTCCCTAGAACAACCTTGTGGGCTTCAATGGTAGATACCTATAAGGTCTCTAGGGATCTTTCTTTGGTTAAATTAGATGAGCTCTTTTGTGAATTTGAGTTGCACGAGCAAGCTAACACTTCGTCCAAAGAGAAAGGTGTAGCTCTTTTTGTAGGAAAGAAGGATAAGAAGAAGAAGGAGAAGAAAAAAGTGTCCTCCTCATCCGAATCCGAGGAGGATTCATCTAGTAGTAAAGACGAGCTATCGACAAGCGAGGTGACTCATTATGTAAAGAAATTTGGTGGGAGGTCAAGGAAACTCACCAAGAAGGATGTGAGGAGGATGTTCCAATCCTCAAGAGGTAACTCTTATAGTAGTTCAACTCCTTCCTCTAATGTTGTTTGCTATGGTTGCAACAAAAAGTGGCACATCAAACCAAATTGCCCAGACTTAAAGAAGGAGGAGGAGAAAGAAAAGAAGCATAAGGAGAAGAAGGAAAAAAAGGAGGAGAAGAAGAAGAAGGCAATGGTGGCACAAACATGGGACACACTAAGCTTGGAGGATTCTTCCGATGATGAAGAGATGTGTCATGCCGCCCGAAACCTAGCTCTCATGGCCTTGGAGGAGGAAGCCGAAAGCTCAAGTGAGGAGTCTTCATCCTCTTCCTCAAGCGACGAATCATCATCAAGTGATGATGAGGTAAAAGACTCCTCTAGGATAGATTTACTTTACAAAACCATTGCATGCCTTCAAAATGCATTAAATAGATCAAAAACTAGGATTAAGGACTTAAAAGTAGAAATTAAGTCACTTAAAAATGTAGTACCACATTGTGATGATGCATGTACACTTAGGAATGAGAATGATGAACTTAGGAAAGAAATAGGTGATTTACATGCATGTTTATAAAAGTTTACAAATGGGTCAAAATATCTTGATATGATTCTTAGGGACCAAAGAGTCATTTATAACAAGGCCGACATAGGATACAAGCCTAAGGAAAAAGAAGTAGCTTTCATCTCTTTAGTTAGTAGAAAACCAACCATTAGGAGCAAGGCTAAAAAGGCTTGGGTCCCCAAAAGTTATATAGTTAATGTTATTGGTCCTAAAATTTGGGTGCCTAAGGCTTGCATTTTTCATGTTGTATAGGTAGAAGAACTAAGCTTATGGATTGTTGATAGTGGGTGATCAAAACACATGATCGGTGATGAGAGAAAATTTTCCACCATCAACCACACTAGCAAGGGGAAGGTGTCTTTTGGAAATAGTGGTAAACTTAAGATTCTAGGAAAAAGTACAATTGAGGTATCCCCCAACCTTGCCATTCATAAAGTGTTATTAGTTAAAAATATAAAATTTAATTTGCTTAGTGTAAGTCAACTATGTGATGCCAATTTTGATGTTCAATTTGATTCTTCAAAATGTTTCATAAGACACAAAACTTTAAATGATTGCATGCTAGTAGGCTTTAGGAAATCAAATATATACTATGTTGATTTATCCTATGCTACTAATGCTTCTACTAAGTGTCTTATTGCAAAAGAAGAAGAGAGTTGACTTTGACATAGGAGGCTAGGGCACATTAATACGAAGAACATTGCCAAAATAGCCAAAATGAAGTTAGTCAAGGGATTGCCAAAAGTCAAGTATCTCAAAGATAAAATGTGTGATGCATGCCAAGAAGGGAAGCAATCAAAAACATCACACAGAGGTAAAACTTTACTTAGTACCGCTTTACCTTTAGAACTATTGCATATGGACTTATTTGATTGCCATAGTACTCCTTCCATGATTGGTAGTAAATATTGCTTAGTGATAGTTGATGGTTTTTCTAGATTTACTTGGGTATTTTTCATTAAAAATAAGGATGAAACCCTAGGAATAATCATAGGATTTAGCAAGAGAGTAGAGAATGAAAGAAAACTCAAAATCAACCAGATCCGTAGTGATCATAGTGGAGAATTTGAGAATTCTAATTTCACAACTTTTTGCCTAGAACAAGGGTACAAGCACGAATTTTTTTGTCCTAGAACACCCCAACAAAATGGGGTTATGGAAAGGAAAAATCGTACCCTACAAGAAGCGGCTAGGACTATACTTAATGCATACTCTTTACCTAGCTACTTGTGGGCGGAAGCGGTCAACACCGCTTATTATATCCAAAATAGGGTTCTTAGGAAAAACCCCATTTGAATTATGGAATGGTACAATTCCAACAATTCACTATTTTAAGGTCTTTGGATGCAAAGTTTATATTTTAAACACTAAAGACAACCTAGGTAAATTTGAGTCCAAAGCGGATGAGGGAATCCTAGTTGGATACTCTTCCACTAGTGTAGGGTATAGAGTTTATAATAAAAGAACTCAAAAGATTGAGGAATCTTCAAATGTCCAATTTGATGAAACCTCTAATACATACCCTAGGAAATCCCCCATTGACGATGATATCAATGACAAAAATCAAGAAATTACCCAAAAATTTCAAGATTTAACTTTAGGGGATAATGATAAGGGGGAGAGTTAAATCAAGGGGGAGTAAGAGGTGATTCCGATGATGAAAGAAGGGTTGAGGATAATCATGATCAAACTCAATTTAATACACCTCCTAGAATAATAAGAGTTCATCAAAATCACCCTCTAGATCAAATTGTAGGTGAATTATCTCAAGGAGTTAGGACTAGGTCATTTCATAGAGATCCCTCTAGTCATATAACCCTAATCTCTCAAATTGAACCCAAAACAATCAATGATGCATTGCTTGATCCAGATTGGATCTTAGTAATGCAAGATGAATTGACTCAATTTGAAAGGAGTCAAGTATGAGAGTTAGTTCCTAGACCTAATGACAACACCATCATTACTACAAGATGGGTCTTTAGGAACAAACTAGATTACCAAGGAAATATTACTAGGAATAAGGTAAGATTAGTTGCAAGGGACTTTAATCAAGTTGAAGGACTTGACTATGATGAAACATATGCCCCGGTTGCTAGGTTAGAGTCTATTAGGATCCTATTAGAGTATGTCTCTTATATGGGTTTCAAACTCCATCAAATGGATGTGAAATTGACATTCCTAAATGGGTTCATTAAGGAAGAGGTATATGTAGAACAACCTCCCGGGTTTGAGAATATGGACTATCCAAACCATGTATACAAGCTTAGGAAAGCTTTGTATGGTTTGAAACAAGCTCCCCGAGCTTGGTATGAAAGATTATCATCTTTCTTAATCTCTAAGGACTTTAGGAGGGGAAATGTAGATCAAACTCTATTTATAAAGTCAACATCAAAGGACATCTTTGTAGCCCAAGTATATGTTGATGACATTATCTTTGGGTCAACAAATGATGAACTCCTTCGAGACTTTATCAAGAATATAGAAAATGAGTTTGAGATTCCATTGAGGTATTGGCCTGGATCTACGCTTAACGACCCGCTTCGCCACACGAGCTTACCTTGTAGCCTCGCTCTGCCTTCACCCGAGTACTCGGCTTCTCCAAGTCCTCTCGGGCGCAAGGTTCGACCACCCTGCCCACCGGGTGTCGCAGACCTTCCGCTCAACTTTAGCATTTCTGCACACTTAATTGAGCTCGTAAGATAACAAATATACCCTTAACTATCGAGCCTTTTGCCATAATCAAAATACCGGTTCGACTTTGGTGCCCACTGCACCAACAGGTACCAATCATGTGCCAAAGAATCTCATTTAGTGGTCGTTAAGAGAATCTTAAGATATATTAAAGGCACACTAAGTGTAGGATTATGATACCCTAGGATTAGGTCTTTTGATTTGGTTGGGTACACCGATTTCGATTATGCCGGTTGCAAATTAGATTGGAAGAGTACTAGTGGTGGATGCCAATTCCTCGGGTCCTCCCTAGTTAGTTGGAGTAGTAGGAAGCAACCTTGTGTTGCCCTATCCACCACCGAGGCCAAGTATGTGGCTATGGGTGGTTGTGTAGCTTAACTACTATGGATGAAACATACTTTAGAGGACTATGAGCTATCTTACTCCAACATGAAAGTATTTTGTGATAATGTGAGCACCATAAATTTGACCAAAAATTCGGTGCATCATTCTAGGACCAAGCACATTGAAGTGAAACATCACTTCATTAAAGATCATGTGGCTAAGGGGGACATTGAGCTTAATTACATTAAATCTAAGTCCAACTTAGCCGACATCTATACCAAGCCTCTCCCCGAAGTAGAATTTTCATCACTTAGGAGAGAACTTGGGATGTGCTTAGTTGAATAAAGGTGTAAGTTTGCATGATCCTATAGAAATCCTAGGATTTATACCTTTAAGCGTCTCACAAAACACCTAAGAAATCATGATTTTTATATTGAGCCACTTAGACAACATGTGAGATGTTAGGAAGATGCACTTGGTTCATCATGCTTGTTATGATACATTACTATGAACCAAAGTGTCATCTAGAGACATTAATCCTTCATTGGACCAATCATTGGGAAGGCTTATGCACAATTAATGTGCATATAGCTCTAAGAATATGATTGGAAATGTCAAATAAAATATAATTTAAACTATGTTTATCAAACTTTGAAAAATAATTTTCAAATGGAATACAAAAGTGATATAAAGTTTGCAAAATACTTAGAGTTTTTGCTAGGTTTCAAAATTGTATCATTTTCGAAATCAAGAAAATATATATATTTTTAAATTATTTTTTCTTGATAGAAAATGATTTCATAAATGTGTACACAAAATTTCATGATTTTTCAATGCTTCTAGAATTTTTGGCGCATTTCGAAAGTTGGGCTGAAAAATCAAAAAAATGGAATTCGGGAGTAGCAGTCGACTGCGTCAAAAACCAATCGACTGATACACTGTGTTTTCTGAAAAATAGCTCTATTTTCTAGTGTTTATTATATCTTTGATTTCCTAAATCTATGGCATGATAATATTCATTATAAAGAAGTTTTTATGACTGTTTAATGCAATGTTTTAGGGGGAATTTCATCATATAGATCTTATCATCCCCTTAACTTATATTGTTGGTGCAAAGTTAGTATTTAACCTCCAATATTTTGTTAGGCTTTGCTCCACAAGTTATTCATTCATCATGAACCATATCTTGGATTAAGGGGGAGCTTCATTTCAATCTTATATCTTAGTTCAAGATTACAACACATTTAATTCTTTCATGAAATTTATGAATCCTTCTCTTTTTTATATATGTCAAAGGGGGAGAAGGAATGTTTAAGTTAGAAATCATATTGGAAATATTATTATGTGCACGTGTTAAAGACCTAACTTAAATGATTGCCAAACATCAAAAAGGGGGAGATTGTTGGTGCAACAATGCCCCAAGCATTTATATATTTTGATGTTTGGATAATCATCTAAGTTAGGCAATACTTTGTGATCTAATTGTGAACGTGTTTAAGTGACAGAAAAATCTAAGTATGAAGACTTGGTAAAGGCAAAGTTCAAGTATGATCTTGGCAAGAGAAGTCCAAGGAAAAGGTTTGGCGGCGTAAGACCAAGCATGTAGTCTTGGCGGCGTAAAGTCCAAACGGACCTTGAAAAAGGAAGTCCAAAGGCAAGTCTTAGCAGGGTAAGTCCAAGCATGTAGTCTTGGCGGCGTAAAGTCCAAACGGACATTGGCAAAGGAAGTCCAAAGGCAAGTCTTGGCAGTGTAAGTCCAAGCATATAGTCTTGGCGGCGTAAAGTCCAAGCGCACTTTGGTAAAGGGAAACCCAAGACATGACAAAACCGAAGGAAGCTCTTGGAAGCAAAGCGCAAAGGATGAACAAGTCGCGGACTCGGAGGGATCCTGGAGGTGCAAGGCTTAAGGAAGAGCTAGAAGGTTGAGTCTAGGTCTAGGGAGTCAATTCAAGTATGAATTATTCATACTTGACGAGTATCAGTCGACTGTTAGGGTGCTCAACTAAGTCAGGCTAAAAAGCTGACGAACAGTCGACTGCCTAGTCGTGTCAGTCGACTGATGTCGTCATCAGTCGACTGCCAAAAAGTGGCAGTCAACTGATCAAGTCGAACCCGGGCACAGAATGGAGTCTCACTCGACTGTGCGCCGTGATCACTCGACTGATCACTCTATCAGTCGACTGATGGAGGGATCAGTCCACTGATGAGCGTGTCATTGGATGATGACGATTATGAATCTCATGAATCCGACTGTTCAGAAGCCGTTAACCACAGCGGCAGTCGACTAATGTTGTACATCAGTCGACTGATCGTGGCCCAACGGGATAAATAACTCTCTCTCTATAAAAAGAGGGCTTATGGTGATTGAGAGGGTTAATGCTTACATTGTGATCATCCTCTCAAGCCTCCACGAATTTTCTAAGCTTTCCTAGTGTTTTAATTCCCCTCCTCCTCTCTAAACTTCATCTTCATCCTTTGTAAGAAGAGGAGGGTTGTTGTAAAAAGAGAAAGCTTATTAGTGAGATTGATTAGGGTTGATCCACCTTAAGGATCGCCATGGAATAGGAGCGTTATCTCCGAACCACGTAAACGCTTTGTGTTAGCATTGTATTTTCATTTCTATTGCTATTATTTTTGTTGTGCTTCCGCTAACCATTTTTGTAGAAACGAAAACAAGCTATTCACCCCCCTCTAGCTTCCAAGGATCCCTTACAGATTGCTTCTCATTTAGTGATAAGAGTTGTATCACTAAGAAGAGCGAAGACATCCAAGATGATTTTGGATCAAGGGGGAGAATGAGGGATCTTATTGGGAGATGAGACATTGAAAACCCTTGGTAGGCTTTTTAATGTATGTCAAAGGGGGAGAAATAAAAGTTTAAGTTAGGTAAACCTTCATTACGTTTTGACATAAGAAGAGTTAAGTTGGGTTATGGGACGACCTACCTTAAAGGTATTGCCAAACATCAAAAATGAAGAGATTGTTGGTGCAATAGGCCCTGGGTCAATGTTGACTAGATTCGAGTGAGACTCGAGTAGTGTTTTGATGTTTATCAATATGATTAGATATGGTTTGACTATATGTTGACCATATGATAAGTGGATGTTTGGGATATCCTAAGTCATATGGGGGAGAATATTTGGGGGAGATTGTTAGAGAAATTAAACCATATGTTAAGGTTGACCTAGCTCGAGTGAGACTTGAGTGGAAGTCCAAGTATGCATACTTGGTAATGGAAAGTCCAAGTATGAATACTTGACAATGGAGAAGTCCAAGTTTGGAGACTTGACAAGGGAAAGTCCAAGAATGGTCTTGGTACGGTGAAAGTCCAAATATGGATATTTGGCAAAGGAAAAGTCCAAAGGCGTATTGTTGTCCACGTAAGTCCAAGTGTGTAATCATGGTGGTGAAAGTTCAAGCATTGAGGCTTAGTAATAAAGAAGTCCTAGAGGCGCGACCTCTTGGCAAAGTAGACCTGGTTAGCATGACATAGCCGATGGAAACACCTAAAGGCTAGCGCGAAGGATGAACGAGTCATAGAGGACTCGGATGTATCCTAAGGGTGTGAGGCTGATGGAAGTGATTAGAAGGCTTAGGTCTATGCTAAAGGTGGTTGATCAAGTATAAAAGGATCATACTTGAGTTAAACATTAGTTTTAAGGCTTACCATTTGACTGATGGCATTGGTTAGTCGATTAGCAGAGTGCTCGACATTTGGGAGCTCAGAAAACTAGAGTTGGGCTCGGTAATGAGCTAAGTGCTTGGGAGTAGTTGACTGGTGGTTTAGTCCAGTCGACTAATAGAGTGAAAACCCGACTCCCGTTGTTGAGCTTGGGATTTAGACCAAGTGCTCGGTAGTTGATTGTTGTTGAGAGCAGTCGACTAGCCTTAGACAGTCGATTGGCCATAAGCGGACAGGGCATAGGATGCTCGATAGTCAATTGAGCAGTTAACTACTGGTATGGGCAGTCAACTGGTCTTGAGTGGCCAGAGCATAGAAGCTCTAGTAGTCGACTGGGATATCGACTAGTGGTGCGGCAATCGACTGCTGATAAGGACAATCGACTACTCAGGTATACATTGGGAAGAATCCAACGTGGATTAGTCTATTGTAAGACATTGATACTGTGGGTAATCTAATGAGACCTTTTGACAGTTAACTATCAGGCGGAAATTTAGGTCATGCGGAGGCTTAAAAGGAACTCACGAAGGAGGATTTCAGCTAGTGATTCTTGATATTTTAGAGGGAAAACGTTGTTGCTTTTCAGACCTTCAAACACGTTCAAAGTGACCAAAAGAGATCAAGCAAAAACATTCTTCTTGTAAAGTTGTTTTTACTTATTTTTGGTCATTTATTCTTGAATAAGCTCTTTTGTACGAGGTTTCTCCACCTCTAGTGTTATACCAAGAAGGAGAAGGTGTTAGTAAGGGTAGATCACTAGACCGTCATCATGTAGGAACCTTAGTTCCAAACTACGTAAAATATCATATTGTGTTTGCGTTTTTGTCTTTATTTCTATTTGTATTGTATTCCATTGCGTATAACACTTTTGTATATGGTGTGAGCGAAACATATAGGGTTTTAGGAGTAGTTTTCGCTCATATCTTGTTACATTTTATGTTAGTTTCATGCATATGTTACTCTATTTTGTACGCATTTCCTATTTTCTGGTTCGGAGGTATGCTCTTTGTACTTTTGAGTGCAGGTTAGCATTTTGGGAGAAAAAGGCACACTTTCGGAGCAAAAGACGGATATTTTACAGCTAGATGCAGAGTGGGACACGGTCAGGGCGTGTGGCTACACATGGCCATGTCTAATGGGCGAGATCGGCCAACTTAGGGCTGCACACGGCCTGGCCGTGTGGCGGCCCGCTAGATTTGTGCAACTAGGGCTTTTTTCGTATTTTTGCAGTGGTCCGAGGTGATGTCTATATAAGGATGGCTCCGTCCAAACCCTAGGGAGGAGGCACGACGACTAGGATGGCACGCCGAAGCCCTAAAAAGCTTCGGGAACTCGCAACAGGGAGGAGGAACGCCGTCGGAGGTCCACGCCTTGCACTTCAACGCCGGAGAGAAGACCACGAAAGCATTGTAATGTTTTGTTCCTGCATTTTATTCCCTATGTATTCTAACATAAACATGTTTTGTGATTCTTCCTTCATATACATGGAGTAGTTCTTTCGATTCTAAGATTAGGGGAGTAGCTTGTGTGCACATTACAATATTGGTTCATGTTAAATTCTGCCTTTGAGTTTAATTTGGCAATTGGTAGTTATTTTTTACTTTATCTATGCGTGTTTGGTTTTCTACCTGCTGTGCTTAGGCGATACGAGGGGTGACAACCCTCGTATCTAAGATTTAGGGGATTTGATACAAGGAACCTAGGGGTAAACCTGATCTCTTGTAACCGTGGGTAGAAGGATGTGATGGAACCCGACACGGTTCATCATAGGGATTGATTCGGCATCCTCGTACTGTCTATCCCGTCCTTCTAGGCGGAGATAGCTCCCGGTAGATGGGTGACTCTTTGGGAGAGTGTATGATGTCCCTTCCACAAAACCATAGCTAAACGTCTAGACAACGTCAATTTACAACATTATTTTGTGACACACAAGCGAAACCGAAGTCCTAGAATCACCTTTGAAGACCTCGGCACACTCCTTTCCTCCTCCGTGTGACACCGTATAGAGTATAGTCCACCGACAACCCTCACCAGTCAAAACCCCTTAGAGTTTACGTCTGAACAATTACAACCACTGAACGTAGAGCTGTCAAGTTGGGTTAGGCCCGTCGGGTTGGCCCGCCCCGCCAAACAATTTAAGCGGGTTGGGTTGAACTTTTATCAACCCGCCATTTTGGCGGGCCTAAACGGAGCGACCCGCGCGGGTTGCGGGTCTAGATGGGTTGGCCCGTCGAGGGACGGGTTGACCCGCGGGTTGAAAAATATCAAAAGACAAGTTTTTCACCATTACAATCTTCTTCTATCACACATACATCTCAACAAAGTATAAAAGAAGTTAAGAGTAAAGAACAAAAGAATATTTTTTATATTCTAATTGTTTTTTTATTATCTTGTCACTACTATTCTAATCAATATAGGAAATAATAACATATCAAAATCAAATAATTACCCAAGTTAAAAAATCTCAATTGAATCTCTATTTGAAAGATCAAAAATTTACATTTACATATTATCAAGATTTAAATATTTTAGAACATTGGAAAGGAATCAAAAACATCGGTACTCAATTTTGTAAGTCGATAATTGAATCTCAATTATAAGATTTTAGTTACTTCAAATATTTATTTTTTTAATCATGGTACTCTATCGGTCTTACAAATCATTACCTCAAGCCCTCAATACCTTAGTAATTTTAAATATATTTTTTAAATTTGTGTGGCCCGCGGGTTGGCCCGCCTAACCCGCAACCCGCCTTGAGTTGGGTTGGGTTGGAAATTTCTCGACCCGCCGAGATGGCGGGTCGGCCCGCCCCTCTCCGCTAAATATTGAGTTTACGACGGGTTAACCCGCCCCGCCATGGGTTGACCCGTTTGACAGCTCTAACTGAACGTACCAATATTCGAATCCCAGTCCCTGTGGGATCAATAATCTTTTATTACTTGACGACATCCGTGCACTTGCGGGCGTTGAGCGCGAGCACACACTTTGAGTCCTCGACGACCTTCGTTGTAAGATTTGAGGTCGGGATTGCGTGCATTAAGATTTTGGCACCGTTGCCGGGGACTGATCGATTCGATATCGAATCGAACGGTGGTAAATTGGATCAGACTTAGGATTAGATTTATTTACTTGATTTATTTTCTTTCTAGTTTGCTTTATTTACTTTAGTTTTATATCTTCCATATTTAGATTTAGTTTTTAATTTTCTTTTAATTTTCTTTTATTTAATTCTAGCAGTAGTTGTTTTTATTTCCTTTTTGCATCTTAGATTTTATTACCTAGATTGTTTTATTTTTTGCTTTTAGAATTAGTTAGCACTCCTAATTTTGTGGCTTGGTTCGTCGTATGCTTAGACGCTTAGGATGGGAAAGTCTAATTCCGATCGACTTAGAAATTGAGCGAACCTTTCATCGCCGGAGAGCAGAGCAGCGAAGGATGGAGGATCAAGCCGAATCCGAAGTGAACATAGGTAGCCGACCTCTGTGGGACTACGCAACTCCTAGCGCTAGAGGATTCAGGCCGAGTATAGCTGGATCATCTATTTCGGCAAATAACTTTGAGCTGAAGCCGACACTTATACATATGGTCCAGTAGAGTCAATTTGGGGGAGCTGTGACTGAAGACCCGAACCGGCACCTTGAGGCATTTCTTGAAATCTGCTCGACAATGAAAATGAACGGAGTCCCTTCTGATGCGATCCGCCTGAGCCTATTCCCGTTCTCACTGCGGGATAAGGCTAAGGCATGACTTCACTCCTTGCCTTCGGGGAGCATCACTACATGGGAGCAATGTGAGCAGCAGTTTCTGAACAATTACTTCCCACCAAGCAAGACTACTCACATGCGCCATCTTATCACGACCTTCCGCCAGAAGGAGGGGGAGTCTTTATTCGAAGCTTGGGATCGCTACAAGGGGTTACTCTACCAATACCCCCACCACGGACTGGAGAGGTAACTGGTGATCTATATCTTCTACAATGGGATCACGTATGCCACAAAGATATCCCTAGATTCTGCTGCAGGAGGAGCACTGATGAATAAGACCATAGAGGAAGCCGAGGAGCTGATAGAAGAGGTGGCCCAGAACCACCATCAATGGGCTTCCGAACATGGTCAACCTACACCTGCAGCAGGACGATACACTGTCAACTCAATGGACCACCTTACAGTAAGGATGGACGCGCTTAGCAGACGGTTTGAATCTTTGAATCCTTCATCTGCATGCACGGCCATTGACTTTGGAGAGGGAGCGGCAGCGTATCGAGAGGACCACTATGGAGGGCAGAGAATCTCAGAGGAGCAGATTGAGCATATTGACGCGGTTGGGGACTATGACCAAATGCCCCACAACCCATACTTCAATACCTATAATCCCGGATGGAGAAATCACCCGAATTTCTCCTATAAGAATAACTCGGGAAACTCCCAACCATCAGGGGGGTATGGGTAGCAGTAGGAAAATGGGCAGCGACCACAGAAGTCCAGACTGGAACTGATGATGGAGGACTTCATTGCTACCCAAACTAAGGACAATGAGAAATTTCATCGCCAACATCAGAAGTTTGAAGAATCACTCAGAGACTTGAAGGCCACCGTTGACGGCCTTGCAAGTCACACCAGGATGTTGGAGATGCAAGTGGCCCAGATAGCCCAAACCGTGTCGCAACCTGTGAAGAGCTCTCCGGTGAGTTAAGGTAAAGAGGAAGGAGTGGGGCAGAGTAGCAAATTCGCCAATGGGTGTGCAACCATGATTACCACCCTACTTGACCAAGCTGAGTTTGAAGAGAAGATTCCATTATAGCTTGAGGACCCTGGTGAATTTGTTATCCCCTACTCAATTTATGGGGAGAGCTTCGACGAAGCTCTATGCGACTTGGGGTCATCAGTTAGTGTGATGCCCTACGTATACTATCTGAAGATGAGACTGAGCAGGTTCCAACCAGCGAATCTTGGTATTCGTATGGAGGATGATTCAGTCAAGGAGCTCATTGGCATGCTACCACACGTGTCTGTGGTGATTGAGGATTTCGTGATACCCACGGACTTCATCATACTGGACACAGGACCGAATCCCCAGAATCCCATCATTCTGGGAAGGCCTTTTCTGGTAACTGCAGGGGCGTGCATAGACGTGAAGGCACACCAGATCTCCCTGGAGGTAGATGGGGAGATCATTCTCTTCAGCCTTTCGGAGCATAAAGCCCCCTACCTCGATGACTTCACATTTAGCAGAATGAAGCCAGAACCGCCAGATGAAGCTTCTGAGATGGATGAATGGAGGTTCGCTGAACCTCCAGAGCCGAGTTGATAGTGGAGTGCGGTTAAGCTAAACGACCTTAAACAAAGCGCTTCTTGGGAGGCAACCCAAGTTTAGTTTTAGATTTCCCTTTGATTGTATTGCATGCATTTGTTTGATTTTAGTTTTGATTTCCATCTCATTTAGAGTTAGGACTAGAAAAGAACTTAGCTAGGGAAAAATAAAATCCATATTAACCTACACGGTTAAATGTATGAGAAAATTCGAACCCTAACAAAAAACGGGGAGAGAAATGGGGACACACGGCCTGACCGTGTATTTTTCCATGGCCGTGTCCGATCGACCCGAGGCGCACATGGCCTGGACGTGTGTTTTCACACAACCGTGTCGCGCAAGGTTAAAAGGGATGAGCCGTGTGTTTTCACCCCATTTGCGCCGTGTGCTTCGAATACTCTTGCCCTAGTCGTGTGATTTCGTCTTCCCCACTATCTAGAAGCACTTTTAACATTAAAGGAAGCCAAAAGAAGCAAGGATGTGAAGGACCAAGTATGTAGCACCTCGATCCGGCGCTTCAGAGCGATGACTAAGGAGAGTCGATGCCCCTCAAGCTCCGGAGGAGGGTAACGCCCTAACCACTCTTCTTTTTCGCAATAATGAACATAAAGATAGATATAATGTGCTCTCTACTCGTAAACTCACTTCTACTAGGTACTTAGATGAAGATTTGCTAGAGTCTTTAGGGTTGTTGGGTGATATTCAAGCCCTATTTGTAAAAATGGGGTGGGAAGAGATGATGGGAGTAAGACACCCAACCTACCCTAGGATAGTTCTAGAATTTTTGAGTTCCTTAGAGGCAGAAATTTTAACAGGTAGAGAGAGCGAGGAGGGTAGAATAACTTTTAGGCTTTTTAACATTGAGCATGAATGGACCCTTCACCAATAGAACTCATGCTTTGGCTTGCCGAGTGGGGGAGAGAGAAGAATCCCTATTGGGTTCAACTCTCGGGTATTTTGGACCGAGTTGACAGGAGAGCACGCTTATGACCCTTCTAGGGCCAAAGCGTCGCGCCTCCAAAACCCCGTCTTCCGATACCTCCACCGCATCATGGTTAGTACTATATTTGATCGTGGGAGAGTGATAGTGTAGTTAGAGCTAGCGAGATGCTTTACCTTTGAGATATGCTACAAGAAAGGAGTAGCATCGATGTAGGGTCCCACTTCATCAGACACTTAGTGAAGATGGGCAAAGCAGCACGAGGAGAGATTAATGTGGGAGACCTACTTACCCACATTTGTCATAGGATGAGATACAATTACACTAGATTAGAGAGTATAGAGGGGAACCCTAGGATTGACTTAGGAGTGTGCATGACCATGAAGATGATTGTGAGAGAAGGAGACTCCTTATTCTTTGTAAGGAAAAATCTAACGACCCTTAGGCTACCCGACCCTGATCGTACCACCATCACTACACGCGCCAATTGGTGATGGACCTGATAGTGGAGTCCCCTTCACATGAGGGACCATCCACATCGGCGCCCATCTCTCCACCTTTATATCACTCTCCCTCCAGTCCACACATGCATAGGAGGCCACCTAGTCCACGCCGACATGAGTCTGCACCTGCACCACCACATTTTTCCACCTTTGAGCAGGATGCAAGTACGTCGATATTTGATTTCTCGGAGTTCCGATCGCACCTCGACGACATATACACCGAGCAGCAGACGCAGAGGAAGCGATGGGAGGAGCAGAGCGCCTACCAATAGGTGGAGTTCCAGGGATTCCGGGAGCACTTCCAGCGGGCTGAGGAGTTCTACGACGAAGCCCGCATATACTTCCAGGAGGAGACTACTCGTCGCCAGGATGAGGCCGCCTACCGTAGGGAGATCGGCAAGACATGCACGCCAAAGAAAGCGATGGGCTAGGAGGAGGAGCACCAGAAGCCGATCCACCATCGACCACATGTACATGTGGCATCAGCGGCTCAGCAGTAGGTTCTCCCACGATCCAGAGATGCCGAAGCTCCCAAACTTTCCACCTCGTCCATCATACTAGAAGTATATTTTCATTTAAGTCTGGGGGAGGACCCTAAAGTTTATTTTGTTTTGTCTCCTAGCAGTAGTTTCTTTTCTGGCATTTTCATTCATTTATTCATGCATGGGTTGTTGAGTTTCTTTCAATACTTAGTTTTTGTTATCTGTAAAGCTGCTTTAGTAGTATTTATAAAAAGTTGCTTACATGCGTTGTTCCCATAGGTAGCTTAACTTCATTTATCTCGTGGTATTTTATTCTATGCGCTCTAATGAATGTTCTAGACTTACACTTGTTAGCTTTATTTCTTTACACTTACACATGTTGAACATTCTGAAAGGGATAATCTAGTACATATCTAGTTATGATTCATCTCAGTAGTCTAGTACTTTTGAATCCATAGGTGACTCTAGGTTTAGCATTTTAGTTACTAGAGATGCTCGGATTGTGTAAGCCCATTTGAAAAAATCAAAATCCCAGTGAGAAGAAAAAAAAAGAAAGAAAAAAGAGAAAAATAGCAAAAGAGAAAAAGGTGAAAAAGAAAGAGAAAGAAAAAAAAAGAAAAAAAGAGAGGAGAGAGAGAGAAGATTATGAGGGATAAAAAAATAGTTGTCATGGGTGAAAATGACTAGGTGCCCCTTTGAGACCGAGTTAGGTTACTAGGGAAACACCTATCAATTACTCTCAATATCGAGCATGCCTTTGAGATTTTATGCTAGATCAGAGAACGACCCTCGCTTTGGGCAAGTAAGTGCCTAAGAGCCGGAAACCTTAGGAAAGCTATGGGGTGACGACTTAACTCACCATGGAACGGGCATCCCCTAAGAATGATTCGCTTAGCACGAGCATGAGGAGCTAACTTAGTGAATTTCTAGGCCATATTTATTCTGCTTTGATTGTAAATACCACTTGATAAATTTAGTTGACATGATAAGTATTGAACAATATCTTTTTAAATTTCATGGTACTAAGGTTTGCTTGAGGACAAGCAAAGATTTAAATCTAGGGGAAGTGATGTGAGCGAACCATATAGGGTTTTAGGAATAGTTTTCGCTCACATCTTGTTACATTTTATGTTAGTTTCATACATATGTTACTCTATTTTGTATGCATTTCCTATTTTCTAGTTCGGAGGTCTGCTCTTTGTACTTTTAGGTGCAAGTTAGCATTTCGGGAGAAAAAGATGCACTTTTGGAGCAAAAGACGGACAATTTGCAGCTAGACGCAGAGTGGGACACGACCAGGGCATGTGGCTACACACGACCGTGTCCAATGGGAGAAATCGGCCAACTTAGGGCCGCACACGGCCTGGCCATGTGGAAACACACGGCCGTGTGGCGCCCCGCCAGATTTGTGCGACTAGGACTTTTTCCGGATTTCATAGCGGTTCGAGGTGATGTCTATATAAGGATGGCTCCGACCAAACCCTAGGGAGGAGGCACGATGGCTAGGACGTCACGCCGAAGCCCTAAAAAGCTTCGGGAACTCGCAACGGGGAGGAGGAATGTCGTCGAAGGTCCACGCCTTGCACTTCAACGCCGGAGAGAAGACCACAAAAGCATTGTAATATTTTGTTCTTGCATTTTATTCCCTATGTATTCGAACATAAACATGCTTTGTGATTCTTCCTTCATATACATGGAGTAGTTCTTTCGATTCTAGGATTAAGGAGTAGCTTGTGTGCACATTACAATGTTGGTTCATGTTAAATTCTGCCTTTGAGTTTAATTTGGCAATTGGTAGTTGTTTTTTTACTTTATCTATGCGTGTTTGGTTTTCTACCTGCTGTGCTTAGGCGATATGAGGGGTGATATCCCTCGTATCTAAGATTTAGGGCATTTGATACAAGGAACCTAGGGGTAAACCTGATCTCCTATAACCATGGGTAGAAGGATACGATGGAACCGGACACGGTTCATCGTAGGGATTGATTTGGCATCCTCGTACCGTCTATCCCATCCTTCTAGGTGGAGATAGCTCCCGGTAGATGCGGTGGCTCTTCGGAAGATGGTAGATTCTGCTGCAGGAGGAGCACTGATGAATAAGACCATAGAGGAAGCCGAGGAGCTGATAGAAGAGGTGGCCCAGAACCACCATCAATGGGCTTCCGAACATGGTCAACCTACACCTGCAGCAGGACGATACACTGTCAACTCAATGGACCACCTTACAGCAAGGATGGACGCGCTTAGCAGACGGTTTGAATCTTTGAATCCTTCATCTGCATGCACGGCCATTGACTTTGGAGAGGGAGCGGCAACGTATCGAGAGGACCACTATGGAGGGCAGAGAATCTTAGAGGAGCAGATTGAGCATATTGACGCGGTTGGGGACTATGACCAAATGCCCCACAACCCATACTTCAATACCTATAATCCCGGATGGAGAAATCACCCGAATTTCTCCTATAAGAATAACTCGGGAAACTCCCAACCATCAGGGGGGTATGGGTAGCAGTAGGAAAATGGGCAGCGACCACAGAAGTCCAGACTGGAACTGATGATGGAGGACTTCATTGCTACCCAAACTAAGGACAATGAGAAATTTCATCGCCAACATCAGAAGTTTGAAGAATCACTCAGAGACTTGAAGGCCACCGTTGACGGCCTTGCAAGTCACACCAGGATGTTGGAGATGCAAGTGGCCCAGATAGCCCAAACCGTGTCGCAACCTGTGAAGAGCTCTCCGGTGAGTTAAGGTAAAGAGGAAGGAGTGGGGCAGAGTAGCAAATTCGCCAATGGGTGTGCAACCATGATTACCACCCTACTTGACCAAGCTGAGTTTGAAGAGAAGATTCCATTATAGCTTGAGGACCCTGGTGAATTTGTTATCCCCTACTCAATTTATGGGGAGAGCTTCGACGAAGCTCTATGCGACTTGGAGTCATCAGTTAGTGTGATGCCCTACGTATACTATCTGAAGATGAGACTGAGCAGGTTCCAACCAGCGAATCTTGGTATTCGTATGGAGGATGATTCAGTCAAGGAGCTCATTGGCATGCTACCACACGTGTCTGTGGTGATTGAGGATTTCGTGATACCCACGGACTTCATCATCGACACAGATCGAATCCCGTAATCCCATCATTACGGGAAGGCCTTTTCGTAAATCGCAGGGGCGTGCATAGACGTGAAGGCACACCAGATCTCCCTGGAGGTAGATGGGGAGATCATTCTCTTCAGCCTTTCGGAGCATAAAGCCCCCTACCTCGATGACTTCACATTTAGCAGAATGAAGCCAGAACCGCCAGATGAAGCTTCTGAGACGGATGAATGGAGGTTCGGTGAACCTCCAGAGCCGAGTTGATAGTGGAGTGCGGTTAAGCTAAACGACCTTAAACAAAGCGCTTCTTGGGAGGCAACCCAAGTTTAGTTTTAGATTTCCCTTTGATTGTATTGCATGCATTTGTTTGATTTTAGTTTTGATTTCCATCCCATTTAGAGTTAGGACTATAAAAGAACTTAGCTAGGGAAAAATAAAATCCATATTAACCTACACGGTGAAATGTATGAGAAAATTCGAACCCTAACAAAAAACGGGGAGAGAAATGGGGACACACGGCCTGACCGTGTGTTTTTCCATGGCCGTGCCCGATCGACCCGAGGCGCACATGGCCTGACCGTGTGTTTTCACACAACCGTGTCGCGCAAGGTTAAAAGGGGTGAGCCGTGTGTTTTCACTCCATTTGCGCCGTGTGCTTCGAATACTCTTGCCCTAGTCGTGTGATTTCGTCTTCCCCACTATCTAGAAGCACTTTTAACATTAAAGGAAGCCAAAAGAAGCAAGGATGTGAAGGACCAAGCATGTAGCACCTCGATCCGGCGCTTCAGAGCGATGACTAAGGAGAGTCGATGCCCCTCAAGCTCCGGAGGAGGGTAACGCCCTAACCACTCTTCCTTTTCGCAATAATGAACATAAAGATAGATATAATGTGCTCTCTACTCGTAAACTCACTTCTACTAGGTACTTAGATGAAGATTTGCTAGAGTCTTTAGGGTTGTTGGGTGATATTCAAGCCCTATTTGCAAAAATGGGGTGGGAAGAGATGATGGGAGTAAGACACCCAACCTACCCTAGGATAGTTCTAGAATTTTTGAGTTCCTTAGAGGCAGAAATTTTAACAGGTAGAGAGAGCGAGGAGGGTAGAATAACTTTTAGGCTTTTTAACATTGAGCATGAGTGGACCCTTCACCAATGAAACTCATGCTTTGGCTTGCCGAGTGGGAGAGAGAGAGGAATCCCTATTGGGTTCAACTCTCGGGTATTATGGACCGAGTTGACAGGAGAGCACGCTTATGACCCTTCTAGGGCCAAAGCGTCGCGCCTCCAAAACCCCGTCTTCCGATACCTCCACCGCATCATGGTTAGTACTATATTTGATCGTGGGAGAGTGATAGTGTAGTTAGAGCTAGCGAGCTGCTTTACCTTTGAGATATGCTACAAGAAAGGAGTAGCATCGATGTAGGGTCCCACTTCATCAGACACTTAGTGAAGATGGGCAAAGCAGCACGAGGAGAGATTAATGTGGGAGACCTACTTACCCACATTTGTCATAGGATGAGATACGATTACACTAGATTAGAGAGTATAGAGGGGAACCCTAGGATTGACTTAGGAGTGTGCATGACCATGAAGATGATTGTGAGAGAAGGAGACTCCTTATTCTTTGTAAGGAAAAATTTAACGACCCTTAGGCTCCTCGACCCTGATCGTACCACCATCACTACACGCGCCAATTGGTGCTTGGACCTGATAGTGGAGTCCCCTTCACATGAGGGACCATCCACATCGGCGCCCATCTCTCCACCTTTATATCACTCTCCCTCCAGTCCACACATGCATAGGAGGCCACCTAGTCCACGCCGACATGAGTCTGCACCTGCACCACCACATTTTTCCACCTTTGAGCAGGATGCAAGTACGTCGATATTTGATTTCTCGGAGTTCCGATCGCACCTCGACGACATATACACCGAGCAGCAGACGCAGAGGAAGCGATGGGAGGAGCAGAGCGCCTACCAATAGGTGGAGTTCCAGGGATTCCGGGAGCACTTCCAGCGGGCTGAGGAGTTCTACGACGAAGCCCGCATATACTTCCAGGAGGAGACTACTCGTCGCCAGGATGAGGCCGCCTACCGTAGGGAGATGCAGCAGCACATGCACGCCCAGCAGGCGCAGTGGGCTAGGGAGGAGGAGCACCGAGAAGCCGCTGCATCCACCAGCTCCCAGATCGACCACATGTACATGTGGCATCAGCGGCTCAGCAGTAGGTTCTCCCACGATCCAGAGATGCCGAAGCTCCCAAACTTTCCACCTCGTCCATCATACTAGAAGTATATTTTCATTTAAGTCTGGGGGAGGACCCCAAAGTTTATTTTGTTTTGTCTCCTAGCAGTAGTTTCTTTTCTGGCATTTTCATTCATTTATTCATGCATGGGTTGTTGAGTTTCTTTCAATACTTAGTTTTTGTTATCTGTAAAGCTGCTTTAGTAGTATTTATAAAAAGTTGCTTACATGCGTTGTTCCCATAGGTAGCTTAACTTCATTTATCTCGTGGTATTTTATTCTATGCGCTCTAATGAATGTTCTAGACTTACACTTGTTAGCTTTATTTCTTTACACTTACACATGTTGAACATTCTGAAAGGGATAATCTAGTACATATCTAGTTATGATTCATCTCAGTAGTCTAGTACTTTGGAATCCATAGGTGACTCTAGGTTTAGCATTTTAGTTACTAGAGATGCTCGGATTGTGTAAGCCCATTTGGAAAAATCAAAATCCCAGTGAGAAGAAAAAAAAAGAAAGAAAAAAGAGAAAAAGAGCAAAAGAGAAAAAGGTGAAAAAGAAAGAGAAAGAAAAAAAAAGAAAAAAAGAGAGGAGAGAGAGAGAAGATTATGAGGGATAAAAAAATAGTTGTCATGGGTGAAAATGACTAGGTGCCCCTTTGAGACCGAGTTAGGTTACTAGGGAAACACCTATCAATTTTTCTCAATATCGAGCATGCCTTTGAGATTTTATGCTAGATCAGAGAACGACCCTCGCTTTGGGCAGGTAAGTGCCTAAGAGCCGGAAACCTTAGGAAAGCTATGGGGTGACGACTTAACTCACCATGGAACGGGCATCCCCTAAGAATGATTCGCTTAGCACGAGCATGAGGAGCTAACTTAGTGAATTTCTAGGACATATTTATTCTGCTTTGATTGTAAATACCACTTGATAAATTTAGTTGACATGATAAGTATGGAACAATATCTTTTTAAATTTCATGGTACTAAGGTTTGCTTGAGGACAAGCAAAGATTTAAATCTGGGGGAAGTGATGTGAGCGAACCATATAGGGTTTTAGGAATAGTTTTCGCTCATATCTTGTTACATTTTATGTTAGTTTCATACATATGTTACTCTATTTTGTACGCATTTCCTATTTTCTAGTTCGGAGGTCTGCTCTTTGTACTTTTAGGTGCAAGTTAGCATTTCGGGAGAAAAAGATGCACTTTTGGAGCAAAAGACGGACAATTTGCAGCTAGACGCAGAGTGGGACACGACCAGGGCATGTGGCTACACACGACCGTGTCCAATGGGAGAAATCGGCCAACTTAGGGCCGCACACGGCCTGGCCATGTGGAAACACACGGCCGTGTGGCGCCCCGCCAGATTTGTGCGACTAGGACTTTTTCCGGATTTCATAGCGGTTCGAGGTGATGTCTATATAAGGATGGCTCCGACCAAACCCTAGGGAGGAGGCACGATGGCTAGGACGTCACGCCGAAGCCCTAAAAAGCTTCGGGAACTCGCAACGGGGAGGAGGAATGTCGTCGAAGGTCCACGCCTTGCACTTCAACGCCGGAGAGAAGACCACAAAAGCATTGTAATATTTTGTTCTTGCATTTTATTCCCTATGTATTCGAACATAAACATGCTTTGTGATTCTTCCTTCATATACATGGAGTAGTTCTTTCGATTCTAGGATTAAGGAGTAGCTTGTGTGCACATTACAATGTTGGTTCATGTTAAATTCTGCCTTTGAGTTTAATTTGGCAATTGGTAGTTGTTTTTTTACTTTATCTATGCGTGTTTGGTTTTCTACCTGCTGTGCTTAGGCGATATGAGGGGTGATATCCCTCGTATCTAAGATTTAGGGCATTTGATACAAGGAACCTAGGGGTAAACCTGATCTCCTATAACCATGGGTAGAAGGATACGATGGAACCGGACACGGTTCATCGTAGGGATTGATTTGGCATCCTCGTACCGTCTATCCCATCCTTCTAGGCGGAGATAGCTCCCGGTAGATGCGGTGGCTCTTCGGAAGAGTGTATGATGTCCCTTCCACAAAACTATAGCTAAACGTCTAGACAACGTCAATTGACAATATTATTTTGTGACACACAAGCAAAACTGAAGTCCTAGAATCACCTTTGAAGACCTCAACACACTCCTTTCCTCCTCCGTGTGACACCGCATAGAGTATAGTCCACCAACAACCCTCACCAATCAAAACCCCTTAGAGTTTACGTCTGAACAATTACAACTACTGAATGTACCGATATTCGAATCCCAGTCTCTGTGGGATCGATAATCTTTTATTACTTGACGACATCTGTGTACTTGCGGGCGTTGAGTGCGAGCGCGCACTTTGAGTCCTCGATGGCCTTCGTCGTGAGATTTGAGATCGCGATCGTGTGCATCAGTAGACAAGCACGACACGATCGAGAACAATGAAATCGCGAAGCGAGCTATTCACCTCCTAGCGCACGTCACGGTCCCTACAACTTTATGATTCACTTTCTAATTGTAAAGTGATAAAAATCAATCCAAAGGATTTTTTCACATGACCTCTTTTACTCCATCTAAATTCAACTTCAACTAGTTCACCATCTTCTTCTTTTTGTGTTTCAAATCTCCTTTTGAGGAATTCACTTCCTCTCAGGTCTTTTGTGGAAACATGTGTTAAAAAATGAAGTATTTCTTGATTTAATTATTGAATTCTTGTTATTTTTGTTCTGCACATATCCTATAAATATATAATTAATAGCCTTTAATTTTATCTTAATTCTCTTTGGATTAGGAACCAAAACCTTTACAAAACACCCTCACACTCATAAGTATGCATAGGATGACTTTCTTTCGTTCCACAACTCATAAGAGCACTTCTCTATTTTCTTACATGGTGCCTTATTTAAAATGTAATTAGTTATCTGTGTAGTTTTCCCTCATAATTTCTTTAGCAATTCAAAGTTCAATAAAAAACATTCATCATCTCTTTTTAAAGTGTGATTCTTTCTCTCAACAATAATATCATTTTGCCGAGAAGTATATGGTGTTGTTGTTTCATATCTAATCTTGTGTTTAACACAAAACTTAGCAAATGATGATATATATTCACTATCTCGGTCACTTCACACCATTTTAATCTACTTATTAAGATGATTCTTAACCTCATTTTTATAGAGAATATATTTCTTTATGGTTTCATCTTTACTTTTGAGAAGATATAGATAACAAAGTGATAAAATACTTATTTACATAGCGTGTCGATACTCCTTTTAGGCCGCACATATCTGTGTGGATTAGACTGAGTGATTCATTCAATCTTTCAACATGTTGGAAGGATAACTTAGTCATTTTTGCTTCTACACAAGTCTTGCACTTGTATTTCAGGTTAATTTAGAATGTGGGTATGTCTTGCATGTTAATTAGTCTATGCAACGAATCATAGTTAATATGTCTTAGCCATGTCACAAAATGAAAGACTCAAGCATGTACATAAAAAATCTTTCACTTTTATTAATTATAGACCTAATGGCAGCTTAAAAAGCCCACTAGTTATATATTCCTTTCCTATAAACATTTCATTTTTGGATAAAATAACTCTGTTTAATTCAAAAACAATGCGAAAGCCATTTTTACTTAGAAGCGATTCAGATATAAAATTCTTTCGAATATCGAGCATATACATCACATTGTTTAGGGTTAGTTCATTGTCATCCCTACGAGAGGACCAAGTGGCTATCACGAACGATAGAATTATCTCAAGGAGCAAGGGTTAATCCCTAGGAGCTACAAAGTTTTTCGGGATGTCTACTCTCCCTCCGTGCTAGTTCTTGGTCAAACAAAAATATCCCTCATGACTTACCTCCCTTCATTTGGCTGTGGGATAGACGATGAGGGGTGCCTGTGATGAGCGCATCACCTTTTATCCCAAAGAGTTAGTTCATTATCCAAGGATCTCTTTAATACCACTTTTCCTTATATCCCTTGATTTTTGAGGTTGTTGAGTTTCCCATAAATAGTTTTTCTCCATTTTTGACTTCCTTAAAGTTGTAAAGCAATTTCTTATTCCAACGCATGCATAGTGGCACCGGTATTGATCCACCATGGTCACAAGTTTGAGCCTATTAAGTTCACTTTGAAGACCACAACACAGAGATCCATATCTAGTCTTGCATTCATTTTGACCTCTTGCTTCTTCTTCGACTTTTTGCAGTACGAAGATTTGTGATCGACTCGATCACAAATGAAACATCTCGTAAAGGATTTATTTTTACTAATGCTTATTCTGGGTCTCACTTTGAAAGACTTAGGTTTTTTTTTTATTTCGAGTTTCCACAGTGCTCAATCACGTTGGCTTTAATAGTTACCTAAGTGAACGATCGCTATTTGAAACTTTTGTTATCTTCCTTGATACAGAGTCGAACAATTAACTCCTCAATGTTTATTTATTTTTGCTTTACTTAGTTTTTGAATCCTTCTAGTCGGGAAGCTATCACCTAGAAGGCTTCACTCAGTATCATGCCTTCTGAGTGAATCTCGTGTAGGATCACTCGAAGCTCTTTGACTTGGTTGCCCTAGTATCCTTCACCTTGTATTTTTGATCTAAGGACTCTCAGAGTTCCTTAGTCTTTCTTTTCATGCTATACACATTGTACAATGAGTCGGTTTGATAGTTAATTTTGATATAAAAACTCTGAGTAGTTCCATGCTTCTACCGCTTAAAGTTTGAGCTAGTAAACTTCTCTGGTTTTCCCCATGATTGATTAGGATATTTTCAATCAGGGATAAGGAGGTCATAACTTATTGAGTAACTTCTTGGCGAACTAAACATATACTTGAATGTTATCACATAAGAGTTGCCAAATGGGGTGTTTATTAGGAAGGAAGAGAATGTAAAAAAATGAAGTTGAATGAAGAGCTTATTTGCTCTTCTAGGTCATAACCTTCTTATATGGGGTTCTGATTTTTGGTTGCATTGAATGACTGAATAATGACTAGCTGCTTGGGTCATAATGCCTTTAACTGGTGTTGTTAATACACGATCAATTTGACCTGCTTGGGTCATAATACTGGTGTTGTTAATACACGATCAATTTGACATTTGACACACATTGATCATGTTGCATATGATTTATCTGGATTCAGTATAATTCAAGTCTTGGATTTTTACTCTCCTATGGGTGCGTACGGGAGAGAGCCTCTCAACGTGAGACTAAACCTCCTTAGTGTTAGGACCATTGTTACCTCTAGAGGGGGGGGGGGTGAATAGCGTCGTTCAATGCTTGATGGATTACGATCGTATTCGTCTCAACAAGTCATGTTAGCGCAGCGGAATATATAGCAATAACAAAATAAGACAAACACAATTCACAACGCAAAATATAATGTGGTTCGGAATCGAATGGTTCATACTCCACGGATCGGGCTCTAAAAGCCCTAGTAATGCAAACATGCACTACTAATCACAAATACTCCTTCTTGGAACAATTTGGAGGTGAAGAAACCTCGTACAAATGGTCTTACAACAGTAAGAAACAAATACAAGCAAGATACAAATGAAATACACAATAAGTAAAGGAAAAATACTTTACAATTGCTCTTTTAATTGTTTGCTTTGTGGTTGCTTGAAATGCACTTGGAGACCTTGACAATCCTCCTCCACGAGCTCCATTTAAAGGCAGGCTAGATTTGGACCATGTGAGACATAGATCCAGGAAAAATGATCATACCCATCAATCGATTACCGAGTGGTCAGAACAACATTCTGTGCCTAAAATCCCAATCGATCACCTTGATGCTCGAGCGCCAGGCACTTAAACCCTAGGACCCATGGTCCCAATCAACTAATACACCTCAAACATGAGATTTTAATCTCAAATATGAGGTTTTAACCTAAGTATGGTGCCCTCATACTTGCTAGACCACCCGTAGCCTAGCCACCTCCGTCAGCCTCATGCCTATCGGATCCCTCCAAGTCATCCATGACTTGTTCATCCGCCCGCCAAGGCACATTGGACTTACGTTGCCAAGACTCCCGCTTGGACTTTACGCCGTCAACCATTGGACTTATGTTGCCAAGACTTCACCCTTGGACTTTACGCCGCTAATAATCCCCTTGGGCTTCACAAATGTCAAGACTCAAGCTTGGACTTTCTTTGCCAACCCATGTTGGACTTTCCATGCTAAGACCCATGCTTGGACTTTACATGCCAAGTATTCAAGACTTGGACTTTTCCCATGACAATGATCAAATCATCGTCAAACATCAAATGTGACCTAGGTTGATTGCACTAACAATCTTCCCAACACATGTCAGACATCAATGTCAAACATCAAAACACTACTCAAGTCAAACTTGAGTCTAGTCAATCGTGACCTGGGCCGATTGCACCAACACTTAGCACTCTTTTATCCCCTCCATTTAGCGGTGAGAGAAATACCGAAAATTTCGGTATACCATATATACTGTATTGATATATACCGAATATATCGATATTAACAGTATATCAAAATTTTTGGTATGATATTATACCATACCAAAATTTTCAGTATCGGTATTAGTATAAATTTAAAAATTTTAGGTATACCGAAATACCGAATTTATTGGCTACAGTACCGAGTAGACCTAGGTCTAGGTAAAATGTCTTTTTTTTTTTAATTCGAGTACATGCAAAGACAGACATCAAATTATTTTTAGTAGCGGATTTTCCATGCTATTTTCATACTCAATGGTCTTTGCCAAATCGTGGTTTCCGGAGATCACCGACGGCATTTCCCTTCTCGCCAGTGATTTGGTGAGATCAGCCGATGCAACGCAATTGACACTAGTGGCGTGATTGATTCTTGGATTCACCAAATTGGATTTGAGTCTGACCACCAAAGGCCAATACGCTAGTAGGTCATCGATTCCAAATGGACGGGCCGACGGGTGATTCTACGCGCCGCAGCACGAATGGGACGACGACCAAATGTGGAACACTGTGCATTCCACATTTGGACGGTCCAGATCTGGCGCGCGATCGCATGATGGACGGTGGATCGCGTAGAGCGCATGGGCGCGCATACACTCGACGCTTAGGAGATCAGTTTTGTTCGGTACGATATCGATATTTTTTTTATATCAAAAATTCGATATATCGAAAATTCAATACGACATCGATATTTTTTTATATCGAAAATTTTGGTATACCGAAAATTCGATATACCGAAAATTCGCAATACCGAAAATTCGGTATATCGAAAATCGATATACCGAAAATTCGGTACGGTATCGATATATATTTTTTTATATCGAAAATTTCGATACGATATACGATATCATATGAAAAAATCGATAAACCATATCGATCCATCCCTACCTCCATTTCCCCATTCATTTTCCCCCTCAAACACTAAATTCATCGATTTTCTTCCTCTCTTTTTATTATTGTTTTACTTAAAGAACAAGAAAAAGCCTACTCATATTCTACACCTTTAGAAAAATCAAACCCACGTGGCGATGATAGATCCAAGTGCGATGCTCACGATTACAATGCCAACTCACGTGGTTCTTAATTGTGATGATACGATGTACTTTCTATCATTTTTTTAATTGACGTTGGATATTAATTTTAAGAATGATTATCTGTTCCCACGGAAATTTTTTTATTGATGATCTAAATAAATTGAAAAATGCTCGCGATTCACAAACCAACAATCTAATGTCCGTGGATTGTTAATTGATTTAAAAGAAATTCTTATAAATTCGTCGAAACTGAAGATCAAACTTTGATACATAATTTTATATTATTGATATTCTACCACTGTATCGTAGTCTCGAGAATATTCTACTCTTTTGTCTAATCTTTATGTTTGTGGACAGAGACGGATTCAGAATTTTATATTAGAGAGACCGTTGTACTAAAATTTAATAATATTAATTTAAAAAATAAATAAATAAATAAATTTTTGATAATAATCGTTTAAAATTGGGAGACGATGACTCCTCTCAAAATTCCTTAGATCCGCCCCCTCCTTGTGGGACAATATATAAAGTTATCAAATGTTGAAAAAAAAAAAATTAAAGTGATATCTAATCCAATCTCATGTTAAACTATCGAGAAATAATAATCTTTTTTTTACTTATTCAGAAATCTAGCATATGAACCTTATAAGTTGTTTATAATTTTTGTAATTATTAGCATGTTCTTAAATTCAAATGTGCAATTTATCTATGATTATTATTATTGATTAAAATACGAATATTATTTGAATATTTATATTATGGATATTTTTTAAAATAAAAATTAATTATAAAGAAAAGGGAAAAGAAAAAAGAAAAGTGAGATTAGTATCAGTGGTTTTATAATTTTTTTTTAAGTACTACAATTTTATTCAATTACGAGTTTCAGTCAAATTTTAATTTTTATTAAGTGGATGAATAAAGATCTTGTTTAGATTTGATTGGCCCGGTTTAGACTCTGATTGGCACTGTCACCTAATTTATTTTCTGGTCGAGGTGGTTGATCATCAATTCCATTCGTAATCGACCAGCAGCGTCATTGTCAATGACCATCAATGTAACCTTTTGTGATTATTGACTAGCTAGAGTTGATCAATATTGACTACTAGTTGATCAAAGTTGACCGATATTAATCGTTGACAATTTTTGTATTGTGATTGTTAACCAACATTGGTTGGAGTTTAGGGTAAACCTGACCACGATTCCAAATTGACAGTTCGAAATCGTCAGATCAATGATTTTTAAAAAATCGATCTTTAATTTTAATCATCCAAGACGATTATAATTTACAATTATCGATTTGATGCAGTTCAAAATTATTATTATTATTTTAAAAATAAAAAAAATATAAAAGGAATTGTACTTAGTTAAGTTATCTATGTATTTCCTTAAGATATAAGGGAATTAAAACTCACGTAGATTATTTACTTTTTACTTTTATTATCTTATAAATTAACGTTGTTAGTCATTGTCATTTTTAGTTTTCATTATGTTAGTTCATTCGATATTAAATTCTTCTATCTTATCGTTAGAAAATTACATTTCTTATATTTTTTTTTACAGTTTTTGTCCCATTATCAATTAATATTTATGATTTTAAAGAATTAGGAGATAAAATAGATAGTCATTCATCTAATATATTACCTTTAAAACTAAATATATGCTCTGATGTAGGCACATTCAGTAACTCGATCAACTCTTATCTTAAAATACGATCCCGTCTTCTTCTAAATCATAACGAGGAGAAATTGAGTCTCAAAATAAGGATTTCAATACTTTCATGACCCCTGACATGGATATATTTCATTTTAGATTGAAACGAGATGTAAATGAGTTTTCGGAGGCTACCACGGTTTACCCGTGGTCACCACTAAGGGCGTGGGCCATTTGGTTGTTCGACAAAGACATGTAGGGGCATCTAACAACATACAAATGAAGGGTTTTTGTCCCAGAACCGAAGCTCTTATTCCACATGAAGGTGGAGAAACTTCGCTTCCCACTTCAATTCGGTCGCTTATTCCTGGCGATCCCATCGATGTCCTCGGATTAAAAAAAATTTAATCCTAGACAAAAGGGATCACCCAAGCAACCGTTTCATTGTAGTGCTATTCGATTAGAGTAGTCACTTGAACAAACTTGTTGTTTAAGCCACCAACCTCTATTCTACGAATAGCCACGGAATAGATGATGTACGGATCGCCGATTTTTGTGTTTATGTTCGGGGTCCAAGTTATATTAGCCACATACATAAAGTAAACAACCACATACAACATGCACATAATTGAAAAACAATTATAGACATAATACAAAAGAACACCAATCAAAATAAACAAGATTATACCTCTTCTTATACCTCTTGATCTTCTATTGTATGTCCTTCCTCCATTTGGACGTCGTGTGGGCGACGATCTTCCAAAAGTCGAAGCCTCCTAGATCACCAATCTTTCTTTCCTTGTTTACTCCGAACAAAGGAAGATCATCAAACAAAACTCTTCTTCCTATCTAGAACCGGCCACCAAGTCAATAGACTCGATGTTGCCGCCGGCCAAGGAAGAGAACATGGAGTATAGGAACCGGTCAAAGGAGAAACAATGAGAGCATGGGCGCCGGCCAACACTTGGAGAAGAAAAAGAAAAACAATCTTCACCTTGTAGCCGCCCAAAACCCTAACCCTAGCTCTCCTAGTTGCCGGCCAAGGAAGAGGGGAAGAAGGATAGGTTGAGCACCGGCCAAAACAAAGGGAAGAAGGATAGGTTGCCGACAACACCTTAGGAAGAAGATGAAAGGAGCTTCTCCTCTTGTTGCCGCCTACTCCAACACCCAAAACCCTAGCCGCCCACTCCTAATCCTAACCTAACTAGGATTGCTTGCCGCCCAAGGGAAGCAAACCCTAATCCCCTAAGCCATCCATCATGTTGCCGGCCACCCCTATTCTCTCCTTTTATAAAGTTAGGGATAAGCCTTATTTTAATCTCCACCATTAGTTTTAGGGATTTAATCTCAACCGTCGGATCTAGAGATTTAATCTCAACCGTCGGATCTGGAGATTTAATCTCTACCTTTGGATCTAGAGTTTTTTTTTTCATCCATTGGATCTAAGCTTCATGAGGTATTAATAGGCTACAATAGGGACCATGAGGAGGAGTTGGATCTTGGCCACCCAATGGATCAAGCCCACATAAAGTCCGATCCATTAATGATTATCCATTCCACTAGAGGATTATCATTAATCTACCTCACTAACCCCCATAAGTTAATATGAGCTCCATATATTATTTGTACATTTTTCTCCCCGTGTTTAAGATCTCGAATGTCCGTCGATTAATTAATTTACTGACCATTAATTAATCAACATCTAACTCCATGAGTAGTACCACTCAACCTTTTCATCATGCCGGACCAAGTCCACCTGCAGGGTTTACATGATAAACCTTATGAGCTCCTCAAGGGGACATCATCATCCTAATATATAGGACACAGTTTCCTCCTATAATCAATGACACACCATATAAATAATATCATTTCCCAACTTACCGAGCCTATCGATTTAATCTATAAATCTCGCCCATTGGTAAATCAAAGAAATGAATACTAAGTATATGTGCCCGTTATTATATCGTGATTAAGAGTATGTACAATATAATATCTGAGGTCCGATTCAATTATATAGTCGGCAATAAATCGAATCACCTCTAAGTCAGTCCTGCTCAATACACACAAAGTGTACTAGTGTGATTCTATGGTCAAGACAAACCAATACCAAATCACACTACAACCATACCAATGGTTTGTCCAAAGTCATCTCAGTTGTGAGCCTATACTTATACTTTACAAGGAGCCGATAACATGATCTCCCGTGTGACACCACACACCATGTTATCTACAATGTAATGTATTAGACAATATGCATAACCATAAAAGTATGCAATCAATGATCATGTGATTCTTATTTCAAAAATAAAGATGTTCATACAAAAGATAGACTTTTCAGTATACATCCCAACAATCTCCCACTTATACTAAAAGACTATGATGTCCTCAAACTACCATACATCTGATTCCCCTTCCCTCCACATGCCTATCAAAGCTCTCGCTAGAAGGGCCTTAGTGAAAGGGTCTACCAGGTCATCCTCTGATGCAATCTAGGCGACAACAACTTCTACCTCCTTTACGATTTCTCGTATCAGGTGGTACTTGCATTCTATGTGCTTACTTGCCTTATGGGCTTGTGGTTCCTTCGAGTTTGCAATTGCACCACTATTATCACAATAAATTGTGATAGTTTTGGGCAAATCAGAAATCACATCCAAGTCCATCAGGAAGTTTCTGAGCCACACAGCTTCCTTGGCCGCCTCAGAGGCCGCCACATACTCAGCTTCCATGGTGGAGTCCGCAATGCATTTCTGCTTGACACTCCTCCATACAATGGCTCCACCTCCCAAAGTAAACACAAAACCTGAGGTAGACTTACTGTTATCCCTATCTAATTGGAAGTCGGAATCTGTATAACCCATAGGGAGTAATTGGTCTGCCTAGTAAACTAGCTTATAATCCTTAGTCCTTCTCAGGTACTTCAATATATGCTTTACCGCAGTCCAATGTCCCTGTCCTAGATTACTCTGATATCTGCTGACCATGCCCACGGCAAAGCAGATATCTAGTCTCGTACATAGCATTGCATACATGAGGCTTCCCACCACCGAAGCATAAGGAACCTCCTTCATCTCCTCTATCTCCTCAGATGTTCTAGGACACATCTCCTTAGATAAAGGAACTCCATGCCTGAAAGGTAGAAACCCCTTCTTGGAGTTCTGCATGCTAAAACGATCCATAATCGTGTCTATGTATGAAGCTTGGGATAAGCACAACATCCTTTTCCTGCGATCCCTTATAACCTTGATCCCAAGGATGTGTCCCACTTCTCCCAAGTCCTTCATATCAAATTGTTTGGACAACCATACCCTTACGTCTGATAACACCTTGATATTATTGTCAATCAATAAAATGTCATCTACGTATAGTACAAGAAATACCACTACGTTTCCGTCACATCTCTTGTATACACAAGACTCATCCGGACTTTGAATAAATCCATAAGACTGGATTACTTCATCAAATCGGATGTTCCAAGACCTCGAAGCTTGCTTCAATCCATAAATGAACCGATTAAGCTTACATACAAGATGCTCTTTGCCCTTCGCAATGAATCCCTCTGGTTGCTTCATATAGATGTTTTTCTCAAGACTTCCATTAAGGAAAGCTGTCTTGACATCCATTTGCCACAGCTCATAATCCATATGAGTTGCAATGCATAAGAGAATCCGGATAGACTTAAGCATGACTACCGGTGAAAAGGTCTCCTCATAATCGATACCCTCTTTCTGAGTATACCCCTTCGCAACAAGCCTCGCTTTGAAGGTCTCAACCTTCCTATCTATTCCTCTCTTTCTTTTGTAGATCCACTTGCATCCAATGGTTTTTACACCATCGGATGGTTCTACTAGCTCCCAGACCTGATTTGAATCTATAGATTCAATCTCAGTATTCATTGCTCTTCGCCAAGATACTGCATCTTTATCTTGGATTGCCTCGTCATATGTCTAGGGATCAGGTTCATGTTTGTCAGGGACCAAATTAGAAGATTCTCCCAAGAACATGAATCTATCAGGCTGTCTCACAACCCTCCCACTACGACGAGGTATCACCTGTGTATCCTCTGTGACACGCGGTGCAGTGACTTGTGGTATATCCTCTTGTACCGGTGGTACTGAAGAAGTGACTTTCCCTTTTATTTCCTTCAGAACAATCTTACTTATGGGCTTGTGGTTCATCACATAGTCTTCCTCTAGAAATCTGACGTTCGTGCTAACGATCACCCTCTAATCTCTAGGACTATAAAACAAACCACCTTTCGTTCCTCTAGGATAGCCAACGAACATGCGTACTTCTGTACAAGATTCCAACTTACCAGCATCTGCCTTCAGCATAAGTGCTGGACTCCCCTATATCCGAATATGTCTTAGACTAGACTTTCGCCCAGTCCACAATTCTGTGGGAGTGGAAGGCACTGATTTAGATGGAACCAAGTTCAGAATGTACACCGCCATATCTAGAGCATATCCCCAGAACGAATCTGGCAACTCAGAATAACTCATCATCGATCTAACCATCTCCATAAGAGTCATATTCCTTCGCTCTGCTACACCATTCTGCTGGGGTGTGCCAGGTGCTGATAAGTAATTCCTAAACTCTCCCAAGAGGTACTCACCACCACGATCAGATCGTAGTATCTTGATACTTTTACCTTGACGTTTCTCCACATCAGCCTTGATTTGAACTTGTCAAAACATTCAGACTTGCAGCGCATCAAGTAAATGTATCCATATCTCGAATAATCGTCTATAAAAGAGATGAAATACTCAAAACCACCTCTAGCCTGGATAGACATAGGACCACACAAATCAGAATGAACCAATTCTAACACATCTTTGGCTTTATACCCTTTGGCCTTAAAAGACCTCTTGGTCATTTTACCCTCCAAGCAAGATTCGCAGGTTGGAAAATCCTCCACCAATAATGAACCCAGAGGTCCATCAGCTATCAACATTTGAATTCTGCTTAGGTTAATATGACCAAGCCTAAGATGCCAAAGATATGTTTGGTTCATCTTCGAAGGTTCTTTGCTCTTATTGGAATTAGAAGATGAGTTATTAACTTCTATTTGCATCGTGGGAGCTTTTGGTTCATGTGTATACAAATTTCCTATCAATGCACCAGAATAGATAATCTCCCTATTCCTTTTTATAACAACTCTGTCATTAAAAGAAATAGAGTATCCATTCACAAACAATTTAGAAACCGAAACTAAATTCTTTCTAAATAAAGGTACATAAAGGAAATTTTTCAAAACCAAAGTTTATTCCTTTCAAAAGACAAATAAACATCTTCCACTGCAACAACCACCACCTTCGTGACATTGCCCAAGTAAACGGTAATCTCCCCTTATCTAGTCGTCGGGTTTCCTGGAACCCCTACAAAGTATTGCAGACATGATCAGTGACTCCCGTATCTACACACCAGGTGCCGATAGATAACACCGCTAACCATGTTTCAATGACTAGACCAAAGGATATACCTTTGTTCTGCTTGCGGTTGGGACATTCTTTCTTCTAATGTCCAGTCTGTTTACAAGTGAAGTATTTGCCTTTCGACTTTTTCACTCCTTTCTGAGATCCTCCCACCACCTTTGCTCCACCTCGTTTCTTCTTCTTCTTGCCTTTCGGCTCAGAAGTAGAAAGATTTTAGGCAACCATGGCCTGAGCTTGAGCAAGCCTTTCTGTCGCTTAGAGAATGATATCGACCTGGGTTTCCCCATCGATCTCAGCTCCAAGGACTTCCAGCTCATTCGCAGGCTTAGGAGGACACTCTTCGAAGAATACATACTTGTACTCCTCAGCAGTTGAGACAATATCAAGATTCCTTTTTCCAATCAATATAATTATGTACAGTAAGTTTATTTTCGTTTAGTATCACAGCAAGTGGACTGAAAGTCATTTTTAAAAATCCTAAGAATCACATAGATCATTACTTTAGATTTCAAAAAATTATTGGTTCCTCAAATAATAAAATTTTAAAATCACCCAACGCCTCAAAACACCGAGAATATCGTATGCCACGATCGTGTGGACATATATGAATTCTATATTTGTAAGAGGAGGTTTTACCCATTAATTTTAGTATCTTGTCAACCTAACTTTTTGACAAATAAAAATAATAGTTGGTTTCTCTTCGGCCCTACAAATAAAAGCAATGACTCTGATGGGGAGGATACTCCTATTTGTATCTAAGTGTTCACCATTACTCGATACCAAGGAAATTATCTCGGGTTATGTGCCTTCCGATGGAGAAGTACACACGCTCCTAAATAATTTCCTATAACCATATCCGACCCTGTGATCCGCAAATAAACTCATCCGATGGGGAGGAAGGCACTCAGAGCCGACGCACAAGTTTGCTTGCATCACATGTCAAATCGTAATGGAGGCCGTGGGAATTTATAAAAAATATCCCTCTCCCACTTAGTAATTTAAAATTGAGGAATTTTCTAGCCTACGACATGCATATCAAAGAATAAGCAATAAATATGAAAAATAAAATTTTCCCAACTATTATGGCTTTTGTCTTCAATATATCTCCCGTCGTATCGTCATCTCGTCCGCTCCTCCTACGCCATGTACGAGCCATCCGGAGATCCGAGCCGAGACTAAAATCTATTTTAATTTACATCCATCGATCCTATACTTCACGAGGGAGTGTACATGAAATCTAGATCGAAAGTAAACTAAAATAAAAAAAGTGGCTAAACAATACCGTATCTAGTTTACAAAAAATCAAATACTAGCCTCGTCAACCCCGAGGATTCAACAAAATATACATTTACACACATACAATCACATACACACATATGACCATAATAGTTGGATCCTATGCCTGCAACCAAAAAGTTAATCTACGCATATCCTACTATTATCTGGCACATATAATATATGAAAAGTGCATAAAAGTAACCGAATCCTAAACACACAAAACCGGAAACCGTGACTCTAATACACTTGAAGGGTTTTTGTCTTGGAACCGAAGCTCTTATTCTATATGAAGGTGGAGAAACTTCGCTTCCCACTTCAACTCGGTCGCTTGTTCATGGCGATCCCATTGATGTCCCCGGATTAAAAAAAATTTAATCCTAGACAAAAGGGATCACCCAAGCAATCGTTTCATTGTCGTGCTATTCGATTAGAGTAGTCACTTGAACAAACTTGTTGTTTAAGCCACCAACCTCTATTCTACGAATAGACGCAGAATAGACGATGTACGGATTGCCGACTTTTGTGTTTATGTTCGGGGTCCGAGTTATATTGGCCACATACATAAAGTAAACAACCACATACAACATGCACATAATTGGAAAACAATTATAGACATAATACAAAAGAACACTAATCAAAATAAACAAGATTATACCTCTTCTTATACCTCTTGATCTTCTATTGTATGTCCTTCCTCCATTTGGACGTCGTGTGGGCGACGATCTTCCAAAAGTCGAAGCCTCCTAGATCACCAATCTTCCTTTCCTTGTTCACTCCGAACAAAGGAAGATCATCAAACAAAACTCTTCTTCCTATCTAGAACCGGCCACCAAGTCAATAGACTCGATGTTGTCGCCAGCCAAGGAAGAGAACATGGAGTATAGGAACCAGCTAAAGGAGAAACAATGAGAGCATGGGCGCCGGCCAACACTTGGAGAAGAAAAAGAAAAATAATCTTCACTTTGTAGCCGCCCAAAACTCTAACCCTAGCTCTCCTAGTTGCCGGCCAAGGAAGAGGGGAAGAAGGATAGGTTGAGCACCAACCAAAACAAAGGGAAGAAGGATAGGTTGCCGGCAACACCTTAGGAAGAAGATGAAAGGAGCTTCTCCTCTTGTTGCCGCCTACTCCAACACCCAAAACCCTAGCCGCCCACTCCTAATCCTAACCTAACTAGGATTGCTTGCCGCCCAAGGGAAGCAAACCCTAATCCCCTAAGCCATCCATCATGTTGCCGCCCACCCCTATCCTCTCCTTTTATAGAGTTAGGGATAAACCTTGTTTTAATCTCTACCATCGGATCTAGAGTTTTAATCTCAACCGTCGGATCTAGAGATTTAATCTCTACCTTTGGATCTAGAGCTTTGTTTTCATCCATTGGATCTAAGCTTCATGAGGTATTAATAGGCTACAATAGGGACCATGAGGAGGAGTTGGATCTTGGCCACCCAATGGATCAAGCCCACATAAAGTCCGATCCATTAATGATTATCTATTCCACTAGAGGATTATCATTAATCTACCTCACCAACCCCCATAAGTTAATATGGGCTCCATATATTATTTATATATTTTTCTCCCCGTGTTTAAGATCTCGAATGTCCGTCGATTAATTAATTTACTGACCATTAATTAATCAACATCTAACTCCATGAGTAGTACCACTCAACCTTTTCATCATGTTGGACCAAGTCCACCTGTAGGGTTTACATGATGAACCTTATGAGCTCCTCAAGGAGACATCATCATCCTAATATATAGGACACGGTTTCCTCATATAATCAACGTCACACCATATAAATAATATCATTTTCCAACTTACCGAGCCTATCGATTTAATCTATAAATCTCGCCCATTGGTAAATCAAAGAAATGAATACTAAGTATATGTGCCAGTTATTATATCGGGATTAAGAGTATGTACAATATAATATCTGAGGTCCGATTCGATTATGTAGTCAGCAATAAATCGAATCACCTCTAAGTCGGTCATGCTCAATACACATAAAGTGTACTAGTGTGATTCTATGGTCAAGACAAACCAATACCAAATCACACTACAACCATACCAATGGTTTGTCCAAAGCCATCTCGGTTGTGAGCCTATACTTATACTTTACAAGGAGCCGATAACATGATCTCCCGTGTGACACCACACACCATGTTATCTACAATGTAATGTATTAGACAATATGCATAACCATAAAAGTATGCAATCAATGATCATGTGATTCTTATTTCAAAAATAAAGATGTTCATACAAAAAATAGACTTTTCAGTATACATCCCAACAACAAAATCTATCTTCTTCTCCTTGCATTGAAGCCCAAGATTCTGGCACACCCAGGCTGTGTCACTCGACACACCCGTGCCAGCCAACACACCTTGACCGTGTCGCGTGACACACCTGTGTCAGCCATCAATCGCAACTCCAGATTCCAGCACACTTAGGTCGTGTCACTAGACACACCTGTGTCAACCAATACACTCTGGTCGTGTCGTCCGACACACCCATGCTAGCCAACACACCTCTGTCGTGTTGCTCGACATAGTCATGTTCAACCATCAACTGCTCTAGATTTTGTCACACCTATGCTATGTCGTTTGACACGGTCGTGGTACAGTGCTGCCGCAACCCATTAATTATGATTTTTTGCTTTTTTCTTGATTTCTTTTGAATTTTTTTAAATTTCTTATTAGTTGTGACTTTTCTCTCTCCCTAATCTATTTAAACTAGGGCCACAACTCTTGTAGGTAGTTTTCTTTTGATTAACAAAGTTCTTTTGAACTCGTTAAACCTAGAAGCGTGCTCTTTTTGTTTATGAGTTTCCTCTTCCTCCTTATATTCTCTCTGCCCTCCTCTTTACTAACGCCGCGTGTGGAAGGAGATGCACCCATCTCGCTACCCTGTCTGTGTTAATTGATATCAGAGCCCTAGATCCATGGAAGATCGACGAAGATATGGGTATAGTCGTGATCGATAGGTTTCGATTGAGGAAGCTGCACCCCAAAATTAATGTTCCCATCATCAAAGATCTACAGAGACCAATTACAGAATTATCTCTGTGATCCATAGATGGTTATCGTTGTCATGGTTATGATTATGATCGACATATTCTGACTGAGGAAGCTACACCTAAAAATCGATATTCTTAAAAAATCATCAAGATTCTATGGAGAAAGATCGAATTTAATAACTTTTTTTATCTATAATTAATGACCGAAACAAATATTTCCATCGTTAATATTTTACTTTTATCGATTTTTTTTTCACCTCACAGTTCACAATCTCTCGTAAACCCTAATCCTCAATCCTTCTTCCTCCTATTAAGCCTCTCCCCTCTTCGTTTTTGGGCGCACTCTCGAGTAGACTACTCTATCAAATGCAACATGATAAAACAAGAACATGAAATGCCTTTGGAATCATAAATACACGTGTTAGCCCTCAAAGCTTGACTCAGTTAGTATAAGTGCATGAGAGTAAATTGTAAAAGTCTAAGATTTGATTTTCAATAGGGGCACTCTTCATCCATACATTTCTCAATGTAAATTTTTGATTTACGTTCCTCCTAAAAGCAAAAGCGTGAAATAATAATAGAGGACCATTAATATAATGATATTATATATTTTTTTAAAAAAATCAATGTGAGGTTCTAATTTTTTTAAAGAAAAATCAATGTGTTTGATCTCTTTTACGAGATATATTTAAAATTCTTTATGTTTTAATGGTATTTGGAACTTGAATATATTATATGTAATTTTGATATTATCGTGACAAATCTAGCGCAAGAATAAGTTTTGCAAAAGATTGGAACCGTCAGTCTAATGACTTTTATCGGTCCATCTCAGGATCATCGTGAGAGAGATAAATCGTGGATGATCTTTGACCTCGATATGATTGATAAAACAGTGGAAAATTATTCTGAATTTGAAAAAGAGTTTTAGATCTCTCATCGAAAATCGATTTATGCTCATTCCGTAACTATAGCATTGCCTTACTAACACGACATCTCTATAGGAACAAGCACAAGAACAAGTTGATGACAGATTGTGTTGACAGTAATTAGTGAAAACTAAGCATCTTCGTCAATTTTTAAATGATGACATTAACTGTTCAAAGAGCAATAATGCATTTCCAAGTATACATGGTGATATGTAGACGAGGAGATAAGTTTTTAGTAAGGAATTTACTATGTTCAATGATATATAATAACAATAATATTATTTATTTATTTGATAATGTTGCAGAAGAGATGTACGTGAGAGCCTAACCTCGAGGCTAACTTTAAGGCAACATGACATTTATATGGTCAAAAATAGTACAAAGAATTGTTATACAAGTGGAGAAAGAGATGCATTTGTTTTTTATTGACATCAAAATATTCGAATTTTAGATCCGATTAATTCTCAAAAATGATTGATCATATTCTATGAATCTTCGGGACGCTTCGTCAACAGCTGAGCCGAGTGAAGTCAGAGCCTAAGTGGTCTTCATCGACCATTAAGGATAAATTAGAGATGCACTCGTAGTTTTTCACGGTTCAGTCTGGACTCTGTAATTGTGTCATTTCTAAACGACAGTCTAACGTCGAAGTCGTACTCCGTCTACCGAGTAAACTCGATCCTGACCTCAGCACTGCCTGAATGATTTTTTTTTTAAATTCGCCATCGAACAATATCGTAGCAGAGGATCGAATTATATTTTTCTATGAGATGTCTCTGTATTTTTACTGCTGCACTATGGCCCTGGGACAAGAGATGTACATTGCTACCACATATATTCGATGAGATATGGGGCACATGATTAAAAGTTTAGAGCAAGAAAAAATATAAATAAAAATCAGAGATGGCTCGGAAAAAATAGAAATAGTGGGGTTGTTGGTCCGAGTATAAGAGTTATAAAGCGCACAATTAGATCCCGCTCTATTGTAGAGCATACAATAATGAAATTGATAAATTTAATATAAATTTATATATGTAGTTAGTTAATATTATCAACTAATATATTTTAATTTTTTTTTGGGTAGAAAGAGACTTTACAACAATGAATTAATTGGGAGCTATTTTATAATATTCATCGATGAAAGAATGATATTTTTGACGATGTTCGATCATAGCTCATAGATATAAGTATTAAAATTATATTAAATTTAAACAATAACTTACTTAATTATTGTATATTATATATTAATAATATTTTTTACTATATATATATATATATATATATATATATATGATGATATGACTGATAGAAATCTATGATCCTAAATATCTATATAAAAATCAGATATATACAACAAGATTCGCAAAGTAAATCTAGTCTTATCGAATTTCTTTGGCGACAAAAATTAGAAAACGAAACGATAGCATAATTAACGAAACCTGATTGCAGCGGAATAGTCATTGCTCGTAGTCAACAAGATCCGGTCCAAAGTTCCTGCAAAGACGCAAAGAACGATCTTCCATAGGGTTCTGGAGTAACGACGCCGTGAACTTCTCGTCGATAGGATATGAGGAGTCTATCATAATCACATCCCCTACAGGGACCATGTCCTTTATATAGAAAACGGATCGGATTCATTATCGGTCCATCATCAATAACAAATACATTCTATAACGGATTCTACACATTAAATCTCATATCATAATAATCGAAACCCACAAATTAATAAATAGATCACTTAATCGGGTTTGAATCAATATGGTATAATCGGACGATTACGATAATCATATATAAATTCATCACCAATAATGACTGCATGAGTTATATAGCCATCTCAATTTGCCTACCTTAACTTGGATGCAAAAGTTATGTTCTATCATGTGATATCTACTCCTAGCGGCAGAGGCTACCCTAACTATTCATTTATTGATGTGTAGGAGTTGAAGGCCAAGAATATAGAATTAAAAGCACATGTGATGATATTGAGGAGTAGCATTTATATTCCATATGATGTTGTCTCAACTATTAGATTCCCTTTTGATGTTCTTGAATATTTTATGTTTATTTTTGATTTTGATAAGCTCTACCTCCATCACCCCCACATTGTAAGATACGAAAAAAAAAAAAAAAAATTCAAATGGATTAATCCTTTAATTAATTGGGTTTAATTAGTGGTCTAATTGGGCTAAAGAGGTTGATTAGCTAGTTGGATTGAGTCCATTGGGATGGTTTCGGATTGGGCTGGAATTGGGCTTGAATCGGATTGGGCTGGAATTGAGCTTGAACTGGAAATGAGCTAAATCTGTTTGGATTAGAATTGGGCTTGGGCTTGAACCGGATTAGGCCAAATCAGATTGGGTTAGATTTGGGTTGGGCTAGCCAAATCACTCGAACGACTTTTATAAGCCGCCGAACGAACCCAATCCCGATTTCTCGATCTCATTTCTCCGATTCCCTCTCTTCCGCGAGCTCGGCGAGGTCGATGTTGTGCCGATCGCCACCATCTTCATCGCGAATGACAGCAGCGTTGCCGCCCTAGGTCGTCGGAGGTTACCTCGAGTGGAAGACGCCGGTTGTCGACCATCGCGTATGTTTCTCTTCTATCGATGGTCGTTGCCGCGTCATCACCGGAGTAACTCGTTGAATATCACTGCCCCAGTCGCCGTCAGGATGGCTGGTGAGTGGCTTAGTTGAGTTGGTTGTCTTCCTTCCTCTCTGCACGCGGCGACGATCGGATCATTCTCGATGGTCCCCGTGGATGAGCTGGAGTGCGGATGGCTGGGAGTTTGGATCGGCGGCGGTTTTACCCTGCCGAAACGTGAGCTGCCTTCAACTGAGTGCTGCTGATTGTCGCCAGGGCTAGTGTGTGAGCTTGGATTGGTGGTATGGACAGTGATCGGAACTCAGGATCTCGTCGGTGAACAGGGAACGATGAAGGGGATGGCTGCCGGTAGTGATTTGGTTGGTAAGCCTTGATATCTCTTTCAGTTTCAATGATAAATTGTTGTTACAACTTTGATTTTTGAGGGATTTGTTGCAGTCAGTAGCTCACGGTGGCAGTGAAGATCGAAGTTGTGGATCTAATTTGGGGTAAGTTTCGTGTTAACCTATGGTTCTGTCAGATTCCCCTTCTTTAGCGTGGATTGTTTTGTAGTGATTCTTGATCTGGGATATGCTTTATTATGGGCTCTGTTTGTGGATGGTGAGTTGTAAGTTGAACTCGAATTGGCGAATCAACCATCTGACCTATTATGTTCACTCATGTTCTGGTGAATTCCGGTGGTTTTGACTATGACATTGAATAATTGATGTGAGGATGGAGCAATGGGAAGCTTATGATTTCTGGGTTACCGGTTGTGAGGTGGAAGTGAAGTGAGGTGAGTTCAAATTTAGTGCTCTTGTGATGGGATGATATTCTTGTAGTTACTTTTGACAATGGTTACAGGGTGTATCTACATGATAGTGAGCTGCATAGGGATTGTTCCTATACGATTGAAGACCTTGTTTCAGATCTACTGGGTACAAATGAATCGAGCTAGGTAAGTTCGATTTGGGATTTGATACCATCATTGGACTTATGATAGACTTTGTCGATGTTTACTTGTTGACTACAGGATGTTGATTTCAGGACTTTGATTAGTGATGCTGCTCGTAGTAGGGATGACTGATACGAGCTACATATCAAGTGGGTAATATCTACCTGATCCGATAGTTTTGATCAAATTCTAGTGCATGATCTTGGATATATGTTTATACCTGTTTACCTTAAATCCACTCTTATTTAATCATATGCTTGTACTGCCTTGACCTTTGAGATATATACTCTGGTACTTCATTGATTATCTAGCTCGGATAGGAACTATAAACCCTATTATGTATTAGCTGATGGATGTTCAGTAAGTACAGGTGGTTAGGGTTATCTTTGTGACCTCAGATTGAGTTACTGTGTTACATCACTAGGGTTAGGTGATGAATTGGGTTATGGAGTCGATTGTTGTATCGTACACATATTAGTTGTGCATCTATGGTGGATTTAGTTGTCTGTGCATAGATAAATGTGTGTGATTGTCAGTATGTGGTTACGGACTAGAGGTCCTAGCATGATTGTATATCCATTATGGATCGTATATCTGTGTATGGTTATATGGATGGTCGATAGTATCTCGCTACTGACTAGCGGTCTTAGCGTGGTTGACTGTCAGATGAGTATGACTCTTTGTGCGATAGAGAGAGTCTTGTAGAGTGTAGTCCTTGCATAGTTGACTTTTGGTTGACCAGGACTCCCAGTGGGATAGGGAGTGTTGCGAGGATACCTTTATGGAGCTATGCATCATTACATTTGCATGCATGCTGTTGACTGGGTCTCCCTTGTGGTTGAGACGGGTCGTCAGTCATCCTGCCTCCCCGGCCACTCGGGGTAGTGGTAGCAGGGTGGAGGGAAGAGCATTTGGATGTGCCGCGCTCGGCCACTATATATGGTGGTAGCTGGAGATGCGCATCTGGCCACTGTGCAGAGTGGTGTTAGCACTCGGCCACTATAGACGGTGGTTGTTGTGACGTGCAGTTGTCCTGTGTACGGTGCTCGTCTACTCATGGGTAGTGACGGAGCGGCCAGCAGCAGGGACCCCCGGGGAGTAGTTAGCTCTTTACGCTTATATGCTACTCATTCATACTACCCAACTCGGTCACTCGAGAGTAGTGGCAGCTGGAGTCGGGCTAGTCGTCATGCCGTGCCACCCGGGCCATACTGGGGTCGTGGTTGGACGGGTCCGCAGACATGGCCATGCATATGCATTGCTGATATATATGTATGCATGTATTTGATATATGTTTTACATATGCCTGTGAGATGCTGCATTTGTTTGCTGCATATGTTTGTACATCATGATACATGCCATTTGTATATTTTATACTGCTATGTGTTGAGCATGATATATGTGTTGGTCCATACTGTTGTATGCATTTGATTAGCGTCATGTCATAGTGTGGTATGGACCGGGATGTTATTACATGTGATTATATACTGTTCATATGTCTGAGTGTTGGTCAGGTATGGGATTGACTTTGCACATTATATGAGTTATGTTATTGTATATCTGTTCAGGATGATATAGCATATGGTGTTGCAGACCGTCAGGTACGTTGGTACATTACTTCATGTTCAGTTGATCAGTTTAGTATATACATTGAGTATGACTATACTGTGATTACTTGTTATTAGATTTGGATAGAACTGTATGTCTATTGGACTCATGTTGTATACCTGTAGATCTTCACATGTATACTTGTAGATCTCTTTACCTTATATGTTCAAGCACTTTCTACATATTACCCCTGAGTTTATACTCACCACCCCTGGACCACAGGTTTCACTCGCCCATAATAGGTAGAAGATTCCTTGACGCGTTGCTCACGGTGATCCCATCTCACCTTTCGAAATGGAGATGTTTTTTCGTATTATTGTATTACTATGGTTGTTGGTTTGGGGATTTTTCCCTGTATTGTTCCGTAATTGCGATATACGGATGTGTTGTATATATTTGGTCTTCGATTTGATTTCTGTTATGATTCTTGTCGTGTCAAGTCACTCCGGAGTGCACAGTTGGTCTTTGTACCTTGTTTATCTTCTTGTATTATTTCCGCTGTATTTAGTATAATTGGTATGTTGATATCTTTATATCATATTGTTGTTGTGGGCCTACGGGCCTTGTATTAACCCGATATGTTGCCACACATAGGGGAGATGTCGTCCGTTTGCTTTTCGGCACGACATACTCTCGGAGCGTGACAATTTTATTGGTATCAGAGCCCTAGGTTGCGAAGTCTACTTTCGGATTTTATTCCGTTCGGACATCGAGTTTTGCTTTACTCGGTTTTGGTTTTGTGAGTTCTGGGATCTGGCTGTTGCGGACATCTTCGAGCTACAAGGTTTAAGGTATATTAACTAATATTACATATCCTTCTGTTGGCTATACATTTAGTTGCTTATAACATGGATAACTTGTAGGGTGTTGGTTAGTATTCATAACCGTGGTTTGAGTTGACCACGGGAACGATATGTTGAGGTTATTAGACATGTACCTGCTATCGAAAAGGTAATTACCTTTGAGAGCCGACTGATACCGAGTCGGAAAGCAGGGATTAGGTAGTCACATTTCATGTGGAAATCAAAGATTACAGTCTTAAGGATTTTCACTAATTACGCTTATTAGATCATTACCTATGGGGTAATGGACAAGCGAGTATACTATTGCTGATGCAGATAGTAGAAGATTAGTTTAGAGATATTTATAGGGATTTTGATCCCTGAATTAGTCATGCTAGGTTGTATAACTTTGAGAGTACTTTTGAGTACTTAACTCATGTTATACGAAGATAGTGGAGTTGGTTGCATACCATTATCGGAATCAAACCGATACTTGGTGGAAGAGATAGGAAATAACCTACGGAAAATAATATATCACTTGGTCACAGTTCAGTGATGTTGTGAGATAGTATTTCCCCACGTCATCTTCTTTGACTTATCGTCAGAGAATTCTTGGGCATTAAGTTGAGTGATTGTTTGGTAACAGAGGTACCATGCAGAGTCGTTAGACTTGTGAATATTATGACCATTTAATAACCCAAGAATGTGATTGGGTTGGTTTTGGCCACCCACAGGATATTGGCTGACATCTTGATCAGGATGTTTGGATCTCCTACCAGATCCTACCGAAAGTCCTTAAACCGAGTCATGTGTATAGAAATGACTCCGTAGTAAGTGTTTTAAAAAGTTGGAGATTTGATAAGCAGATTTTGTGAGTCAAATTATTAGAATCCGAAATCTCCAAATGTTGGATAAAAGGAGCAAGATTTAAGTCATAAGTCACGAGCGACTATTGGAGAGTTTTTCGATCATAGAAGACCGATTGTAGATTGTCAGCAGCTTCTTATGTTTATCAGTGAACTCAGAGGAAAAACTCCGAATGGAGATTATGTGTGTGCAGTGCGGGTTACGACGAGACACAGAGCCAGATTATTCGATGGACCATTGTATCTGTTTCTACAATAAGCAACCGGTATCTACGAGGAGAGTATGTACTTTGAAGACTCAGTTGAAGACTATGGATGATGCTTTTGAGCGGACGATCCACAACCTCGAAAGCCGAGTTATCACAGCAGATTAGATTATCACATCAGCAGCGATCTACTACCTCAGACATAGTGGTGTTCTTTGATACTTTCCGTCGAGAGAAGAGAGTTACTCAGTACTATTAGCAGAAGACATCTCAGAAGACCCAGACCTTCAGACAACAACTGTTACCTTTCCAGACGATGACAACTGTTACTTTCCCAGATGTAGTTATGATTTGTTCAGAGGAGAGAGAGAATACGACGATGGTCGTATCTATGCGGTATTCTCCAATTGCAGCTATACCATTTACAGAGTTGGAGCGTGCTACGATGTCGATAGCTTCTTGATTTTACAAATGGATGTGTACCCTTTGCCAAGATAATGTTGTTTACCATCTCCAATGCGATTGTTTCAGATTGTACCTCTGGCCAAAGATTGACTTGGTTCCTCCATGATAGTCTTTGCTACATGAGCTCAAATGTTGGACAAGTTTACATGATTACTCGAGGAAAAGTATAGAAGACCGAAGGATCGGTCCTTCGGGGTATTACTTTAGGTTATCCTATTTGCAGATATATCGAGAGATACTGGTAGTTTACAGGTATCTTTGTCTAGAATATTCTTGGATAGGGTTCGAAGGGTTCCTATCGACTTGTGGGTTGGTGATTTTCTCTATCGTTAGGTGAGATGTTGATCAACAATCAAGAAGTCAAGGGATACCCTTAGCCTTTGCTAGACATACCTCCACTATAGACATATCCTTACGGATAGTTGGATTGTTGGAGTGTTGGTATACTAGGACTCTCGGATGGACGTATAATCCGAGAGTATTCGGATGTAGTTACGGATGAACTCTCGGGCTGAATACTGCATGGGCAAGTGGAATATGCGATTGAGGTGATTTCGGGAATAATCCTGATATTCGGGACCTCATACCGGGAGATGATTTTATGGGTATCAGTGTTGCTAAACGCTATGGGAGATTTATCTGGGTTAGTGTTTCTTCTTGAGAAGACTTGTAACTCTTTGTTAGAAGAGAGTCAGACCTTGAGTCTATGCATCAATTATCGATGATTGAAATGCAGTAATAGTTGAGAATGAGTATCCTTTGTTAGGGATAGATAATTTGTTTAGATAAGCTAAATGACACCTGTGTATATCCTAGGGTTGATATACGACTGGAATGTTGATATTGTAGTGACTTGGTGTCATGCAATGATCATTGTCGATGTGATGATTGAGTTATCATCAGCTTAGAGTAAAAGGATGCAAGTGTATAGAGCTGATTGATAAGCTCGGTAGACTTATTGACGATTTAGTCGTTCATGGATTTGAGAAATCAAGTACTCTTGGAGTATTTGGGATCGATTGTCATCATATCTGTGGATGATATATTTTTGGGATATATTCACGACCTTAAGGGAAGTTATGTTTCCCTAGATTGATTTGGTGTTTACCAGAGATAAGGATAGGATGCTCTAGAGTTATTATACCGCAGACTTGTTGGACTAAGAAGGTGATGGAAATCACCTGGTTGAAAGTTTGTTAAGCTAGGTTTCAGGGCCTAGAAGATGGCTGACTTTTGTGTCAGTGTTAGTTAATCCGTCTGATATGGATGGAAGGGTATTGTACATAGATGCAATATTTCAGGGATTAGGAGCGATTCCGATGCAGTTGAATGAGACATATATTATGTGTATGCTAGTTGAGAAACTAGCGGGATTAGTTATTATAGTCTTCCAGTTACTTTTAGTTTTGTGTGACAGAGTAAATTTTTGGACATTAGATTAATTTCTCTAGTGAGAATAAATCTCCGTCTCTGGGAAGGATAGTGGTTCTCAGAGTTGCATTCGTTTTAGGAAGAGTTGTTTCAGGAGACTCTTCATTCGAGAGTGATGATTTATTCGGAGTGTATCCGAAAATAGTGAGTATTGAGACGCTCCAGTTTGTGGAACGATATGTGGGACCAGGATGATTCCGTAGTCTGATGTTGGGTATGCCCACAAGCAAAGGTGGAATATTGTGATCGGTAGGGTTATGTACCGTGATGAAGTGGGAGCCTAGTATGTTAGACTGTGTTGGGGTATTATCTAGAATTCGGAAAGGATTCGATAGGATTTGGGTAGTCGATGATCGATTAGCTGGGTCCGCTCATTTTCTTCTGAGCCGTAAGATGAATTTCGTTGGATCGCTTGATGGAATTATATCCATGGAGTATCCTTGGGTATCATTTCTGATAGTGATTCATGATTCACCTTACGATTCTGGCAAAGTCTTCCATCGGTTACGGGTATAGAACTCCACTCTGGTACAGTTATTTACCTTTTTAATAGGTCGGTTGGGAGTGTATATAATAGCTGGAATATAATATTCGAGCTTAGTACCCCACTTAGTCACTTGAGGTGTGGTTTTGCTCCGGATACTTGAGATGGTTTTTGTGACATCTTGTACTCGTACATGAGTCGGAAATTTGGGGACTAAATTTTTATAAGTGGGGGAGAGTGTAAGATACGAAAAAAAAAATTAATTCATATGGATTAATCCTTTAATTAATTAAGTTTAATTAGTGGTCTAATTGGGCTAATGAGGTTGATTAGCTAGTTGGATTGAGTCCATTGGGATGGTTTCAGATTGGGCTGGAATTGGGCTGGAATTGAGCTTGAACTGGAAATGGGCTAAATCTGTTTGGATTAGAATTGGGCTTGGGCTTGAACCGGATTAGGCCAAATCAGATTGGGTTAGATTTGGGTTGGGCTAGCCAAATCACTCAAACGACTTTTATAAGCCGCCGAACGAACCCAATCCCGATTTCTCGATCTCATTTCTCCGATTCCCTCTCTTCCGCGAGCTCGGCGAGGTCGATGTTGTGCCGATCGCCACCATCTTCATCGCGAATGACAGCAGCGCCGCCGCTCTAGGTCGCCGGAGGTTACCTTGAGTGGAAGACGCCGGTTGTCGACCATCGCGTATGTTTCTCTTCTATCGATGGTCGTTGCCGCGTCATCACCGGAGTAACTCGTTGAATATCACTGCCCCAGTCGCCGTCAGGATGGCTGGTGAGTGGCTTAGTTGAGTTGGTTGTCTTCCTTCCTCTCTGCACGCGGCGACGATCGGATCATTCTCGATGGTCCCCGTGGATGAGCTGGAGTGCGGATGGCTGGGAGTTTGGATCGGCGGCGGTTTTACCCTCCGCGTTACCTGAGTCAATTGATTGTCGCCAGTGTGATTGGTGAGCTGATGGCCGGATATGTGATATCTCTTTCAGTTTCAATGATAAATTGTTGTTACAACTTTGATTTTTGAGGGATTTGTTGCAGTCAGTAGCTCACGGTGGCAGTGAAGATCGAAGTTGTGGATCAAATTTGGGGTAAGTTCCGTGTTAACCTATGGTTTTGTTAGATTCCCCTTCTTTAGCGTGGATTGTTTTGTAGTGATTCTTGATCTGGGATATGCTTTATTATGGGCTCTATTTGTGGATGGTGAGTTGTAAGTTGAACTCGAATTGGCGAATCAACCATCTGACCTATTATGTTCACTCATGTTCTGGTGAATTCCGGTGGTTTCGACTATGACATTGAATAATTGATGTGAGGATGGAGCAATGGGAAGCTTATGATTTCTGGGTTACCGGTTGTGAGGTGGAAGTGAAGTGAGGTGAGTTCAAATTTAGTGCTCTTGTGATGGGATGATATTCATGTAGTTACTTTGGACAATGGTTACAGGGTGTATCTACATGATAGTGAGCTGCATAGGGATTGTTCCTATACGATTAAAGACCTTGTTTGGATCTCATCGGTAATGAATGAATCGAGCTAGGTAAGTTCGATTTGGGATTTGATACCATCATTGGACTTATGATAGACTTTGTCGATGTTTACTTGTTGACTACAGGATGTTGATTTCAGGACTTTGATTAGTGATGCTGCTCGTAGTAGGGATGACTGATACGAGCTACATATCAAGTGGGTAATATCTACCTGGACCGGTAGTTTTGATCAAATTCTAGTGCATGATCTTGGATATATGTTTATACCTGTTTACCTTAAATCCACTCTTATTTAATCATATGCTTGTACTGCCTTGACCTTTGAGATATATACTCTGGTACTTCATTGATTATCTAGCTCGGATAGGAACTATAAACCCTATTATGTATTAGCTGATGGATGTTCAGTAAGTACAGGTGGTTAGGGTTATCTTTGTGACCTCAGATTGGGTTACTGTGTTACATCACTAGGGTTAGGTGATGAATTGGGTTATGGAGTCGATTGTTGTATCGTAGACATATTAGTTGTGCATCTATGGTGGATTTAGTTGTCTGTGCATAGATAAATGTGTGTGGTTGTCAGTATGTGGTTACGGACTAGAGGTCCTAGCATGATTGTATATCCATTATGGATCGTATATCTGTGTATGGTTATATGGATGGTCGATAGTATCTCGCTACTGACTAGCGGTCTTAGCGTGGTTGACTGTCAGATGAGTATGACTCTTTGTGCGATAGAGAGAGTCTTGTGGAGTGTAGTCCTTGCATAGTTGACTTTTAGTTGACCAGGACTCCCAGTGGGATAGGGAGTGTTGCGAGGATACCTTTATGGAGCTATGCATATGCATTGCATTGCTGATATATATGTATGCATGTATTTGATATATGTTTTACATATGCCTGTGAGATGCTGCATTTTTTTGCTGCATATGTTTGTACATCATGATACATGCCATTTGCATATTTTATACTGCTATGTGTTGAGCATGATATATGTGTTGGTCCATACTGTTGTATGCATTTGATTAGCATCATGTCATAGTGTGGTATGGACCGAAATGTTATTACATGTGATTATATACTGTTCATATGTCTGAGTGTTGGTCAGGTATGGGATTGACTTTGCACATTATATGGGTTATGTTATTGTATATCTGTTCAAGATGATATAGCATATGGTGTTGCAGACCGTCAGGTACGTTGGTACATTACTTCATGTTCAGTTGATCAGTTTAGTATATACATTGAGTATGACTATACTGTGATTACTTGTTATTAGATTTGGATAGGACTGTATATCTATTGGACTCATGTTGTATACCTGTAGATCTTCACATGTATACTTGTAGATCTCTTTACCCTATATGTTCATGCACTTTCTACATATTACCCCTGAGTTTATACTCACCACCTCGACTCGGTTTCGCCGCCTGATAATGTAGAAGATTCCTTGACGCTCGAGTTCGCCACCGATCCCATCTCACACTGGACGAATGGAGATGTTTTTCTGTATTGTTGTATTACTATGGTTGTTGGTTTAATTTGGGGATTTTTTCCTGTATTGTTCCGTAATTGCGATATACGGATGTGTTGTATATATTTGGTCTTCGATTTGATTTCTGTTATGATTCTTGTCGTGTCAAGTTACTCCGGAGTGCACAGTTGGTCTTTGTACCTTGTTTATCTTCTTGTATTGTTTCCGCTGTGTTTAGTATAATTGGTATGTTGATATCTTTATATCATATTGTTGTTGTGGGCCTACGGGCCTTGTATTAACCCGATATGTTGCCACGTACAGGGGAGATGCCGTCCATTTACTTTTCGGCACGACATACTCTCGGGGCGTGACAATTTTATTGGTATCAGAGCCCTAGGTTGCGAAGTCTACTTTCGGATTTTATTCCGTTCGAACATCGAGTTTTGCTTTACTCGGTTTTGGTTTTGTGAGTTCTGGGATCTGGCTATTGCGGACATCTCCGAGCTACAAGGTTTAAGGTATGTTACTGATATTACATATCCTTCTGTTGGCTATGCATTTAGTTGCTTATAACATGGATAACTTGTAGGGTGTTGGTTAGTATTCGTAACCATGGTTTGAGTTGACCATGGGAACGATATGTTGAGGTTTTTAGACTTGTACTTGCTATTGAAAAGGTAATTACCTTTGAGAGCCGACTGATACCGAGTCGGAAAGCAGGGATTAGGTAGTCACATTTCATGTGGAAATCAAAGATTACAGTCTTAAGGATTTTCACTAATTACGCTTGTTAGATCATTACCTATGGGGCAATGGACAAGCGAGTATACTATTGCTGATGTAGATAGTAGAGGATTAGTTTAGAGATATTCATAGGGATTTTGATCCCTGAATTAGTCATGCTAGGTTGTATAACTTTGAGGGTACTTTTGAGTACTTAACTCATGTTATACGAAGATAGTGGAGTTGGTTGCATACCATTATCGGAATCAAACCGATACTTGGTGGAAGAGATAGGAAATAACCTACGGAAAATAATATATCACTTGGTCACAGTTCAGTGATGTTGTGAGATAGTATTTCCCCACGTCATCTTCTTTGACTTATCGTCAGAGAATTCTTGGGCATTAAGTTGGGTGATTGTTTGGTAACAGAGGTACCATGCAGAGTCGTTAGACTTGTGAAGATTACGACCATTTAATAGCCCAAGAATGTGATTGGGTTGGTTTTGGCCACCCACAGGATATTGGCTGACATCTTGATCAGGATGTTTGGATCTCCTACCAGATCCTACCGAAAGTCCTTAGACCGAGTCATGTGTATAGAAATGACTCCGTAGTAAGTGTTTTAAAGAGTTGGAGATTTGATAAGCAGATTTTGTGAGTCAAATTATTGGAATTCGAAATCTCCAAATGTTGGATAAAAGGAGCAAGATTTAAGTCATGAGTCACGAGCGACTATTGAAGAGTTTTTCGATCATAGAAGACCGATTGCAGATTGTAAGCAGCTTCTCATGTTTATCAGCGAACTCAGAGGAAAGACTCCGAATGGAGATTATGTGTGTGCAGTGCGGGTTACGACGAGACACAGAGCCAGATTATCCGTTGGACCATTGTATCTGTTTCTACTATAAGCAACCGGTATCTACGAGGAGAGTATGTACTTTGAAGACTCAGTTGAAGACTATGGATGATGCTTTCGAGCGGACGATCCACAACCTCGAAAGTCGAGTTATCACAACAGATTAGATTATCACATCAGCAGCGATCTACTACCTCAGACATAGTGGTGTTCTTTGATACTTTCCGTCGAGAGAAGAGAGTTACTCAGTACTATTAGTAGAAGACATCTCAGAAGACCCAGACCTTCAGACAACAACTGTTACCTTTCTAGACGATGACAACTGTTACTTTCCCAAGCGTAGTTATGATTTGTTCAGAGGAGAGAGAGAATACGACGATGGTCGTATCTATGCGGTATTCTCCAGTTGCAGCTATACCATTTATAGAGTTGGAGCGTGCTACGATGTCGACAGTTCTTCAGTATTTTACAGCCGGATGTGTACCCTTTGCCAGTATAACAGTGTTTACCATCTCCAATGCAGTTGTTTCAGATTGTACCTCAGTTTCAGCAGTTGACTTCAGTTCCTCCATGATAGTCTTTGCAGCTACATGAGCTCAGCCGTCCAGAACAGATGTTGGACAAGTTTACATGATTACTCGAGGAAAAGTATAGAAGACCGAAGGATCGGTCCTTCGGGGTATTACTTTAGGTTATCCTATTTGCACATATATCGAGAGATACTGGTAGTTTACAGGTATCTTTGTCTAGAATATTCTTGGATAGGGTTCGAAGGGTTCCTATCGACTTGTGGGTTGGTGATTTTCTCTACCGTCAGGTGAGATGTTGATCAACAATCAAGAAGTCAAGGGATACCCTTAGCCTTTGCTAGACATACCTCCACTATAGACATATCCTTACGGATAGTTGGATTGTTGGAGTGTTGGTATACTAGGACTCTCGGATGGACGTATAATCCGAGAGTATTCGGATGTAGTTACGGATGAACTCTCGGGCTGATCACTGCATGGGCAAGTGGAATATGCGATTGAGGTGATTTCGGGAATAATCCTGATATTCGGGACCTCATACCGGGAGATGATTTTATGGGTATCAGTGTTGCTAAACACTATGGGAGATTTATCTGCGTTAGTGTTTCTTCTTGAGAAGACTTGTAACTCTTTGTTAGAAGAGAGTCAGACCTTGAGTCTATGCATCAATTATCGATGATTGAAATGCAGTAGTAGTTGAGAATGAGTATCCTTTGTTAGGGATAGATGATTTGTTTAGATCAGCTAAATGACACCTGTGTATACCCTAGGGTTGATATACGATTGGAATGTTGATATTGTAGTGACTTGGTGTCATACAATGATCATTGTCGATGTGATGATTGAGTTATCATCAGCTTAGAGTAAAAGGATGCAGGTGTATAGAGCTGATTGATAAGCTCGGTAGACTTATTGACGATTTAGTCGTTCATGGATTTGAGAAATCAAGTACTCTTGGAGTATTTGGGATCGATTGTCATCATATCTGTGGATGATATATTTTTGGGATATATTCACGACCTTAAGGGAAGTTATGTTTCCCTAGATTGATTTGGTGTTTACCCGAGATAAGGATAGGATGCTCTAGAGTTACTATACCGCAGACTTGTTGGACTAAGAAGGTGATGGAAATCACCTAGTTGAAAGTTTGTGAAGCTAGGTTTCAGGGCCTAGAAGGTGGCTGACTTTTGTGTCAGTGTTAGTTAATCCGTCCGATATGGATGGAAGGGTATTGTACATAGATGCAATATTTCAGGGATTAGGAGCGATTCCGATGCAGTTGAATGAGACATATATTATGTGTATGCTAGTTGAGAAACTAGCGGGATTAGTTATTATAGTCTTCCAGTTACTTTTAGTTTTGTGTGACAGAGTGAATTTTTGGACATTAGATTAATTTCTCTAGTGAGAATAAATCTCCGTCTCTGGGAAGGATAGTGGTTCCCAGAGTTGTATTCGTTTTAGGAAGAGTTATTTCAGGAGACTCTTCATTCGAGAGTGATGATTTATTCAGAGTGTATCCGAAAATAGTGAGTATTGAGATGCTCCAGTTGGTGGAACGATATGTGGGACCAGGATGATTCCGTAGTCTGATGTTGGGTATGCCCACAAGCAAAGATGGAATATTGTGATCGGTAGGGTTATGTACCGTGATGAAGTGGGAGCCTAGTATGTTGGACTGTGTTGGGGGATTATCTAGAATTCGGAAAGGATTTGATAGGATTTGGGTAGTCGATGATCGATTAGCTGGGTCCGCTCATTTTCTTCCGAGCCGTAAGATGGATTTCGTTGGATCGCTTGATGGAATTATATCCATGGAGTATCCTTGGGTATCATTTCTGATAGTGATTCATGATTCACCTTACGATTTTGGCAAAGTCTCCCATCGGTTACGGGTATAGAACTCCACTCTGGTACAGTTATTTACCTTTTTAATAGGTCGGTTGGGAGTGTTTATAAGAGCGGAAATATAATATTCGAGCTTAGTACCCCACTTAGTCACTTGAGGTGTGGTTTTGCTCCGGATACTTGAGATGGTTATTGTGACATCTTGTACTCGTACATGAGTCGGAAATTTGGGGACTAAATTTTTATAAGTGGGGGAGAATGTAAGATACGAAAAAAAAAATTTAATTAATATGGATTAATCCTTTAATTAATTGGGTTTAATTAGTGGTCTAATTGGGCTAATGAGGTTGATTAGCTAGTTGGATTGAGTCCATTGGGCTGGTTTCGGATTAGGCTGGAATTGGGCTTGAATCGATCAATGAATTGAGCTTGAACCGAAATGGGCTAAATCTATTTGGATTAGAATTGGGCTGCAGGCTTAGGCGGATTAGGCCAAATCAGATTGGGTTAGATTTGGGTTGGGCTAGCCAAATCACTCGAACGACTTTTATAAGCCGCCGAACGAACCCAATCCCGATTTCTCGATCTCATTTCTCCGATTCCCTCTCTTATGTGAGCTCGGCAAGGTCGATGTTGTGCCGATCGCCACCATCTTCATCGCGAATGACAGCAGCGCCGCCGCCCTAGGTCGCCGGAGGTTACCTCGAGTGGAAGACACCGGTTGTCGACCATCGCGTATGTTTCTCTTCTATCGATGGTCGTTGTCGCGTCATCACCGGAGTAACTCATTGAATATCACTGCCCCAGTCGCCGTCAGGATGGCTGGTGAGTGGCTTAGTTGAGTTGGTTGTCTTCCTTCCTCTCTGCACGCGGCGACGATCAGATCATTCTCGATGGTCCCCGTGGATGAGCTGGAGTGCGGATGGCTGGGAGTTTAGATCAGCGGCGATTTTACCCTGCCGAAACGTGGGCTGCCTTCAACTGAGTGCTGCTGATTGTCGCCAGGGCTAGTGTGTGAGCTTGGATTGGTGGTATGGACAGTGATCGAAACTCAGGATCTCATCGGTGAACAGGGAACGATGAAGGGGATGGCTGCCGGTAGTGATTTGGTTGGTAAGCCTTGATATCTCTTTCAGTTTCAATGATAAATTGTTGTTACAACTTTGATTTTTGAGGGATCTGTTGCAGTCAGTAGCTCACAGTGGCAGTGAAGATCGAAGTTGTGGATCTAATTTGGGGTAAGTTCCGTGTTAACCTATGGTTCTGTCAGATTCCCCTTCTTTAGCGTGGATTGTTTTGTAGTGATTCTTGATCTGGGATATGCTTTATTATGGGCTCTGTTTGTGGATGGTGAGTTGTAAGTTGAACTCGAATTGGCGAATCAACCATCTGACCTATTATGTTCACTCATGTTCTGGTGAATTCCGGTGGTTTCGACTATGACATTGAATAATTGATGTGAGGATGGAGCAATGGGAAGCTTATGATTTATGGGTTACCGGTTGTGAGGTGGAAGTGAAGTGAGGTGAGTTCAAATTTAGTGCTCTTGTGATGGGATGATATTCATGTAGTTACTTTGGACAATGGTTACAGGGTGTATCTACATGATAGTGAGCTGCATAGGGATTGTTCCTATACGATTGAAGACCTTGTTTCAGATCTACTGGGTACGAATGAATCGAGCTAGTTAAGTTCGATTTGGTATTTGATACCATCATTGGACTTATGATATACTTTGTCGATGTTTACTTGTTGACTACAGGATGTTGATTTCAGGACTTTGATTAGTGATGCTGCTCGTAGTAGGGATGACTGATACGAGCTACATATCAAGTGGGTAATATCTACCTGGTCTGGTAGTTTTGATCAAATTCTAGTGCATGATCTTGGATATATGTTTATACCTGTTTACCTTAAATCCACTCTTATTTAATCATATGCTTGTACTGCCTTGACCTTTGAGATATATACTCTGGTACTTCATTGATTATCTAGCTCGGATAGGAACTATAAACCCTATTATGTATTAGCTGATGGATGTTCAGTAAGTACAGGTGGTTAGGGTTATCTTTGTGACCTCAGATTGGGTTACTGTGTTACATCACTAGGGTTAGGTGATGAATTGGGTTATGGAGTCGATTGTTGTATCGTACACATATTAGTTGTGCATCTATGGTGGATTTAGTTGTCTGTGTATAGATAAATGTGTGTGGTTGTCAGTATGTGGTTACGGACTAGAGGTCCTAGCATGATTGTATATCCATTATGGATCGTATATCTGTGTATGGTTATATGGATGGTCGATAGTATCTCGCTACTGACTAGCGGTCTTAGCGTGGTTGACTGTCAGATGAGTATGACTCTTTGTGCGATAGAGAGAGTCTTGTGGAGTGTAGTCCTTGCATAGTTGACTTTTAGTTGACCAGGACTCCCAGTGGGATAGGGAGTGTTGCGAGGATACCTTTATGGAGCTATGCATCATTACATTTGCATGCATGCTGTTGACTGGGTCTCCCTTGTGGTTGAGACGGGTCGTCAGTCATCCTGCCTCCCCGGCCACTCGGGGTAGTGGTAGTAGGGTTGAGGGCAGAGCATTTGGATGTGCCACGCTCGGCCACTATATATGGTGGTAGCTGGAGATGCGCACCTGGCCACTGTGCAGAGTGGTGTTAGCACTCGCCCACTATAGATGGTGGTTGTTGTGACGTGCAGTTGTCCTGTGTGCGGAGCTCGTCTACTCATGGGTAGTGACAGAGCGGCCAGCAGCAGGGACCCCCGGGGAGTAGTTAGCTCTTTACGCTTATATGCTACTCATTCATACTACCCAACTCGGTCACTCGAGAGTGGCGGTGAGTCGGGCTAGTCGTCATCTTAGTGCCACCCGGCCATCTGGGTCGTGGTTGGGCGTGGTCATGATATGCCATGCATATGCATTCTTGATATATATGTATGCATGTATTTGATATATGTTTTACATATGCGTGAGATCTTTGCATTTGTTTTCTTTGCGTATGTTTGTCATATGTCATTTGCATATTTTATACTGCTATGTGTTGAGCATGATATATGTGTTGGTCCATACTGTTGTATGCATTTGATTAGCATCATGTCATAGTGTGGTATGGACCGGGATGTTATTACATGTGGTTATATACTGTTCATATGTCTGAGTGTTGGTCAGGTATGGGATTGACTTTGCACATTATATGGGTTATGTTATTGTATATCTGTTCAGGATGATATAGCATATGGTGTTGCGCAGTCGTATGCGTTGGTACATTACTTCATGTTCAGTTGATCAGTTTAGTATATACATTGAGTATGACTATACTGTGATTACTTGTTATTAGATTTGGATAGGACTGTATGTCTATTGGACTCATGTTGTATACTTGTAGATCTTCACATGTATATTTGTAGATCTCTTTACCCTATATGTTCATGCACTTTCTACATATTACCCCTGAGTTTATACTCACCACCCCTGGACCACAGGTTTCGCCGCCGGATAATGTAGAAGATTTCTTAGGCGTTCAGACTCACTTGGTGATCCCATCTCACCTTTGGATGAATGGAGATGTTTTTTCGTATTGTTGTATTACTATGGTTGTTGGTTTGGGGATTTTCCCCTGTATTGTTCCGTAATTGCGATATACGGATGTGTTGTATATATTTGGTCTTCGATTTGATTTCTGTTATGATTCTTGTCGTGTCAAGTCACTCCGGAGTGCACAGTTGATCTTTGTACCTTGTTTATCTTCTTGTATTGTTTCCGCTGTGTTTAGTATAATTGGTATGTTGATATCTTTATATCATATTGTTGTGTTGGGCCTACGGGCCTTGTATTAACCCGATATGTTGCCACGTACAGGGGAGATGCCATCCGTTTGCTTTTCGGCACGACATACTCTCGGGGCGTGACACACATGAGCAGCTAAGGATTATAATTGTTCAAGTTTTTAGAATATTTCGGAAAAATATGTGGTGGGATTAAAATTTTGATACACATGTTAGAATGCTTGGCATTTGGTTTAGAATATTTTAGAATAGAAATTTATGAATTATTTGGTACAAATATTTACAATAAATCTCCATCACTAATTTTATGATTGATGTCTTAAAAGTGGTATCAAATAATAAATTTCTATCTTTGATTTAGAAATGAATATACTAATTAAAAATGGCCTTTAACTTAGAGATCAAACTATAGACTTCAATCATTAAATTCAGTGACCGCATTCAATTAAATTGCTAATTTAAAGATTGACCTATTATATGCGGTCGTCGATCATTAGCAACTAAGAAAACAATTATTACGAATTTGTCACTAAATATATTTAGTGGCATATTAGCCATAGAATGTTTAGTTGCTAAATGCCGCATTTATTTAGTGGAAATTAATTTTGACACTCAAAATAGATTAGTACCAATATTTTACAGAATTAAGCTTTCCCAAATTTGCCTAACTTTCATTTGACCCCTAGAGTTTCTCATTTTGTAGTTTGGTCCTCCACATCCTAAACCTTCCCTCTAAATCATATTTTTTTAATTATTAATTAAATGCTATATTTTGTTATTTCAAATTTTTTGTCATATCTGATTCCAATAATGTGTCTCAAAATATTGTCACTAAGGGATACTTCAATCAATTGGATGGCGAATATGCCCCGGGGCGTGATAATTTTATTGATATCAAAGCTTAGGTTGCGGTTTGATTTGCGGGTTTTTGTGTTTCGAGATTTTCTTTTCTTTGATTTTGGAAGTTCTGAGTTTTGGGACCCATGCAAGCCAAAGGACATTTCTGAACTGTAGGAAAAATAATTGTCATTAGTAGTCATGGTATCCTTGAGTAATAGGAAGTTATCATTATATTTTCTTTGTTAGGTACTCACTTAATTGTTATAGCAGGAAATGTCACCCAGTGAAGCAACTCCTACACATGGTAATGGATGAGGTCAACCTTGAAAGTGACCTATTGACATTGTGGGACCAACCCTAATCTCAAAAATGTAAACTCTTTGGAGATGTCGATGGATGTCAAGTCAGAAAGCCAGGGTTAGGCCCGCCAACCACCTATTGGAGGTCAAGGAGTAACCTTTTCGAGAGTATCAGTCCCTACCACTGGATTGAGTCATGGACAAGACGCATATACCTACACTGGCCAAGACGATGAAGGATCATTTTACCTTATTTCAGGGGGATCCCGATCCATGGATTGCTCGTTGATGTGGATCAGATTTTTTTCTCCCTGAGATTAGGTTGTCAAGGATATGTTCTCTCCGACCACAGTAGTAAGAATCTCCTTGCTCATTGCCTGTGAAAGTTAACACACGTTAAACCACCGCCGTCCTACCTAGCGGAGGTCCTCCGATACTTAAGTTAGAGCTTGTATGAGAAAGAGAAACAAGTAACAGTACTGAGAAAGATGAATGCAGTAAAGGAAATAGTAAGTGTAAGAGGAATGAGATCAACCCCCTTTTTTCTCCTCCTTCTTCTCCTTTTATCTTTTGAAGTATTGGGGCAAGCTGTGGTGTAACAAACTGTGAGGATGACCGTCCACATGGTGTCGGTCCAGATGATGGTATTGTTAGGTCGTTAAGAAGCATCTTTTATGGAGCCCATGAGACATCTTCAATTGGTTGTGAAACATGATGATGTGTATGAACGAACCACAACAAATTCCTAAAGGAATATTTCATGAGGCCTCACCCTAACTAACAGGTTGTTCTCTTCTCTAATGCGACTCTCTGCAAACTCCCCGGGTTGTTCTCTTGACTTGCCATTTTGCTTGACTCACGAGTTGCTTCTCCTTAACTTGGCATTCCACCTTCTTCCCGAGTTGCTCCTTCTTGACTTGGCACTTCGCCCATTCCCCGAGTTGCTTCTCTCCACCTTGGTATTCTACCTGTCTCCCGAGTTGCTCCTTCTCGACTCGGTACTCCGTCTACTCTCCGAGCTGCCTCCTTCCACCTCGGCATTTTACCTATCTCCGGAGTTGCTCCTTCTTGATTCGATTCTCTGTCTACTCTCTGAGCTGCCTCCCTCCACCTTGGCATTTTGCCTATCTACCGAGTTGCTCCTTTTTGATTCGACCTCTTGCCTATATCCCAAACAAATTCTGCTTGGTTCAACACTTAGTTCAACTACTGAGTAATTCCCTTCTTCTTAACTATATTATTATAGTATCGTTAGCCACCCCCCTCCCAACCCAAACAAATAAATAAATAGTCAGACTAATCCTTTTGTTTAATGTTAGTACCATGGATACACCCCTTCTTTAGCCCCCTTTTTATTCATTCCTTAAGTACTGTGCCTTTTCTTTTGTCTCACAAATGACTTAGATGATTAATGTCCATTCATGGGCTTCCTTTATCCTTGGGCCGTGACGATCGTACTTTCCATTTTGCTTAAATGAAGTGGAGCACCCAGATGTCATACCAGAGGGCCCAACCCATTTATATTCTTAGACGAAGTATTTTAATACTTGAAATCCCGATGCCCTACACTTTTGTCATAGCCTTTGTTGTCTTCCTCGATTTTAAATTTCTCCCTCTGCTGGTAACTCTAGCCAACAAACATTCTACTCTCAGGTCTTCTTTTCAGTCGTGACAAGTTTCATCCCTTTTTCAGTCGCCATCTTTTAACTCCAAGTAAGTGGTGTTCTCCTTTCCTTGTCCTCCACATATGGACCATCCTTCTCAAAACCCTAACAAAGCTCCCTGTTTCGAAACTACCCCCACACACATAGATAACCTCCATTATTTTAGCAGTGTTCGAAAGCAATACATGGACAAAAACGTCAAATGCTTCTTTGCCCTACCTGACCAACGACCCCATAATCCTCCCCCTGATCACTACTGTTTTTTTTTACCAACTAGAAAATAGTCTCTACCTCCCTATCCCCTCTATCTACTTCGAACTCTTAGATTTTTATAAGATAGCTATAAATCAATTATCCCCTAATGTAATTCGAATCTTGGCGGGTACAATCATCATTTTTAGGCATCTAGGGCTTCCCTTATCCCCCATAGTATTCCACAATCTATTTTAAGTCAAATCCTCCACTCGAGGGATATTTTATTTTACTGGCCGCCTCGACTGCCAATTCCTTCAGAATAAGCCCTCGTCACATAAGGGCTAGAGGGAACTGTATGTTCTTGTCCAACTTCCAACCCCTTTACCTTATTTAGAGACTTGGATAACAGGCCTTCCTGACCTACTTCCCTTCTGTTGGATCGAGAGAATCGCTAGAGGGGGTGAATAATGATCGTAAAACTCTTTTTGTTTTGTTAAAACCAAAGTCGAACACAGCGGAAGTAAAGATAAAGAAAAAGAAAGAGGCACTTTCTTTTTACTTGGTTCACAACCGAAAGGTTGCTACTCTAAGGCCCCGCGATCCTAGACCGTGTACGATGGGACAATTCACTATAAGTATCCTCCGCGTTGGAGGTAGGAGACGACGATTACAAGAAAACAAAAGCTAGAGGAAGAGGCAACAAGCCTACCTCTCCTCTTTGTAATTGAAAGATCAAAATACACAAAAGTAAGCCAACTAAATAAAGACTACCAACTTAGAAGATTGAAGCTCTACGTGAAGTCGACATAGTAGCGGTGTAGCGTTGTCGTTGAAGCTTGGCGTCGTAGGAGCACTTTGGGAGCAAGAATGGATGATTCAAAAGGGTGAAGCCCCTCTTCTTTTATAGCCCTTCAAACCCTAGCTCGTTGAGATTTAGATCTGGGTCAAAGAGCCTCATCCCCCCAATATTGGTGGAGCTCATCTTGACTTTCTACGACCTGACCAGTTTGAATAACAGTCGACTGATGACCCTCAACAGTCTACTGATGGTAGGATCAGTCGATTGCCAATAACCTTCAGTCGACTATCAGCTTGGCCACTTAACTACAATAAAGAGTTAGCATAGAAAACATGAAATGATGGTAAATACGACGATTCCTTATCGTCCAATCTCGACTTAGACCTTCCTCCGGAAGTCTTAGTCGAATCGCCGCCTATGATTGTCCCCGTACGGAGGACGCGACCTTACCATCGCTCCATACTCATGCTTACCTCCGGTCCTTTCCGACCTGTTGCTTAGCTTCTGGTCTCCACCCATGTTCTTTGACTCCAACGATGTTCTCCTGGTGTCGCCCGACCACTACGATTTCTTATCCCGAGATTCTTCGGGTATGCTGACCTTCAACTTAGCTTAAACACTTCATGCACACTTAACATAACTCATGGGATAACAATAACGGCTTAACTTTGAACCTTTTCTATAATCAAAACCTAGGTTCGATTATCTGGTGCCCCTACACCAACAATCTCCCCTTTTTTAATACATGGCAAACCGATTCAAAGTTAAGGAAACTTTAAGCATAAAATGAAGTGAGTAGTAAACAAAAACATGTAGTACTAAGCAAGTAGACATGAGTATAAAACAAGCATGAGTAGCTTATGAGTATGTTAGTATGAGCAAGAGTATGAGTAAGCTCTTTTTCAAACCCTCCCCCACAAGGTTACCTCCCCCTTGACCTTAGGTGAGTTTTTGAAAAAGAAGCTTATCTCTCCCCCTTAACGTTTGGCCACTTAAAGAAAGTTAAGTTTTTTAAAAAACTTTTGATCCCTTAACTTTGGCCTCTCTTCTCCCCCTTTTTCCATAAATCTAAAATATTTGGGGGTTTTGAAAAAAAAACTTTAGAAACCCATATGTTTAGAAGTCCAAACATGTCCCCTTTAAATTTTGAAAAAAAAGTTTCAATATAAATTCATCCAAAAGCATGTTCAACTCTTTTTGACTTAATTGATATAAAATGATTAATAAGTCTTGATTAGAGTTGGTTATTTTAAATAATTATACTCCATGATTCATATCAATGTACTAGATCTACATCTAGAATCAAGAGCAATGTTCTAACATCTCACGCCCATCTACGTGACTCAGTACACAAACACATTAATCCTATGTGTTGTGAGATGTGTTGGCTCCTTAATTCTATAGGTACATGTTTTCTAAGGTAAAACCTGAGCTAGTTCCATGTATCATGAAAAATAGAGTATAAATAAGAGTTGAGTCCTATTCTATTACGCACATTCCTCATCTTCGTCTAAGCAGACTAAATTTTGCTTCTATGTGTTCTCGTATAAAATGATGTTTAACTTCTTTGTGTTTAGTCATAGAGTGACAGATCGAGTTTTTAATTAGATTAATAGAACTAATATTATCAATTAAAATTCTAGTGTTACTAAAATTTAATTGAAAGTCTTGGAGAGTATGCTTCATCCAAAGAAGTTGAGCGACACACTCACCCATTGCAACATACTCAGCTTCGGTGGTAGACAAGGCAACACAATGTTGCTTTCTACTACACCAATTGACTAGACTCGAGCCTAGAAATTGGCAACATCCACTTGTTCCAATTATTGTTTTTCCCTTAGGTAGGGGTACTAATTCCCAAACTTGACTCCTAGTAAATTGAGCTAACTCTTCTTGCATGGCTATAATCCAATCGGGGTCAAGAAGAGCTTGTTCAATTGTTTTAAGTTCGATTTTTGAGATGAGTGAAATTTGGCTTAGGTTTCTATAGGACGCTCTAGTTCGAACCCCTAGATTAAGATCACCTATTACTTGATCAATAGGATAATTTGCTTGTAACCTAGATTGATTTGGGTTAGGATTTATACTAGACTCGTTTTGACATTTAGGTTCAGGTCTAGCATCATTTTCAATTTGTTCATTAATCAATTCTACTTTGGGTTTTGGGGTTTTGCTTTCTTCATCAAATACAAGGTTGATTGTTTCTTCTATTTTTAGGATTTCATTGTTATACACTCTATATGCTTTACTAGTGGTTGAGTATCCTAGAAAGGTTCAGTATTAGTTTTAGAGGTGAATTTCCCTAAGTAATCCTTAGTGTTTAATATGTATACCCTACATCCCAAAACCCTAAAATACTTAGTGTTTGGTAATTTTTCAAAATAGATTTCATATGATGTTTTAAGGTATCTTCTAACTAATAGAATCCTATTTTGAACATAGCAGGTTGTATTGACCGCTTCTGCCCAAAACCTATTAGGTAGGTTGTACTCATTCAACATGGTTCTAACAGCTTCTTGTAAAGTTCTATTTTTACGTTCAACTAGACTATTTTGTTGATGGTTCCTAGGGCAGGAGAACTCATGGTGGTACCCATTTTTGTTACAAAAGTCGGTGGACCTATGGTTTTCGAATTCACCACCATGATCGCTTCTAATTCTCTTTATCTTAAGATTCCTTTCATTTTCTATTAATTTGCATAGATTGGTGAGTTGATCTAAGGTTTCACTTTTATGTTTTAAAAACCTAACTCATGTGAACCTATAGTAGTCATCGATTATAACTAGACAGTATTGACTTCCATTTAGTGACTTGGCTCCATGAGAGCCAAAGTGTCTAAGTGTAGGAGCTCAAGTGCACTTTTAGTTCTTTCTTGATTGGTTAGTTGATGTAAAGTCCTAGTTTGTTTATCTTATTGACAAGCATTATAAATTTTATTTTCTAGATTATTTAGGTTGGGTAGACCTCTAACTAAGCCACTCTGACTCATTTTGTTTATGAGTCTAGGATGGGAGTGGCCGAGTCGTCGGTGCCACAACCATGATTCCTCTTGCTGTGTCATCAGACACTTGGTTGAGGAGTTAGATAAATTGATTGTGTAAATGTTACTATTCCTAGTTCTCTTAAGTATAGTTTTTGAGGTATCACAATTTTTAATTAGGCATTCATTTTCTAAGAAGATGACTTTATAGTTATTGTCACACAATTGACTAATACTAAGGATATTAAATTCAAAATGTTCAACTAAAAGTACTTTACGAATTATGAAGTTCGAGTTTATCTCACTATCACTTGATCCGATGATTTTGAGCTTCCCGTTGTTTTCGAATGATACCGATCCTTGATTTTTGAATCTGAGTTTCGAAAACTTTAGTTGGTCTCTGGTCATATGTCGGGAGCACCCACGGTCCAACATTCATTGATCCTACACATATAGTAGTTGGATTGGATATTGGAATTTTAAAGTTGTTTGAAAATTTTAGCCTATGAATCATCTCACCCTTTCTACATGATCAAACATGTTAACCTTATATGTTTTGTGAGATGACTTCAATTTTAACTTGATTAAATTTAGTGATTTGAAGATAATCAACCTTGGGTTAGATTCGTATTTAACCCTTAGTTTGTTAAGTAAACTTTTTAAGAAAATGACTTCCAGGTCGTGGTGAGACACAAAAGCCTTCTTTGATCGAAACAACGACCACTTTCTTAGACAAAGACAATTTCAAGAAAATGTTCACTTAAGTCACTTAAGGTTACTTCCTAGTCTAACTAGTTTAGGATGTGGCGAGGTGGCTTAAGCTAGTTCAACTTAGCCGAGTGTAACAAGCTAGATACGCCTTATCTAACTCGGACACACAAAACCTCATTTCCCTAACGTATTATCATCTCACCGCGTCCTGATACTATGTTATCAAGGTTGACTAACTATTGATCCTATCTAGCCATTCTAAAAGTTAAAATAAAAAATTAACTAAGCATGCAAAACTAAATCAAGAAGTAGAGCAAACAAGTTTAGTATTAACTCTCCCTGGACCATTGAACCAATGCAATCTTTCCACGTAGTGGATTTGGTCCTTGGGAACCCAATACTTGGTGGATCCTAATTGAGAATTCAAAAAGGTCTTAGGGACCCATGCTTAGACTTTTTGTCTATTTTGATTTACAATCGACATATATGATTTGTTCATTGTGGTTGATCTAAATCCGAGTCCGGATTTATTGTACATGATCCTTTATGATCCAAGTCATAGGTCAAGACTCTTGGACCCCAAAGTAAACCTTTCCAATGATTTTCTAAGGTCTTGGACTTGTCCTTTCAAGAGAGAGTTCTCTTTTTCAAGTTTTTCAACTTGAGTTGAGTTCTCTTCTCAAACTTGACTAGTCGAAGAGGTTAGGGAGACCTCATGTTTAAGGAGTTTAACTTCCTTAACTAAGGTCTCGACCTTGGACTCGAACTTAGCTAACTTCTTAGTTAAATATTTAATTGCACTATATAGAGTATCAATTAACGATCGACTTACCTTGATTGAATCTTTTGAACCAGATATGGATCTATGGCTTGTCTTGAATTAGAGTTCATTGGCGGATCCGGAGTCGGACTCAGTCTCGGACTCGTAGTTCGTTTCAGGTTCGGATTCGTCTTTGAGCTCGGTCGACTTGGCCATGAGTGCTAGATTGTTGAGTTTGTCTTCTTCCTCCCGACTCCTCCCAAGTTGCATTGAGCGCCTTCTTGGATTGTGATGGTTTGTTCTTTAGTCTCGGGCACTCCGATTTGATGTGACCCCTCTTGTTGCATTCGTAACATTTGAAATTTAAACTTTGCTCGAGTCTCTTTTCCTTGGATTGCTTGATGGGTCGTCTTCTACTCTTGATCATCTTCCGAACTAGATTCACTAGCTCGGTCTCCATCTCATCGTTTACCTCCGATTCGTACTCTTCTTCTTCTTCGGGAGGTGGTTTGCTCTTCGCCTTCTTCCTTTGACCTGCAACTAAGGCAATACTTTTCTCGACCGGGGCCGAGTTAGATTGTTCGTGCAATTTAAATTCGGAAAAAAGCTCGTCTAGTCTAATCTTAGATAAGTCTCTAGATACTTTGTAGGCATCAACCATTGATGCCCACAAAGTGGTCCTAGGAAAAGCATTTAAGGCGTACTTGATTACATCTCGATTCTCTACCTTTTGTCCGATCGAGTGAAGACCATTCATAATGTTCTGGATCCTTGCATGAAGTTGAGTCACCGTCTCGTGATCCTACATTTTTAGATTGAATAACTTATTCAAAAGAAGGTCTCTTTTACATACCTTTGTGTCTGCGGTTTCTTTGTGTAGCTCAATGAGCTTGTTTCACAGATCCTTCGCGCTGATTAATGGGCCGACATGGTTGAGTTCTTCTTTGGAGAGCCCGCATTGTAGGATATGTGTGGCCTTCTCATCGGCCTCCACTTGGCACGTCATGGCGTTGGTCCACTTGTCGTAGTCCAAGTATTCACCGTCTTCATTGGTTGGAAGGGTGAACTCGGTCTAGATGACTATCCACATCTCGACTTGGGTTTTTAGATAACACTTCATCGACCCTTTCAATAACAGAAGTCATCTCCATTGTAAAATGGAGGTCGAGCGGTGCTAAACCCCTCGAGATGGGTCATTGACTAAAACATGAATTGCCAAGACTTCGTTTTGGATTAGTAGTGCGGGAAAAATAATAAAGAAAAGCTTAAATTGAACGAAACAAAGAAACACGAAAAGAAGCAAAACTTGCTAGATCGATGGTTGCACCAAATCTTAGCGCCCCCACTCTGATACCAATTATTGGATCGAGAGAATCGCTAGAGGGGGTGAATAGCGATAGTAAAACTTTCTTTTTGTTTTGTTAAAACCAAAGTCGAACACAGCGGAAGTAAAGATAAAGCAAAAGAAAGAGGCACTTTCTTTTTACTTGGTTCACAACTGAAAGGTTGCTACTCCAAGGCCCTGCGATCCTAGACCGCGTTCGATGGGGCAATTCACTATAAGTCTCCTCCTCGTTGGAGGTAGGAGACAACGATTACAAGAAAACAAAAGCTAGAGGAAGAGGCAACAAGTCTACCTCTCCTCTTTGTAATTGAAAGCTCGAAATACACAAAAGTAAGACAACTAAATAAAAACTACCAACTTAGAAGATTGAAGCTCGACGTGGAGTCGGCGTTGTGGTGGTGTAGCATTGTCGTTGAAGCTTGGCATTGTAGGAGCACTTTGGGAGCAAGAATGGATGATCTAAAAGGGTGAAAACTCCCTTCTTGTATAACCCTTCAAACCCTAGCTTGTTGAGATCTATATTTGGGTCAAAGAACCTCATCCCCCTAATTTTGGTGGAGCTTATCTTGACTTTCTACGAGCTGACTAGTTTGAATAGCAGATTGCCAATAGCTTTCAGTCGACTGTCAGCTTGGTCACTCAACTGTAATAAAGAGTTAGTACATAAAACATGAAATGATGGTAAATACGACGGTTCCTTACCGTCCGATCTTGACCTAGACCTTTATCCTGAAGTCTTAGTCGGATCGCCGCCTACGGTTGTCCCCGTACGGAGGACGCAACCTTACCATTGCTCTACACTCGTACTTACCTCCGGTCCTTTTCGACCTGTCGCTTAGCTTCTGGTCTCCACCCGGTTCTTCGACTCCAACGAAGTTCTCCTGATGTCGCCCGACTACCACGGTTTCTTGTCCCGAGATTCTTCGGGTGTTGCTGACCTTCAAATTAGCTTAAACACTTCCTGCACACTTAACACAACTCATGAGATAACAATAACGACTTAACTTTGAACTTTTGCCATTATCAAAATCTAGGTTCGATTATCTGGTGCCCCTACACCAACACCTTCTAAGAGTGTCGACTGCAATGCCCTTTTTTGGAGGTTAAGAGGGTTATCTAGGATCACCACTACAACTCTGATTTACTACTAGATGATCACCTTCTAAGCTACTATGGATTATCCCCTTTTATTATGGCTGACACTGTTTTAATAGGTGGTGTACCATTATAGGTATTTCTGTGATATTGAGGTGGTATTAACTACTTATAATTTTTTCTTATGCGGTGCAGACGATCTAATGCAGAAGGTCATGATGAGCATGTTAGAAGCTAGAGTCGAAAAAGAAAAAAGGAAAACGTAAACGAGCAAATTCTCTAGCTCGCCCTTCCTCTCCCGTTCATGACTTGACCACTGAAGTTGCCTCCTCGCCAACTAAAGAACATCCTGCCCCCTCTCCATCTCAGCAAAATCCTCCTCCCAGAAAATCGCCCCAACTATTAGGAGGTCTCTCTGCTCAATCTTCCCTTCCCATACTTTCCTCCTCCCGCTCCCCTAGTCCTCCCCCACTTCGTCTCCACCATCTCGGCCAATATAATCCTCCTCCCTTCCATTCAGAGGGGGATATTACTTCTTCCAGAGATCCTTCCCCTATACCTAAAGAAAATTCTCTTGTTTTATCCTCTTCTCCTATACCCCCACATGCAGATCTAGGAATAGAACCTACTACCTCTTCTTCACCCACAATCTTATTTCCAGAAGAATCTCTCACCACCACCCTCGACCTGACTCTCCTCTTCCTGTGCTTGCCTTTCCTTTGACCAGACCAAGTCCCCTTATAGGGGATGCTCCTCCTTCAATAAATCCTCCTACCTCCTTATGCTCAGTCCTCAAGATCCACACTTCTCAAGAAATGAAAATTCTCAGCCAATCAGGAGTGCAAGGTCTTTTTGAATGCATGCGGGTGGATCTTGCAACAGTACTACCTTCGAATATTTTTCTTCTATCTTTACCTTGTTTTATCTATTAAGCCCTTCTCCATATTTCCCTTCCTTTATACAAGTGGCCATCAATTATGATGAAGCAGTGCATCGCTAGGTTGGGTACCAATCTACAATAGAAGCTCACCACACTGCCTCAGGAGCTCGGTTGAAACAAATGTCCCTCCAATTATCCCAAGCCAAGCAACAAGAAGCGGCCCTAATCATCTTTGAAGAAGATTTAAAAGAAATATGCACTAACCTTAGAGCCAAACTATCCAACATGGGGCACAGTCGGGAAGAGGCCCTTCATGATGTTGATCTGTTGTGCGCCCAACTACTACTTCAGAGCAATCGATTCCAACAAGTTGAAGCCCTAGCTCGGGACTTAAAGGAATGCCAAATTCAACTTCAAGAGACTCAGGCTAGGTGAATAGAATCCCTTGCTGACTTGATGCAAGCCTTATATTCTGCTAAGACTCTTGAGACGACTCGTAACTCTACTCAAGCTCAATTGGATCATCTCTCCTTTGTTATTTATGGAGTTCCTGAAAATTGTTCAGAAATAACCAATCAATTATGATCACTACAGCTGGAACACACCCAAGCTATGAATTCTCTTGGTTAGCAGGTATTAGCTATCGCTAAGGAAAGCAATGAACTTAAAGCCGCTCTTGCTACCCAAATATCTATTGAAGAAGCTCACTGGAAAGTGCGGGAGCAAGAGATAATAGTAAAACTTAGTGACAAGGTTGTTGACTTCTGTATAATGGGTTTTGAGGATCCAATAGACAATTTAAGAACCGAGGGTATCCTTCTCCAAGAGAAGACAATAACTTTCTAAGCATTGAAGCAACCCTTGCCAGATACCCCACCGAAGCCTTTGATATATCGTGATTCTACTTTTGTGTAAAATGTTAGGACCCTTGGAATAGCTAGAGGGGGGGGGTGATTAGCGTTTCTTCGATTCTACAAATAAATTAGCGGAAGCAATACAAATACGAAAATGAATACGAATAAGAAATACGAAACCAATGCTAACACCCGATGTTACGTGGTTCGGAGATGACGCTCCTACTCCACGGCAATCCGTAAGGTGGATTAGTCCTAGCCAAGCTTCACTATCTTCTCCTTTGGATGAACCAAGGTGGAGAAACCTTTCTTACAATGATCTCCTCTTCTTTACAATGATGGATGATCAAGAACAAGAGAAGAGGAGGTTTTGAATCACTAAAAACACTTAGGAAGCTTGGTGAGCACGAGGATGTAGTTAGGATTAAGAGCACTAGCCTCACCAAGCTTCCCATGGCCCCTTTATGTAAGAGGGGCTGTTTTCCGTTAGCGTCGATCACCGACCGATGCATGCCATCACGATCACGCCTGGCCAACGGCTTCTGAAACGCGATCTCCGCGGAGATTCGTAGCCGCAATCTCCAACGGCCAGGTGATCACCGATCGATCCCTCCATCACCGATCGGGGGTGATCGATCGAGTGATCAAGGCGTGATGAGTGAGCGCATTCTGTGGCGATATTTCCCTTGATCACCGATCGATTTCCTTGGCGGTCGATCACGATCGTCGGATCGATATGCCCAAAGCAGTCGACTGATAGTTAGGGTATCACCCAGATCAGTCGATCGCCTGACCAGTCGACTGATACATCGTATCAGTCGACTGATACTCATCAAGTATGAGTAATTCATACTTGATTTTATACCCTAGACCTAGACTTAACCTTCTAGCTCCTTAATAAGCCTTGCGCCTTCAGGATCCCTCCGAGTCCGTGACTTGTTCATCCTTTGCGCTTTGCTTCCAAGAGCTTCCTTCGGTTTCGTCATGTCTTGGGTTGCCAAATGCTTGGACTTTACGCCGCCAAGACTACAAGCTTGGACTTATGCTGCCAAGACTTTACTTTGGACTTCCTTTGCCAATGTTCACTTTGGACTTTATGCTGCCAAGACTACAAGCTTGGTCTTATGCTGCCAAGTCCATCCCTTGGACTTCCTTTGCCAAGATCATACTTGGACTTCCTTTTACCAAGTACTTCATCCTTGGATTTCCCTGTCACTTAAACACATTCGTAATTAGATCACAAGATATTGCCTAACTTAGATGATTAGCCAAACATCAAAACATATAAATGCTTGGAGCATTGTTGCACCAACAATCTCCCCCTTTTTGATGTTTGACAATCATTTAAGTTAGGTCTTTAAAGATACACACATAATCATCTAACTTAAGCATTCCTTCTCCCCCTTTGACATACATCAAAAAGAGAAGGATGAAAGAATTAAGAATGTTGGATCTTGGACTAAGGTATTAGATTGAAATTAAGCTCCCCCTTAATCCAAGATAGGATGTAAATTACATTTGAAGCAAAGCATAGTCTAAAATTCAAAAGTTAAATCCTAACTTTGCACCAACAATGGTTTTGGGGATAAAAGGATAGAATTTATTGAAAACTCCCCCTAAACCACTATATTGAGCAAATCTAAAACTCGTTTATACGTAATATTATCATACTAGAGTGTTAGGACATCAAAAATACACCAAATATCAGAAAATGGAGCTTATTATCAGAAAACCTAGTGTATCAGTCGACTGGTATCTGAACCAGTCGACTGCTACGCCTGAAATCGAAATTTCAGCCTTTTCAGCCCATTTTCAGAAATGCGGTAAAAATTCCAGAAATCTCGAAAAATCACGAAATTTTGCGTACACATTTCCGAAATCATACTTTATTAAGGAAAAATAATTTGAAAAATATATGTTTTCCAGATTCCAAGATTGATACAAATTTGGAAACTTACAAAAGTTCTAAAGAATTTTCAACCTTTGTATCACTTTTTATGATTCACTTGAAAACTGTTTTCCAAAATATAATGAACATAGTTTAAAATATATATGATTTGGAATTTCCAACCATGTTCTTAGAGCTATGTACTCATTACTTGAATACAAGCCTTCCCAATGGTTGGTCCATAAGGTATTTATGTCTCTAGGTGTGTCATTGACTCATAGTAATGCATCATAACAAGCATGATGAGCCAACTACACCTTCCCTATCATCTCACATGGTTCTAAGTGTCTCAATACAAAAATCAAGGTTTCTTAAGGCTTTTTGTGAGATGTATCAAGGTATAAAGATAACATATAAACATGGGATCATGCAAACCTAGAATTTTACTCTCTGAGCACATACCAAGCTCTCTCCTTAAAGATGAAAATTCATTTTGGGAAGAGCTTTGGTGAAGATATCGGCAAGATTGGACTTAGATTCTACATAATTAAGTTCAATGTCCCTCTTGCCACATGATCTCTTATGAAGTGATGTTTCACTTCAATGTGCTTAGTCCTAGAGTGATGTAGGATTTTTGGTCAAGTTGATGGTACTCACATTATCACAATAAACTTTAATGTTAGAGTAGTGTAGCTCATAGTCCACAAGAGTATGCCTCATCCAAAGTAATTGAGCTACACAACCACCCATAGCCACATATTACGGTGGTTGATAAAGCAACACAATGTTGCTTCCTACTACTCAACTAACTAGGGAGGACCCAAGAAATTGGCATCCACCACTAGTACTTTTCCTATCCAATTTGCACCCGGCATAATCGGAATCGGTATAACCAAGTAATTCAAATGACCTAGTCCTAGGATACCAAAGTCCTACATTTAGGGTGCCTTTAATATACCTTAATATTCTTTTGGCTACCAAATGTGATTCTTTGGCACAAGATTGGTATCTTGCACACATACCTACCGCAAATAAAATGTCGGGTCTACTAGCGGTTAGGTATAGTAAGCTACCAATCATACTCCTATAAAGTTTAAGATCAATTGATTTACCTTCATGATCACTATCAATCCTAGTGCTAGTGGCCATAGGAGTGGTTACAATTTTGGCATTTTTCAAACCAAATTTCTTGATCATTTCATTTGCATATTTGGTTTGATAAATATGAATACCCTCATTGGTTTGTTTGACTTGTAAACCTAGGAAAAAAGTAAGCTCTCCAACCAAACTCATTTCAAATTCATTTTCCATATTTTTTATAAAGTCTTGAAGAAGATCATCATTTGTTGACCCAAAGATGATATCATCAACATATACTTGAGCTATGAATATATCTTTTAACGTTGACTTTATAAACAAGGTTTGATCTACTTGGCCTCTTCTAAAATCCTTAGAAATTAAGAAGGATGACAATCTTTCATACCATGCCCGGGGAGCTTGTTTTAACCCATATAATGCTTTCCTAAGCTTACATACATGATTTGGATAATCTATGTTCTCAAATCTGGGTGGTTGCTCTACATATACTTCCTCCTTAATAAAACCATTTAAGAATGCCGATTTAACATCCATTTGGTAAAGTTTAAATCCCATGAAGGAAGCATACCCTAAGAGTATCCTAATAGATTCTAACCTTGCAACCGGGGCATAAGTTTCATCATAGTCAAGCCCCTCAACTTGATTGAATCCCCTAGCAACCAACCTAGCCTTATTTCTAGTGATATTTCCTTGATCATCTAGCTTATTCCTAAAGACCCATCTTGTAGTAATTATGGTGCTATCATTGGGTCTAGGCACTAATTCCCATACTTGACTTCTCTCAAATTGAGCCAATTCATCTTGCATTGCCAAAATCCAATCCGGATCATGTAATGCATCATTGATCGATTTGGGCTCAATTTGTGAGATAAGAGCAACTTGACTAGTAGGAGGTCTATGAAATGACCTAGTTCTTACTCCTTGAGATAGATCTCCTACTACTTGGTCAAGTGGATGATCTTGATGAATTCTTAGGTTTCTAGAAGGGGTTTCAATTTGATCATTGTTATCTTCCACCCTTCTCTCATCATCGGAGTCTCCTCTTCCTCCCCCTTGATCATTACCCCTAATGGTCAAATTTTGAAGTTTTTGGGTAATGTCTTGATTATTCTCATTAATATCCTTATCAATGGAGGACTTTCTAGGGTAGGTACTAGTGGTTTCATCGAATTTCACATTTGAGGACTCCTCAATCCCTTGGGTTCTCTTATTATAGACTCTATACCCTCTACTTGTGGATGAGTATCCAACTAGGATTCCCTCATCCGCTTTAGATTCAAATTTCCCTAAGTTATCTTTGATATTTAAGATATAAACTTTACACCCAAAGACTTTGAAATAGTGAATTGTGGGAATAGTTCCATTCCATAGTTCAAAAGATGTTTTTCCTAAAAACCTATGGATTTGAACCCTATTTTGGATATAGCAAGCGGTATTCACCGCTTCCGCCCACAAGTAGCTAGGAAGTGAATATGCATTAAGCATGGTCCTAGCGGCCTCTTGTAGGGCACGATTTCTCCTTTCCACCACCCCATTTTGTTGGGGTGTTCTTGGACAAGAGAACTCATGCTTGTACCCTTGTTCTAAACAAAATTGTGAAAATTTTGAGTTCTCAAATTCACCACCATGATCACTACGGATCCGGTTGATTTTGAGACTCTTTTCATTTTCAACCCTTTTACTAAATCCTATGATTATTTCTAAGGTATCATCCTTATGTTTCATAAAATAGACCCAAGTATACCTAGAAAAATCATCTACTATAACCAAGTAATATTTATTACCATTTAAAGATGGAGTACTATGACAATCAAATAAGTCAAGATGCAATAACTCTAATGGTAAAGATGTGTTAGTTAGAGTTTTACCTTTGTGTGATGCCTTTGTTTGTTTTCCTTCTTGGCATGCATCACACAATTTGTTCTTGACATACTTGATCTTTGGTAGCCCTTTGACCAACTCCATCTTGGCTACCTTGGCTATGTTTTTCATGTTGATGTGCCCCAATCTTCTATGCCATAGCCAACATTCCTCTTCTTTTGCAACAAAACACTTAGTAGAAATGTTAGAAGCATATGAAAGATCAACATAATAGATATTTGACTTCCTATATCCAACTAACATGCAATCATTTAATTCCTTGTGCCTAATCATGCATTTAGAGGATTCAAAGGAAACATGATAGTTTGCATCACAAAGTTGACTAACACTCAATAGATTAAACTTCATATTTTCAACTAGCAAGACTTTGTGAATAATAATTTTGGGGGATACCTCAATTGTACCTCTACCTAATATCTTGAGTTTTCCACTATTCCCAAAAGACACCGCTCCCTTCTTCACATATTTAATTGTGGAGAACTTGCTCACATCCCCGGTCATATGTGTTGAGCAACTGCTATCTACAATCCACATACCTCGCTCTCCTACTTAAATCACATGAAAAACACAAGCTTTTGGTACCCAAACATTTGGACCGGTAACATTAAGTAAAAACTTCTTAGGTACCCAAGCTTTCTTAACCTTACCTTTAATAGTTGCTTTCCTATTTATTAATGAAATGTAAGCAACTTCTTTTTCTTTTGGCTTATACCCTAAACCGGCCTTGTTATAAACTGCTCTTTGTCTACTAAGAATCATATCAAGACACTTTGAGCCATTTGAAAATTTTTCTAAACATGCTTTTAATTCACTAACCTCATCCTTAAGTTTATCATTTTCTTCTTTAAGCATGCAAGAGTCAATATGTGAGGGTTTTTCATTTCTAATGGCTTTTAGTTCTACCTTCATGCTTTTAACCTTAGATTTTGACTTATCTAGAGCTTCTTTAAGATAGACAATTGATTTATAAAGGAGCTTAACCTTAGGAGAGTTCATTACCTCATCGTCACTAGATGACGATTCATCGCTTGAGGAATCTTCTTGGCTTGAGGTGCTCGAATCATCTCCTAGGGCCATGAGTGCCACATGGCGTGTGATGTGGCAAAGCTCATCATCGGAGGAAGAATCTTCAATGCTTGGTGTGTCCCCCATGTGGTTTGAGCCACCATGGCCTCCTTCTTCTTCTTTTCCTTTTGTCCTTCTTTTTCTTTTCTTTTTCCTCCTTCTTCTTTAGCTCAGGCAATTACTTTATGTGCCCCTTCTTGTTGCAAGCATGGCAAATCACATTATTATTAAAACTTGAATTACCATTAAATTTACCTTTTGAGGAATGAGACCCTTCCTTGCTTCTCTATTCTTGAACTCTCTTGACTTCCTATAAAGCTTCTTGACTGAAATTTGCCATTTCACTAGATGAGTCTCCATCACTACTTGACTCATCCTCCGACTGGATGATGATGATGCTTCTTTTCTTTCCTTCTTCTTCTTTTCTTTCTTGTCCTTCTTTTCAACGAATAGAGCTAAACCCTTTTCCTTAGAGGACATGTTAGTTTGCTCATGTAATTCAAACTCACAAAACAATTCATCAATTTTAATTTGAGATAAATCTCTAGTTACCTTAATTGCATCAACTATAGAGGTCCATAAAGAATTTCTAGGAAATGTTTGTAAAATATACCTTACCAAATCCGATTGTCAACTCGCTCACCTATGATATGGAGTCCGTTAACAATTTCTTTGAACCTTCCATGCATTTGACTTACGGTTTCATGCATCTTCATTTGGAAGGCTTGAAGTTGTCCAATCAATAGGTCCTTCTTGGCCCTCTTTGATTCCTTGGAACCTTCATTTAGCTCAATGAGCTTTTCCCATAATTCCTTGGCGGATTCGAAAGGTCCCACCTTGTTAAGTTGCTCCATGGTAATCCCACATTGGATGGTGAGTACCGCTTTTGCATTTGACTAAACTCCTATTCATTTCTCTTGTCCAATCCTTGCTCGGAATAGGGTTTCCACGTTCATCCACGGTTCCTTGAAGCCATCTACAACACTATGCCAAATTTCAATATTACTCATTAAATAGTATTTCATCCTACCTTTCCAATATGCAAAGTGACTCCCATCGAAGAGTGGTGGCTTGGCGATGCTATATCCCTCTTGAAGAGCCATTGATGCCTTGGTTGATGGTGAGATCTTCCAAGCAATCCGGGCTCTGATACCACTTGTTAGGACCCTTGGAATAGCTAGAGGGGGGGTGATTAGCGTTTCTTCGATTCTACAAACAAGTTAGCGGAAGCAATACAAATACGAAAATGAATACGAATAAGAAATACGAAACCAATGCTAACACCCGATGTTACGTGGTTCGGAGATGACGCTCCTACTCCACGACAATCCGTAAGGTGGATTAGTCCTAGCCAAGCTTCACTATCTTCTCCTTTGGATGAACCAAGGTGGAGAAACCTTTCTTACAATGATCTCCTCTTCTTTACAATGATGGATGATCAAGAACAAGAGAAGAGGAGGTTTTGAATCACTAAAAACACTTAGGAAGCTTGGTGAGCACGAGGATGTAGTTAGGATTAAGAGCACTAGCCTCACCAAGCTTCCCATGGCCCCTTTTTATAGAAGAGGGGCTATTTTTCCCGTTGGGCGTCGATCGATCGGTGATGCATGCCATCGATCGGTCAATCACCAACGACCAAACGCGATCTCCACGGAGATTCGTAGCTGCAATCTCCAACGGCCAGGTGATCAGTCGACTGATCCCTCCATCACTCGACTGATGGGGTGATCAGTCGAGTGATCAAGCGGCGATCAGTGAGGCGCATTCGTGGCGATATTTCCCTTGATCGATCGGTGATTTCTTGGCGGTCGGTGATCCGCGATATCGATCGGCCCGATATGCCCAAAGCGGTCGGTGATAGTTAGGTATCACCCGATCGGATCGATCGCGACGATCGATACATCATATCAGTCGACTGATACTCATCAAGTATGAGTAATTCATACTTGATTTTATACCCTAGACCTAGACTTAACCTTCTAGCTCCTTAATAAGCCTTGCGCCTTCAGGATCCCTCCGAGTCGGCGACTTGTTCATCCTTTGCGCTTTGCTTCCAAGAGCTTCCTTCGGTTTCGTCATGTCTTGGGTTGCCAAATGCTTGGACTTTACGCCGCCAAGACTACAAGCTTGGACTTATGCTGCCAAGACTTTACTTTGGACTTCCTTTGCCAAGGTTCACTTTGGACTTTATGCTGCCAAGACTACAAGCTTGGTCTTATGCCGCTAAGTCCATCCCTTGGACTTCCTTTGCCAAGATCATACTTGGACTTCCTTTTACCAAGTACTTCATCCTTGGATTTCTCTGTCACTTAAACACATTCGTAATTAGATCACAAGATATTGCCTAACTTAGATGATTAGCCAAACATCAAAACATATAAATGCTTGGAGCATTGTTGCACCAACATAAAATTGGTACCCTTTGTTGTGATTCAACAATTATGCTTCCTTAGATTGATAGTGTTCTTTCTTTTTCTCTTTTGTTATGTTTTTTGATCAATATTGCAGTAGTATTGAAGATTCTATTACTAGGTCGACTAAAACTCCTCACTGTACGCCTGCCTAACTACTACCTCCTTGGTGTCAGTCGACTGATACTTAAGATGTTATGAGAAGATGTGTCATAGAAACCTCCGTACAACCCCCAGTTTTATGCATTTATCTTCTCATCAACCACAGTGGGTATAGTATTCCCCTTATCTAATAACCTTTCTCCTTCCTCTTTAATAAAAAAGACTTTTCGACTTCCACCATCTCAGTTCCCTAGAAGCCCCCTTGACCTTTTCCTCCTTATAAATATCATCCCCCCCCGCCTTGATTATCTATATTGCACCTCATACCCTCCCCTTATTTCAAAGCATCCTTCCAATTCATAACTGATAAGCAACCACAGAGAAATGAACTTCCTTTCATCGAACACCCTAATCCTGATCAACAATGTATACGAGAGTTGGAAGAATTGGTAGAAAGTCTTCGTTCCCAATTGTGTTCTTCCTCCACCCACACTTACTTCTTGTGTCAAGAATAGACGGTTGCCCAACACAACCTAACAAGGACTCGAGAATCATACAGGACCCTATTGTGACGCCATCTCTCCCAAATGCCTCCGCTAGTCCCTCCATCCCTCGACATTCCAACAGAAGAGAGGATTATTCGAGAGACCCCTTAACTTTCTTTTTATTAATATGTACCTCTTCTTTTTTCTCACAGAATGACTGTGTTGGTTCTTATGACTTTAAATAAATATGCTATGTCATTAACTCTATCATTCTATAATTTACATTACACTTCATAAATACATTTGAAACTGCATAATTAACACCACGTACCTCATTTTAGAGACTGTATCTTCAGAATTTTTCTCTTTTTTTCCACGTACAACGTTTACGCCGATGCAATTACTTTGGCAATGAACTTCAGAAATACATCATATATAATATAGACCTCCATATTGCATAATAATGAAAATCAACTTGAGAATTTATGTACAACTTCAGTCAGTTGAGGTACATGCTTTGCCATCATTCTCCCATGATTCCCATTTCTTCTGATACTCCACCTCGCAAAAACTAATGATGTACATCTTACATCGAACTGAGCAAGAATATGGACCAGCTTGAGGACTTATGAACTGCGTCGGTCAGCCATGATAATATACTCCGCTACTCTTCCAGAATGAATCCTTCCTTAAACCTGACTTCTCCATTCCACCACCGCATAGGGACAGTAGCTTCAGCCAATGCCAAGCTATAATAAGAGTGAAGAAATATTTTACTCCGTCGCTCTTTCAAAGTGAATCCTATCTTAAACCCGACTCCTTCATTCCACCACCATACGGGGAGAGTAACTTTAGCTAATGTTGAGCTGTAATAAGAGTGAAGACCTAACCTGAGGGTTTCCTCGGTAGGTCGTAGAAATATACTCCGCCGCTCTTCCAGAGTGAATCCTACCTTAAACCCAACTCCTCCGTTCCACCACCGCATGGGGACAATAGCTTCGACCATTGCTGAGCTGTAATAAGAGTGAAAAAATATTTTACTCCGTCGATCTTCTTAAGTGAATCCTACTTTAAACTCGACTCTTCCGTTCTATTTCCGCACAAGGATAATAGCTTCGGCCAATACTGAGCTGTAATAAGAGTGAAGACTTGACCTGAGGGTTACCTCGACAGGTTGTAGAAATATACTCTGCCGTTCTTCTAGAGTGAATTCTACCTTAAATCCGACTCCTCTGTTCCACCACCATATGGGGGCAGTAGCTTTGCCCAATGCCAAGTTGTAATAAGAGTGAAGACCTGACATTAGGGTACCTCGGCAGGTCGTAGCTCTGCCAGAGTGAATCCTACCTTAAATTCGACTCCTCCGTTCTACCGATGCACGGGGACAATAGCTTCAACCAATGCTGAGCCATAATAAGAGTGAAGAAATATTTTACTCCGTCGCTCTTCCAAAGTAAATCCTACCTTAAACCTGACTCCTCCGTTCTACCCCTGCACGAGGATAGTAGCTTCAGCCAATGCTAAGTTGTAACAAGAGTGAAGAAATATTTTACTCCGCCGCTCTTCTGAAGTGAATCTTACCTTAAATCCAATTCCTCCGTTCTACCACTGCATGGGGACAGTAGCTTCGACTAATGCTGAGCTATAATAAGAGTGAAGAAATATTTTATTCCATCATTCTTCAGAGTGAATCCTATCTTAAACCCGATTCCTCCGTTCCACCACCGCATGGGGACAGTAGCTCCAGCTAATGCCGAACTATAATAAGAGTAAATAAATATTTTACTCCGTTTCTCTTCCAAAGTGAATTCTACCTTAAACCCGACTCCTTCATTCCACCACTGCACAGGGACAGTAGCTTCGGCCAATATCGAGAAGTAACAAGAGTGAAGAAATATTTTACTCCGCCGCTCTTCGAAAGTGAATTCTATCTTAAACCCGACTCTGCAGTTCCATCACCGCACTGAAACAGTAGCTTTAACCAATGTCAAACTGTAATAAGAGTGAAGACATATTTTACTCCGCTGCTCTTCCAAAGTGAATCCTACCTTAAACTTGACTCCTCCATTCCACCACTGCACGGGGACAGTAGCTTACATCAATGCCGAGGTGTAATAAGAGTGAAGAAATATTTTACTCTGCTGCTCTTCTAAAGTGAATCCTACATTAAACCCAATTCCTCTCATCCACCACCACAAGAGGAATGTCAAGCTGCGGTTGTAATGACCGAACTAAATAAGAATGAAGACCGACTCGAGGGTTTACGAACTGCCTCTGTCGGCCATTATGATATACTCCTGTAAAAACCTTCTTCCATCGAACTTCAGAATCAAACTGCTTATTTTATGAATGGATAACCCGACCCATTAACAGACTGTCACTTGGGCTTTGTCTATCACCTATAGCCCTAATCGAGGGATCTTTTACAAAGAATTCATCACTGCGCTTTAAATAGGGTTTCCTGGCTTCTCTCCTTCATCCTTTCAAATTCTCCCGTGCTAAAGTGTCTCCCGTCACTGCTGTCTAGCTAAAGCATTTCCTTTTCATTTTGTGTCCAACATCTTTACTTCCCCTTTTCCTCAAAGATGAAGGCAACTATGCTGGTTTCTTCTCGTCAAAAAATACAAAAGAAACATGCTGAAGCCACCATCATACCCACTGACCCTCCTTCTCCACGAGTTATCCTGATCATCACCACGCCTCTTTCTATCACCTCCTCCCCTGCCCCTACTTCTTCCCTGCCAATAACCACATCCTTTTCATCTCCTTCACATCCTTCTGACCCTTCTTCATTCTATGTGCCATTAGAGGCGCTTTTTCTTTCATCTCCGTCGAAAAACCCTAATTCCCCATCTCATTCCATTTCCTTTTTTGGAGGATCCACTTCTACTGTCGATAATCTTTCCTCCACCGCCTCTTTGCCTTCCCCTGCAGCCTTTACATCCTTGCCTTCAACACCTTCACCCTCCTTCTTTCCTGCCCCTTCCTCTCCAATACCCCCATAGGGTATAGATTTTTTCCAAACAACTCAAAACCCCAATTCCTCTGCTCCCCCTTTGTCCTCTGCCATAGCAATTATTTCAGAGAATTGCAACCTGTCTCCCATTCTTCCGTGGACACCTTCACCACCACCCTATCTTTCTTCACAAGAGATTTTCCTAGGCTCTACCTCAAATTTCCCTCTTGTAAGCATCCCCTCCTTCTCTGAAGCTCCCCTTCTTCTTTCTAGTGAAGCAATGAGATATTCTGATACAACAGTCTCATCTTCCTTTCCACTATATAAATTGACCCCACTTCCTCTCCCTTCTTCCCTCCCCCTATCTCCCTCAAGAGATTCGAGAATTCTTCACCAAGAGGAACTAACACCTCGAATGGAAAGTATGTAGCATGCCTTAGAGTTGGTAATTCTGGATATGTCTTTTCTTATTTGCCCCTGAGTGATTCCTCTCCTCTGACACCTAGTGTACAAGTTATGTTGAACAATCAAGAGTTAAGGCGCTCTTTGTCCCAATATCAAATTCAAGTCCAACAATAAGTTGCTATATATACTCAATCCAATATGGCGACGCAAGAGATATTCTGACAAAGAGAAGACTCCCTCCAAGAATTATTTTTATATCATGCTCAACTCACAGAGATCCAATTGCAATAGAAGAAGAGTAAAGAAATAATATCAGACTTAAGGAACCAAATGAAATCTGTAAGAATTTAGATTTGTAAGCAGAAAGAGATGGAGCCTATTCTCAAATGCATAAGCATGAGGTTTTCTTGTAGCAAGTAAAGTATGAAGTTGCTCGTTCCATGACCCATTCAAAAGCCGTTAGAGATATTTCGACTTCTATACACCAAGATTCAATGGATATGTCCAAGATTATGCAACAGGATTATACTTGTTAAATATGGAAATTTAGAATACTAAATTAAATGACCAAAATTTAGGAAAAATAATCCTAGGAATTATCTTCAAGATTTTTGGAGAATTTTAGAAATTTTTTTAGAACTTTTCTGAAATTAAACGGGGCTTGTACGAGATATTTAATGGTATAATTAAATTAATGAGGTTTTAATTAAAACCTAGGTTTTTAGTTACTTATAAAGGGGGGATAATCCGGTTTATTTCATCGTACCGAAATTTCTCCGCCGCGCCCGACTTCTCCCCTCGTGATCCTCTCTGCCGCATCTTCTCCACGCGATCTCCTCTCTGCCACATCTTCTCCACGCGAACTCCACTTGACACCTTCTTCCTCCGTGTCTCTTTCGCTCATCGATCCTCTTCCTTCTCGTGGCAAACGACAACGATTGAACTCCTCGACGCCTCGTGGACGAGCCGACGACAAGTACGTGTGGAAGAAGCTTGCGTACGTGTGGCTGAAGCTTGCGTTGGCAACATCCTCTCTTCGTTCTGGTTGGGAGCCGCTCGGTGAAGGTTGTTGGAACACGGTAGGGCACGACTTCTTTCTCGATCTTGGATAGATCCCTCTCTCACCGCAACCTTTGTCTTTCAAGTTGCTCATCAACCGGTGATTTAGGGCAGCAGGGTTGTTCTGTAGACGAATAGGGCATTTGGGAGGAGAGCCGTCGGGGTAGCCTCAAGAGCTGGTAAATCTCGACCCATTCTCTTTTTTTTATCTGCAGATTGTTCGATGTTGTTAACTGTGGAGGGTGGTTCTAATCTGGATGGGAGGGGAGTTTCTCAGGTGAAGTAGGCTGGTTGGAGTTTTGCCAGCTGTGAAGGGGTCTAAGGGGCTGTGAGGGCTGAGATGGTTGTGATTGCTCTGTTTGTGATTTGTGATGGAACTGTGAAGGTGGTTTAAAAGGTTAGAGAGTTGTGTTAGGTTGTGAACCATTCTATCAATATAGGAATTGGCGTATGGAGTTGAATGTTATAGGTTAGCATATTTGCTAGTTAGAAAAAGGTGGGTTTTATTATGGTGTTAAATGTATAAGTTGGGGGTTTCTAATTCATATTCAATAAAAGGATGCGAATATAGAAACTATATAGTAGTAAGTTAGCACGTTGTCGTGTGCTGGAACTTAATGGTAATGATGTTATATGTAGGTTTCGGTCATGAGACAGGTCCACGAGCGTAAAGACAGTTGGTATTCTTCATAGCAGGCGGGTATCTTTGACTTATCTTATTTTAAATATTGTCATATTGTCATGCACTGTTTACTATAGCTAGTAGTAGTTTTCTATGCTTGTTAACTGCCCTGGTATGTCACTACCTAGTACATGTTGTAGTCGTTTCATATGCTTATTATATTATGCTCTATCACTTTGATACTTGTCATTTGTTTATCTAGCACTAGAGTAGTGACATACCTTATGTACTGGGCATTGAATGAATAATGAATATATCTTGCATGTGTACATAGACTTATGTACTTAGTTTATTTGATATGGGCTCCTATTGGTCATACCATAGGTAGCTATGGATTGATAGGTGTATCATGCATTAGTGACATGCACCATCTTGCATTATTGCATGACTGACGATCATCGGCTCCTCGGTAGGAGGTGATACTACTTGGTAGTTGAGCCCATCGTCAGTCACATTATCTACACACAACCACTCGTGGGTTAGTGGTATTTCAGGTGTGTGTGTAGTTGCTCTGTCAGGGCTCCACAGTGGTCGCTCAGGATATTGGTATTGCGACATGGTAGCATACAGGGATCCCTCCTTTGTCGTGAGACGAGGAGATGAGACGAGGTGATGTCCCCCATATACATATATGGGGTAGGAGGGTGATACTCTGCTAACATCTTGTCCACTCGGTCACCTAGGTGTAGTGATGGCAGAGTGCACAGTTGTCACAACCCTACCCACTCGGCCGACACACATGACATGTCGGTGGCTTGACTGACATCAGGGGTGACATAGGTGATTGTATCATGTGCATACGTTTTTCCTATATGTATTGATTGTTGCACTTTTGGTTATTGTATATGATTGTCATGCACATACAAGAGGTATTTTGTAGTTTGTTTTGGTGATTTTACATTTGCTTGTATGGATGTATTTTATGTCAGCTTTGGTGATTCTGGTATGTACAGTTTCAGGTATGTTTATGTATTATTTTGTTTATTGTCGAGAAACTGTACCAACATGATTATTAATGCTACTTATAGTTTACTAAGAATGACTCTTAGATATCCGCTAAGTTTTACTTACTCCATTGATATCTCTTTTATTTTAGGATGATGCCTTCCGGAGGGTTCAGTTGCCAGTCCCCTGATCTGATGACTCCGTTAATTGGTTTTCAGGCTTCCGTATTTTTTTTATCTCTAGTACTCTATGTTTCAAACTTGTAGTATTTTATACTCGTGGTTGTTTGGTAGTATTTGATTATGTCCTTATATACTTTTTGTTCGATTTGTTATAGTTATGTGTGTGGTTGTGTATTCCTGCTCAGATGGCAGAAGAGGTGAGTCTAGTAGTTTTAGGCTTCGTATGTACTTTGGGTTGTTGGCTTGAGGCCATATACTATTTGTATTGTGGAGTTATATTCTGGCCATATTGACTGATGTATAGTGGGCCGTGTGGGTCTTGTATACAGGTTTCAATTGTCCACAGTACAGGGGAGGTGCTGTCCAATTTTCGTCGGACAAGTACCCCTCTCGGGGTGTGACAATTTATTTGGTATTAGAGCCTAGGTTCCGAGTTCCTAAGGGTTTTTGGGTTTTCGGAGTTCGCCACATTTGGTAGGTCAACCTGTGCATTTTCTAATTTTTAAGGATTTCCATCGATTTGACGTTTCGAACATTTTGGAGTCATATTTCGACAAGATCGTATTGGGGACTTGGCAACGATAGGACATCTCCAGATGGCTAACAGGTGAAATTATTGATTTTCTATCTGTAGTAATACTTGGGTAATAATTTAGCGGATATGAAACGAGGTAGACGTGCTCTCGGCCGAGACGTGGTGCAGGGCAGCCACGCAAGAGGACATTGAGATCTCTAGTGATGGAGTTGCCAGAAAGGTCTACGGAGAATGAGCCTGTCGATCAGGGTCAGACTTCACATGGTGTCGTGGTGTAGTTGATTATCACATTCATTTATTTCTCGGGCATGCCTGAGAGAGATTGGTAGACTACAGAGATTGATGGTATCTCTGCCCTCTAGGGATAAATTAGAAGTCATCCAGGAGGTTAGAGGATGTCCATTAGATTTCGGCAGCGTTATACTCCCGGTAGATTTGTTGGTTCTCGACATGATCAGATTCGACATTATACTTGGCATGGATTGGCTAATAGTGTATCATGCCACTGTGGATTTCCAGACGAGGGTGGTTACGTTCCATCCTCATAACCAACCCTTGTGGGATTTCACTGGCACCAGACATGATGGTATATCGACCATTTTTGTGATTCCAGCTCGGAAGCTTTTATCACACGGCTGTCAAGGTTTTCTATTATCATTGATCAATGCCGAGGACAGTGGTGACTCTCAACTCTCAGACATTCCTATCATCCGAGAGTATTCGGATGTCTTTCCAGAGCAGTTACCGAGCTTGCCTCCCAGAAGGCAAGTGGAGTTCACAATTGAGTTAATTCCGGGGACGACGCCGACATCGAAAGGTCCTTATTGTATGGCCCCAAAAGAGTTGGACGAGCTAAAGGTCCAGCTTCAGGAGCTTTTGGACAGAGGTTTTATCTGCCCTAGCATATCTCCCTGGGTTCTCCGATTCTCTTTGTAAAGAAGAAAGACGGTTCGATGAGATTATGCATCGACTACAGGCAGTTTAATGTCATCACCATCAAGAATAAATATCCCCTGCCATGTATTGAGGACTTGTTCGATTAGCTCAGAGGTATGTTAGTATATTCTAAGATTGATCTGCGGTCCGAATATCATCAGCTAAGGGTCAGAGATTCGGACGTTTAGAAGACAGCGTTCCGTACTAGAAATTGTTAGTAATATATGAGAGATGTCCTAAGGCAATCGCCTTATGTATGAACCATTTATAAAGATTCACTATTTAAGTATAAATGGTTTCATGTATTTGATTGGATCTTAAACTCATTTACTGAATGTCCGCGATACGACTCACAGCATTAGAGAATTTGTGATTGGATCACAACTAGTGAGTATCTCTTCATGTGTAATTGTGATGTATCAGAATTATCCCTAGTCGATGAATTGATGGATTTGGACACCATCAATTATGTCGAGACTAGCACGAGGTATACTCCTTGGTGTATCCAAGCAGCTGATTCTCACTGGCTAGAGACATTGTGATGTCCGGAGTTAATCGTGGAGTGACCAACCGTAAGACTTCATATGGTTCTCTGCATATATAGATATGTCAATGAAGTACTTACTGTAGCTTAAGTGCGATGTTCCTTTGACTTGCGGTATTCAAGTCATCTTGATCATAAAGACTTATGCTTTGACATCTTAAGCAAACATCTTTGAGGAGATGTGGACCCGGGATGATTGGGTATAAGTCAAAGTGATCGAAGGTGTTTGAATAGCCTATAAAGGATTCACCACTCCTTGCGAGGAGATGTATACCCATGGCCTCTCGTCGGATTGTTACTAAAGTCTTTGGCCAAAGCATTACATGTTTAGAGTAAGGTACTTTTCGATACATGTGCAGTAACTAGAATCCGTAGGACGAGGAAATGATATTTGGGCTAGGTGTGACGTAGTCAGCCTAGTGGGGACTGACACTATAGACCATGTCCTGAACCAAGTGGGTATAAGATGAGTGAAGGGAATGGGGCACGATTCATTCGAGCTGCTGAAGGGTTTCAGAAATAGTTCTGGATCAACCGTTGATCTTTTCGGTTAATTGGGGATCATGATGTACTACTAGGTGCCACTCATGATCATTCTATAATTAATGGTTAATTATAGACGGCCAACATAAACTGAGAACCTATTTGGTCACACGCACAACGAGCGTAATCCGAAGGATTTAAAACGAGCTTGAGAATGAGATTCTCAGACCGAGAGAAACTAGGTTTGGTTGGACCAAATGTGGAGCGAGCATGAAATCGTTTCAGTCGCAATGGAAGCGTGGATGGGTCGTGTCTTGTGGAGACATAATGGATGAACCAAAATGGTTTGGTTCTAATCCAATGGAGGAGAATAAACCAAAGGGTTTGGTTTATTTTAAACGAATGAACCAAAGTTGGTTCGGTTCGTTTTAACTTAAAATAAACCATCATGGTTTGGTTTATTTTAACTTATATTAATGGAGTGGGTTAACGGGCCTTATGGTTATGATCCAATAACCATTAAGAGAATTAGTTCTCTATAAAAGAGGGCTTAAGGGTTTGTTAAGCCCTAATCCAATTCCCTTAACCTAGAGTTACCGCCCACCTCCTCCCCTTGTAGAAGTCGGCGCCAACTCTAGTGCCGCCTCCCATCTCCTCCAACCGGCGACCAGCTGCTGCCGTCTTCTCCACTTGCCGGCGTCGAGCTGCTGCCGGAGGAGCTCCGGTGATCATCCTTGGCTCCGGCGACAAGGTGAGCACATTGCTTTCCTTATTTGGCCGGCGCAAGGTCTCCACCAAAGCTGTCCAGTTTTCTGGACAGCTTGTTTCCTTCTTGTCAGAGCGTCGTTTGGACGACGTTTGGAGCTCCGACAGCGCCTAACTTATCGGGGATTCGATCTCAAGTAATCCTCATAGGTGGAGGACAAAGGATTCATCAAACGGTTGACGAATACCTCTCCGGAGAAGCGAGTTTTGAGGACTCATTTTTGGATCCGAATTTGGATTCGGATCGTGATCTTCTCTCGATCACATCGTCTTCAACACGAGGCTAGTAACCCGTACAAAGACGAGACTCGTGACTTGGTGAAGTCATCCCGAAGATACTCGGCGTGGATACGGATAGAGACGATTCTAGCGAGGATCGTTCTAGTTGATGCCTTTTCCGCTACACGTGATACGTCAGGTATACGTAGTGTAAATTTCCTTTTATTGCAAAATTTGAATTTACGGTTATGTCTACACATGTTGTACTATGCATGCGTGTGATGTGTGTGTTGTAATAAATTAGATTTATTATTTTATTCCTTCCGCTGTGCACATGTTTGCGAAACATGTTCGAACACACACTCGCCGCGGTGCCGGAAACCCAACAGTGGTATCAGAGCCCAGGTTGTGTTTCGACATAATCGTAAAATTATTTTGCGATAGTCATAATAATATTTCTGGAAATTTTCTACTTTTGGAAAGTTAGAAGTATTTATGGAAATTTTTCAATTTTGGAAAGTCTAGAAGTATTTATGGAAATCTTCCACTTTTGGAAAGTTGGAAGTATTTATGGAAATTGATATTTTCCATAAATAAAATATTTGATTAGATTTTGGAAATTTATTTCCTAATTTAATCATGATTTGATTTGGGAAATCAAATCTTAAAATATTTTATTTCCATAAGTAGTTTTGATAATTTAGGAAATTGGTTTCCTAAATTGACTTTCCTTAATCAACTATTTCCACAAATAAAATATGTGATTAGATTTGGAAATTTGTTTCCTAATTTAATCATGATTTGATTTGGAGAATCAAATCTTAAACATATTTTATTTCCATAAATAGTTATGACATATAAGGAAATATTGTACATGACATAATTGTATGCCATGTAATTTGCATTAGATGCATATCATTATGCCATGCGTGTCGTGACATGTAGATGTATGCCATGTATGTCATGCCATGTAGATAATAGTTATTTGCATACAAAGAGGATGAGACATAAAAACCCTAACTCAATATTAAAGCCTACACCTTCCATTAATATGGTTAGAACCAGAGTTCCGTTTCTTGTTCGGGTTGTTGGACTCTCTCCAAGCCCGGCTCGAACCCGAACATGTTCCAACCATGGAATAGTTTAATACTAATATGGTAAGAGTCAGAGGTCAATCGTTAGCTTTGGTTGTTGGACTCTCTCCAAGCCGGGCTAATTGGTTGAATGCGCTCTAACCATATTAAAACTATTTCTTGATTAATGGGTCGGCTTTAACCTGGAGCATCGGCTTGTTGGACTCTCTCCAAGGTCGATGTAAAGGGAGGTAAAGTTGGGTGCTATGCATATGATGCATACTTGTTAATGTGTTAACAACCCGATGTATGTGTGAACATTCAATTAGTTGATAACATATTGTGATAGTTGCATATACGTGATATGCAATCGGTATAGTTGATACCTACCGTCGTAGTTATGAATAGCTTGTTGGACTCTCTCCAAGGTTGTTCATATCTATGATGGATATCAGCCCATTCGGAGATGGAACTACGATCTCCTGAAGTGATTTTGGGGTTTTTGAAATTCGCAAAATGAATGGGATTAATAAATGTATGTTGATGCATTTTAAAATCATCTTTCTCATATATGCTCGTTTTCTATTTCTAAGATTGATATGATGTCTTTGAATTTACGTTCCATTTTGGATTCGAATAAATTGACTGGGCCAAACTTCTTGGACTGACTTAGAAACTTGAGAATTGTTCTCAAGGTTGAAAAGCTTGCAAATGTCCTCGAAGCGCCTCTTCCCGCCCGTCCTAGTGACAATGCAACTCTGGACCAATTGTTGGCCTATCAGAAACAAGTGAATGATTCTGAACGAATGAGTTGCATCATGCTAGCCATGATGGAACCCAAGCTACGGAAGCAGCATGAGCATATGGATGCTCATATCGTAGTCCTTCATCTTTATGAGTTGTTTGATAAGCAAGTGAGATTCGAAAGGTTCGAAGTCTCCAAGCTTCTCTTCACCTCTGAGATGCAAGAAGGTTCATCTGTGGTACTGCTCAACATGCTGAAGACTGTGGAGCCTTCTGAGAAGCATGAGCAGGGGACGATGTTGTTAGTTGATTCCTCGAAGAAAGGTTCTAAGAGGGAGTCAAAGGAACAACAGAAGGGGAAGAAGAAAAAGGCTAAAAAGGCAGAACCAGCTCAAAAGGGCACTTGCCATCATTATGGCAAGTAGGGCCATTGGTGAAGAAATTGCAAGATTTATCTTGAGTTCGTGAAGAAGAATAAGGCATAAGATGCTCCATCTTTTTCATATATCTTCGTTATTGATTGTCATTCTATTTCCTTAGATACTTGGGTATTGGATACTGGGTGTGGCTCACATATATGTAATGACATACATGGGCTAAGGAATAGAAGAAGACTCGTCAGAGGGGAGTCAAATTTGCGAGTTGGCAATGGAGCAAAGGTTGTCACGCCATCTAACTTATTTCTTCAAGCTCCCTAGTGGACTAGTCTTGGAACTGGACAATTGCTATTGTGTTCCTTCTCTAATAAAGAACATTGTTTCTATTTCTTGCTTAAATAGAAATGGTTTCCATTTGACGTTTAGTAACAATTGTTGTTATATAACTTTGAATGGCGTACTTTATGGAACTGAAACTTTGAGCAATGACATTTATATGTTAGACGTATCCAGTGACATTTTCAATATCGAAGTGAGCAATAAGCGTGCTCGAAAGGATAATCAATTAGACTCCTACATGTGGCATTGTCGTCTTGGCCATGTAAGCAAGAAACACATGTCCGAATTACACCGATGTGGAATTCTGGAATCGTTTGAATTGGATTCATACGATACATGTGAATCATGCTTAAAAGGCAAGATGACTAAGTTACCTTTTACAGGAAAAGGTGAACGAGTGGGGGAGTTGCTAGGTCTAATACATACTGATGTATGTGGACCTACGTCAACTCAAGCTTTAGGAGGCTATAGCTACTTCATTACCTTCACCGATGATCACTCACGGTTTGGGTATGTGTTCTTGATGAAACACAAGTCTGATGCCTTTGAAAGGTTCAAAGAATTCAGAAATGAAGTAGAGAAACAACATGACAAGAGTATTAAAATACTTTGATCGGATCGAGGTGGTGAATACTTAAGTCAAGAGTTTCCTGATTATCTAAGAGACAATGGTATATTGTCTCAATGGACTCCGCCATATATACCACAACATAATGGTGTATCTGAGAGGCGTAACCGGCCCTTGTTGGACATGGTCAGGTCAATGATGAATCATGCGAATCTTTCCAAGTCCTTTTGTGGCTATGCACTTCAGACAACTGTTTACTTGTTAAACAGAATGCCAACCAAGGTAGTCTCTACTACTCCATATGAGATATGGAATAGTAAGAAACCTCATGTATCTTACTTGAAGATATGGGGTTGTCCTGCTTATGTGAAGCGGAATGTATCAGACAAATTGGATGCTAAGTCTGATAAATGTCTATTTATTGGATACCCTAAGGAAACAAGGGGTTACCAATTCTATCATCCTGTGGAACAAAAGTGTTTGTTTCAAGGCATGCTGTGTTTCTAGAGAAAGAGTTTCTCTTGCAAGAAAACAGTGGGAGTGTCGTCGAGCTTGAGGAGGCTCGAGAGACTCAAATAGACATTGATGAGATACCTGGTGAAGCACAACAGCCGATAACTCATAATGATGAGCAATCAACTGGACCTATTGTAACACCACATCTTCGTAGATCTAGTAGAACACGCAACATTCCTGAGAGATATGGATTTCTCGTAAGTGAATCAAACGACGTATTACTCATTGATGATGAGGAGCCTACCAGTTATGAAGAAGTGCTGACAAGTTCAGAAAGGGATAAGTGGCTTGATGCCATGAAGTCAGAAATGGATTCCATGTATGAAAACCAAGTTTGGAACTTGGTTGACCCACCTGAAGACATCAAGCCTATAGGGTGCAAGTGGGTTTTCAAGAAGAAAACCGACATGGATGGTAATGTGATTACCTATAAGGCTAGATTAGTGGCGAAAGGATATCGTCAAAAACAAGGTGTTGATTATGACGAAACCTATTCGCCTGTAGCTATGCTTAAATCCATTCGGATGCTCCTGGCCATAGCGGCTCATTATGATTATGAGATATGATAGATGGATGTGAAAACAACTTTCCTTAATGGAAACTTGCTCGAGAACGTATATATGATACAACCTGAGGGTTTCACATCGGTTGATAAAACCAAGGTATGCAAATTGCGACGGTCCATATATGGATTGAAGCAAGCATCCAGGAGCTGGAATATCCATTTTGATGAGACAATCAAAAAGTTTGATTTCTCACAAAATCCAGACGAACCTTGTGTGTACAAGAAGGTTAGTGGGAGTGCAGTCGTGTTCCTAGTATTGTATGTCAATGACATATTACTTATAGGAAACGATGTTTCAATCTTACAGTCAGTTAAGGTTTGATTATCCAAGACATTCTCCATGAAAGACCTAGGAGAAGCAACCTACATCCTCGGGATTAAGATCTATAGAGATAGATCAAAACGGTTGCTTGGTCTTTCGCAGTCTACATATATAGACCGAGTGCTAAAGAGGTTTAGCATGTCGGAATTCAAGAAAGGTTTCCTACCCATCAGGCATTGGGTACACCTTTTGAAGTCTGTGTCCGCGCACAGAAGACGAGAGGATTTGCATTAGTAAGATTCCCTATGCATCCGCAATAGGATCTATCATGCATGCTATGTTATGTACGAGGCTCGATGTATCGTATGCTCTGAGTGTCACGAGCAGATACCAGCCTGATCCAGGAATGGATCAATGGTTGGCTGTTAAGACAATCCTTAAGTACTTAAGAAGAACTAAGGATGTATTCCTAATATATGGAGAAGGGGACATGGTGATACGCGGGTATATGGATACCAGCTCCAGACAGACAAGGATGATTCCATGTCTCAGTCTGGGTATGTATTCACCTAGAATGGAGGCACATTAAGTTGGAAAGGTTCCAAGCTTGACACTATAGCAGATTCTGCCACTAAGGCAGAATACATTGCAGCTTTGGAAGCAGCAAAGGAAGCGGTTTGGATCAAGAAGTTCATCTTTGAACTTGATGTGGTCTCATCAATGATCCAAACATGTGCTTCGCTGCTATCATCTTATCAGAGAGATCATCAGTAGAAAAGAAATACAAATCGAGAAAATCCCCACTGAAAGGAACTTAGCGGATTCTTTGACTAAGGTATTACCTCAAAGTAAGTTTGAGGGTCATGTTACAGCTTATGGTATTGGATACTGTAGCGATTGACATTAGGCCAAGTGGGAGTCTGTTAGTAATATATGAGAGATGTCCTAAGACAATCACCTTATGTATGAACCATTTATAAAGATTCACTATTTGAGTATACATGGTTTCATGTATTTGATTGGATCTTAAACTCATTTACTGAATGTCCGCGATACGACTCACAGCATGAGAGAATTTGTGATTGGATCACAACTAGTGAGTATCTCTACATGTGTAATTGTGATGTATCGGAATTATCCCTAGTCGATGAATTGATGAATTTGGACACCATCAATTCTGTCGAGACTAGCACGAGGTATACTCCTTGGTGTATCCAAGCAGCTGATTCTCACTGGCTGGAGACATTGTGATGTCCGGAGTTAATCGTGGATGCTAGTTATGGTAACTAGTTCATTGGAGTGACCAACCGTAAGACTTCATATGGTTCTCTGCATATATAGATATGTCAATGAAGTACTTACTGTAGCTTAAGTGCGATGTTCCTTTGACTTGCGGTATTCAAGTCATCTTGATCATAAAGACTTATGCTTTGACATCTTAAGCAAGCATCTCTGAGGAGATGTGGACCCGGGATGATTGGGTATAAGTCGAAGTGATCGAAGGTGTTTGAAAAGCCTATAAAGGATTCACCACTCCTTGCGAGGAGATGTATACCCATGGCCTCTCGTCGGATTGTTACTAAAGTCTTTGGCCAAAGCATTACATGTTTAGAGTAAGGTACTCTTCGATACATGTGCAGTAACTAAAATCCGTAGGACGAGGAAATGATACTTGGGCTAGGTGTGACATAGTCAGCCTAGTGGGGACTGACACTATAGACCATGTCTTGAACCAAGTGAGTATAAGATGAGTGAAGGGAATGAGGCACGATTCATTCGAGCTGCCGAAGGGTTTCAGAAATAGTTCTGGATCAACCGTTGATCTTTTCGGTTAATTGGGGATCATGATGTACTACTAGGTGCCACTCATGATCGTTCTATAATTAATGGTTAATTATAGACGGCCAACATAAATCGAGAACCTATTTGGTCACACGCACAACGAGCGTAATTCGAAGGATTTGAAACGAGCTTGAGAATGGGATTCTCAGACCGAGAGAAATTAGGTTTGGTTGGACCAAACGTGGAGCGAACATGAAATCGTTTCAGTCGCAATAGAAGCGTGGATGGGCCGTGTCTTGTGGATACATAATGGATGAACCAAAATGGTTTGGTTCTAATCCAATGGAGGAGAATAAACCAAAGGGTTTGGTTTATTTTAAACGAATGAACCAAAGTTGGTTCGCTTTGTTTTAACTTAAAATAAACCATCATGGTTTGATTTATTTTAACTTATATTAATGGAGCGGGTTAACGGGCCTTATGGTTATGATCCAATAACCATTAAGAGAATTAGTTCTCTATAAAAGAGGGCTTAAGGGTTTGTTAAGCCCTAATCCAATTCCCTTAACCTAGAGTTGCCGCCCACCTCCTCCCCTTGTAGAAGTCGGCGCCAACTCTAGTGCCGCCGCCCATCTCCTCCAACCGGCGACCAGCTGCTGCCGTCTTCTCCACTTGCCGGCGTCGAGCTACTGCCGGAGGAGCTCCGGTGATCATCCTTGGCTCCGGCGACAAGGTGAGCACATTGCTTTCCTTATTTGGCCGGCGCAAGGTCTCCACCAAAGCTGTCCAGTTTTCTGGACAGCTTATTTCCTTCTTGTCGGAGCGTCGTTTAGACGATGTTTGGAGCTCCAACAGCGCCTAACTTACCGGGGATTCGATCTCCGGTAATCCTCATAGGTGGAGGACAAAGGATTCGTCAAACGGTTGACGAATACCTCTCCGGAGAAGCGAGTTTTGAGGACTCGTTTTTGGATCCGAATTTGGATTCGGATCGTGATCTTCTTTCGATCACATCGTCTTCAACACGAGTCTAGTAACCCGTACGAAGATGAGGCTCGTGACTTGGTGAAGTCATCCCGAAGATACTCATCGTGGATACGGATAGAGACGATTCTAGCGAGGATCATTCCGGTTGATGCCTTTCCCGCTACACGTGATACGTCAGGTATACGTAGTGTAAATTTCCTTTTATTGCAAAATTTGAATTTACGGTTATGTCTACACATGTTGTACTATGCATGCGTGTGATGTGTGTGTTGTAATAAATTAGATTTATTATTTTATTCCTTCCGCTGTGCACATGTTTGCGAAACATGTTCGAACACACACTCGCCACGGTGCCGGAAACCCAACAGAAATGGGGCACTATGAGTTTTTGGTAATGTCATTTGGGCTTACCAATGCTCCGACAGTATTCATGGACTTGATGAACCTTGAATTTATAGATTTCCTAGATCGGTTCGTCATTGTCTTTATTGATGACTTTTTGGTCTATTCCCATTCCAAAGAGGAACACACGTAGTATCTTCGCATTGTCCTAGATAGGCTTCAATAGAAGCAACTATATGCGAAGTTCAATAAAGCGTGTTCTGGTTACCCTCAGTTGGTTTTCTGGGACACATGGTTTCTAGTAAAGACATTTCAGTTGACCCCCAGAAGATCGAGGCTATTACCAGTTGATAGCAGCAGAAATCGGTTTAGGAGGTTCGCAATTTCTTGGGCTTAGCCAGATACTATAGACGGTTCATTGAGGGTTTCTCGAGCATTTCTATGTCGTTGACATGCCTTACCAAGAAGGGTGTAAAGTTCACGTGGTCAGAGGCCTGCGAGACCAACTTTCAGGAGTTGAAGGAGAGACTGGTGTTAGCACCGATTCTGGTATTGCCATCAGGGGATGACGGTTTCATCCTTTATATTGATGCGTCTCTCCAGGGTTTAGGCGCCATACTGATGCAACACGATAGGGTGGTCTCTTATGCTTCTCGCCAATTGAAGGAGCATGAGAAAAACTACCCAGTACATGATCTAGAGTTAGCTGCTATTATCTTTGCCTTGAAGATTTGGAGGCATCATCTGTATGATATTACATTTGATATTCTCACTGATCATAAGAGTCTCAAATATCTATTTACGCAGGAGGAACTCAATCTCCGACAGAGGAGATGGATGGAGTTCCTGAAGGATTAGGGTTGTACCATTAGCTACCACCGAAGGGAACCTAGATTATTGAGATAAATGCTTAGAAGGTATATGTTGGTTCTTTGACTCTCTAGATTTTAGTGCATGGTGATATGATTACGTTGCTTACGTGGTTTATAGTGTATTTGCACTTGATGCTCTATTTAGTATTGTCTTGACTTCGTACTGGCATGACCCCTTTAGTTATACCTTAATTAATTTTAGTTATTGATTTCTATTAGTATGTTTTTGCTGTTATTATTGGACATCATGGTTAAATGCTTATTTGGTTATGTATTGTAGCGGTTGATACCACGATTGAGACTAGTAGATAGTATAATTTAGATGAGGTCATGTCATAGGAGCGGATCTCAGGAATGAAACAACATTATTAGAACCCTAGGCATAATAACCTCGACTTACTTATTGGTAGATCGATGATCTTTATCGACTTTGATAGACGTTCTATGCTAGAAGTATTGGATAACCCTAGGCTTAACACCCTAGGATAATCGACTGCCCACGAGACCTATTCGTGGTAGCATATTGTTGCGTGCAGTCGATAACTAGATAGTTATACACTCTGACTGCCCACAAGACATATTCGTGGTAGCATGTTATTGCGTGCAGTCGATAACTAGATAGTTATACACTCTGACTGCCCACAAGACCTGTTCGTGGTAGTATGTTGTTGCATGCAGTCGATAACTAGATAGTTATACACTCTAATTGCCCACGAGACCTATTCGTGGTGGCATGTTATTGCGTGCAATAGATAACTAGATAGTTATACACTCTGACTGCCCACGAGACCTGTTCATGGTAACATGTTGTAGCATGCATGATTGAATTGATAGAAATGATATAATTTAGACTTAACTGTCTCGATGTGTTCATCTGTAGACTTATGATATTTATCGGCCTTGATAAGTGTTCATGTTAGAAAGGTTGGAACCCTAGACTTAACCACCCGGGGAATGCCAATGTGGTTGCCGATGCACTTAGCCGGAAGTCCTGAGGGACTTTAGCTTGCTACCAAGTTTTAGTCACGAATTTGATTTAGGGTTTCTCCGAGTTGGGCCTTGAGTAGCAGGGACCGACAGAGCAGGGTATTCTTGTTACCATGGTTGCTCAATCATCTATCAGGACAAGAGTCCGAGAGGCTCAGGTCGGTGATCATCATTTATAGTTCATTGGCAGCCAGATAACCTCTGGACAGCAGACTGAGTTCATCTGAGATGACGAGGGTATTATTTATTTTCGGGGCAGATTATGCGTACCTCAGTCTCACTCGGTCATGGAGGAGTTACTTTAGGAGGCTCATCACTCTTGATTTGCGATCCACCCAGGCGGAACCTGCATGTATCGAGATTTAAGGTGTTTGTATTAGTGGAATAGCATGAAGAAAGACATCGCAGATTTTGTAGCTAGATGTCTAATTTGCCAACAGGTTAAGGTTGAGCACCAGAGACTAGCCGGACTACTTCAGAGGATTCCTATTCTCGAGTGGAAGTGGGATCACATTACCATGGATTTTGTGGTGGGTCTTCCTAGGACACGACGAGGCCATGACGTGATTTGGGTAGTCGTTGATCGATTAACCAAATCCGCACACTTCTTAGCGATTCAGAAGACCGACTCTCTGGATCATTTGGCAGAGTTATATTATCGGGAGATTATCAGATTGCATGGTGTTCCTTTGAGCATTATATCAGATAGAGATCCCCGGTTCACGTCCCAATTCTAGTAGAGCCTACAGCAGGCCTTAGGCACACAACTTCATTTTAGTACAACATTCCATCCTCAGACAGATGGATAGTCTGAGCGGACCATTCAGACTCTAGAGGACTTGCTGAGGTCCTATGTTATGGATTTCGAGGGCAACTGGGAGGACCACTTGCCATTAGTGGAATTCACCTAAACCAACAGCTATCATTCGGCTATCCAAATGGCCCCGTTTGAAGCATTGTATGGTAGACAGTGTCGGACTCCCACCCTCTGGGAGGAGGTTGGGGAGGCCCAGTTGCTAGGACCCCAGAGAGCTCAGCATGAGGTAGAGTTGGTCCGTACTATCAGATAAAGGATGGCAGAGGCACAGGATCGTCAGAAGAGTTATGTTGATTGGAGACGGAGACCTCTGGAGTTCTCTATTGGTGACCATGTATTCTTGCAAGTCTCACCCATGAAAGGGGTGAAGAGATTTGATCTTCGTGGTAAGCTAGCTCTAAGGTATATTGGTCCATTCGAGATTTTGAAGAGGATCGGAGCAGTCACTTACCGCCTAGCGCTACCACCATCCTTGGTTGGTATTCATGATGTATTTCATGTGTCCATGCTGAGGAAGTATGTGCCAGACCCTACACATATTTTGTCAGATGTGTCAAGTTCCATTCAACTTGATGCTACTTACGAAGAGGTTTCGGTACGGATTCTGAATCACAAAGAATGACGGTTGCGGAATAAGAATATACGACTTGTTAAAGTCAGATGGAGTCACCGCACCAATGAGGAGGCTACTTGAGAGCTTGAGGAAAAGATCAGAGCTCAATACCCCCACCTGTTTACTTAAGGTACATGAAATATACTTTCAGTACTGGTGCTACTTGAGTGTGCTATCTCTTACTCATTATATATTTGAGTGGGAAATTTGGGGACCAAATTTTTATTAGTGGGGGAGAATGTTAAATACGAAAATTTAGAATACTAAATTAAATGGCCAAAATTTAGGAAAAATAATCCTAGGAATTATTTTCGAGATTTTTGGAGAATTTTAGAAATTTTTCCAGAATTTTTCAGGAATTAAATGGGGCTTGTACGAGATATTTAATGGTATAATTAAATTAATGAGGTGTTAATTAAAACCTAGGTTTTTAGTTACTTATAAAGGGGGGATAATCCGGTTTATTTCATCGTACTGAAATTTCTCCGCCGCGCTCGACTTCTCCCCTCGTGATCCTCTCTGCCGCATCTTCTCCATGTGCTCTCCTCTCCGCCGCATCTTCTCTACGCGATCTCCTCTTTGCCACATCTTCTCCACGCGAACTCCACCCGACACCTTCTTCCTCCGCGTCTCTGTCGCTCATCGATCCTCTTCCTTCTCAAGCAACGACGACTAAACTCCTCGACGCCCCGTGGATGAGCCGACAGCAAGTACGTGTGGTGGAAGCTTGTGTACGTGTGGCTGAAGCTTGCGTCGGCAGCATCCTCTCTTCGTTCTGGTTGGGAGCCGCTCAGTGAACGCTGTCAGAACAAGGTAGGGCACGACTTCTTTCTCGATCTCAGATAGATCCCTCTCTGACCACAACCCTTGTCTTTCAAGTTGCTCATCAACCGGTGGTTTAGGGCAGCATGGCTGTTTTGCTGACGAACAGGGTATTTGGGAGGAGAGCTGTCGGGGTAGCCTCAAGAGCTGGTAAATCTCGACCCATTCCCTTCTTTTTATCTGCAGATTGTTCGATGTTGTTAACTGTGGAGGGTGGTTCTGATCTGGATGGGGGGGGGGAGTTTCTCAGGTGGAGTAGTCTGGTTGGAGTTTTGCCGGCTGTGAAAGGGTCTGAGGGGTTGTGAGGGCTAAGATGTTCTATTTGAGATGGCTGTGATTGCTCTGTTTGTGATTTGTGATGGAACTGTGAAGGTGGTTTAAAAGGTTAGAGAGTTGTGTTGGGTTGTGAACCTTTCTATCAATATAGGAATTGACATATGGAGTTGAATGTTATAGGTTAGCATATTTGCTAGTTGGAAAACGGTGGGTTTTATTATGGTGTTGAATATAAGTTGGGGGTTTCTAATTCGTATTCAATAAAAGGATGAGAATATAGAAACTATATAGTAGTAATTTAGCACGTTGTCGTGTGCTGGAACTTAATGGTAATGATGTTATATGCAGATTTCAGTCACGAGACAGGTCCATGAGCGTAAAGACAGTTGATATTCTTCATAGCAGACATGTATCTTTGACTTATCTTCTTTTAGATATTATCATATTGCCGTGAATTGTTTACTATAGCTAGTAGTAGTTTTCTATGCTTGTTAACTGCCCTGGTATGTCACTATCTAGTACGTGTTGTAGTCGTTTCATATGCTTATTATATTATGCTCTATCACTTTGATACTTGTCATTTGTTTATCTAGCACTAGAGTAGTGACATACCTTACATACTGGGCATTGAATGAATAATGAATATATCTTGCATGTGTACATAGACTTATGTACTTAGGTTATTTGAGATGGGCTCCTATTGGTACATACCATAGGTAGCCATGGATTGATAGGTGTATCGTGCATTAATGACATGCACCATCTTGCATTATTGCATGACTGGCGATCATTGGCTCCTCGGTAGGAGGTGATACTACTTGGTAGTTGAGCCCATCGTCAGTCACATTATCTACACACAATCACTCGTGGGTTAGTGGTATTTCAGGTGTGTGTGTGTAGTTGCTCTGTCAGGGCTCCACAGTGGTCGCTCAGGATATTGGTATTGCGATGTGGTAGCAGACAGGGATCCCTCCTTTGTCGTGAGACGAGGAGATGAGACAAGGTGATGTCCCCCATATACATATATGGGGTAGGAGGGTGATACTCCACCAACATCCTGTCCACTCGGTCACCTAGGTGTAGTGATGGCAGAGTGCACAGTTTTCACAGCCCTACCCACTCGGCCGACACACATGACATGTCAGTGGCTTGATTGGCGTCAGGGGTGACACTGGTGATTGCATCATGTGCATACGTTTTTCCTATATGCATTGATTGTTACACTTTTGGTTATTGCATATGATTGTCATGCACATACAGGAGGTATTTTGTAGTTTGTTTTGGTGATTTTACATTTGCTTGTATAAATGTATCTTATGTCAGCTTAGGTGATTTTGGTATGTACAGTTTCAGGTATGTTTATGTATTGTTTTGTTTATTGTCGAGAAACTGTACCAGCATGATTATTAATGCTACTTATAGTTTACTATGCATGACTATTAGATATCCGCTGAGTTTTACTCACTCCGCTGATATCTCTTTTATTTCAGGATGAAGCCTTTCGGAGGGTCTAATTGCCAGTCCCCTGATCTGATGACTCCATCAATTGGTTTTCAGGCTTTCGCATTTTTTTTTATCTCTAGTACTCTATGTTTCAAACTTGTAGTATTTTATACTCGTGGTTGTTTGGTAGTATTTGATTATGTCCCTATGGACTTTTTGTTCGATTTATTTTAGTTATGTGTGTGGTTGTGTATTCCTGCTCAGATGGAAGAAGAGGTGAGTCTAGTAGTTTTAGGCTTCGTATGTACTTTGGGTTGTTGGCCTGAGGCCATATACTATTTGTATTGTGGAGTTATATTCCGGCCATGTTGGCCGATGTATAGTGGGTCGTGTGGGCCTTGTATACAGGTTTCAATTATCCGCAGTACAGGGGAGGTGTTGTCCGATTTTCGACGGACAATTACCCCTCTCGGATTGTACTTCGTTCGGTTACGTATTGCTACGTGAGCATAGCAGTAAAGTATTTATTAAACGGTTGCACGATAAAGGAGATTTAACTACGTCTGTCGACCTTCCCCGTATTCGTGTAAGCGGGAGCGACATCGGCGGAGCGATCCTCGCTAAGAATTGTATGCGTTGATTATAGAGGATGAAAGCTACTTTCCAAGACGATTTTAATTAAGTGGTTCAACAATACACGGAATAAGGATTGTTGGAGGATCGGTGGCCAGCTAGTGGGGGTGAATAGCCCTTCGTGTACGATGATGGAAATTGCTCGCTTAATCGTCTACAATTAAAGTTAGCGCAGAGGAATATTTGCTAAAAAAACAATTAAGCTAATGCAAAAGACAAAGAAAAGGCAAACGCAAACACACGGATGTAACGTGGTTCATGACCCTTGCCACTAATCCACGATCCGATTCGTTTCAGGTGAATCACGCCTAAGCCTTCACTATTCTCTCATTCAAGGTGGAGGTAAACCTTTCTTACACAATCACTCCTCTTACAATAAGATTGAATTAAACACAAGGAAGAGGAGTAGAAATCGTATTGGGCACTTGGGAGAAGTTTAGAGGTTAAGCATTAACCTCCCCAAGTGACCCAAGGCCTCTTCTTATAGGGAAGAGGTCATTCTTCCCGTTGGGCACCGAGCAGTCGATTGATGCAGTCATCAGTCGACTGATCTTCCCATCAGTCGACTGATGGAGCCAACAGCCGAGTGATCAAGTCGATCAGTCGACTCTCAAATCTTTTGTGCCCACGACCACCTTCATCAATCGACTGCCATCCCTTGGCAGTTGACTGGTGGTGCAGCAGTCGACTGCCTTCCCGTGGCAGTCGACTGATAGGCCAGAAACCAAACTCGAACACCATCGAGTCTTCAGTCGACTTAGATCAGTCGACTACCATATCATGGTAGTCGACTGATGTCGGGTAAAACCTCAAACCAACCTTGGTTGGGCATCTGACACTCAGCCATTTGGCCAAGTTCATCTATGAGCTACCCCGTCCCAGGTTACAATCGCTCACACTCATCTCCCTTGGAGTCCCTCGCCTCGAAGCTCTCTTCGTTCGACCATGTCCCTCGGATGCACCAAGTGCACGACTTCGCAATGCCATCCTTCGCGTCTCGCCTTGAAGTCTGCTTCCTTAGCTTTACTCCAATGCTCCTCGTTCGATGGTCCCTTGGATGCACCAAGCGCACGACTTCTGCAATGCCATCCTTCACCGACTCATGGACTGAGTCATGAGATGGTGAACTTACCAATGCTATCACCATGTGTAAATTACTAAGTCCTGCATGACTTCAACACACATAGCAAAAAAATATATCAACCTAACTTAAACCCTTTGCCACACACATCTAAACCACATCATACATGGGTTGATTGCCCTAATAATCTTCCCCTTTTTGATGTGTGGCAATCCGTTTAAGTTAGGTAAAATAATAACCAAAATACATAAGGAAGATAAGCATGTAAATCAAACATGGAGATCAAACCTCCCCCTTAATACATGCAAACTCCCCCTTAACACATGCTAATCCCCTCTAGCATGATTAACTTAAACTCAACCATTTCTCCCCCTTTGATACCATCAAAAATATCTAACATAAGTTATATAAGCATGACATCAAGTCTAGGGAACGAAAATCATAAAAAACTAACTCAAAATCTGATAAAACAGGTTATTGTGCTCGTGCACAGTACATCAGTCGACTGGTTCAGACTACCAGTTGACTGGCACCCTCAAAACAACCTTTTCTGATTTTTCGAATGAAATTCAAAAATGCACCAGAAATTATAGAAAACTCAAAAAATCGTGAAATTTTGAAAACATATTTCTTTTAAGTCTCTTTATCAGTGAAAAATAAGTTTTCATGAAAATTCATTCTATTTTTGAAGATTAGGCAAAAACTCAAAGATGTTGAAAATCACTAAAGTTTTTATCAACTTGAAAGCCTAGTTTTGCCTTGAAATGATTTAAACCATGAACATACAGATTATCAAACATAAAATGGTTTTAAAACATTTGAAATATCCAACCATGATCTTTGGGCAATATGTCTATGAATTAAACATATGCTTTCCCCATGATTGATCTATTATTGCTTTCATGATACTTATAATGACTCATCAAAATGTTATAATCATAAGTGAGTCATTTGCATCATCCTAACATCTCACCCATGCTATGTTTTCAATCAAGTTAGCCTATAGTGAATGTGAGATGTGCCTAGAGGTATTTATACTTAACCATCAATTTTCATGCAATTCTACCCAAGGTTAAGTATCATGTATAAACCCCCATTATGATCATAACACAATTTTATCATTTAATTTGCATATTATGATCATAAATCATATATTACCATCCAAAACATAAATCATGATCATTTATCAAGTATATAAATCAAGCATAAATCATGATTTAAACATTTAATTCATGGGTTACACATTATCATCACCCAACACTAAGTTAGAAATTTTCACCCACATCATCCTCATAAATCAAATATTGTTGGTGCAATCGGCCCAGGTCACGATTGACCAGGACTCGAGTTTGGCTCGAGTGAAGTTTTGATGTGTTTTGATGTTTCGACAAAAACATGTGACAATATAATTGTCAAGGAAGTCCAAGCATGGGTCTTGGCAAATGGAAAGTCCAACATGAGTTGGCAAGGAAAGTCCAAGCATGGTCTTGGCATGGAAAGTCTAACATGGGTTAGCATTTGAAGTCCAAGGGGTTTAATATTGGCGGCGTAAAGTCCAAGCGGTAGTCTTGGCAGCACAAGTCCAATGGTTGGCGGCGTAAAGTCCAAGTGGAGTCTTGGCGGCGTAAGCCCAATGTGCCTTGGCGGTGTAGACACCGTTAGCATGACATAGCCGACAGAAGCACCTGAAGGCTAGCGCGATGGATGAACAAGTCATGGATGACTTGGAGGGATCCGAGAGGCGTGAGGCTGATGGAGGTGGCTAGAAGGCTTAGGTCTAGGCTAAGGGTGGTCTAGCAAGTATGGGGGAACCATATTTGAGTTAAAACCTCGTGTTTGAGGTGTGCCAGTCGACTGGTGCCATGTGGCAGTCGACTGGACCGAGTCAACTAGGGTTTGACTGCGGGTTATGGCCTAGCAATCGACTGCCATAGGTTGACAGTCGACTGATGGCTCGAGCAGTCGACTGATCGTGTGATCAGTCGATTGGTGCTCGAGAATTCGGCCACAGAATGGAGTCAAGACTCGACTGGTCGAGTGAGGACTCCATCAGTCGACTGATGGTCACAATCAGTCGACTGATGGTAGTTCCGTTGGACTTATCCAACATGGAACTAGCCGTTGTCTCACGACAACAGTGGCATCAGTCGACTGATGGTCCCGATCAGTCGACTGATAGACTTTTTCCAGCATAGGTTGAAGCTATATATGGAGCTCGTGGTGGAGGAAAAAGGCAACCGGTTCTTGAGGGCTATTGGGGCGATTTGTTGGTGCAAATCAGGTCTCCAAGTGCAAGCAAGCAACCAAGCATTCAAGCAATCAAAACAAGTGTTGTAAAGTCTTTTCTTTACTTGTATTTCATATTTACATTGTATATTGCTTGTATTTCATTCTTACTGTTGTAAGATTTATTGTAAGGGGTTTCTCCGCCTCCGACTTGTGTCGAGAAGGAGTGTTTATCATTAGTGAGTGCGTGTGCATCACTAGGGCTCTTTAGAGCTCGATCCGTGGAGTAGGAACCGTGCGGTTCCGAACCACGTTATATCATTGTGTTAGCTTGTTGTCTATTTTGTTATTGCTTTTATCATTATATATATTCCACTGCGCTAACGAAATTGTAGACACAAACGAGATCGAATTACATCTTCGCTTATTCACCCCCTCTAGCTTCCAATATTCCTAACAAGTGGTATCGTAGCCCTGGGCTCTTCTACGGATTAACAACGGGAGCTAAGGCAAAAGGCTCGGGGGTGAAGAAGGAAGTCCAAGACCAGCTTGGATGGGCAATCCACACTCCCCCGCCCTATGAGCCAGCCGATTTTCCGCCAGGGAGAGCAAGACCGGAAACATTCTTGATGATGAACATAGAGGATTGGTTCATCCTCATTGAAGGTCTTGAACCCCAAGGGATAAGAAGGGAATGTCCTAAAATTGAAAAAGTGGACCCAAAAGCTCAAGACCGGGTTAAGGTAACGAAACTTTTGGAAGATTTAATCCCTAATGAGGTTTTGTGCAAGCTAGGGGATTACATGTATGCCAAGGAGCTATGGAGAAAATTGGCAAGATACCATGAGGAGAGTTCATCCTCAAGTGAAAGTGAGGAATCGGAAGTTGAGATGGAGTCAACTTCCGAATCGGAGAAAGAAGAAGTAGAAGAGGTGGAAGAAGCATCTACTTCTAGGATTGAGGAGGAGAGACCATCCTCTACACCGGACAACCTCAAGAAGAGCTTTCAACATCCGATCAAGATGAGGAAGCTCAAAATTCAACTCCGGCACCTACCACCACCCTAGGTAACTCAAACATTTTATTTTCAAATAAAAATCATATTATGTGCTTTGAGTGTAGGGAGTGTGGGCATTACAAGAGCAAATGTCCAAAGAGGATCAAGAAACCTCCTCCGGTGCCTAAAAGTCAACAAAAGTCAACGGACGCCGGTTCTCCAAGACAAAAGAGCAAGGAGCATGTCATTTGCTTCAAATGATGACTACCGGGTCATTACCGGAGTCAATGCCCAAAGAAGAAGAAGAAAGGGTAAGAAGGAGCATCACAAGTAGGGGGAGCCACTAAGGCAACCTTAAGGTATATTTAAATAATGCTCCTAATTTAAATATTAAGAAGCATGCTAGAACTAATTTTAGCAATTTTGTTATGTATCATAAAGAGCATGCTAGAAGTAACAAACATATTTGCTTAGGAGCTAAGAATGTTCACCTTAAGAATAAGGAGAAATTTGGGACTAATGTCCCTAAAAATATATTACCTAAGGAAAGCATTAAGAAAATAGGAGAACATCTAGGCTATAATGCTAAGGAATCTAGACATATGCCTAGAAATAGAAATATCTCAAGAGAAAATGAAAAATCAAAAATTGAGATACTAGAAAAGGAAAATCAAGCCTTGAGGTCAAGGCTTGAAAAACTTGAAAAGACCCTCAACATTATGCAAAATCAAATGCAAGGGTCAATTGGTCAAACTTTTAGGTCAAATAATCCAAGTCAACAAGTAGGATCTAAAAGACAAAAGTCAACCAAAGGCAAGAAGGGTTTGGGTCAAAAACCTAAGCCTAAGGCGGCTTACCATAGTGTTCCATTTGACTATGGAATACTAACTAGGTCTAGGATGACCAAGGTCAATGGGAAAGTCATTCCTAGAGTTGACCAAGGTTTGTGCCTAATGGCCAAGGTTTCGAAGAAACCTAGGATGACCACTAATAAGGTTGTTAGGGAGGCAATCCCTAAGGTTAACCTAGGCAAGACCAAAATGACCAAGGCTAATAAGCCTAGGAGGGTCATTAGGAAGGTATCTAGGGAGGTTATCCCTAAGGAATACCTAATTAACCCTAGGAGCTCAAATCGGTTTTGGGTTCCTAAGAGCGTGATTGATTCACGCTAGATGGGTTTAGGGTGTGCCAACCTTGATTGGATGGGTAGTTAACTCAACCATGATAAAGGTGGCACCTTAGGTTACTTTCAAGGTTATGGTTACCTTGGAAATATCCTTGAGCCTTAATTTTAAAGAAGTTTAGGTTGTGTCAATATATATCTTGAAAACATGAAAATCAATAAAATTGACACGATCTAGATTTAGAGGTCATAGTGTGTACCTTTGATTATTGGCACACTTTGGAAGGTCATGTATCAAGAAATGTGTGGTTAAGATGTAAAAATAACATCTAGAGTGATACTCAAGTGCCACACAACTTGATGTCTTGTATTCACCATGCTTCATATGTTTTACCATATGTTTGCATGGAAGGAATGTCTAGGATAGATTACATCTCACAAAACAAGTCTTTTACCTTGATTGTGTATTTCAACACTTAGAAAGGGTGAGATGTTAGGTTTTGGAAATCATTGAATGTTAATGTTTGCAAAAATGAAATAAAACATTAAAATACATTAACAAATACATAAATAAAAGTATAACATCAATACATTCGAAATACAAGATCTAACGTGATAAAATGGAATAATTAAGATGATAAAATCGAGATTTTCTGATTTTAACATCGATGATCTGATTATCGATCGGTGATCGATAACATCATGGCGTGATACGATACGGCCATCAGTCGAGTGCTAGCTCCATGACTCGACGGATCGAACATCGATCGTGATGAGGTCCATCGATCGGCCCGATGGTATCGTTTCACCGAGGCCAAAGGCCATCGATCCGAGTGCTCGGCGAACAATCGAGTGATGTGACATCGATCGGTGATGGGCAACATCGATCGAGATCGTAGCATTACGAGAAGGTTGGCGATCGATTGCCGAGCCGATCGATCCGGCTCGGTAAACCCGGTAATAAACCGCCATCAGTCGACTGATGCTCCACATCAGTCGACTGAATCATGTTTTTAAAACGCGAACCGCTAGGGTTTGGCGTTTCACGCGACGAACTCTTTCTTCTTCCTTCGGTCTCCGATCGCCGTCTCCCTCTCCGACCGACTATTCCGGCCGTGCCAACCTTCCAAAGTCCTAGGTTTGATAAACAAGCCTCTCCTCTTCCATTTTCCACCGATTTGGAGCCCTAGTTCACGCGATTTAGGGTTTATTTCTCTTGTTCCGTTTAGGATTTCGGCGTCTGAAGCTTTCCGGCGACTTCTCCGGCGATCCTCAGCAACATTTGAGTCTTCCCTCCGGCACACACACATTCAAATGGCGCCTAAGTAACGATTTTTCTTTCTGAGCCCTAATTTTCATTTCCATTACAATTTAGGTTTATCTAATCGTGTATTGTTGCCATTGCATTGCATATCATCACATTACATTCATAATAGGAGAGCTCGTAGGAATGATCCATCCGAGAGTGAATCTCGATTGTACCAACCTATGTTGGTTAGGTACATCGATAGGAACTTTTTCGATAGGCATTGTAGTGACGTTATGGAATTAATTGCATACTACAATCTGATGAAAATCGTCTTGTGCACGCATCCAATTAATGATGACCTTATTAAGGAATTCTATCAAAACCTTAAAAAGGTGGATGACGGCCCTACATACACCACTCGCGTTGCAAAACGCGAGTTAGAGTTCACTCCTGCGATACTGCAGGAGTTTCTCGAGTGTAGGCCTTCAGATGACACCTTTATCTTTTACCCTACCATGGACTTTCCTCTACCTGAGCCTTTTGCCCATATCTCTATGGAGTCCATGCATGAGCATATTTTTGGTTATCCTCGTCCACTGGCCCAGAATCTATTTCCTATCACCGAGTTATCTGCACCTGACAATGTCCTCTACAAGGTCATTGTTGGGTGTTTTCTGCCCATTGTCACTCGGGGTCTGGCTAAGATTCGGCCTCCCCATCTCTTTCTTCTATATGCCATGCGTCATCAGTTAGACATAAACTTTGCATTGAACATTTTCCACTGCATTGTGCACTTCACTTCCCCTGTACAAGGGAAAGTGCATATGCCATTTGGTCATATCATCACAGCATGGCTCGACTCCGTAGGCGTCAACATCCATGGGAGCTCTCTGCGACAGCTATCGGAGGTGTACGACTGTATATCAGTTCGTAACTTCTCATTAGCGAAGCTACGGATGGGCCGGGCGAGATGGAGTTGGCGCCACGACCACCACCGAGCGCAGAGCGCCTCCTCGCCACCCAGAGGCGGCGAGAGGACCACGAGGATGCGAGACCGCGTGAGATGACGGATGCGGCGGTCACATCGTAGCCAGTCCATCGATTCGTCATGGCCATGGAGTCAGTTGGATTATCGGCGGTCGGTGGACTCTGGTATCGAGAGATATTGGCGGCGGGCATCCTTGGCGCCGCGTCTCGATAGGATGGAGAGTATATGCTAGAGATTAGAGGATATTAGATTTTTTTTGTGTGGTTGTCATTTTTGTAGTGAGATTGAGCATAGCCAATCTCCATTTTGAATGTAAAAGACAAATTTTAAGTTAAATGAAATCTTTGTTTCTGAAAAATCTTGTGTGTATGAATGAATATTTATATAATTGTATTGCTATCATATACCATGTCATGACATTGTTTAGGGTTATCTTAGATGTCATGTGTTCTTTAGATTTCATATTATGCCATGACATCATGATTATGAGCATGTGTTTATCTATATCATCTCAAATGCCATAATCATTCATGCATTTAATTAAAATTGATTTAAGGACTATGGCATGACTTGGAGTCCCAGTTATAAGGGAATCAAGTAGAGTTGCTTTAGAAAATGCATGAAACCCTAGTTTAGGGAGAACAAAACTCACATCTCACATCTAATTGACATGTATGTGTATGTATACACCCTAGATACATGTGAGATGCTAGGATATGAGTTAAGTTCAAGGTGCATAGTTTTTGCATCTAGATGAACTAAAACTCATATAATTTTAGTTGTGGATCATTGGGAGAGCTTGTGTACAAGTCACGTACATAGAGCCCAAGGAATATGATCCAAGATAAGGTTTTGAAAACATTTTAAAATCAATTTAGAAAACCTTGGTGAAGTCTATCTTTTGATAGCAATCACCATTGATAAGATTGATACAAAGTGAGCTTCAACTTTAAAGTTTTTAGTCACTTTTGGATTTTGTATCAATCTCCTAATTCAATGGTAAAAATATTTTTCCAAAATTTTTCACTGATTGTATGTGTGTTAAGTAATATACGTATCAAGTTTCGTGATTTTTTGATTTACGTAGAATTACTTATGCATTTCTAGAAGTCGAGTCTGATTTCTGAAAATCGTTTTGATTATCGATCATTTGCTTCTACTGATCTGATCGGTGATGGCAGCGTTTGGACTCATCATTGCGGCACTATATCACTTTCATTGTTGCCGTGCGGTCGTGATGGACACATCGATCGGTGTAGTTAACAAGTCGATTGATACTGATTTGGGGTAACCAAAGGTGTTTAACCCGATTTCAGCTGCAGTTAAGGTCCCTAACCACTCTTAACCCTATGATATGCTTTGGGAAGCATTATAAAGGGTGTAAATCCATTGGATATGGATTAGGAGAAGTAATTGGGGTTTGTATCAATTTTAAGGTGTTGGAAAGTTTAATGTTGAATTTCTAACCTTAATTTTGATGGTTTAGAGTTCCTATTGGCTTAGGGACTTCCCAAGGACATTGTTGGTGCAATGGTCAAGGGGGAGCAAGCCTTTAGGGGGAGGTATCCATCTTGGGATGATGGATGTGTTTTTCTCCTTGGATAGGAGAAGTTATTGGGAGAATATATCATCAATTGGAAAATTGATGGGTTTTTAAGAGACCCAATTTGGAAATTGGGAGAGAGTATAGGATTGCCTCTCTTTAGTGATATGGGACTTATCATTGGGAAGATGGTAGGCATCCTAAGTATTGTTGGATCAAGGGGGAGATTATAAGATCTCATTGGGACATGAGACTTTGACCTCCTTGGAGAGAAGACCTTTTTGATGTTAGTCAAAAAGGGAAAGAATGTTTGGGAAAAACATTTGGAGAGTATTTACCAATTTGGGATAATTGGTAAAGGTTTTGAGTTAGTATTCTAACTCAAATTATTTGTTTGGTTTTTGTCAAACATCAAAAAGGGGGAAATTGTTGGTGCAATCGGCCCAGGTCACGATTGACTAGGACTCGAGTTTGGCTCGAGTGAAGTTTTGATGTGTTTTGATGTTTCGACAAAAACATGTGACAATATAATTGTCAAGGAAGTCCAAGCATGGGTCTTGGCAAATGGAAAGTCCAACATGAGTTGGCAAGGAAAGTCCAAGCATGGTCTTGGCATGGAAAGTCTAACATGGGTTAGCATTTGAAGTCCAAGGGGTTTAATATTGGCGGCGTAAAGTCCAAGTGGTAGTCTTGGCAGCACAAGTCCAATGGTTGGCGGCGTAAAGTCCAAGCGGAGTCTTGGCGGCGTAAGCCCAATGTGCCTTGGCGGTGTAGACACCGTTAGCATGACATAGCCGACGGAAGCACCTGAAGGCTAGCGCGATGGATGAACAAGTCATGGATGACTTGGAGGGATTCGAGAGGCGTGAGGCTGATAGAGGTGGCTAGAAGGCTTAGGTCTAAGCTAAGGGTGGTCTAGCAAGTATGGGGGAACCATATTTGAGTTAAAACCTCGTGTTTGAGGTGTGCCAGTCGACTGGTGCCATGTGGTAGTCGACTGGACCGAGTCAACTAGGGTTTGACTGCGGGTTATGGCCTAGCGATCAGCCATAGGTTGGCGGCCGATCGATAGCTCAGCGTCGATCGATCGTGATCACCGACCGGTGCTCGAGAATTCGCCCGCAGAATGGAGTCAAGACTCGATCGTCGAGTGAGGACTCCATCGATCGGTCACAATCGGGCCGATCGACTGATGGTAGTTCCATTGGACTTATCCAACGTGGAACTAGCCGTTGTCTCACGACAACAGTGGCATCAGTCGACTGATGGTCCCGATCAGTCGACTGATAGACTTTTTCCAGCACAGGTTGAAGCTATATATGGAGCTCGTGGTGGAGGAAAAAGCAACCGGTTCTTGAGGGCTATTGGGGCGATTTGTTGGTGCAAATCAGGTCTCCAAGTGCAAGCAAGCAACCAAGCATTCAAGCAATCAAAACAAGTGTTGTAAAGTCTTTTCTTTACTTGTATTTCATATTTACATTGTATATTGCTTGTATTTCATTCTTACTGTTGTAAGATTTATTGTAAGGGGTTTCTCCGCCTCCGACTTGTGTCGAGAAGGAGTGTTTATCATTAGTGAGTGCGTGTGCATCACTAGGGCTCTTTAGAGCTCGATCCGTGGAGTAGGAACCGTGCGGTTCCGAACCACGTTATATCATTGTGTTAGCTTGTTGTCTATTTCGTTATTGCTTTTATCATTATATATATTCCGCTGCGCTAACGAAATTGTAGACACAAACGAGATCGAATTACATCTTCGCTATTCACCCCCCCTCTAGCCGTTCCAATATTCCTAACAAATATCACAAGTCTAAAACTAACATCCCCATCATCCTAAGTCAACCATTTAACATGATATAAACTTAAGTTCACTTATGGTTGACTAACCTAGGTTCTCCTAACCCTTAAGGATGGACTTAGGAACCCAATATAGATTCTTTCCAATAGGGTTCACTAAGTATTCCTTTGGAATCCAATTCCTAGATACTATTATAGTTTTAGCTTGACCTCTAGCAATTAAACAATGATATGATTTTTCATTTTTGGATCCCTTGTATCCTAACCCCTTCTTGTTAAAGCTAGCCCTTTAGCTCACAATGATCATGTTCAATGTGTTGGAGCCAATTGTAAATTTTTCTAGGGCCTTAGTTAGAAAATCTACCTTTTCTTTCAAAACCTTATTTTCTTCTAAGCATGCATCATTAACACTAGAAGAATTCTCATTAACATGTGAGCATGCAATTTTCAATTTTTCTTCTAGTTTCTGAATTTGATCAAGCATGCATTTATTTTTCTTCTTAGCCTTAAATAAATCCTTAGTTAGGCTAGTAATCATAGAAATAACATCTTGGGAGGGTAGTTTCGTTATCTTACTTACCCAATCCCCTTTCGATGATGAGGATGAAGATGAGGATGAAGATGAGGATGCTCCCCCTTCACTTGAGCTCTCCTCCTCGCTAGTGCTTGCATTTTCTCTTTCGGAGGAGGTGGAATCTACATCGTCAATCCTCATTAGTGCAACGGTTGTGAAGGCTTGTTCTTCCTCCGATGAGGATGAAGGATCATCCCACATGGCTTTGTGTGCCTGGGCCTTCCCTTTTTCTTTAGTTTTTCTTTCTTCTTCCTTCTTCTTGCTCCCCTTCTTCTTGTCTTTTTTCTTCCTCCTTTCTTCCTTGCTTTTGTTCAAGAGGGGACAATCATCCCTTATGTGCCCCTCTTCTTGGAAATTGTAGCAAATAATTTTTCTCCTTGGCCTTCTTCCCCTATCATGAGATTTATTAAACTTAAAATTTTTCAATGCACGCCTTACCTTTCTTACCATATATGCTTCCTCATTGCTATCCATTGATAAGGAAGATGAATCTTCATCGGATGAGGAGAGTGGCGTATCCTTCTTCTTCTTCTTTCCCTTGTCGACGATTAGCGCTAATCCCCTTGATGGCTTGATTTTATCTTCTACTATTCCTTCAAGCCTTGTCTCATGCAATTCCATGGTGGAGAAAAACTCTTCTAGAGTGCTTACCTCTAGATTCTTCGAAATATAAAAGGAGTCCACCATGGAGCTCCACTTAGATGATCGGGGAAAAGCATCTATGACCTTCATGATCATATCCCGATTGGAGATTTTTTCACCTACACTCAATAAATCAGTTATTATTTCCTTAAAACGTGAATGAAGTGAGAGTACCTTTCCCCCCTTTTCTAATTTGATATTGCTTAATTGCGATTGGAGGAGGTCTCTTCTTGCTAGCTTGGCTTCGGATGTGCCTTCATGAAGCTCCACTAGCTTCTCCCACATCTCTTTAGCGCTAGAGCATTCTCCTATCCAATTTACCTCTTGTTGGGGGAGCACATTGAAAAGGTGGTGCTTGACCTTTGAATTTGCAAGGTGCTCCTCCCTTTGCTTCTTGGTCCACCTTGACTTCTCTAGTAGTCTCCCCTCTTCATCCCTAGGCATCTCGAAATTGTTTTCCATTATTAACATGATATCGAAGTCGGTCTCGAAAAATACCTCTATTTGCTTTTTCCACCAAGCGAATTCTCCTTCGAACTTAGGTGGATGAATGTTGGAGCCGACCATCTCTTGTCGTGCTTGTGTTGACGATTAGTCCTCGACAAGCTCCTCGCTCTGATACCACTTATTGGAGGATCAGTGGATGGCTAGAAGGAGGTGAATAGCCCTTCGTGTACGATGATGGAAATTGCTCACTTAATCGTCTATAATTAAAGTTAGCGCAGCGGAATATTTGCTAAACAAAAACAATTAAGCTAATGCAAAAGACAAATAGAAGGCAAACGCAAACACACAGATGTAACGTGGTTCACGACCCTTACCGCTAATCCACGACTCAATTTGTTCCAGGTGAATCACGCCTAAGCCTTCACTATTCTCTCCTTCAAGGTGGAGGTAAACCTTTCTTACACAATCACTCCTCTTACAATAAGATTGAATTAAACACAAGGAGGAGGAGTAGAAGTCATATTGGGCACTTGGGAGAAGTTTAGAGGTTAAGCATTAACCTCCCCAAGTAACCCAAGGCCTCTTCTTATAGGGAAGAGGTCATTCTTCCTGTTGGGCACCGAGTAGTCGACTGATGCAGTCATCAGTCGACTGCTGCTATAGCCGTTGCCTTGCAACGGCCTTATCCACATTGGCTTCCAGCCAATGGCTCCTACATCAGTCGACTGGTAAAGCCAATAGTCGAGTGATTAGGTCAATCAGTCGACTCTCAAACCTTCTGTGCCTGTGACCACCTTAATCAGTCGACTGGTGGTGTAGCAGTCGACTGCCTTCCCGTAGCAATCGACTGATAGGCCAGAAACCAGACTCGAACGCCAGTCGAGTCTTCAGTCGACTTGGAGCAGTTGACTGTCATATCATGGAAGTCGACTGATGTCGGGTAAAACCTTAAACCAACCTTGGTTGAGCATCCGACACTCAGCCATTTGGCCAAGTTCACCTATGAGCTACCCCGTCCCAGGTTACAATTGCTCACACTCATCTCCCTTGGAGTCCCTTGCCTTGAAGCTCTCTTTGTCCGACCACGTCCCTCGGATGCACCAAGCGCACAACTTTGCAATGTCATCCTTCGTGTCTCGCCCTGAAGTCTATTTCCTCGGATCCACCAAGTGCACGATTTTCACAATGCCATCCTTCACCGACTCAAGGACCGAGTCATGAGATAGTGAACTTACTAATGCTATCACCATGTGTGAATTACTAAGTCCTGCATGACTTCAACACACATATCAACCTAACTTAAACCCTTTGCCACACACATCAAAACCACATCATACATGGGTTGATTGCCCTAATAAGGATTTCCTCCTACCCAGCAGTAGACACCCTTTCTAAATTGGAAAATTGATTTTAGGCGTTATCCTCCTGAGCATTTCAAATTGTAGCCTTATTCTGACTTCCTTATATAATTGTAAACACTGAAGACCATGGTAATATGAAAGTTGATGTTATATTGCAGCTTCCTTGTTTATTTGCAACACCAGTATACAAGTGTATGATTGAGAGTTCTTTCCTTTTATATTTTTTGTTTACATCTTCTTATCTTCAAATATAAAAATATTTCAAGTGTAATGCATTCCAAGGTCGGAGCAACTCTTTTCCTTCAGTGTCTTGGAGAAAATATGCAGCTTTAGCCATCCTCTGAGTAACCTTGTATGCCCCTTCCCAATTAGGGGCTAATTTCCTAGGGTCCCCAACGGGATTAAATTTACGTAACACCAGGTCTCCCACTTGAAACATCCGGGGTATCACCTTTTTGTTGAAGACTTATTGTTTTCTTTTCTTGTATGCTTCAGCTCGGATTCAAGCTTGCTCTCATCTTTCTTTTAATAAGTCTAGTTCAGTGCTTCTAAATATTTGATTCTATTCTGGTTCATAAACTTGTATTCGAGCACTATTCACAATAGCCTCTATAGGGATAACTGCCTCAATCCCGTATACTAAGATGAAAAGAGTTTCTTCTGTTGTTGTCTTAGGTGTAGTTTGGTAAGCCCACAATATTCTCGAAAGCTCATCCACTAAATTCCCCCATTTAGCTCTCAACCTAGCCTTCAGTCCTTGTATAATAATCTTATTAACTACTTCTACTTGTCCATTAGCTTGAGGATGAGCCACTGACTAGCTTCCTTGGAACCCTATATCTACAAACAATATCCTTCCATAAGAACTATATAATCGTACCCTTTGTGATCTTAGTCATAGGTTTTGCTTCCACCCATTTGGAGAAATAATTCATGACTACCAACAAAAACTTCTTCTGTAAAGGAATTGTAGGCATCAGACTGACTATGTCCATTCCCCACTGATCAAAAGGACAAAAAGTGATCACATCCTTCATCAGCTCGACTGGCCTATCTGACCTATTACTATGCATTTGGCAAGCCTGGCAAGTCTTGACAAAATATACTACATCTTGATGGATGGTTAGCCAAAAGTATCTAGCTAATAACACCTTCCGAGTCAGAGCTCGACCTCATAAATGATTATTACAACACCCCTCGTGTATCTCTTTGAGTATCCAATCGACATCTTCCTTCCTGAGACATTTCAATAAAGGTATGTTGAATGATGTCTTATATATAATTCCATCAATAAACACAAAGTGCTTCACTCTTCTCATTAAGGATGATGCTTCTCTAGGATCTGATAGAATATTTCCCTGTTGCAGATAAGTCATTATATTTGTCCTCTAATCGGGTGTATAGCCATCTTCAACTGTCACCTCTTCTACACTGCACACTACTAAGGAACGAGGAACTTCTATACATAAAGGATCTCGAGACTTACAATCAGTTAATGCGCTAGCTAGTCGAGCTAATTCATCTGCTTTCACATTCTTATCCCTCGGGATTTGTCATAAACATACCTCCTGAAAATGAACCTTCAACTTCTTAAAAGCTTCAAAGCACTTCTATTGGCCACAATATTCCCGAAAAAATAATTTGAAAGGAGTTTCTCCTTTTGCTGTCTTAGGTGTAGTTCGGTAATCCCACAATATTCTCAGAAGCTCGTCCACTCAATTCCCCCATTTAGATCCCAACTTAGCCTTTAGTCCTTGTATAATAATCCTGTTAACTACTTCTACTTGTCCATTAGCTTGAGGATGAGCCATTGACCAACTTCCTTGGAACCTCATATTTACAAACAATATTCTTCCATAAGAACTGTATAATCGTACCCTCTGTGATCTTAGCCAGAGGTTTTGCTTCCATCTATTTGGAGAAATAATCCATGACTACCAACAAAAACTTCTTCTGTAAAGGAATTGTAGGCATCGAACTGACTATGTCCATTCCCCACTGATCAAAAGGATAAGGAGTGATCACATCCTTCATCATCTCTACTAGCCTATCCGACCTGTTGTTATACATTTGGCAAGCTTGACAAGTCTTGACAAAATGTACTACATCTTGATGGATGGTTAGCCAAAAGTATCCAGCTAATAACACTTTACGAGTCAGAACTCGACCTCATAAATGATCATTACAACACCCCCCTTGTGTATCTCTTTGAGTATCCAATCGACATCTTCCTTCCCAAGACATTTCAATAAAGGTATGTCGAATGATGTCTTATATATAATTCCATCAATAAGCATAAAGTTCTTCACTCTTCTCATTAAGGATGATGCTTCTCTAGGATATGATGGAATATTTCCCTATTGTAGATAAGCCATTATATTTGTCCTTCAATCGGGTGTATAGCTACCTTTAACTGTCACCTCTTCTACACTGCACACTACTAAGGAAAGAGAAACTTTTATACATAAAAGATCCCGAGACTTCCAATCAGTTAATGTACTAGCTAGTCGAGCCAATTCATTTGCTTTCACATTCTCATCCCTTGGGATTTACTGTAAACATACCTCCCGAAAATGAACCTTCAACTTCTTAAAATCTTCAAATCACTTTTGCAATCTCTCTTCTCAGACAGCGAAAGCACCCTGCAATTGGAAAACAACTAATTGAGAATCAGAGTGTATCAAAATTGGGTCGACTCCTATTGGCCAAGCCACTTGTAAGCCAGATAAGATAGCTTCATATTCATCCTCATTATTAGATGCCTTGTACCCCAATCGTATGGCCACACGAGTTTCCTCCTTCGAAGGAGACACCAGCAATATCCCTACTCCACTTCCCCTAACACCCGAAGATCCATCTATAAAAACTCTTCATACATCCACTTCTCCCTTTCCCCTCTCTGAGTTATCTTCAGGGTCCGCTGACACCTCATCTAAGAAATCAGCTAGAGATTGAGCCTTTATAGAAGTTCGGGGATGATAGTGAATATCATATTCACTCAGCTTCACAGCTAATTTAGCCAATCTTCTAGAAAAATTAGATTTGGTGACCACCCGACCAAACTCACTACTTATCAACACATTCACCGAATGAGCTAGGAAGTAAAGTCTCAACCTGCGGGTAGTTAGGACCCAAATATATGCTAGTTTTTCCAACTCAATATATCTTAGCTCGGCTTCCTTTAATATATGACTTGTATAATAGATAGGCTGCTGCTAAGAACCTTCTTGCCTCAATAATACCAAATTGTTTTCCCCTTCAGAAACGACTAGATATACCCATAGAGGTTCTCCTGGAATAGGCTTAACTAATAAAGAAAGTTTAGCTAAATACTTCTTCAAATCTTGGAAAGCCTATTCACATTGTTCATCCTATTGAACTGAGTAGCCTTTCTAAAGATCCAAAAGAAGGGTAGTCCCCGATTTTTTGATGTTAAATACGGAAAATTTAAAATACCAAAATAAAATGGCCAAAGAATTAAGAAATTTATCCTAGAAATTTTTCAGGATTTTTAGGGAATTTTTTCGGAATTTTTTTGGAATTAAATGGGGCTTGTACGGGGTATTTACGGGGATAAGAAAAATAGGCTTTTTAATGGTCTGTTTAGATTATTTAATGGATTTAAATAACCTAAGTTATAAACCTAGGTTTTTCTATTCCTATTTCCGCCTAGCCTTCCCTTTCTCGCGACGCCATTGCTACTGCTCTCAACTCCGCCGCCTTCTTCCTCAAGGCGGCGCCCATACCACACCGACGCAGCTGCTCGAGATCGCCCCCGCCGCCGTTTGCCTCCTTCCGCTCCAGATCGCGCGCCTCCGCGCCTGTTGCTCCTCGCGACGCCGTCGCCAGGCAGTCAACGTCGGCTACAGACGGTGCTGCCCTGCGCGCGAGCACAACGACGTATCTTCGCCGTCGTTTTCCCCGTTGCCGACGCTGCTCGTATGCAATGTCGATCGGCCTCCTCGGACATGACTTGTCCTTTCCCCTCCTCTGCAAGCAACGACTGACCACCCCTCGCTGGAGCCCGCGGACGAGCAAGAGCGCAGAGGAAGCATGGCTGGGAGTGTGCATCGGCAGTAGCTACACCTTGATTTGCTCGGAGGCACAATTTTGCCGGAGTTAGCGGAGTAGTCCAACAAAGAGTCGGCACCAACAGTTGAGCATTTCAACTCCGATCAGCTTGGTAAGGGCCCCTCGACAGAAGTTGTTCTCAATTTAGTCTACACGAGCCGCCGGTGAGGTCTCAGTCGCTGGTATGACGCGTTCTGTTTCTTTCTCTTCATCCGTTGGTGTTTGATTTCTGTATTAGGTCGGCTGTGAAGGTGGCGGTGAGTTGGCCGGCTGGGGAAGGCTGTGAACAGCTGTGGGTGGACAGTGCATGGCTGTAAGTGGAGGGTGGGTTGGCTGTGAAAGGGTTGTCGATGGATTGGTATTGGCCGAAGCTTGGTAAGCTTGATCTATCTTCTCTTTTTATTAGCTGTAAGTTGATAGATTATGGGTTTGGCTGTGAGATTTAAGATGGAAAAATTGGTAAGTTCGGATATGGGTGTTAATAAATGCATAATATATTGTTAATTTGCTTAATGGTCAATAGGGATTGATGCAGAGGATTAATTAGGTTAAATGGCATAACTAGATCAATCTGGTTGATCGGGATTTTATTAAGCATTTGGGTTAATTGGTATAAGTCCGAAATCGGCTTAGGATTTGATTTGACAGTGGATCGTATTTTTGTGCGTAACTATAGTTATGCTGTATGCAGGTTTCGATCACGAGGCAGGTTCACGGTCGTGACGATCTGGTTCTTTTTGCGGATATTTTATCAGGATGAAGCTGTCAGGAGAGTCCAGTTGCCATATCCCCCCCCCTCGTAGTGACAGTTTCTTAGTTGTTTGAGTTATGGTTTGAATTTTGTATAGAAGATATGTTTAGGCTTGGAAATGGATTTATGTACTCGTGGATTTTTGGGGTTCTTGTGGACTATTGGTCGGATCTTATTTTGATTGGGTTGGTTGGGTATTCCTGCCCAGATGGCAGAAGGGGTAAGTCTAGTTAGTGTAGACTTTTGTTTACCTAGATTTGTTGGCCTGAGGCCTTATCATTATCTGCGTGTGTTGTTTGGATTCCGGTCGTGTTGACCGATGTATAGTGGCCGTGTAGGCCTTGTATAAAAATTGTTATTGTCACCCGTACAGGGGAGGTGCTGCCGGATTTTCGTCTAGCGGAGACTCCCTAGGGGCGTGACAATTTATTTGGTATTAGAGCCAGGTTTCCGAGTTCCTTAGGGTCTTTGGGTTTATGGAGTTCGCCAAGTTTGGCAGGTTAACTGGGTATTTTCGGAGTTGTACGGATTTTCGACGATTTTTATGTTTCGGAAATTCGAGGTATTATTGACGAGGTCAATATGGGGGATTTGGCGGCGACAGGACATCTCCAGACAGCTAACAGGTAAATACATTCTAGAAAATTTTCTAGATTTAGTACATATTTATATTGGTTATGCGGTGATATCATGTTTTATCTAGTATTGTTTTAACCTGATATCTGTTGGACAATTAGATTTTTAGGTTGTTGGTTTATAGATAGCATTTGGTTATAAATTACTATTACTGCTATACGTAGCTTGTTATCATTGTGATAAAAATGATTAGATATTATTGGTAGATGTTTACCACTTAGGATTTGACTGTTGGATCGAAGCGGATCGCTAGAGGGGGGTGAATAGTGATAAAAACTTTTCTTTTAAATCGTTCGATAGACAATTAAATGCAGCGGAAATGTAAATAAAAACTAAATGAGACAAATAGTTTTTTTACTTGGTTCGTAGCCTTCGGCTACTACTCCAAGGCCCTAACGGTCCTAGACCGTGTACGGAGGGCAATTCACTAAAACACTCCTCCTCGTTGGAGGTAGGAGTTTTACGATTACAAAAGCCTTCGAAGCAAAAAGATAGAGAGACAAACCCTCTCTTCTATTAAAGTAAAATGCAACGAAAAGCCTCGATTAAAAAGAATTGCAATATTGAAAGCAATAACAAATTAAGATTATACCAACAACTAAACAAAAGAAACTTTAAGCTAGGGTTGTTGGCAGCACTTCGTTGTTGTAGAGTCGCTTGAGAGTTGCTGAGGCTTTTGAGCACTTAGAATTGAGGATGAAACCCTAGGTTTGGCCCTCCTTTTATATCCTTTAAGCCCCTCAACGAATGGGTCTTCAACCAATCACAAATGGGCACAAAACTCCTTGAAAAATGGTGATAAAGCTTGACTCCTCGAGGCTGATTTTTGACCACCGGTTGAACTGGCCGATTGAATCAAGGCCGCTAAACCAGATTTTTGACTACAATAAAGAGTTAGCTCAAAATATAAGTGGATTCGACGGCCACTTGCCGTCCGATCTCAACATAGACCTTCCATGGGAAGTCTTGGGTCGGATCGTCGCCTAAGATCATCCCCGTAAAGAGGATACGACCTCACTTACGCTCGCACACACGAGCTTGCCTCGATACTTACGTGTCGCTTTTGCTTCCGGCCTTCAACTCGATTCCTTCGGCTCCCTCCGAAGTAACTCGAGTGTCGCTCGACCACCGCGGCTTCCTCCGGGTGTCGCTAGCCTTCAGCTCCAGCATTGAGACTTTTCTGCACACTTGATTTAGCTCGTGAGATAACAATATAAGCTTAACTTTATATCGTTTGCTATAATCAAAACTTAGGTTCGACTTAGGTGCCCACTGCACCAACAATCTCCCCCTTTTTGATTTATGGCAAACCCACATACAAAGTTAAGACAAAAATAAGTATGAGATTATGCATGAATGAGTAGGAGTATATAAAAATTCTTTTTCAAGTGCTCCCCCTTGAGGAATCCTCCCCCTTGACCGAGGGTGAGTACTTGAGAAAGGGTTTTAACTCTCCCCTTTGAAACCTGGCGCACATACTTACTGCGAATAGGATGTCGGGTCGACTCGCAGTTAAGTATAGGAGACTTCCTATCGCGCTCCTATAGTACTTTAAGTCAATGGACTTACTTTCTAGGTCTTCTCCTATGTTAACATTAATCGCCATTGGGGTGTTTATTATCTTAGCGTCTTGCATTCCAAATCTTTTAATTAACTCCTTAGTGTATTTTTGTTGATATAGGTATATACCATCCTTAGTTTGTTTAATTTGTAGACCTAAAAAGAAACTTAACTCGCCTACCAAGTTCATTTCAAACTCACTTTCCATGAGTGAAACGAACTCGTTTAGTAAGGCTGAGTTAGAGGTTCCAAAAATTATATCGTCTACGTAAATTTGAGCTATGAATATTTCTTTACCTAAGGTTTTTACGAAGAGAGTTGGGTCAACTAAGCCTTGGTTAAACCCTTTTGACTTAAGATGGATTGAAAGTCTCTCGTACCTAGCTCGAGGAGCTTGTTTAAGTCCATAGAGAGCTTTCTTAAGTTTTAGAACATGGTCGGGTTTATCTAGATTTTCGAATCTGGGGGGTTGGCTAACATAAACTTCTTCTTTAATGTATCCATTTAAGAATGTCGACTTAACATCCATTTGAAACAGCTTAAATCCTCGATGTGCGGCATAAGCTAGCAACATTCGAATGGATTCGAGTCTAGCTACTGGGGCATAGGTTTCGTCGTAATCTAAGCCTTCGACTTGACTAAACCCTTTGGCGACTAACCTAGCCTTGTTTCTAACTACTTCACCTTTATCATCAAGCTTATTTCGAAACACCCACCTTGTTCCAATTATCGTTTTGTCTTTAGGTGGTGGTACTAATTCCCACACTTCATTCCTAGTAAATTGAGCTAGCTCTTCTTGCATTGCAATAATTCAATCGGGATCAAGAAGATCTTGTTCAATTGATTTGGGTTCTATCTTTGAAATTAAGAAAATTTGACTAAGGTTCCTATAGGATGCTCTAGTTCGAACTCCTAGATTAGGATCTCCTATCACTTGATCGATAGGGTGGTTAGTCTGAATCCTAGATTGGGTTGGGTTTGTGTCACCTAATGCTTGATCAATGGGGTGACTTGGTTGAACATTAGTTTGGTTGGAGTCATCTATCACTTGATCAATAGAGTGACTTGGTTGACTTAGGTTAGGATTAACACTAGACCTGATCTCCGGATCAGAGTTAGGTCTAGTATGAATCGGCTCACTAATTGGGGTTGCCGGGGGTTTTGTAGGTTCATGTCCTTCATCAAATACTACATTGATAGTCTCCTCGACTCTAAGGGTGTCGTGGTTATATACTCTATAAGCTCGACTTGTAGTCGAGTATCCTAGAAAGATTCCGGTCGTGGTCTTGGATGTAAATTTTCCTAGGTAATCCTTAGTGTTTAGGATATGTACCTTACACCCAAATACCCTAAAGTACTTGATGTTAGGTATTTTATCATGATAAATCTCGTATGAGGTCTTAAGGTGCCTCTTTACCATAAGGATTCTATTTTGGACATAGCATGTCGTACTCACGGCTTCTGCCCAAAACCTATCGGGTAGGTCATATTCGTTCAACATGGTCCTAGCGGCTTCTTGTAGAGTTCGGTTTTTCCGCTCCACTAGGCCATTTTGTTGAGGGGTCCTAGGGCAAGAGAATTCATGGTGGTATCCGTTTAGGTTACAGAAGTCGGTGAACCTTTGATTTTTGAATTCACCACCATGATCGCTTCTAATTCTTTTAACCTTAAGGTTTTTTTGATTCTCGATTAATTTGAATAAATTGATTAATTGATCTAGGGTATCATTTTTATGTTTGATGAACCTAACCCAGGTAAACCTGGAGTAGTCGTCAATTATGACTAAGCAATATTGACTTTTATTGAGTGACTTGGCTCCATGTGAATCAAATAGATCCATATGCAGGAGCTCAAGTACACTTGAGGTTCGTTCTTGGTTAGTTAACTTGTGTTGTGTCCTAGGTTGTTTTCCTTGTTGACAAGCATTACAGATTTTATTAACCAAATTGTTAAGGTTGGGTAAGCCTCTGACTAGGCCACTCTGACTCATCTTGTGGACGAGTCTTGGGTGCGAGTGACTGAGTCGTCGGTGCCACAACCATGAATCCTCTTCCTGTGTCATAAGACATTTGGCTGAGGATTTGATTAAGTTAATTGTATTAATGTTATTTGTCCTAGTTTCTTTGAGTATTGTTTTAACTGTTTCATTTATTTTAATTACACATTCATTTTCTAAAAATATGACCTTATAATTATTGTCACATAATTGGCTTACGCTAAGCAGGTTATATTCAAAATTCTCTACAAGTAATACATTTTTAATAATAAAATTCGAGTTAAGCTCGATATCACCTGATCCGATGATTTTGAGCTTGTCGTTATTCCCAAAGGCTACCGATCCTTGTCGTTTGAATCGAAGCTTCGCGAATTTGAGTTGATCCCCGGTCATGTGTCGAGTAATCACGCCTAACATCCATTGATCCTACACACAAGGTGGTTGGATTGGATGTTAGATTATTATATTTTTTTAAAAAAAATTTGTTGTAAGTTCTTAAACCTAGGTCATCTCACCGGAGTCTATATGATCAAGCATGTTATACTTATGTGTTCTTTGTGAGATGACTTCCAATTAAGTTGATTAAGTGCATTTATGTTTAAGTAATGTTAGATTTGGATTTGAACCTAGGCTTGTCAAGTTTACCTTTTCAAGATCATGGCTTCCAGGTCATGGCGAGGCACAGGGGCCTTCTTTTATCGGATCATCGACCACTTCCTTAGACAAAGCCATTTTCAAGAAAATGATGACTTGACTCACCTAAAATTATTTCCTCGTCTAACTAGTTATTTTTGAAAAGAGGCTCCCCGAGGCTTAATCTTTTCGAAAGATTTTAGTTGATTATTTGAAAAGAGGCTCCCCGAGGCTCAATCTTTTCGAAGGATTTTAGTTGGTTATTTGAAAAGAGGCTCCCCGAGGCTCAATCTTTTCGAAGGATTTTAGTTGGTTATTTACGTGTTCTAAGTGAGTTCACGAAAGAAAAAAAAAATCTAAGCATGCAATTTCTAAGTTAAAACACAAACATGTTTTGTACTGGCTCCCCCTAGACCGTTGAATCGGTTCGATCTATCCACATAGTGGATTTGGTCCTTGGGAACCCAGTATGAGTTGGATCCTAGAGTTGAAATCAAAGTGGTCTTAGGGACCCATGCTTGGACACATTTTTTATGTCTACTTACGATTGACATATACGACTTATTGGTCGTGTTTGAGCTAAACCCTAGTCCGACCTTGTTGTACACGGCCCTTTGCGATCCAAGTAGGAGGTCAAGTCCTTTGGATCCCAAAGTAAACCTTTCCAACGTATTCCTAAGATCTTCGACTTGACTTTTCAAGAGTGAGTTCTCAACTTCGAGTTTTTCAACCCGAGTTGCGTCCTTCTCTTGAACTCGACTAGTTGAAGAGGTTAGGGAGACCTCGTGTTTGAGGAGTTTAACTTCCTCAACCAGGGTCTCGACCTTGGACTCGGACTTAGCTAACTTCCTAGACAAAAACCTAACCGTATTATGTAAAGTATTAAATAAGGTTCGACTCACCTAAAGGGTATCTTTTGAACCGGATGCGTATCCGTGGCTTGACTTGAAGGTAGCTTCGTAGTCCGAGTCATCCTCAGGTTCTGACTCAAGTTCAGGTTCGGTCTCCGTGTCGGACTCAATCGATTTCTCCATGAAGACGTGGTCTTCATCTTCTTTGGATGACGCTTCTTCCCATGTCGCATTGAGGGCCTTCTTGTGCTTAGGTGCTTGGTGGTTGAGCTTGGGGCACTCGGACTTTATATGTCCAAACCTGTTACACTCATAACACCTAATATTAGAACTTTTAGGCTTACCTTGGTTGGGTCGAGTTGTGGTTCACTTTCGTCCCTTGGCTATCCTTCGAGCTAGGTTCATTAGTTCGGCAGTCAATTCCGGGTCAACTTCTTCTTCGGACTCATCTTCCTCCTCGGTTGGTGGTGGCTTGCTTGTGATTTTCTTCTTCTTTGAACTTGCAAACAAGGCTATACCCCTCTCGGGTTCCGAGTTGGACTGCTCATGTAATTCAAAATCCGAAAAGAGTTCATCTAATCTAAGTTTAGAAAGGTCCTTGGAGACCTTGTAGGCATCGACCATGGATGCCCACAAGGTAGTCCTCGGAAAAGAGTTTAGAACATACCTTATAAGGTCGCGGTTTTCGACCTTTTGCCCGATTGCGTGTAGGTTGTTGACTATGTCTTGGACACGGGCGTGGAGTTGCGTCGCGGACTCGTGTTCCTGCATTTTTAGTGTGTACAATTTATTGAACGACAAATCACGTTTGCAAACCTTAGCTTGATCCGATCCTTCGTGTAACTCGATCAGCTTTGTCCAAAGGTCCTTTGTGCTAATGAAGGGGCCGACGCGATTTAACTCCTCCTTGGACAAGCCGCATTGGAGGATTTGTGTTGCCTTGGCGTCGGCTTCGACTTGTCATTTTGTCACAATGGTCCATTGATCATAATCCAAGGAGTCACCCACTTCATTAGTCGGAAGTGTGAAACCCGTTTGGATTATGATCCACATCTCGATTTGGGTTTTGAGAAAGCATTCCATCCGACCCTTCCAATAACGGAAGTCATCTCCGTTGTAAAACAGAGGTCGGACGGTGCTAAAACCCTCGAGATGGGCCATTAGAACAAAAGACAAAAAGGGACGAAGACGAAGAAACTAGCAACGACAAAAACACAAAACAAGGTACCAAGACTCGCGTCTTGGATTAGTAGTGCGGGAGTAAATTTAACAAAGCGAAATAAATCAGAAATAAAAGAAAAATAAATCTGTGAAAAATGGCTAGATTGGTGGTTTCACCAAATCTTAGCAACCCCCGGCTCTGATACCAATTGTTGGATCGAAGCGGATCGCTAGAGGGGGGGGTGAATAGCGATAAAAACTTTTCTTTTAAATCGTTCGATAGACAATTAAACGCAGCGGAAATGTAAATAAAAACTAAATGAGACAAGTAGTTTTTTTACTTGGTTCGTAGCCTTCGGCTACTACTCCAAGGCCCTAACGGTCCTAGACCGTGTACGGAGGGCAATTCACTAAAATACTCCTCCTCATTGGAGGTAGGAGTTTTACGATTACAAAAGCCTTCGAAGCAAAAAGATAGAGAGACAAACCCTCTCTTCTATTAAAGTAAAATGCAACGAAAAGCCTCGATTAAAAAGAATTGCAATATTGAAAGCAATAACAAATTAAGATTATACCAACAACTAAACAAAAGAAACTTTAAGCTAGGGTTGTTGGTAGCACTTTGTTGTTGTAGAGTCGTCGGAGAGTTGCAGCGTAACGGAGGCTTTTGAGCACTTAGAATTGAGGATGAAACCCTAGGTTTGACCCTCCTTTTATAGCCTTTAAGCCCCTCAATGAATGGGTCTTCAACCAATCACAAATGGGCACAAAACTCCTTGAAAAATGGTGATAAAGCTTGACTCCTCGAGGCTGATTTTTGACCACCGGTTGAACTAGCCGGTTGAACTGATGGCCAGGATTTTTGACTACAATAAAGAGTTAGCTCAAAATATAAGTGGATTCGACGGCCACTTGCCGTCCGATCTCAACATAGACCTTCCATGGGAAGTCTTGGGTCGGATCGTCACCTAAGATCATCCCCATAAAGAGGATACGACCTCACTTACGCTCGCACACACGAGCTTACCTCGATACTTACGTGTCGCTTTTGCTTCCGACCTTCCACTTGATTCCTTCGGCTCCCTCCGAAGTAACTCGAGTGTCGCCCGACCACCGCGGCTTCCTCCGGGTGTCGCTAGCCTTCAGCTCCAGCATTGAGACTTTTCTGCACACTTGATTTAGCTCGTGAGATAACAATATAAGCTTAACTTTATATCGTTTGCTATAATCAAAAATTAGGTTCGACTTAGGTGCCCACTGCACCAACATTGACTAGTATTAGGATTATTAGACTAGTTGAATAATATGACTAAGATGGATAAATTCGTAGAAGGCATGAGGACATGATTACATAGCTTATGTAGTTTAGAGTATATATAAGCATCTGATGCTTTATTTATATATTGCCTTGACTTTGTTCTGGCATTGACTTTGTTCTGGCATGACCCTTTAGTAATACCCTAATTAATTTCAGCCATTGATTCCCATTAGTAGGACTATGCCTGCTTATTAGACAAATTTTTGTTATATGTTTATATGGTTCTGTGGTTTTTTGCGATGGACACCCTGATAAAGACTAGTAGAGATAGAATAACTTAGATAAGGTTATTCGGTAGGAGTGGATCTCAGGAATGAAACAATATTAGTAGAACCCTAGGTGTGGAAACCCTAGGTGTAATAACCCGGATGTGCATATTGGTATAGGTTTATACGTTTACTATTTCAGCTGATATGGTGATCGGATTAGTGGAGGTCATATGATTAGGATGCGATTAAATCCTTAGGGTATATAACGTTGTTCATATTTATCTACGCCAACAATATCACCCATTCGTGGTTGAGGAAAGTTAAAGTAGAGTTTCCTAAAGGGGCTTTTGTGTATTTGAGGTCGAATAGGTCTCCCATGTATGGTTGAGATAATTCATCGTAAGGTTATACTCTTGCGCTATTCGCTCGTAGACAGTTGGTGATAATCGGATTCAGATGATGTCCGTGAGCAAGATAGCTACTTTACAGGTTATGTACCCACGAGATCTGTTCGTGGTAGCATGTTGGAGCATGCATGATTGAACTGGTAGGACGGTATAATTTAGGCTTAATCCTCTTGAAGGGCTTGATAGTAGATTTGTGGTCCTTATTGGCCTGGATAGACGTTTCCTGTTAATTGGGACGAAACCCTATGAGTAATCGTCTCGACGTGGTTATTGGAGGACTTATGATTTTGATCGACCTTGATACCGATCATGTTAGAAGGGTTGGAATGCTAGATTTAATCATCTCGACTTATTTATTTATAAGTTGATGATCTTTACCGAATTTGGTAAACATTTCGTATTAGAGGTGTTGAAACCCTCGCTTGACCGCCTCAATGGGTTTAATTATAGATCGATGATCTTTGTCGACGTCAATGGTCGTTTTATATTGGATGTATTGGATAACCCGAGGTTTAACAACCTAGGATAATCGACTGCTCACGCGACCTATTGGTGATAGTATGCTAATGCCTGCAGTCGATAATTAGATATTTATATACAGCCTGTCTATCCACGAGTCTCATTCGTGGTAGCATATATGCTTGTGCTTGTCGGCTCATGGGTTACGTTCGCGGTAGCTAATAGATTGTTCCTTTGTATTATCTCGAGAGCCACGAGACTTTGTCGTGATATTCAGATGTGCACTGCTTGTTGCAGTGGTTGGGTTTTACGGGTATATTTATTATACTGCTGATCAGGATAGTTGCAGACTGATATTGGTACTCTGAGGGTTGGGTTACTCTAACTTGTTCCCTGTGACTTCCATTATGTGCATTATGATTATGCACTATTGTCTATACATCCACAGAGTGGTTGTACTTATCCCCTCCTCACTTATCCTCTAGGTTAACTGATGGAGGACGTGTCATGTTGACCTACATTTGTGTTGCTCAGAGAGTTCCTTGCCGTGCTTATCCCCTGCATCGTCGGGATGCTGCTTTGTTTACTTTATACTTTATCGGTATTGCATTTTGGTTATGCACTTTGGATTTTATCGCAGTTTGATTTGGTGTCATAAAACTATTTTACTTTAATGGATATATGTTTAGTCGTGCATGCATACAGTTATTAAAATACTAGTATTTCTATAATTATTTTGAGGTTTTTACCAGATTTGTTCTATGTATTTCAGAATATTATCACTAAGGGGCTCCTCTGTTATTTGGATGATGGATATGCCCCCAGGACGTGACAATTTTATTAGTTTATGATTTTGGTTTGTGGTTTCAGTGTTTCAAGGATTTTATTTTCCTTGGATTTTTGGGAGAGCTCGTGTTTTGGGACCAAGCAATCTGAAGGATATCTTTGAGCTATAGGAAAAGTATTGTCTTTAGTAGTTACGGTACTTTTGTGGCTAGGAAAACTATTGACTTAGTGAAATTGCCCCTACTCATGGGCGTGGACGAGTTCGACGACGTATTGATCTTGAGTAATCTAATGATGATTTCAGAGGTACGAATTCTTTAGAGGTGTCGACTGATGTCGAATTAGGAAGCTAGGAATATGGCCTGCTAGTCATCCATTTGAAGGTCAAGGAGTAAACCCTCGGAAAATATCAGTCCCTACTATTAGTGATTTGGTTATGGATAAGGCGTGTATGCGTACACTGGTTAAGACTATGAAAGATCATTTTATCTTATTATAGGAGGTATTGGAGCGGACATTTATCTGTCCCAGAATTTCTTCCAGAAAAGATCCGGAACTCTTTGTTAAAAGAGAGATGGACCTTTGAGGTTATGCATCGATTATCGATGATAGAATGCGGTAGTTGTGGAAGGAAAGGAATATCCTTCATTGTGGATATATATGATCTATTTAGATCAGCTATAGGATACCTATATATACTCTAGGATTGATTGGTGATTGGTGTGATGATATTGTAGTGACATGGTGTCCTACAATTATCATTGTCGTTGTGATGATTTTTATATCATCAGCTTAGAGTAAAGAGAATACATGTGTGTAGCGATGACAATTTCATACTTGGTATGAATTGTTTGAGCTTTTGATTATCTTATTAGACTTATTGACGACTTAGTCGTCTAGGGATTTGGGAAGTCGTGTATTCTGGACACGATTGGATTAGTTGTGGTCGTTGGAGTTGCGTAACTTGGCCACTGTTGATGGTGATAGTAGGAGTTGCGCACTCGGCCACGGTAGATGGTGGTTTTTCTGGTATTGATTTGATTATTACCATAGATATGGATAGGATGCTCTAGCGGTACTACATCGCTGACTGGTTGGATCAGAAAGGTGATGGTATTTATTTGGTCTGAATCTTGTGAAACTAGTTTTAGGGCTCAGACGATGGTTGACTTTTACGCCAGTGTTAATTAATTACTCTGGTGTGGATGGAAGGGTAGTATATATGGATGCAACCTTTCGGGGATCGGAGCAATGCCGATGCTATAGAATAGGATGTATCCTAAGCTTACGACAGTTAACGAACTGCGAGATAAGTCATATATATGACGTGGACTTAGCAGTGATTAGGTTGTATTGTAGAGGTGAAGAGCAGGAATGCTCATGGGATTTTGCCTAGCTATGGGATAACTACTATAGAGTAGCTGAAATACGAATGGTTGTAACAAGGAAGTCTGGTCGCGATAGCCTCCCATGCACTTACAGAGTGTGTGGTGGAGTGGATTTTGGACAGTAGATGGATTACCGTCTCTGACTCCGAGGAGGATAATGGTTTCCGGAGTTGCTTTAGTTTAAGGAACAGATGCTTCAGGAAATTCTGATTTCGGAATGGAAGTGGAAGCATATTATTATAGATGTTGTGGTGGGTTTGCCTAGGACACGTCAAGGTCATGACGCGATTTGGGTAGTTGTTGACCGACTAACCAAATCCGCGCACTTAGCGATTCGGAAGACCGACTCTCTGGATCGCTTTGGCGCGAGCTATATTGTCGGAGATCATCGATTGCATGGTGTTCCTTTGAGCATTATATCAAATAGAGATCCCTGCTCACGTGCCTCGCAGAATCTACACAGCAGCCTTAGGCACGCAGCCCGTTTAGTATTGCATTCCATCCGAGCATGATGGACAAATGGAGCGGGCCATTTAGACACTTGAGGACTTGCTAAGGTCTTGTGTAATGGATTTCGGGGGCAACTGGGAGGACTAGTTGCTGGGACCCATAGAGCTCAGTATGAGACAAGGTTGGTCCGCATTTATCGGATGTGTAGGATGGCAGAGGCGCAGGATCGTCAGAAGAGTTATGCAGATCAGAGACGGAGACCTCGGGAGTTCTCTATTGGTAACCAGGTATTCCTGCGAGTTTCACCCATGAAAGGGGTGAAGAGATTTGACCTTCGTAGTAAGCTAGCTCCTAGAAACATTGGTTTGTTTGAGATTTTGGAGAGGATCGGAGCAGTCGCTTACCACCTAGCGCTACCACCGTCCTTGACGGGTATTTATGATGTGTTGCATGTCTCTATGTTGAGGAAGTATGTGCCAGACTCTACATTACATCGGATGTGTCGGAGTTCCATTCAACCTGATGCTACTTACAAAGAGGCTCAGGTACGGATTCTGGATCACAAAGAACGACAGTTGCGGAATAAGATTTTTGCGACTTGTCAAGGTCGGGTGGAGTTACCACACCGGTGAGGAGGCTACTTGGGAGCTTAAGGAAAAGATCATAGCTCAATATCCCCACTTGTTTATTTAAGGTATGTGAGATATATTTTCAGTACTTGTGCTATCTCTTACTCATTATGCATCTGAGTAGGAAATTTGGGGACCAAATTTTAATTAGTGAGGGAGAATGTTAAATACGGAAAATTTAAAATACCAAAATAAAATGGCCAAAGAATTAAGAAATTTATCCTAGAAATTTTTCAGGATTTTTAGGGAATTTTAGGAATTTTTTCGGAATTTTTCTGGAATTAAATGGGGCTTGTACGGGGTATTTACGGGGATAAGAAAAATAGGCTTTTTAATGGTCTGTTTAGATTATTTAATGGGTTTAAATAACCTAAGTTATAAACCTAGGTTTTTCTATTCCTATTTTCCCCGCCCGAGCCTTCCCCTTTCTCGCGACGCCATTCACGCGCCGCCGTTCCTCAACTCCGCCGCCTTCTTCCCTGCGTCGGCGCAGTCCACAGCCACACCGACGCAGCTGCTCGAGATCGCCCCCGCCGCCGTTTGCCTCCTTCCGCTCCAGATCGCGCGCCTCCGCGCCTGTTGCTCCTCGCGACGCCGTCGCCAGGCAGTCAACGCCGGCTACAGACGGTGCTGCCCTGCGCGCGAGCACAGCGACGTATCTTCGCCGTCGTTTTCCCCGTTGCCGACGCTGCTCGTCTGCAACGCCGATCGGCCTCCTCGGACACGACTTGCCCTTTCCCCTCCTCTGCAAGCGACGGCCGACCACCCCTCGCCGGAGCCCGCGGACGAGCAAGAGCGCAGAGGAAGCGTGGCTGGGAGTGTGCATCGGCGGCAGCTACACCTTGATTTGCTCGGAGGCGCAATTTTGCCGGAGTTAGCGGAGTAGTCCAACAAAGAGTCGGCACCAACAGTTGAGCGTTTCAACTCCGATCAGCTTGGTAAGGGCCCCTCGACAGAAGTTGTTCTCAATTTAGTCTACACGAGCCGCCGGTGAGGTCTCAGTCGCTGGTATGACGCGTTCTGTTTCTTTCTCTTCATCCGTTGGTGTTTGATTTAGGGGAAGTGTGAAACGACTGGGTGGACAGTGCATGGCTGTAAGTGGAGTGTGGGTTGGCTGTGAAAGGGTTGTCGATGGATTGGTATTGGCCGAAGCTTGGTAAGCTTGATCTATCTTCTCTTTTTATTAGCTGTAAGTTGATAGATTATGGGTTTGGCTGTGAGATTTAAGATGGAAAAATTGGTAAGTTCGGATATGAGTGTTAATAAATGCATAATATGTTGTTAATTTGCTTAATGGTCGATAGGGATTGATGCGGAGGATTAATTAGGTTAAATGGCATAACTAGATCAATCTGGTTGATCGGGATTTTATTAAGCATTTGGGTTAATTGCGTATTTTTGTGCGTAACTATAGTTATCTTTGATGCGAGTTTCATCGCGGTACGCGTGTTCTGATCCGTGACGATGTTCTTTGCGGATATTTTATCAGGATGAAGCTGTCAGGAGAGTCCAGTTGCCATTACTAGGATTCATAAACTTTAGTACTTAGCCTGGAGGTTTAGAGTTCGAATCCTGGGGAAGGCAAAAACCCACTTCCAGGGGTGGGAAGTCCATGTGAGTAATGATGGGCCAATAGGGGCCAGGTCGTCGACCAATAGGGGTCGATGGGCCAAAAGGGGCGACGGTCGTCGACCAATAGGGGTCGCCGAATTCCGCCAATAGGGGCCCGGTCGTTACAATAAAAAGGCACCTTTTTATTGTAACGACCTGGCCCCTTATTGGCACCGACCTGTGGCGGAATTGGCGACTTTATTGGTCGACGATCGTCCGCCTCGCTGGCCCGTCGTTACTCACTTGGTCTTTCCACCCCTGGAAGTGGGTTTTTGCCTTCCCCAGGATTCGAACTCTAGACCTCCAGGCTAAGTACTAAAGTTTATGAATCCTGGTAACTAAGTGATCCGCCAACAGGGGCCAGGTGCCAATAAGGGGCCAGGTCGTTACAGTTGATCTGGCAATGAACGGGGATAATGAAACAATCCTTCCCACAAGCTTCTGTGTCTCTTGCCAATTGGTGGGCAATTTCATATTGCACAACGGCTGCACCTTCTCTGGATTAGCTTGCAACACTTTCTCCGTAACGATATACCCCAAAACTTTCCACTCTTCACTCTAAACAGACACTTCTTCAGATTAAACTTCATATTATAATGCATGAGTGTAGAAAATGTCTCCTCCAGGTCTAGTATTAAATTCTGACTAAGCCAAGATTTTACTAAGATATCATCCACATATACTTCCACATTCCTGCCTTTCTGTTTAGTAAATATCTTGTCCATAAGCCTTTGATATGTGGCCCCAACGTTCTTGAGTCCAAAAGACATCACTACATAGGAATATAGTCCACTTGATGTCACAAAGCTAACTTTCCTTTGATCCTCCTGAACTAATGGAATATGATGATACCCCTGATAAGTGCCCATGAGTGAAACAACCTCATAACCTATGGTAGAATCCACTAACTAATTAATACGAGGCAAGGGGTAGCAGTCTTTGGGCCAAGCTTTATTCAAATCACGAAAATCAATACACATCCTCCACTACCCAGAGGGCTTGGGGATTAAGACTACATTTGACAACCATTCATGAAATTGAATTTCTTTTATATGACCCACTTATAGCAACTTCTTCACTTCTTCAGTAATGACTTTGTCCTTTTTTGGCCCAAAGTGTTGCCTTTTCTATCGGACTGGCCGAGCTCCTCGGACGATGTTCAAGTGATGCTTCACAACTCAAGGATCAATCCCAGTCAGGTCATGTACATCTTTGGAAAAGATATCTTCATTTCTCCGCAAACAGGTGACGAGCTCTTCCTTGACCTCCAATTGCTTTTCCGCCCGAGTTAGTTTTCCTTAGGCTATCTCCAAAGACTCTTCTTCCTCCACTACTTCTTTCTTAGGTGTGACCTCCTCCAGTATATACTCTTCAGAAATGATGGGAATTTTTCCTCTGGGATCATTCACCCAAGCTCTTTTTCTATCCTCTCGAACTATCTAGACATAACAGCTCCGAGTCACATTTTGTTCTCCCCTAACCTCCCCAACTAGTCGGTCCACTGGGAATTTTACCTTCTGGTGATAAGGAGAAGCCACCGCTTGGAAAGTCGATAGAAATGAATGACCCAGGATGGAATTGTAAGCTGAAGGGGTGTCTACTACTAGGAAAGAAGTTATATTAGTTTTCTAACTTAGCTTCATCCCTAGAGTGAGGGGCAGAGATATTTGGCCTAAGGATTGCACCATGTGCCTTGTAAACCCAAACAGAGGAGTCAAAACTTCCTCCAGATATGCATTCCCAAGATGCATCTAATTAAAAGCCTCCTAGAAGAGAATATTGACCAAACTCCCCGAGTTCATCAGGACTTAAGAAACTTGATAGTTTGCAAGGAAAATTCTAATTACCAAGGCATTAATATGGGGTAGAAGAATACCTTGTAGATCTTCAGGCCCAAAACATATCTGAGGTGTATTCTGGGCTGCTCGACCTTTTCCGATGGCTAAACTCTCCATCATGTGGGCATAAGACTTCTGAGCTCTATTGGAGTCTCCATCAGTGAATCCTCTAGCAATAACATTAATACCCCCTATGGTGGGGTGGGTTGGGGGGTGTCCTCAAGAGTTGCTAGAGTTTCGTCACTGACTAGGTTGCGCTCTCGCTTGCGATGGGAGGGTTTGTGGTCTTCTGGTGTAAGGCCCTGGGCGAGGAGCAGGTAACCTACGCCCCCTTCCTACACCCCCTTTTAATTGTTGCTATAAATGCAGGTGACTTATCCTGATGCGATCCAACTCCCTTTGCAACCCAAAACATCGGTCACTGGAGTGTCTGTATTCCATGTGATACTAATAGAAGAATGAAGTTGGAGGATTGTGAGGAACTCCTCTGTACTCAACAAGGCATTGAAGGATACCCTGCTTGTCATAAACTTCTAGTTCTCGCTCCTTCTAGGTTTGGGACAGGGGCAGGGACTCAATAGACATGATGTGAGGAGGGTGATTATTGTAGAGATCGATTTGTGTGCACTAGAGTGGGGTGAATAGCGATTTATTTGATTCGTCAATCGTTCGCGTTCATTCTTGTCTATAAGTGTTAGTACGTAGCGGAATACAAATATAAATACACAACATAAAACAAAACACAAGCATAAGACAAAGGATTTTATGTGGTTCAGGACTAGGGTTCCTACTCCACAGCTAAGCTTTAGTTGAGCTCTAGTGATGCACACACCACTATCAACTTTTCCTTTTTGGAAATAATCCAGAGGTGGAGAAACCTCGTACAATAAGTTTATACAATCAAATACAAAGAAAATGAAAGAGTACGAAACCAAAACACTTTACAAGTGCACTTTTTATTGCTTGATCTGTTGGTTCATTTGAAAGGCTTTGAAGACCTGGAATGTAGTAGCAATTCCTCCCCCAAAGCTCCAAGTTGGTAGCCATCTCCTCCCCTCGCAACTCCTTATAAAGCACGCCTCAGGCTGATTTTCCGCCATCCAGTCGATTGCTCTTACCTAGAAGTCGACTAGTCACAGTACCATTGTCTCACAATGGCTTAATCTACATCAGATTAAGTCGAAGAATCGACTACCTTAACCCAACAGTCAACTGTAAAACATTCTGTGCCCTAGCCGCTTAATTCTAGTCGATTTCTAGTGACTAGTTTACTGCTAAACCCTAACAGTCGACTGCTATAGCCACAAATAGAAGTTGAACTTCAGTTGACTACATGACCAATCGATTGGTCATAATCCCAATCAACTGCTTGAGTCAAACTAGGCTCCCAAGTGTCGTGCACTTGGCCAGTCGACTGGTAAACCTCAAATATGAGGTTTAACCCAAGTATGCTCCCCTCATACTTGAACAACCACCCTTAGCCTAGACCTAAGCCTTTTAATCACCTTCATCAGCCTCATGCCCTTAGGGTCCATCCGAGTTCTCCACGACTTCTTCACCCTTCGCGTTAGCCTTCAGATACTTCCTTGGCTATGTCATGCTAACCAGGTCTCCTTTGTCAAGGTTCATTTGGACTTATACTGCCAAGCATACATGTTTGGACTTTACACTGTCAAAACCTCACTCTTGGACTTTCTGATTGCCAAGCCTCAATGCTTGGACTTTCATCGCTAAGGCTACGCACTTAGACTTACGTGACAAAGATTTCAAACTTAGACTTTCCATGCCAAGACCATTCTTGGACTTTTCATGCCAAGTATCCAAACTTGGACTTCCATGCTAAGACCATGATTGGACTTTCCATGCCAAGACCGTTCTTGGACTTTCCATGTAGTCAAGCTTGGACTTCCCCTCGAGTCTGGTCAACCTTGACTTGAGGTTTGATTGCTCCAACAATCTCCCTCAAATAATCTCCCTCATATGATTTTGGATATCAAAATTATTCATTAGTCATATGGTCAAATCTTATCCAACCGTATTGACAAACATTAAAACACTACTCAAGTCCTACTCGAGTCTAGTCAATATTGACCCAGGGCCTATTGCACCAACAATCTCCTCCTTTTTAATGCTTGGAAATACCTTTAAGTTAGGCTAACCAATAAGCCCAACTATGAATTTTTGTTATATCAAAGCATAATGAAGGTTTTCCTAAACTTAAACCTTCACTCCTCCCCCTTTGCCATACATCAAAAAGTCTACCAAGGTTTTCAATGTTTCATCTCCCAATGAGATCCTACATTCTCCCCCCTTGGTCCAAAATTATTTAGGATGCCTTCACTCTTCGTAGTGATACAACCCTTACCGCTAAATGAGAGGCAATCCACAATTTCTCTCCCTTTGAAGAAAAATTCATCCATCATCCCTTAATGGACAAAACTTCCCCTAAAGGCTTGCTCCCTCTTGACCATTGCACCATCAATGTCCTTGGAGAGTTCCTAAGCCTATAGGAAATCTAAATAATCGAAATTAAGGGTAAAAGTTCAACATTGAACTTTCACAACCCTTACAATTTGATACTCCATCCTAACTCACGCTTTAAATCATTTTCAATGATAATTTCACCCTTTCAATACTTTTCAAAGCATATCCTAGGGTTAGGAGATGTTAGGGTACCTAGGGGTGCTGAAAACTAGCTAATAAACCTTGTTCAACCAATATCAGACAAGACAATCGATTTAAATAGAAATCAATTGACTTCACCACCACTAATTGACTTCCCAAAGCGGCAGTCGACTAGTTTCTACAATTTACAAAAATCAGACTTCATATTCGAATTTTGAAAATTCATAAGTAATTGTACGTAATTTAAAAAATCATGAAAATTTATACGTACATTATTTACATGAAATACAATGGGTGAAAAATAGTTTTATAATAAAGTACCCATTAAATTAAGAGATTGATACAAAGTTTAAAAGCATTGAAAACTTTCAGTGTTTTGTCTAACTTTGTGTCAATATTATCAATGGTGATTGCTATCAAAAGATAGGCTTTACCAAGGTTTTCTAAAATGATTTTAAAATATTATTTTAGACCATGGTTTATGAGCTAAATGTACATGACTTGTACATTAATTTTCTTCATGATTCGTCCATATTATAATTATAAGTTTGAATTCATCTAGATGCAACATCTATGCACCTTGAACATAACTTATTTTCTAACATCTCACATGTGTCTAGGTGTATGAAAACACACATGTTATCCTTATAGTTTTGTGAGATGTGAGTTTTGTTCTTCCCTAAATCTAAGGGTGCATGCATATATCTAGGCATATCCAATTTGATTCTCTTATCTTGAGACTTCAACTCAATGTCATTGTCCTTAATTTCAAAGTAATTATCCTAAATGCATGAATATGATCATGACATAAATGATTGCATAAATTAAGCATATTTGCCAATGATTCATGATGTCATGGCATAAAGATAGACCTAAGTATTAACATGACAGATAAATTAACCTAAGTATTATCATGATATTTTAAATAATAATTTGATTATGATGTCATGACATGACAAATGGCAAGCAAAGCATGACAAGTATATAAAATACAATGGTATAGAGTACCTAAGTCATAAACCAAATTGCCATTATCTAAATTTATACCAATTTTGCCATAATACTCAATTTTCCTCAAGTGTGCCAAAAATCCAAAATGACACACTATGACTCTAAAATCTAATTATGTTAATTTGATCATTTTTCAACTTCCATAATTTCTATTGGCACATCCTAAATTTCTTTAGGATTAAAATCTAAATTCATTTTCAAGGTATCACATAACCTTGAAAATGTCATAAAGTGTCAACTCCACTATGGTTAGGTTAACTACCCATCCATTTAGGGTTACACTACAAGAAATCAGCAAAATAACAACGAAATATTAGCAACGAGTTAATATTTCATCGCTAATGATAATAATTATCGACGAATTTATAATTGTCACAAATAAACACATTAAAATTATTAATTATTGAAATAATATCATGTTTACGATGAAATTATATTATTTCGTCGCTAATATGAAAAACTTAGGGACGAATTAAAATAATTTGTGGCTAAATGTCTTATGGGCAACCAAAATATTCATAGTTGACTAGTGTATACACCAATCGATTGCTGGAGTCACTGATTTGTGATGATATTTTAAAATTTCTTCACGAACAAGGATAGTCGACTGATCAGTCGACTAAAAAATATTCTGTGGTTGGCTAATTATGCACAGTCGATTGGGGTATACCACTAGTTGATTGATGGCACCTCTAATTTGCGACAAAACTATTTATTTCATCATTAAAGTTGGAAATATTATTGGTGCAATCGACCCAGGTCATGATTGACCGGACTCGAGTTTGACTCAAGTAAGTATTTTGATGTTTGACATGGATGTCTGACATTGATATCTGACATGTGTTGGGAGATTGCTGATGCAATCGACCCAGGTTAGTATTTGATATTTGACGATGGTTTGACCATTGTCATGGGAAAAGTCCAAGTCTTGAGTACTTGACATGTAAAGTCCAAGTATGGGTCTTGGCAAGGGAAAGTCCAAGCATGGGTCTTGGCATGGAAAGTCCAACATGGGTTGGCAAAGGAAAATCCAAGCTTGAGTATTTGGCATTTGGAAAGTCCAAGGGGAATATTGGCGGCGTAAAGTCCAAGGGTTAAGTCTTGGCAACAAAATTCCAATGGTTAGCGGCGTAAAATCCAAGCGGAGTCTTGACAGTGTAAGTCCAATGTGCCTTGGCGGTGTAGACACCGTTAGCATGACAATAGCCGATGGAAGCACCTGAAGGCTAGCGTATGGATGAACAAGTTATGAATGACTTGGAGGGATCCGATAGGCGCGAGACTGACGGAGGTGGCTAGAAGGCTTAGGTCTAGACTACGGGTGGTCTAGCAAGTATGGGGGCACCATACTTGGGTTAAAACCTCATGTTTGAGGTGTATCAGTCGACTGAGACCATGGGTCAGTCAACTAGGGTTTGACTGTGGGAAGTGCCCTAGCAGTCGACTGCCAGAGGTGGTCAATCGACTGCTAGCCTGAGCAGTCGATTATTCTGGTGATCAGTTGATTGATGGTCGGGATCTCGGGCATAGAAGGTTCTCCAGTCGAGTGATCACGTCGACCACTCGATTGATTGAGATATCAGTCGACTGATGGTGTATTCGTTGGATTTTTCCAGCGTGGATCTAGCCATTGTCTCACGACAATAGTGGCACCAGTCAACTGATAGTCCCGATCAGTCGACTGATAGGCAAAATCCAGCCCAATGAGAAGCTATAAAGGGAGCTAGTGGAGGGAGGATTCACCAGCGATTTCTTGGACATTCTTGAGGCGATTTGCTGGTGCAAATTAGGGTCTTCAACCACGGTTCAAGCAATCAACATACAACCATCCAAAAGCTCTTTGTAAAGTTTTATTTACTTTCATTTTAGTGTATTTTCTTGTATTTCATTCTTGTTATTGTAAGAACTATTGTACAAGGTTTCTCCACCTTCAGATTGTTCCGAGAAGGAATTATTGTCATAGTGGTGTGTGATTGGCATCGCTAGAGCTCGTTTGAGCTCAATTTGTGGAGTAGGAACCATTCAGTTCCAAATCATGTTATATCCTTGTGTTGTTTATTGTGCTTGTGTTTTTGTATTGTATATTTTATATTTCCGCTGCGTATTAACATCTTGTAGCAAGCATGATCGAATTCCTCCATCGACGACGGACGACGCTATTCACCCCCTCCCCCTCTAGCGGGCACAACGTTCCTAACAATTGGTATCAGAGCCTGGGACTCTTCTACGGACTAACCGCCGGGAGCAAAACTGCTAGAGGAAGAAGATGGAGTTTCAAGAACAACAAGGATGGGATATCAACACGCCGATCCCTTATGCGCTATATGGACGAGAAGGTTTCAATTCATGGAAGAGAAGAATTGAAGACTTTATTATGATGAAGGATTTTGAAGAATGATCCATTTTGATAGAGGGATTTAGTTATCCAAGAGGACCAAAGGGTGGATACCTCAAGAAAAAGAGATGGACCGAAGAGCAAGTCCAAGCCTTTGAGAAAAATAAGAAGGTAGTCAAATTTATTTTTGATTTGATTCCTAATGATATCTTGTGTAGCTTAGGGGATTGCATGGATGCCAAGGAGCTTTGGAGCGAATTGGCAAAATATCACGAAAACCCTCAACCAGTCCAAGAACAAGAAGAAGAAGAGGAGTGCTCATCCTCTCAAGCTCAAGAAGAAGCAAGCACATCCTCATCCTCACAAGCAAGTGAGAATTCGAAAGTTGATAGAGAATCGACATCCGGATCGGTGGAAGAAGAAAAGATGGAAGAAGCCTCCACCTCTAGGATTAAGGGGGAGGAGATTAGACCTTCCACTCCGGAGCATCAAGAAGAGCCTTCCACATTCGATCAAGATGAAGAAGCTCAAACTCCGACACCTACCACCACCCTAGGTAACTCAAGCATGTCGATTTTAAATAAAAATCATATAATTTTCTTTGAGTGTAGGGAATTCGGGCACTACAAGAGTAAGTGTCCAAAAAGAATAAAGAAAGCTCCTCTGGCACCAAAAGTCAATGAAAAAGTTAAGGATGCCGGTGTCCCCACCAAGAAGAGCAAGGAGCACGTGGTGTGCTTCAAATGCCGACAACCGAGACACTATAGGAGCCAATGCCTTAGGAGAAGGGAAAGGAGCATCACAAGTAGGGGGAGCTAAGGCTAACCCTAAGATATATTTCAATAATGCACCTTCTAGTTTAAAGGTCAAAAAGCATGCTTTTAACTCTCTTGCTATTACTCATGAAAAGCATGTTAGTAAAAATAGATTTTATTGTCTAGATGCAAAAAGGGTCCATTTTAACAATAAGGAGAAATTTGGAACTAATGTCTCTAGAAAAACCTTACCTAGGGAATCTATTAGAAAAATTGAAGACCACCTAGGTTTTAATCCTAAAAGGACTAGACACATGCCTAGGAAGAATAATTCCCAAAGTACATATGAAAAATCTAATTTGGGAAGATTAGAGCTAGAAAATCAAGCCTTGAGGTCAAGACTTGAGAAATTAGAGAAGACCCTTAGGAATATACAAAATTCAATTAAAGGGTCAAATGGTCAAAGCCTAGGGTCTAGAAGTCAAAGTCAAAGACCTAGGAAACAAGAACCATCCAAGGGCAAGCCTAAGCCCAAAAAGACCTACCACAATGTTCCATTTGATTATGGAACTCAAACTAGGTCTAGGAAGACCAAGGTTACTAGGGAAGTCATTCCTAAGGGTAACCAAGGTATGTGCCTAGTGGCTAGGGTTTCAAGGAAACCTAGGGAAGCCACTAAGAAGGTTACAAGGGGAGTCACCCCTAGAGTTAACCTAGGCAAGACCACAATGACCAAGGCTAACAAGCCTAGAAGGGTCATTAGGAAGGTATCTAGGGAGGTTATCCCTAAGGAATACCTAATTAACCCAAGGACCTCAAATAGGTTTTGGGTTCCTAGGAGCGTGATCGATTCATGCTAAATGGGTTAAGTTGTGCCAACTTTAAATGGATGGGTAGTTAACCTAACCATGGTAAAGGTGACACTTTAGGTCATTTTCAAGGTTATGGTTACCTTGGGAATGTGTTTTGATCTTAAATCCTAAAAGATTTTATGATGTGCCAATATTATTTAAGAAGTTTGATAAATCAATCAAATTGACACAATTTAGGTTTAGAGGTCTTAGTGTGTCATTTTGGGTTTTTGGCACACTTTGGGAATAATTGATAATATGGAAAAATGAGATTAATTATAATAAATGACAACTAATATTAAAATTTAGTTATTATTATACCTATACATTTTATTTGCCATGTTTTGTTTGTTATATACCATGTCATGACATCATGTTTATTTTTATCATTTAATATGTCATGATCATGTTTAGGTTATGTCTTAATGTTATGTATGCTTAAGTTATATCATATTCCATGACATCATGATCATTGACCATGCTTAATTATATTATCATTTATGCCATGATCATTCATGCACTTAATTTGATTAAAATTGAGTTAAGGACAATGACATGACTTGAAGTCCCATTTATAAGGGAATCAAGTAGGGTTGCCTTAGAAAATGCATGAGACATTAGTTTAAGATAAACCAAAACCCACATCTCACATCTAAATTGACATGTATGTGTATTGAAATATTGTAGATACATGTGAGATGCTAGGATATGAGTTAAGTTTAAGGTACATAGTTTTTGCATCTAGATGAACCAAAACTCATCTTATTTTTAGTAGTGGATCATTGTGAAAGCTTATGTTCAAGCCATGTACATTAAGCCCAAAGAATATGATCCAATATAAGATTTTAAAACTATTTTAAAATCATTTTAGAAAATCTTGGTGAAGTCTATCTTTTGATAGCAATCATCATTGATGAAGTTGATACAAAGTGAGCTAAAACATTGAAGTTTTTCTTCACTTTTGAACTTTGCATCGATTTCATTATTTTATGGGTAAAATATTTTTCAAACATTTTTCACCCATTGTATTGGTCATAAGTATTATACGTATGAAGTTTCATGATTTTTAGAATTATGTATAATTATTTATGAATTTTTGAAATTCGATTCTGATAATTGAAATTCGGAAATTTCAGTTATCAATTGACTGCCCTTGTTGGCAGTCGACTGATGGGCACGACAGCCGACTAATGCCTAATAAAGTCGACTGCCAATACTGATTTCGGGAAAACAAGGTATGTTTAGCCCATTTTTAGCTATGTTAGGGTTCCCTAACTACTCCTAACCCTAGGATATGCTTTGGGAAACATTATAAAGGGTGAAAAATCCATTGGATATGGATTAAGAGAGTAGTTAGGGTGATGTATCAAATTTAAGGTATGGGAAAGTTCAATGTTGAACTTTAGATCTTATTTTTGATGGTTTAGAGTTCCTATTAGCTTAAGGACTTCCCAAGGATATTATTGGTGCAATGGTCAAGGGGGAGCAAGCCTTTAGGGGGAGGTATCCATCATGGGATGATGGATGTTATTTTTTCCTCATGAGGGGGAGAAATGGGAATTTTGAGATACCCAATTTGGAAATTGGGAGAGTATGTAGGATTGCCTCTCTTGAGTGATATGAGACTTATCACTAGGAAGATTGTAGGCATTCTAGATTTTTTGGACCAAGGGAGAGATTGTAAGATCTCATTGGGATATGGGACATTGACCTCCTTGGAGAGAACCTTTGTGATGTATGTCAAAAAGGGGGAGAATGTTAGAGTTACCAATTTGGGAAAATTGGTAAGGGAATTTGAGTTAGGGGCCTAACTCAAAGGGTGTTTTTGTCAAATATCAAAAAGGGGGAGATTTTTGGTGCAATCGGCCCAGGTCACGATTGACCGGACTCGAGTTTGACTCGAGTAAGTATTTTGATGTTTGACATGGATGTCTGACATGTGTTGGGGAGATTGCTGATGCAATCGACCCAGGTTAGTATTTGATGTTTGACGATGGTTTGACCATTATCATGGGAAAAGTCCAAGTCTTGAGTACTTGGTATATAAAGTCCAAGCATGGGTCTTGGCAAGCGAAAGTCCAACATGGGTTGGCAAAGAAAAGTCCAACATGGGTTGGCAAAGGAAAGTCCAAGCATGGGTCTTGGCATGGAAAGTCCAACATGGGTCGGCAAAGGAAAGTCCAAGTTTGAGTCTTGACATTTGGAAAGTCCAAGGGGAATATTGGCGGCGTAAAGTCCAAGGGTGAAGTCTTGGTATCATAAGTCCAATGGTTGGTGGCATGAAGTTTAAGCGGAGTCTTGGCAGTGTAAGTCCAATGTGCCTTGGCGGTGTAGACACCGTTAGCATGACAATAGCCGATGGTTGGTGGCATGAAGTTTAAGCGGAGTCTTGGCAGTGTAAGTCCAATGTGCCTTGGCGGTGTAGACACCGTTAGCATGACAATAGCCGATGGAAGCACTTGAAGTCTAGTGTATGGATGAACAAGTCATGGATGACTTGGAGGGATCCGATAGGCGCGAGGCTGACGGAGGTGGCTAGAAGGCTTAGGTCTAGGCCACGAGTGGTCTAGAAGTATGGGGGCATCATACTTGGGTTAAAACCTCATGTTTGAGGTGTATCAGTCGACTGGGACCATGGGTCAATTAATTGCCAGAGGTGGTCAGTCGACTGCTGGACTGAGCAGTCGACTGATATGGTGATCAGTCGACTGATGGTCGGGATCTCGGGCAAAGAAGGTTCTCCAGTCGAGTGCTCGCGTCGACCACTCGACTGATTGAGACATCAATCGACTGATGGTATATCCGTTGGATTTTTCTAGCGTGGATCTAGCCATTGTTTCACGACAACAGTGACACCAGTCGACTGATGGTCCCGATCAGTCGACTGATAGGCAATATCCAGCCCAAGGAGCAGCTATAAAGGGAGCTTGTGGAGGGAGGATTCACCAACGATTTCTTGGATGTTCTTGAGGCAATTTGCTAGTGCAAATCAGGGTCTTCAATTACGGTTCAAGCAATCAACATACAAGCATCCAAAAGCTCTTTGTAAAGTTTTCTTTACTTGCATTTTAGTGTATTTGCTTGTATTTCATTCTTATTGTTGTAAGAACTATTGTACGAGGTTTCTCCACCTCCGGATTATTTCGAGGAGTTATTGTCATAGTGGTGTGTGATTGGCATCGCTAGAGCTCGTTTGAGCTCAATCCGTGGAGTAGCAATCATTCGATTCCGAACCATGTTATATCCTTGTGTTGTTGATTGTGCTTGTGTTTTTGTATTGTATATTTTGTATTTCCGCTGCATATTAACATCTTGTAGCAAGCACGATCGAATTCCTCCATCGACGACGAACGACGCTATTCACCCCCTCTCTAGCGGGCGTAACGTTCCTAACAAATATTAGCGACGAAAACCTTTATTTCGTTGCTAAGTTATGAAGAAAAAACCCTCGACTCAGTCGATTCCCCTAAATTTTTGCGTGCGACTTCCCTTCTCCGATGATTCTCTTCCGCTCTGATGATTATTCGACGATTTTCTTCTGCTCCGTCTTTTGTTTTGGCTATCTGTCTCCATCTCGTGCTTCAGCTTCTCTCCTGGTCGGCCCGACACCCTTCCACGTGCGACTTCTCTTCTCTGACAATTCTCTCCCGGTTATCCAGCTCCAGCGGCAGCTCCAGCCTCTTGCATGGCCTCCGTCTCCAGCTCCAGTCTCCAGTTTCAACGTCCTTCTCGGCTCCGTCTCAAGTTCAACCTCGAACGACTTAAGTTTTTCCAAATTCTTTCTTCCAGGGTTTAAAATAAAATTAATGATATTTTTGTATTGTTGTTATGATTAGATGATAAATTTAAGGATATTTGGATACTTAGATGATGAATTTAGGGCCTTGTTATACTTAGACGATGAATTTAGGATTTTGTTAGGGTTTAATGTCATTGTAGTTTATATATCATTTATATTTGGATCTATTCATGGTAATCAAGCAGTAATTTATTGCTTAGATAATAAATGTGGAGATATTTTGTCATTTAGATGATGATTTTAGGATTATTTTGCGATTAGAGGATAAGTTTAGGGTTTTCTTATTCTTAGATTATAACGTTTGATGATAAACATAAGGTTATAATGCAAATTGTAGGTTATGTTGTGTGAGGTTTAAATCATAAATTTTTTTGATTATTTTGTATGTGATCAATAAATTTAAGTTGCTAAATTACTTTTATTGAAAATTAACATCAAAGTTATTTATAAGACTAATTTATTAAATAAGTTGACATTTTATATATGTTTAACCAGGTTTTAAAAATATGGATAAAAGTTGGATAATTATTCAGAATTGGATTAGTCTTGAATATATAAATGGGTTGAATCAGTTTATAAATATGGCAGAGAATTACATGATCAGTCTGAATTTATCGAAAGTTCATTGTCCATATCGACGATTTGGCAATTTGTTTCAATATGAATTGTATTATGTGCGAGGATATTTTTATAGGTGGGGATTCGATAGATTATATAAAGTCTGGAACTTTCATGGAGAAGCTTCTACATCATCCGGTAATATACATATTATCAATGAAGATGAAAATGATTTTGATGTTGAAGTAGATGATTTCGAAGACGATTTTGAAGACATGTTTATTGATTTACGAAATGCAAAATATATAAACAGCAATGAGCCTCAATCAGATGATATTAATGAAAACACAAATGCAAATGATTGTAGACGAAGTTATATACTTCAATGTTGGAAGAAGCACTAAAAGAACTGTATCACAATTGTACTAATTTTTCAGTTTTTAATTTTGTAGTGAAGCTAATACATGTGAAGGTGTTAAATGAATGGAGAAATTAATCTTATTATGAAGCAAAAAAATTATTAAAAGAGTTAGGATTGACATATAAGAAGATACATGTATGTAAGAATGATTTATATTATTTTGGGATGAGCACGAGAATAAGGATGAATGTCCAGTGTGCAAAGAGTCTAGATACAAGTACGAAGGGATGAATAAGAGAAATAATCCTCAAAATATTCTTTGATATTTCCCTCTGAAACTGAGACTTAAGCGGTTGTTTATTTTGAAGAATACGACCAAAGATATGAGATGACATAAAGAAAAGCGAGTTGAAACATATGGTGTATTAAGACACCCAACTGATAGTGAATCATGGAAAGAATTTGACAATGCACATGAAATATTTATAGGTGATCCATGAAATATTCGCTTAGGGTTGCCTATTGACGGGTTTAATCCATTTGGAAACATGTCAAATTCTTATAATATGTGGCCTATTATACTTGTGAAATATAATTTTCCACCACGGAAAATGATGAAGCCACCATATATGATTATGTCTCTTTTAATTCCTAGGCATAAATCATCTGACAAAGAGATAGATGTATACCTACGACCTCTGATAAACGAACTGAAGGAGCTATGGGATGACAGGGTGGAAGCATATGATGCATCGACTGAACAAGTATTTCAATTACATGATGCTATGATGTGGATCATTCACAACTTTCCAGCATATGGAACAGTTTCTGGATGGAGCACAAAGGGCTATAAGGCATGTAGGAATGTCAGTGAGCGCTAGAGGGGGTGAATGGTGCGTCTTGATTCGCTTGACGTAATTCAATCGTGCTTGATACAATTGTTAGTATACGAAGTGAAATATATAATGATACAAATAAATACACAACAAGCACACAATTACACAATCGATATAACGTGGTTCAGAACCTTAGGGTTCCTACTCTAAGGATTGATCACGAATGAGCTCTAGTGATGCATACACTATCACTAATTAATAACACTCCTTCTCGGTGATACACCGGAGGTGGAGAAACCTCTTACAAGCGATTACAAAAGTAATACAATGAATTACAAGCAAATACAAAGATGAATACAACAAATGACGTTAAGAAAACTTTACAAATGATTGCTTTGAATGCTTGCTTTTGGTTGCTTGAGAAGAGTCTTGAAGGTCTGGATTGCAGTAGCAAATCCCCTCCAAATCGCCTCAAAGAACCATGCAAAATCCTCCTCCACGAGCTCCTTTTAAAGCTGCAACTCGGGCTGGATTTCGCCTAGTAGTCAACTGCTCCTGAAGTCATTGTGAGACGACTCGATCCACATTGGATAAGTTCCAACGGATAGACAATCAGTCGATTGATCATACCCATCAGTCGACTGATCATGCCTTCACTCGACTGCCAAACCCTAGCAATTGGACTGGAGACATTCTGTCCGTGTTCTCGACCATCGGATCGACCTCTACGCCGATTGCCGATTAAGCCATCGATCGCCTAATCTTTGGCCGATGATCGCTAAGTCCACGCAGCCATAGTCGAATGCTAGTCGACTCCCGGCCAGTCGACTGGTCATAATCTTAATCGACTGCTCAGAGTCAACTCGGCTGCCAAGTGTCAAAACACTTGACTAGTCAACTAGTCCATAAACCTAATCGACTGACAAACCTCAAACATGAGGTTTAACCCCAAGTATGATGCCCTCATACTTGCTAGATTACCCTTAGCCTAGACCTAAGCCTTCTAGTCACCTCCATCAACCTCATGCCTATCGAATCCCTCCAAGTCATCCATGACTTGTTCATCCATACGCTAGCCTTCAGGTGCTTCCATCGGCTATTGTCATACTAACGTGATCTATACCGTTAAGGCACATTTGGCATTACATTACCAAGACACACACTTGGACTTTATGCCGCCAAACCATTGGACTTATGCTGCCAAGACTCCACCCTTGGACTTTACGCTGCCAATATCAATCCTTGGACTTCCCAATTGCCAAGTACCCATGACTTGGACTTTCCAATTTCTAAGACTCAAGTTTAGACTTTCTCTTGCCAAGACCCATGCTTGGACTTTCCATGCCAAGTACCCAATACTTGAACTTTCTATCCCAAGTACACAAAACTTGGACTTTCCATTGCCAAGTGTCCCACTTGTACTTCTCCATTATATGGTCAACTCCATGTCAACCATATAGTCAACCCATTGTCAAACAATGGTCAACTCTGTTGGATCGAGAAGCGTCGCTAGAGGGGGGGTGAATAGCGAGCGTAGAATTTCTTTTCGTTCGTTAAAACATGAGTAGACACAGCGGAAAAATAAGAAGACAAGTTTATTTTTACTTGGTTCACAATCCAACGGTTGCTACTCCAAGGCCCTAACAGTCCTAGACTGCGTACGAAGGGCAAAGCACTATAACGTCTCCTCCTCGTTGGAGGTAGGAGACAACGATCACAAAACCGGAAGTATGAGGATGAGGCAACAAGCCTACCTCACCTCGTTATGAATAAAAACAAAGAATACAATAATAAAAGCAATTACTTGCTACTGTTGCTGACGAAGAGGATTAGAACTTGTTGTCGCATCGGCGTTATGACGGTGTTGGAGCTTTGGCATCGTAGGAGCACTTGAGAATAATCTTGATGATCTTTGGAGTTGGAATCCTCCCCTCCTTTTATAGATTTTTTCCTCTGAATATGTCTCCTAATGTTTTGGAACATATCCCGAAGTTGTACAAAATTTTATCGCGAAGTGGTCGCGTCAAACGTTATCCGTTTTGACCAAGCGCAAAGGCTGATTCGTCGCCATCAGTCGACTGATGCCTCCCATCAGTCGACTGATGAGCATCAGTCGACTGCCCCATGTCCAGCAGTCGACTGCCAGCCTGGCCACTTCCCTGCAGTAAGAGGTTAGCACGGAAAATGGTAAATACGACGGTTTCTAACCGTCCGATCTCGACCTAGACCTTCCACAGGAAGTCTTAGTCGGATCGCCGCCTACAGTCGTCCCCGTAAAGAGGACACGACCTTACCATCTCTCACTCACACAAGCTTACCTCGATACTTACTTTGTAGCTCTCGCTTTCGGCTTTCCACTCGATTCCTTCGGCTCCCTCCGAAGTCACTTGAGTGTTGCCCGACCACCGCAGCTTCCTCCGAGTGTCGCTAGCCTTCAGCTCTAGCTATAGTACTTTTCTGCACACTCGATTTAGCTCGTGAGATAACGATGTAAACTTAACTTTGTGTCTTTACCATAATCAAAACACAGGTTCGATTATCTAGTGCCCCTGCACCAACAAACTCCTTTGTCAAACATCAATGTCGAATATCAAAATACTACTCGAGTCCAACTCAAGTATGGTCAATCGTGACCTGGGTCGATTGCATCAACAATCTCCCCTTTTTTGATGTTTGACAAAAACCAACATCTTTGAGTTAGAGCACTAACTCAATCCAATCATCCCAATTTTCCAAATTGGGAATTCCCAAATTCTTCTCCTTTTGACATACATCAAAAAGGCTCTCCCCAAGGGTGTCAATGTCTCATATCCCAATGAGATCTTACAATCTCCCCATTGGTCCAAAAACATCTAGGATGTCTTCACTCTTCCTAGTGATAAGTCTCATATCACTAAAGAGAGACAATCCTCACTTCTCTAAAAACTCAAAATTCTCCCCCTCATGAGGAAGAATACATCTATCATCTCATGATGGATAACCTCCCCCTAAAGGCTTGCTCCCCCTTGACCATTGCACCGACAATGTCCTTAGAGAGTTCCAAAGCCTATAGGAACACTAAACCATCAAAATTAAGATTAAAATTTCAACCTTGAACTTTCACACACCTTAAAATTGATACACACTCTAAATAACTCTCCTAATCCATATCCAATGGATTTTCACCCTTTATAATGCTTTCTAAAGCATATCCTATGGTTAGGAGCAGTTAGGATAGCCTAACATAGCTGAAACATGGGCTAAACATCCTTGTTTACCCAAAATCAGCGTTGGAAGTCGAGTATGTTAGTCAACACGATCTACAAGCGATAAATGATCGATATCTCAGTAAATGCGTAAATAAGTAATTATACATAATATGAAAAATCACAAAAATTCATTGTATAATACTTAAGTCAATCATTATGGGTGAAAAATATTGGAAAAATAAAATACCCATAAAATAATGATATTGACACAAAGTTCAAAACTATTGAAAAGTTCAATGTTTTGACCCTGCTTTGTATCAACTCTATCAATGGTGATTGCTATCAAAAGATAGACTTCACTAAGATTTTTCAAAATGATTTTAAAATGTTTTTGAAAACCTATATTGGATCATGATCAATAGGCTCAATGCACATGACTTGCACATTAGCTTTCCCCATGATCCACCCATGGTATAAGATGAGTTTGAGTTCATCTAGATGCAAAAACTATGCACCTTGAACTTAACTCATTTCCTAGCATCTCACATGTATCTAGAGTGTATCAAACACACACACATGTCAATTTAATGTGAGTTTTGTTCATCTTAAACTAAGGCCTCATGTATTTTCTAAGGCAACTCTATTTGAATCCCTTATACATGGGACTTCAAATCATGTCATAGTCCTTAAATCAATTTTAATTAATGCATGAATGATCATGACATAAATGATAACAGAATTAAGCATGTGTCAATAATCATGATGTCATGACATAAAAGATAAACCTTAAGCATGATCATGACATTTTATATGATTGAAAATAAGAATGATGTCATGACATAGTATATGACAATCAAAGCATGACAAATAAAATATAAGGCATAAGAATACCTAAATTTTAATATTAGTTGTCATTTGTTAGGATTAATTCCATTTTGTCATATTACTACTTATCTCCCAAGTGTGTCAAAAATTCAAAATGACACACCAAGACCACTAAACCTAATTTGTGCCAATTTGATCTATTTTTCATGGTTCTTAAATGATATTGGCATATCCTAAAATCTTTTAGGATTTAAGATTCAAAATTATTTCCAAGGTACCCATAATCTTGAAAATGACCTAAAGTGCCACCTTTACCAAGGTTAGATTAACTACCTATCCATTCAAGGTTGGCACATCCTAACCCATCAAGCGTGAGTCGATCACGCTCTTAGGAACCCAAAACCTATTTGAGTTCCTTGGGTTAATTAGGTATTCACTAGGGATAACTTCCCTAGATACCCTCCTAATGACCCTCCTAGGCTTAGAAGCCTTGGTCATTTGGGTCTTGTCTAGGTTAAGTCGAGGGGTAACTCCCCTTGTAACCTTCTTAGTGGCCTCCCTAGGTTTTCTTGAAATCTTAGCCACTAGACACACTCCATGGTTAGCCTTAGGGATTGCCTCCCTAGTAACCTTGGCTCTCCTAGACCTAGATTTAGTTCCATAATCAAATAGAACATCGTGATAAGTAGACATTACTTTCTTGGACATAGGCTTGTGATCCAAACCTTGCCTCCTAGATGGTTCTTGCCTCTTACACCCTTGACTTTGACTTCAAGACCCTGGATTTTGACAATTTGACGCTTTAATTAAATTTTGCATCTTCCTAAGGGTCCTCTCTAATTTTTTAAGTTTTGACCTCAAAACTTGATTTTCCAATTCTAATTGCCCAATTTTTGAATTTTCATTTTGTCTTTGGGCATTATCATTTCTTCTAGACATATGTCTACCCTTCTTAGGGTTAATGCCTAAATGGTCCTCTACCTTCTTAATAGTTTCCCTAGGTAGGATTGTTTTAGGGATATTAGTCCCAAATTTCTCCTTATTTCTAAGATTGACATGTTTATCCCCTAAGAAATAAAATCTATTATTTCTAGCATGCTTTTATTCATGAGTAATAGCAATAGCATTAAAATTATTCCTGGCATGCTTTTGACTATTAATTGAAGAGGAAGCATACTTAAAGGTTATCTTAGGGTTTGCCTTAGCTCCCCCTATATTTGATGCTCTTTCTTGGACCTTCTTCCTCCCCCTAGGACATTGACTCCTATAATGCCCCTTTTGTTGGCACTTGAAGCAAATTACATGCTCCTTGCTCTTATGTGTTGGGGCACCGACATCCTTGAACTTTGGTATTGGTTGAGCTTTCTTGACCTTCTTAGGGCACATGCTCTTATAATGCCCATATTCCCTACACTCAAAACACATAATATGATTTTTATTATTAACTAAGGTGCTTGAGTTACCTAAGGTGGTAGTAAGAAGAATTTGGTCCAATCCTTCATGGCTCTCGGAGGTAGATGTTTCTTCTTGTTGCTCAAGTATTGGAGATGATCTAATGTCCTCCCCTTCAATCCTAGAGGTAGAGGCTTCTTCCACCTCTTCTACTTCTCCTTTCTCCTCGAACGTCGAACACCTTTTGACCTCCAACTCTTCATTTTCTTGTGAGGATGAGCACTCCTCTTCGAGCTCTCTTTCTACTTAAGCCACAAATAGTTCTTCATGGAGCTTGGCCAATTTATCCCATAGCTCCTTGGCATCTTGAAATTCACCTAACCTAGACACAATATCGTTAGGTATTGAATTTAATATTAATTGTGTTACCTTATCATTTCTTTCAAAATCTTAGACTTGCTCTTCGGTCCATCTTTTCTTCTTGAGGTATCCACCTTTTGGACCTCTTGGAATTTCAAACCCCTTTACTAGGATCATCCAATCTTCAAAGTCCATCATGAAGAAGTTCTCTATTCATGCCCTCCATTGCTCAAATCCTTCTTGTCTATAGAAGGTGTATGGAATTGGGGTGTTGATATCTCATCCCAAATTTTCTTCAAACTCCATCTTCTTCCCCCTAGCGTGCTCTCTTAGTTGTTAAATCTTGAAGAGCGGCCTCACTCTGATACCAATTGTAGGAACGTCGGTGAGCTCTAGAGGGGGGTGAATGACGTGTCTTGATTCGCTTGACGTAATTCGATCGTGCTTGCTACAATTGTTAGTGTACGCAGTGGAATATATAATGATACAAATAAATACACAACAAGCACACAATTACACAATTGATATAACGTGGTTCGGAACCTTAGGGTTCCTACTCCACGGATTGAACTCGAATGAGCTCTAGTGATGCATACACTACTACTAATCAATAACACTCCTTCTCTGTGACATACCAGAGGTGGAGAAATCTCTTATAAGCTATTACAAAAGTAATACAATGAATTACAAGCAAATACAAAGATGAATACAACAAATGACGTATAGAAAACTTTATAAATGATTGCTTTGAATGCTTGCTTTTGGTTACTTGAGAAGAGCCTTGAAGGTCTAGATTGCAGTAGCAAATCCTTTCCAAATCGCCTCAAAGAACTATGGCAAAATCCTCCTTCATGAGCTCCTTTTAAAGCTGCAACTTGGGCTGAATTCCGCCTAGCAGTCAACTGCTCGAGACCATCAGTCGACTGCTCTTGTAGCTGTTGTGAGACAATGACTCGATCCACATTGGATAAGTTTCAACGAATAGACCATCAGTCAACTGATCATACCCATTAGTTGACTGATTATGTCTTCACTTGACTGCCAAACCCTAGCAGTCGACTCGAAGACATTCTGTGCCCGTGTCCTCGACCATCAGTCGATTGACCTCTAATCGATCAGCGATCAAGCCATCGATCATGCCCAATCTTTGGCGATCATTGCGAGGCCATATGACCGATCGCGCGATCGATCGATCATAATCGATTGACTACTCAGAGTCAACTCGGTTGCCAAATATCAAAACACTTGACCAGTCGACTGATCCATAACCCCAGTCGACTGACAAATCTCAAATATGAGGTTTAACCCCAAGTATGATGCCCTCATACTTGTTAGACCACCCTTAGCCTAGACTTAAGCCTTCTAGCCACCTCCATCAGCCTCACGCCTATCAAATCTTTCTAAGTCATTCATGACTTGTTCATCCATACGTTAGCCTTCAGGTGCTTCCATCGGCTATTGTCATGCTAACGTGGTCTATACCGCCAATGCACATTTGGGCTTACACTGCCAAGACACACGCTTGGACTTTACGTCGCAAAACCATTGGACTTATGTTGCCAAAACTCCACCCTTGGACTTTATGCCGCCAATATTAATCCTTGGACTTCCCTATTGCCAAGTACCCATGACTTGGACTTTCCAATTGGCAAGACTCAAGCTTGGACTTTCCCTAGCCAAGACTCATGCTTGGACTTTCCAATGTCAAGTACCCAAGACTTGGACTTTCCATGCCAAGTACACAAGACTTAGACTTTCCATTGTCAAGTGTCCCACTTGGACTTCTCCATCATATGGTCAACCCCATGTCAACCATATAGTCAACCCATTGTCAAAGAATGGTCAACTCCTTTGTCAAACATTAATGTCAAACATCAAAACACTACTCGAGTCTGGTCAATCGTGACCTAGTCTGATTGCACCAATAGTCCAGTATGTCTGAATGAAACTAAATCTCAAGAATTAAGGAGTAAAATATGCTACACATGTCGCCGTCGATTCTTGAATGTGCAACACCCATGGCATAGAAATAAAGATTTCAATGAAAATTTTGAAAAAGGACCACCACGAATAATTAATGGATATGAGATTTTAGCGCAGTTAGACGTGTTACCCCAAGTGACATTCAGTAAGCATCCTTCATTTAGTAAAAAATGGCAGCGATCTTTAGATGATACAAATTGGGTAAAGAAGTCTATATTTTTTGAGTTGCCATATTGGTCAGATTTAAAATTGAGACACAATTTAGATGTGATGCATATTGAAAAGAATATTTGTGATGCTCTAATTGACACATTATTAAATATAGATGGAAAATCAAAGAATACTTTCAAAGTGAGATTAGACTTGTAGAATATGGCGATAATGAATGAATTGCATTTACAGCCAGTAGGAGATAAATTCAGGAAACCGTATGCAAGTTACATGTTGACATTGGAAGAAAGGCATGAATTTTATCAATTTTTAAAATATGTGAAGTTTTCAGATGGTTATGCTGCTAATATATCTAGAAATGTGAATGCAAATAAAGGAAAGATATATGAACTAAAATCACATGATTGTCATGTATTGTTGCAAAGAATACTTCCAATTGTTGTACGTAAATTTTTCCCAACAGACATATGTAGCACACTAATTGAGTTATGTGATTTCTTCAAAAAGATTATTGCAAGATCTTTACACACAACGGACATATGTAAAATGGAGGAGCAAATAGTCTTGATATTGTGTAAGATGGAACGAATATTTCCTCCGACATTTTTTGACATTATGGTTCATTTGACAATTCATTTACCTCGTGAAGCCATGTTAGCTGGGCTAGTTTCATCACGATGGATGTATCCCTTTGAGCGATATTTGGGAACACTAAAAAAATATGTTCATAATAAAGCACGACCTGAAGGATCTATTGCAGAGGGGTATATTGTAAATGAGGCATTGACTTTCAGTTCGTTATATATGAGTCAAATTGAGAAAAGCTTTTCTAGGTCGGAACGAAATAAAGATGTTCAACCATCAATATGTAAATTAAGTGTTTTCTCACAGGAAACAAGAGTCTTTGGCAACCAACACAGTCTGAAATTGCCATTGTCTTTGTTTAAGAAAGCACATTGGTATATCCTGAATAATTGTAAAGAAGTCGATCGATATTGAAAGTAAATTTTTACATTAAGTTATTACTTTAATTCTATTTCACTCACAAATTTTAAATTGATTAAGTTTTTATATAGTGAGCATCTGCAACTTATATTACAAAAAGTTCATGCTGATCAAGTTATGCAATATCAAGAGCGAGATTTTCCACTGTGGTTTAGGGATAAAATTATAGAACTAATTTTTTTTATAAATTTAGAGATCACAGATGAGTTGTACTATTTAGAAATGAGACATGATGTTGAAGTTCAACTGTATGATGCATGCATTGTAAATGAGATTCAATATCATACAAGGTCTCGTGATTCACGCAGAACTACTCAGAATAGTGGAGTCAGCGTATCATCCTCTGACGATGAGGACAATTTAGAATTTTTCGGTATGTTAAAGAATGTGGTTCAAATATTTTACTATTTTATGTATAAAATACAATTATTTTAGTGCGAATGGTTCCAATGTAATCCAAAAAAAAAATCATTGGTGGAAGAGTATGATCTCTTGTGTATTGACACTTCTAAAATATGGTATGATGATGACCCATGTATTTTGGCAAATCAAGCAAATCAAGTGTATTATTTGAATGATATCAAGCGTGGAGGTCATTGGATGGTAGTGCAAAGGGTTCACCAACGAGAAATATACGAAGTAATTGAAATTGATGAAGTATATGAAGATTTAGAGGTTGGTAATATCTTGGATATAGAGGCAATCCAAGAGATTTCATCCAATGATTCAACTTCAGTATTCAATGAAGACTTAGAGATACCTCAACTATGTCGATTAAATGTTGAGCATCAACAAATAAATATGGCAAATGCATAAGTGGATCTGGATAGGGGCGCTCAAAGTAATCATATTGATGAGGGTGAAGATAGCGAAATTGATAGTGAGGCGGATGATCATTTATCCTTTTCAGATGATGATAGCGATTAGATATATTTATATGGTATTTATATTGTTCTTCATTTATAATTCATGTATTTAAGATAATCTTTCATTATATGTCGATATATATTTAATGCTTATGTCACAGCTATGCCGCCTAAGAGAATTGAGCACCCCCCCAGTTGTGTCTACACCTGACGATGACAGTGCTCCTACTAGTTAGTTATGTGGTTTTAAATATGTTTATTTAGTTTGATATTTATTTGATTTGTTAATTGTTAATACTTTTTGATTTATAGTTCGTTCGATACGTAGAGAGACACGAGGCATACACTCCGATTGGCTCCAACGACAAATCGAGGAATGGGGTAAATTACCCATTACCTTTCGTAAGAGTGATGGTCATCCTATTGGGCAAAATGTAGCTGCTTTTGTGACAGAGTTAGGTCTATTAATTAAGAAGTTCGCTCCCCTACAAGCTAAAAGTTAGAAGCATATCCCCGTGGACAATAAACAGATGATATATGACCGATTATCAATAAGTACGAGTAATTTGATATTTATATAATCAACCATACTTTGTTAATAAATTTTAATATTGGTATTTTTTTCAGGTTATTTTCGATATCAATTTTGCCGATGAGGCAACGCCGGTAAGAAAGGAGATCGATATATTAATGAGTGCAAGGTACAGAGACAATAGAAATAAGATGCATACTCATTATAAGAGTCTACTGTATCTACCCCCTACTGAGCGCTGGCATCATATGTCGATCAAATTTTGTGAGACACAGGAAGATAGGAACTATATATGCGATATGTTTGAATCAGAGAAATTTCAGGTAACTCAATCTATACCAATTATCTGTGTTATATAAAATTTAAAATATTTGTTCTATAACTCATGTTTTACTTTTTATTTTAACAAATTTTTATATTATAAACACGCTCCACAACAATTTCCTAAAATCGATCACAACTACCATTTACCCATCGAGGTGGCTCAAAATCATTCATTCAATACAGTTACGACGATGTAAGTACAAAATTTATAGTTACAGTATACTGTTTGTTATTTTTAATATTAACACATTATAATATTTTTCAGACCAATCAGTCCCAGAGAAAAGATCGGATTACTGTCTTTAATACAACCCATTGTAGCTCGTCAAAAGGGTGGAGTGGGGAGAGAGCCGAGGCTGCATAAGTAAGATATAATCGATATAATTTAGTAAAGTTGTTTTTAAATTTGTATAATTTTTTTAAAACATATTAATAATATGTTTGTTATTCTTAAGGTGATATGGTGAGACTGCGAGATGAGCACATTCAATCATAAGAAACTGGAGATGACATCGATGCAATCCAGATTGCAGATCAGGTTTGTGATCAAGTCCTCGGTGTTCGTTCTGGATATATTAGAGGACTTGGAAGTGGGTCAAAACCAGTTAGATCCACTTCTTTGGATGCCAGCTCCTCTAGATTAACTAATGCAACACTGTATGAAAAACTTGAGTCCACTGAGCAACGATTAGAAGGGACGCAAGAGAGGCTAGCAAACACTTGAGTTCAATTAGCAAGCACCCAAGATGAATTGGCATCAATGAGATCAAGACAAGATATGTTTGAAGTAATTTTTAATCGGCTTGCACATAGAGCTTTACAATCATTGATACATGAGTAATCTTCAACTCCACCTCCTCCTCCATCTTAGAGTTTGTGAACATTTATATTTTGAGCTAGTGAAATTGTGAACTTGAATGTTTTTGAATTTGTATAATATGAATTTGTGAAATTGGATGTTTTGGACTTAAAAGTTTGGTTTCTACTTATGTATTTTGATTATGTTATGTGATTAGTTATGGTTAAATGTAATTATTGTTAAATTGTTTGAGTTGTATGTTTTTAAGTTAGGTGGTGAAATAATTTGTGTGATTGATATTGCATTACAGGATATCAAATACAAATTAAATGAATTCTAGAAATCTGTATTTGCATGGTTAGCGACAATTTTGTTCCATTTTATCGCTAATCGTCGATATACGACATCAGGATTTTTAGGGTTAGCGATAAAATTTTTAATATCATCGCTAACGTTCGATACATGGGCATCAGAATTTTGTGCATCAGTCGGTTGTTATAAGATATTAGCGACGAATTATATATAATATTCGTCGTAAAATATTTAGTTGATTGGCTAGTCAACTAAAAAATATTCTGTGCCTAGCCAAATAATGGACAATCCGACTACTTTCCTCCATCAGTCGACTGCTAATAGTTGCGAAATAAATGTATTTCATCACAAACTTGTCAGTCGACTAAAAAATATTCTGTGGTTGGCCAAATAATAGACAGTCGACTACTTCCTTGCTTTAGTCAACTGATTATTCATGACGAAATGTATATGTTTCATCGCCAATATTAGTGATTTTCTTCTTTTCGATATTCTAGATTTAGCAACGAAATTCCTTTATTTTGTGATGTTTTTTTCATTGTCATTAATATTAACGACGAAATATTAAAATTTCGCCGCTAAAGTCTCTTAGCGACAAGCTTATTGTGACGATTCTAGTGATGATTCTAGCGACAAAATATTATCATTGTTAATAGTATTTAGCGGCGAATAATATGTATTAGCAACGAAAAAAAATCATCGCTATTTTTTATTTTTCTTGTAGTGTTGACACACCCTAAACCCATCTAGTGTGAGGGAATCACACTCCTAGGAATTCAATATCTATTGGAGCTCTTTGGGTTAACAAGGTATTCACTAGAAATGACTTCCCTAGCTACCTTCATAATAACTCTCTTAGGCTTTAAAGTCTTGGTCATTTTGGTCTTTTTAAGGTTAATCATTGGGATAACTTCCCTTGTAACCTTGTTAGTGGCTTTCCTAGATTTCTTTGAAAACTTATCCACTAGACATCTACCATGGTCAACACTAGAGATGACTTCCCTTGTGACCGTGGTTTCTTAGACTTAGTATTTGTTACATAGTTAATTGGAACATTATGGTAGGTTATCATAGATTTCTTGGACTTAGGTTTGTGACCCAAATCTTTCTTATCCTTAGGTAGTTGTTGCCTCCTAACACCTAAGGTTTGCCCATTAGACCCTAAACCTTGTTTTCCATCTTCCTAAGGGTCTTTTCTAATTTATCAAGCTTAAACCTTAAAGCTTATTTTTCCTTTTCTAATTTCTCAATTTTTGAATTTTCATTCATCTTTAGGGAATTGTTCTTCCTTCTAGGTATATCCCTACGCTTCTTAGGGTTAATGCCTAGGTTCTTGTTCTCTACCTTCCTATCCTTAGGCAAGGTTAATCTAGATGTCTCCTCCTCTCAGTCTAGCTCGGGTGTGGAGGACCTATGCTCCCCCTCAATCCTAGAAGTGGATGCTTCTTCAACTTCTTCTACCGACTCGAATGTTGAACATCGTTCAACCTCCGAAGCTTCATATTCTTGAGTCGATGAGTATTCGTGTTCCTTGGCCCCTTCTACTTCTTGGGCCAGTGAGGGATTTTTATGGAACTCAATCAACTTGCTCCATAACTCTTTAGCATCCCTATAACCACCTAACTTAGATAGGATATCATTAGGTATCAAATTTATTAACATTTTGGTTACCTTTTCTTTGGTCTCGAATTCTTGAAGTTGATCCTTCGTCCATTTCTTTTTCTTGAGGATCCTTCCCTTCTTGTCCATCGGAGATTCAAAACTTTTTACCAAAATAAGCCAATTTTCTAAATTGCATATAAGAAAATATTTTATCATACCTTTCCAATACCCGAAATATTCATGGTCGAAGACGTTAATGTCATAGACCAATCCATCTTAGGTTAACTCCATATTCTCTAGCATTGCTCCCTTGGTTGTTAATCCTTGAAGAGCGAGTCGCTCTGATACTAATTGTAGGGATTAATTTGTGCACGCTAGAGGGGGTGAATAGTGATTTCTCTGATTCGTCATTTGTTAGCATTCGTGCTTGTCTACAAGCGTTAGTACGCAGCGGAATACAAATACAAATACACAACACAAAACCAAACACAAGCACAAGACAAAGGATTTTACTTGGTTTAGAACTAGGGTTCCTACTTCACATCCGAGCTCTAGTGATGCACACACCACTATCAACTTCTCCTTCTCAGAAACAATTCAGAGGTGGAGAAATCTCATACAACAAATTTATGCAATAAAATACAACCAAATACAAAGCAAATGAAAGAGTACAAAACCAAAACACTTTACAAGTGCACTTTTGATTGCTTTGAAAGGTTTTGAAGATCTGGAATACAATAACAATTCCTCCCAGAAAGCTCCAAGAATCGGCAGCCATCTCTTCCCCTTCGCAGCTCCTTATAAAGCACGCCTCGTGCTGATTTTCTGCCATCTAGTCGACTGCTTTTACCTAGAAGTCAACTGATCACAGTATTGTTGTCTCTTAATCCACATTAAATAAAGTCAAACAGTTGATTGCCCTAATTCAGCAGTCGACTGCCATAGGCACCAGTCGATTGTCATAAGCTAGCAGTCGACTGCAAAATATTTTGTGCCCTGGCCACTTAATTCTAGTCGATTGCTCAACCTTAGCAGTCGATTGCTAGTGGTCAGTCGACTATTAAACCCTAGTAATCGACTGTCATAGCCATAGATAATAGTCAAGCTTTAGTCGACTACACGACCAATCGATTGGTCATACTCCCATTCGACTACTCGAGTCAAACTAGGCTCCTAAGTGTCATACACTTGGCCAGTCGACTGGTCCAAACCCTAGTCAGCTGGTAAACATCAAACATGAGGTTTAACTATGATACCCTCATACTTGATCGACCACCCTTAGCCTAGACTTAAGCCTTCTAGCTACCTCCATCGACCTTAAACCCTCAGGGTCTATCCGAGTCCTCCATGACTCCTTCACCCTTCACGTTAGCCTTCAAGTGCTTCTATCGCCTGTCATGCTAACCGGGTCTCCTTTGCTAAGTTTTATTTGGACTTATGACACCAAGACTACATGCTTGGACTTTACGCTGCCAAAAATCTCACCCTTGGACTTTCCGATTACCAAGCCTCAATGCTTGGACTTTCACCATCAAGATTACACACTTGGACTTGTTGACCAAGACTTCAAACTTGGACTTTCCATGCCAAGACCATTCTTGAACTTTCCATGCCAAGTATCAAAACTTGGACTTCCATGCCAAGACCACGCTAGGACTTTTCATGTCAAGACCATTCTTGTACTTTCCATGCCAAGACTATTCTTGGACTTTCCATGCAAAGTATCCAAACTTGAACTTCCATGCTAAGACCATACTTGGACTTTCCATGCCAAGACCATTCTTGGACTTTCCATACCAAGTATCCAGACTTGGACTTCCTCTCGAGTCTCACTCAAGTTTAGTCAACCTTGACCTGAGGTTTGATTGCTCCAACAATCTCTTTCAAATAATCTCCTCCATACGACTTTGGATATCCAAATTATCCACTAGTCATATGGTCAACATATAGTCAAACCATATCCAACTGTATTGACAAACATCAAAATACTACTCGAGTCCCACTCGAATCTGGTCAACATTGATCATGGGGCCTATTGCACCAACAATTATGGAGACCTTCCAACATGAGGGGCCAAGACCGAGGAACCTTCGGGATAAAAGGTCTAGCATACTCTCTTCGGGGAGGCCCCCACTGAACATGAGGTTTATTCTTTTCTATTGGAGTAGAGATGGACTTTTTCTCAGCTCTCCATATCTTCAACCCTTCTTCTTCATTAATATATTCTCGGCTCGATCGAGCAATTCTTCATAACTGACAGCGGGCTTTCTCAATAGAGAACTAAGGAAGGGTCCTTTCAAGCCATGTGAAATAGCCTCCATCAAGAAATTTTGTCCAGCTAAAGGGACTTCCATTGTAGTATTAGTAAATCAACAGATATAACTCCACAAAGACTCTATCTGTTCCTATTTTAGATGATGTAAACTAGCAGCAAAGTGTTTGTACCTTTTATTACTAGCGAAATGTTTAAGAAAAACTCACTTCAGATCCTTAAAGCATGTAGTGGAACTAGGAGGCAGTGATCCAAACCACCTTTGAGCCAAGGAGGATAAGGTAGTGCGGAAGGCTCGACACTTGAGGTCGTCTGTATAACAATGAAGAGCAGATGTATCCTCGAACTGAGAGTGGTGTTCTTCAGGGTCGGAGGTGCCATCATATGACCCAATGTGATGCGAGTGAAAATGAGATGGGGGATGTTCCAGAGCTATTGTCACGCCCCGAGGTAGACTCTGTCCTGCCAACGGACGGCACCCCCTTATGACAATTCCAATACGGTACAAAGTCGCAGCCAGTATAACACATATCGAAAATGTATAACAACACAGTAAAACGTACATCATCAATAGCGGAAGCCAACACATGGAAATACAAACTCGTTAACATAAGTACATCGGTATATCCGTCCATACTAGAATAAAATCCATACTGAATATCAAAAGAGAACATACAGCATGATCTCCAAAACAATAAAAGTCCATATAAGGTACATGCGATGGGAAGCAAAAACCCTCGAAAAAACGGCGAGATGGGATCAGGTGGCAATGCTCCGAGTCCATGCCGAAGTCTTCTATCTACTACCTGGGTGACAGGAAACCCAGGGTCCAGGGTGGTGAGTATAAAACTCAGGGGTAATATATAGAAGTGCATGAATAGCATACAGGGTAAAGAGATCTACAGGTATACATGTGAAGATCTACAGGTATGCAACATGAGTCCGATGTATATACAAGATTAAGCATAGAAATCATAATCACATATATGTCCTACTCATAGCATAAATCAATGATCAACTGACATAAAGTAATGCACATACCTGACGGTCTGTCCTCCATATGATCTATAACATCCTGAACAGGTATATCATGACATAATCCAAATAGTACACACTCATACTCAACACATGCACCGCAGTATATAAAATATGCAAAAAGGCATGTAGCATGATGTACAATCATATGCAGCAATCAAATGCAGCATCTCACAGGCATATGTAAAACATATATCAAATACATGCATACATATATATCAGCAATGCATATGCATGGTCACTGTCTGCGGACCCGTCCAACCACGACCCCAGAGTGGCCAGGGTGGCACGACAAATGACAACTAACCCGACTCTAGCTACCACTACTCTCGAGTGGCCGAGTTGGGTAGTATGACTGAGTAGCGTATAAGCGTAAAGAGCTAACTACTCCTAGGGGTCCCTGCTGCAAGCCACGCTGTCCCTACCCATGAGTAGACAATCGCCGCACACAGGACAAACTGCACGTCACACAACCACCGTCTATAGTGGGCGAGTGCTAGCACCACTGCTCGTGGCGGTCGCATCTCCGGCTACCATCAGTATCAAGTGGTTTAGCGGCACATCTAATGCTCTGCCCTCAACCCTGCTACCACTACCCCGAGTGGCCGGGGAGGCAGGATGACTGATGACCCGTCTCATCCATAAGGGAGACCCAGTCGTCAGCATGCATGCAATGTAATGATGCATAGTTCACGCACAAATCCTTGCAACACTCCCTAACTCACGGGGGACCTAGTCAACTAAAAGTCAACCATGCAAGGACGACTAATCCGTAATCACTACCTATTTACCTATGTACAGATAAATAGATCCGTCAAAATAACCTACTAATATGTGTACGGTACAACGACCAACCTCGTAACTTGGACTCATCACCTAACCTAGTGATGCAACCCAGTAACCCAGATCTGAGGTCATAAAGATAACCCTAACCACAGGTATTTACTGAACCTCTATTAGCTAACACATAATAGGGTTTTACAGTTTCTATCCATGCTAGATAATCAATGACATAATAGAGTATATATCTCAAGGTCAAAGACAGGACAAACATATGATTTAATAAGAGTGGATTTAAGGTAAACAGGTATAAACATACATACAATATCATGCACTAGAATTGATCAAACTACCGGACCAGGTAGATATTACCCACCTGATACGAAGCTCGTATAATCCTCACGGCCGCGGGCCTGCTTCGTATCCCAAACCTGCACATAATAACAAATTAGAATTAAGCATAAAGCTCCAATAATAATACGAATAAAATACTAACTCATTTATATTCGTATTCTTTTCCCAAAGACATTATAACCACCTCCTAAGCTTATACATCATAACCCATACGATCCAAACACTAAAATCTCCAAATCCATTACCGTAATCACAGATTAATCCCAATCATTTCATACCTCAACAACCCTATAAGCACACTGTGATCACAAACACACCCGTATCAACCAATTCCCGGGATCACAACAGCACACAGATCATCATATACATACCGAAATCACCACAACTCATCCATCTCCGATTTCCTCCCGATTCACTCGGCTCAACTTCGCAGAAGAGCTCCAAATCAACCGCCGACAACCAATTTCATAATAACAACACCCAAATCCACTCCGAATCGGATCCTACCACTCCAATCACGGCCTTATCAACCAATTCACTGTAAACATCCAACCCTACGCGATTCGATTCCCTAATCCATAGCATAATCAACATCCATAAACCAGCTAATCAAGATCGAACAATACACGGTAATAAAACTTACCAGTTCTAGACTTCTGTCGGATTTCGGTTGCTCCCGCTGGAAATCCCAGTTCCAATCTCGAGCTCTACAATCCACCCAAAATCCCCCTTACTCGTCCCCTGATTACCGGCGAAGATCGGAGCTCCGATCTCTAGCCGGCCGACGCTGACGGCCCGACTTTTCCCTCTTGGCTGCTCACCGAAGCAAACCCCAACTCCGATCACTGCCCAAACACTGAGCTGGGCTAAAATCCAAAGTCATAGCTAGCAGCAAACCTTAACTCGACAGGGAAAAACAACAATCGATACCTACCTTCAATGGCAGCTCGCTGCCGTGACAACGACGCCGCCTGTCTACCGGAAGTGTCACCGCGGTTTTTCCCAGCCGAGAACCCTTCGATCCCTGTCGGAGATCAGCCTAGTGGTGGCATCGTCGAGCTGCTCGCGCCGGACACCGATGAACGGAGATCGACGATGCGATCGCGCGGAGCAGAGCGATGACGAAGAAGAAATTGGGGATCGCGGTGAAAATAAGACGATCCTTCGTTCGGCACCCTTTTTAACAGCCGTTCCATTGATCCGGTTAACCCAGCTCAACCCAAACCCAATCTGATTAGGTTCATTTAAGCCCCATTTCCGGCCAATTTCGCCCGATCCATTCTGACCCATTTCAGCCCGATCCATTCTGATCCAGGCCCAGGCCCGATCCATTCTGCCTAATTAATCCCCTAATTAATCCTAATTAATTAACGAGTTAATTAATATTTTTTTTTCCCGTATTCTACATTCTCCCCCACTTAATAAAATTTGGTCCCCAAATTTCCGTACTTATATACAGTAATCAACATAAGAAATTTCTTGAATTACTACATACCTCACGTGAACAGGTGAGGGTATCGAGCTCGGATGATATCCTCCAGCTCCCATGTAGCCTCCTCATCAGTGTGATGCTGCCATCCAACCTTTACCAGGCGGATGGTTTTGTTCTGTAACTGACGCTCTTTGCGACCAAGAATCCGCATAGGAACCTCCTCATATGTCGCGTTAGGCTGGAGTGGGAACCGCACACATCGAACATGATCCGGATGCGGTACGTATTTCCTCAGCATAGACACATGGAATACGTTATGGACGCTCGAAAGCGTCGGAGGTAGAGCCAGCCGGTATGCTACACCTCCAATCCGCTCCAATATCTCGAATGGTCCAATGTAGCGTGGTGCTAATTTTCCTTTAATTCCGAATCTCTTGACTCCTTTCGTAGGCGATACACGTAGGAACACATGATCCCCTATAGAAAACTCCAGAGGTCTTCGCCTCCGATCCGCATAACTTTTCTGTCTGTCCTGAGCCTCTGACAATCGTCGTCTGATAACACGAACTAACTCTGCATCGTGCTGAATACTCTGAGGGCCCAATAACTGTCGCTCCCCAACATCCTCCCACAATACTGGAGATCTGCTGGGTCGACCATACAAAGCCTCAAAGGGAGCCATCTGAATGGAAGAGTGATAGCTATTATTATACGCGAACTCCACCAAGTGAACGTGATCCTCCCAGCTGCCTCCGAAATCCATGACGCAAGATCTCAATAAGTCCTCCAAAGTCTGAATAGTACGCTCCGACTGTCCATCCGTCTGCGGGTGAAATGCGATCTTGAGGCGGCTCGGTGCCCATAGCATGCTGAAGACTCTGCCAGAATCGGGAAGTAAAACGCGGATCTCTGTCAGATATGATACTCAAGGGTACTCCGTGCAGTCTGACAATCTCTCTACAGTATAGCTCAGCTAGTCGATCCAATGCATGTGTCTCACGAATCGAAAGGAAATGAGCGGATTTGGTTAACCTATCCACAATCACCCAAATCGCATCATGTCCTTTATGGGTTCTGGGCAACCCCGTAACAAAATCCATCGTAATATGTTCTCACTTCCATTCCGGAATTGGGATTCTCTGTAGCAATCCGGCGGGTTTCTGATGTTCAGCCTTTACCTGCTGGCAGACCAAACATCGAGCGACGAAATCCGCAATATCCCTCTTCATACCATCCCACCAATAGGAACGCCTCAAATCCTGATACATCCGGGTACCGCTAGGATGTATAGCAAATCTCGAGTGATGTGCCTCTCGTAATAACTCTTCCTTAATCGGATGTGTGTCTGGAACACATAATCTCCCTCTGAATCGGAGGACTCGGTCGTCACACGAAATCTATCTGTCTGAATCCAGTCGCATAAGAACTGCAGATGCCGATCACTAGCTTGTGCCTCCTTGATCCTCTCTAATATTAGGTCAGGCAACCATAGATACCAATATCCCCCGGGATGTTTGACCCTGTTCAGACAACCCCAACTCTGAGAACTGTCGAACAAGATCAGTCACTGCGGTCAAATGACTAGCCAGAATCCCACGGGACTTCCTGCTCAGTGCATCTGCTACAACGTTAGCTTTACCCGGATGATACTGAATGGTGCAATCATAATCCTTTAGGTATTCCATCCATCGTCTCTGTCTAAGATTCAATTCTTTCTGAGTGAAAAGGTATTTCAAACTCTTATGGTCCGTATAGATCTCAAAAGTAAGCCCATACAGATAATGTCTCCATATCTTTAGCACAAAAATGATGGTTAACTCGGATCGTGTGTAATTCCTCTCATGATCCTTAAGGCGCCGGAGGCATAAGATACTACACGATCGAACTGCATCAAAACTGCTCCCAATCCTTGGAAAGAAGCATCAGTATACAGTACCATCCCATCGCAAGAAGAAGGAATCACCAATACCGGTGCAGAAACTAGACGCTGCTTAAGCTCCTGAAAACTGGACTCACACGCCTCTGACCAAGCAAACTTGACCCCTTTCCGGGTCAAGCGAGTAAGTGGGGTGGCTATACGGGAAAATCCCTCCACAAATCTACGGTAATATCCGGCCAATCCAAGAAAACTACGGACTTCCTGAACTGACTTTGGCTGCTCCCAACTGGTAATCGCTTCGATTTTCTGGGGATCAACTGAAATACCTCTGCTAGATACCACATGTCCAAGAAATCCCACAGAAGATAACCAGAAAGCGCACTTACTAAATTTGGCATATAAATGCTCTCGTCGCAATGTCTCCAATACAATCCGAAGATGGTGCTCATGCTCCTCCTCAGAACGAGAATATATCAAGATATCATCTATGAATACGATGACAAACTGATCTAAGTACCTCAAGAATACCCGGTTCATCAAATCCATAAATGCAGCTGGAGCATTAGTAAGACCAAATGGCATCACTAGAAACTCGTAATGTCCATAGCGCGTGCGGAATGCTGTCTTCTGAACATCCTCGTCTCTTACCCTCAGCTGATGATAACCTGATCGCAGATCAATCTTGGAATACACGCAAGTATCCTTGAGCTGATCAAACAAATCCTCTATCCTCGGCAGTGGATATTTGTTCTTAACGGTTACTGCATTAAGTTGTCGGTAATCAATACATAACCGCAGAGATCCATCTTTCTTTTTAACAAACAGCACCGGAGCTCCCCAAGGTGACACACTAGGACGAACAAAACCCCTATCCAATAACTCTTGCAGCTGTATCTTTAACTCACTTAACTCTTTCGGTGCCATCCGGTATGGAGCCTTTGACACCGGTGCGGTTCCTGGAATCACCTCTATCGCGAATTCCACTTGCCTCGGCGGTGGCAAGCCCGGAAGTTCCTCTGGAAATACATCCGGATACTCACGAACTACTCGCACGCTGGGAAGAGGTGGTATCTCCTCACTCTCCACTTTAACCAAAGAGAATAAGTAACCCTGACAACCATGCGACAATAATCTCCGAGCCTGAAGTGCAGATATAACGGACACTCCATCATCCCGGGTACCCACGAATTCCCATGCAGGCTGATCCGGTGGTCGGAAGGTCACTACTCTCGCTCTACAATCCACTGTAGCACAATATGTAGCCAACCAATCCATTCCGAGTATGATATCGAATTCCACCATCTCTAGCACCTGAAGGTCCACCGTAAGTATATGTCCCTCGAAATCCAACGGACAACCCTTGATTACTTGATGACTGGTCAAAACCTCGCCTGATGGTAATGATACCGCTAATCCACAAGAGCAGATCATAGGGATTCTCCCAATTTTTCTCAGAAATATACTAGAAATAAAGGAATGCGAGCTACCAGTATCAATCAATGTATCAGCAGGTATAGAATAAACCAAAATCATACCCCGAATGACCGATCCCTCGGCCCGCTGAGCGTCCTCTCGGGTAATGGCATAAACTCGTCCAGTCTCCACTTGCGACGGCTGCGCTCCAGATATAATAGTAGAATGCCTCCACTCCGGATGGATGCAGGTGCGATGATCTTTGCTTTGAGGCCCGGACTCCTCTGTGAGCATAATATATCCACGAGCCGTAGGTAGATATCGCTGAGTAGGTGGTCCGGAATAATAACTCTCTGGAGCTGGGGTATAATGAATCGCTGCTGGCATCCCGGAAGAATCACTCCCATGTATATGATATATCTGAGCTGTAGGAGGGGGTGGCTGTCTCTGACCATGCATCTGCGTCCTAGGTGCTGACCTCTGCTGATGATCTTGACGATCTCTTTCCCTTCTTTGGAATTTCCGAACCCTCCTGTGCCTTGAGTACACTCTCGACTAGTATGCCCTGGATGCTTGCAGTAATAACAAACATCTCGATCCAGGGGACACTCGGGAAAACTATGATTTCCGGACCCACATCTACGACATCTAGTCATGTATCCACTCTTACGGTTCTTCTGAGAACCGCCAGACTGTCCAGAAGCTGGTCGCTTCCCTTTCTGTGCCCTAGATGATCCCTCTGTAGTACTTCGAGAAGCCCCACTCTGATTCTGCTTCTTCTGAGTCTCCGTGGTCGTATCCTGCTTCCGTTGCTTTCACAGGACATACCTTCTCCACCTCCTTCTCCTTTGCAATTTGCTGAGAAGTCATCTCAATAGACAGAGCCCTATCCAGTGCCTCACGGTACGAGTTAATGGAGGATCCAGACATTCTTACTCGAATATAGGCTGCCAAACCCTGTGTGAATTGTAACATCCGGTCCTCATCCTGTGCTACCAGACGCGGACAGAATTCCGCTAATCGAGTAAACTCTGCATTGTATTCCATAACTGATCGATCCCCCTGCTTAAGGCTTAAGAACTCCTGACGGCGTGCTGTAGAGAACGCAGAGGGAAAATACTGCCTCCAGAATATATCTCGGAAAACTGCCCAGGTGATGTTCTGCTCTCCCATCAAGGTCTTCTGCATTTTCCACCACGTAACCGCCTGCTCCCGAAGATGATAAGCTGCTAGACCCACCTTCTCCTCATCGGTGCAACTCATGAACTCAAATGTATCCTCCAAATTGTCTAACCAAGTCTGTGCAATCCAGGGATCAGACTCGCCTCGGAATAGCGTGAATCGGTCCTTGGCTAATCGTGCTAACACTGGTATACGTGCCTTGACTCTGACCCAACTGGAATCCGTAGCAGTCGGCGTAGTCAAGGGTACATCAGGCTCTTGAGGTTTCGAACCTCTGGTAGGAGACTGTCGTGGCTCCTCCTGATCAATCGGTCCTCCGGTAGTAGGCTGTTTAGAGGGTCGACCTCTCTTACAGTACGAGCAGTGTCATAATATCGTCTGTTCACACCTGTTGAACGACTTCCATAAATATTTAACCAGAAAATATTAAGTGTTAAGATTTCTTACTTCGGACAACTTGGAGCTCATGCCTCTGTCAATCCCATCTTACCAAAATCGAAATCAAATCAAATCAAAACGATTTCCGAGGTCCCAAAATCCGATAAAACATTATTGCATGGCATCGCAACCTAGAGCTCTGATACCAATAAAATTGTCACGCCCCGAGGTAGACTCTGTCCAGAGCAATGACGTACCTATGACAATTCCAATACGGTACAAAGTCGCGAATAACACATAAATGTATAACAACACAGTAAAACGTACATCATCAATAGCGGAAGCCAACACATGGAAATACAAACTCGTTAACATAAGTACATCGGTATATCCGTCCATACTAGAATAAAATCCATACTGAATATCAAAAGAGAACATACAGCATGATCTCCAAAACAATAAAAGTCCATATAAGGTACATGCGATGGGAAACAAAAACCCTCGGAAAAACGGCGAGATGGGATCAGGTGGCAATGCTCGAGTCCATGCCAAGTCTTCTATCTACTACAGGTGACGAAACCTGTCGAGTCGAGGTGGTGAGTATAAAACTCGGGGGTAATATATGAAGTGCATGAATAACATACAGGTAAAGAGATCTCTGGTATACATGTGAAGATCTGGTGTATGCAACATGAGTCCGATGACATACGATTAAGCATAGAAATGAATCACATATATGTCCTACTCATAGCATAAACTGAACTGATCAACTGACATAAAGTAATGCACATACCTGACGGTCTGTCCTCCATATGATCTATAACATCCTGAACAGGTATATCATGACATAATCCAAATAGTACACACTCATACTCAACACATGCACCGCAGTATATAAAATATGCAAAAAGGCATGTAGCATGATGTACAATCATATGCAGCAATCAAATGCAGCATCTCACAGGCATATGTAAAACATATATCAAATACATGCATACATATATATCGAATGCATATGCATGGTCATCGCTGTCTGTCGGACCGAGTCCCAACCACGACCCAGAGTGGCAAGGGTGGCACAACAAATGACAACTAACCCGACTCTAGCTACCACTACTCTCGAGAGTCCGAGGTAGTATGACTGAGTAGCGTATAAGCGTAAAGAGCTAACTACTCCTAGGGGTCCCTGCTGCAAGCCACGCTGTCCCTACCCATGAGTAGACAATCGCCGCACACAGGACAAACTGCACGTCACACAACCACCGTCTATAGTGGGCGAGTGCTAGCACCACTCTGCTCAGTGGCCAGGTGCGCATCTCCAGCTACCACCGTATACAATAGTGGTCGAGCGCGGCACATCTAATGCTCTGCCCTCAACCCTGCTACCACTACCCCGAGTGGCCGGGGAGGCAGGATGACTGATGACCCGTCTCATCCATAAGGGAGACCCAGTCGTCAGCATGCATGCAATGTAATGATGCATAGTTCACGCACAAATCCTTGCAACACTCCCTAACTCACGGGGGACCTAGTCAACTAAAAGTCAACCATGCAAGGACGACTAATCCGTAATCACTACCTATTTACCTATGTACAGATAAATAGATCCACAAAATAACCTACTAATATGTGTACAGCGACCAGCCTCGTAACTTGGACTCATCACCTAACCTAGTGATGCAACCCAAGAACCTGATCGAGGTCATAAAGATAACCCTAACCACAGGTATTTACTGAACCTCTATTAGCTAACACATAATAGGGTTTTACAGTTTCTATCCATGCTAGATAATCAATGACATAATAGAGTATATATCTCAAGGTCAAAGACAGGACAAACATATGATTTAATAAGAGTGGATTTATGGTAAACAGGTATAAACATACATACAATATCATGCACTAGAATTGATCAAACTACCGGACCAGGTAGATATTACCCACCTGATACGAAGCTCGTATAATCCTCACGGCCGCGGGCCTGCTTCGTATCCCAAACCTGCACATAATAACAAATTAGAATTAAGCATAAAGCTCCAATAATAATACGAATAAAATACTAACTCATTTATATTCGTATTCTTTTCCCAAAGACATTATAACCACCTCCTAAGCTTATACATCATAACCCATACGATCCAAACACTAAAATCTCCAAATCCATTATCGTAATCACAGATTAATCCCAATCATTTCATACCTCAACAACCCTATAAGCACACTGTGATCACAAACACACCCGTATCAACCAATTCCCGGGATCACAACAGCACACAGATCATCATATACATACCGAAATCACCACAACTCATCCATCTCCGATTTCCTCCGGCAGTTCACTCCGGCTCAACTTCACCGCAAGAGCTCCAAATCAACCGCATCGACAACCAATTTCATAATAACAGAACACCCAAATCCACTCCGAATCAGATCCTACCACTCCAATCACAGCCTTATCAACCAATTACCGTAAACATCCAACCCCACAGTTCCGATTCCCTAATCCATAGCATAATCAACATCCATAAACCCGCCAATCAAGGTCGAACAATACACGATAATAAAACTTACCAGTTCTAGACTTCTTTCGGATTTCAGCTGCTCCCGCTGGAAATCCCAGTTCCAATCCCGAGCTCTGCAATCCACCCAAAATCCCCCTTACTCGTCCCCTGATTACCGGCGAAGATCGGAGCTCCGATCTCTAGCTTCGGCGGCACGCGACAGCCAGCTTTTCCCTCTTGGCTGCTCACCGAAGCAAACCCAACTCCGATCACTGCCCAAACACTGAGCTGGGCTAAAATCGAAAGTCGTAGCTAGCAGCAAACCTTAACTCGACAGGGAAAAACAACAATCGATACCTACCTTCAATGGCTCATTTGCCGGCTGACGACGCCGCATGTCTACCGGAAGTGTCGCCGCGGTTTTTCCCAGCCGAGAACCCTTCGATCCCTGTCGGAGATCAGCCTAGTGGTGGCGCCGTCGAGCTGCTCGCGTCGAACGTCGATGAACGGAGATCGACGATGCAATCGCGCGGAGCAGAGCGATGACGAAGAAGAAATTGGGGATCGCGGTGAAAATAAGACGATCCTTCGTTCGGCACCCTTTTTAACAGCCGTTCCATTGATCCGGTTAACCCAGCTCAACCCAAACCCAATCTGATTAGGTTCAGCCCAAGCCCCATTTCCATTTAATTTCGGCCCGATCCATTCTGACCCATTTCATTTAAGCCTAATTAATCCCCTAATTAATCCTAATTAATTAACGAGTTAATTAATATATTTTTTTCCCGTATTCTACAGCTATATCATAGGTGAATGGAGATGACTTATATGGTCCTAGAGCCTTAGTTGAATGGTTCTTTCCCTGATCTTCTCTCCTTGTAGGCAGTATAGGAAGGGGATATCTATCAACCCCTCCCTGCAATCCCTCTCCTGGTAATACCTCCGTTTCTTATTGACCAGTCACGGGGAGGTGTGAAAATCCAACATAGGGTTGCTCTCTTCAGGATGGCTCTCCAGAGTGAGGTTGAAGATACCCCACCCTTCTGTCTTCCTGCATCTAGGCATCAACCATAGTTTTATTTATCATTGTGGCCAATTGAGAAGGTAGTATGTGAAGGTAGGAAACTTCGCTTCCCACTTCAACTCGGTCGCTTGTTCATGACGATCCCTTCTACGTTCCCAGATAAAAAAAAATTATCCTTGACAAGAGGGATTACCCAAGCTACCATTTCATCGTCGTGTTATTCGATTAGAGTAGTTACTTGAACAAACTTGTTGTTCAAGCCACCAACCTCTATTCTACGAATAGCCACGGAATAGACAATGTACGGATCGTCGGTTTTTGCGTTTGTATTCGGAGTCCAAGTTAATTTAGCCACAAAAACAGAATACACAACATGTATATGATTGAAAAACAATTATAGACATGTTACAAAAGAAAATAGACAAGCGTTATACCTCTCGATCTTCTATTGTATGTTCTTCCTCCTTTTGGACGTCATGTGGGCGACAATCTTCCAAAAGTCGAAGCTCCTAGATCACCACCCTTCCTTCCTTGCTCACTCCAAACAAGAGGAAGTATAGAAACAAAACACTTTTCCTTCTTTCAACCAACCACCAAGCTCCAAGCTTGGTGCTTGCCGCCGGTCAAGAAGAAGAACTAAGAGAAGTGGGCGCCGGCCAAGAGCTTCAAGGGAAGACCCTAAGCTTTGTTTCCATCGGCCAAGGAGAAGAGAAGGAGGAGATTTGGATGTCGGCCAAGGGAGGGGAGAAGATGATGGGCGTCGGCCACCTTAAGGAAGAAGAGAAGAAAGGAAAATATTTCCTTAATTGTGGTTGCCCAAGCTCCAAACCCTAGCCGCCCAAACCCTAATCCTATCTTGCTTCTAATTCATCTTGCCGCCCACCCCCTTGCCTCCTTTTATAGAGTTAGGGATATGTTAGAATGTATACTGAAAGCCTAGCTCTTTTTGTATGAACATTTTATTTTGAAATAAGAATCACATGATCATTGTTTGCACTTTATATATTTATTATATGTGTGTGCATATTGTCTAATATTTTACATTGTAGATAACATGGTGCTTGTGTGTATGAAGATCCTACCAAGATGAACATTTTATTTTGGAATAAGAATCACATGATCATTGTTTGCACTTTATATATTTATTATATGTGTGTGCATATTGTCCCTAATTATCTTGAACATAGAGTTACACTAGTACACTTAGGTGTATTGGCGGGACCGACATAGAGGTGATTGATTTAGTCTTGACTACATAATTGAATCGGACCTCGGATATTATGTTGTACATGCTCTTAATCCCGATATAATAGCGGGCACATGTACTTAGTATTTATTTCTTTGATTTACGTGGGTGAGATTTAGATGGATTAAATCAATATGCAGTAAGTTGGGAAATAATATTATTTACATGGTGTCAGATTGATTATAGGAGAAAGCGTGTCCTATATATTAGGTTGATGATGTCCCCTTGAGGAGCTCATAAGGTTCATCATGTAAACCCTGCAGGTTGACTTAGTCAACATGATGATAAGGTTGAGTGGTACTACTCGAGGAGTTAGATGTTAATTAATTGATGGTTAGTAAATCAATTAATTGGTGGACATTCGATATCTTAAACACAGGAGATTAATGTACAAATAATATATGGAGCCCATATTAATTTATGGGGTTGGTGAGGTAGTTCAATGATGATCCTCTAGTGGAATGGAACATCATTGATGGATCAAGTTGTGTGGTTCCGATCCATCGGGTGGCCAAGACCCAACTCCTCCTTATGGTCCCTATCGTAGCCTAATATAATCCTTGTGAAGTCTAGATCCAAGAATGTAAAACAAAACCTAGAACCAGCGGTTAGGATTAAATCCCTAGATCCGACGGTTGGGATAAAACCCTAGAACCAACGGTTGGGATTAAATCCCTAAGATCCGATGGTTAGGATGAAACCCTAGAATCGATGGTTAGGATTAAATCCCTAGATCCGACGGTTGGGATAAAACCCTAGATCCGACGGTTGGGATGAAACCCTAGATCCAACGGTTAGGATGAAACCCTAGAACCAACGGTTGGGATTAAATCCCTAAGATCCGATGGTTAGGATGAAACCCTAGAATCGACGGTTAGGATTAAATCCCTAGATCCGACGGTTGGGATAAAACTCTAGATCCGACGGTTGGGATGAAACCCTAGATCCGACGGTTGGGATGAAATCCTAGATCCGACGGTTGGGATTAAACCCTAGATCCGACGGTTGGGATAAAACCCTAGATCCGACGGTGGAGATTAAATCCCTAGATCCGACGGTGGAGATTAAAGGAGGTTTAGGCCCTACTCTATATATAGATGGCTTAGGGTTGGGCGGCAACTAAGTGATTTGAATTGGAATTAGGGTTTGGAAAGAAGTTGGGCGGCTAGGGTTTGGAGCTAGGGTGGGCGGCAATCATCTTCATCCAAGGTTGTTGCCGGCGCCCACTTCCTTCATTCTTCCCTTGGCCGGCGCCCATCATCTAAGCCTCTACCTTCTTCCTTGGCCGGCGGTTCTCCTTCCATAGGTGGCCGGTTATCTCCTCCTCCCTATTCTCCAAGTGGCCGGCGGCAACTCTTCTTGAAGTTGGCCGGCGCATCATCCATTGCTCCTTGACCGGCGGTTGCACCAAATTCTCCAATTTGGTGGTTGGTTCTAGATAGGAGAGGTATTTGTTCATTTTTCTCTTTGTTCACAGCGGACAAGGTAGAGGAGAACTCGATCTAGAAGGCTTCTACTCGTGGAGGATCTTCGTCCACACGTCGTCCACGAGAAGGATAGGACATACGGTAGAAGATCGTGAGGTATAAAGTTATTTTAACTTTATGTACAGATCTGAGCATGTTCTTATTTGTTTTGATTATGCATGTGTGTGTGTGTGCAAATATATTGTATAATCATGGACCCCGAAGACAAACACAAAAACCGGCGATCCGTCCGTCGTCTCTTCCGCGGCTAATCAACTAGAAGAGTAGAGTTGCTTGAACAACTAGTTTGTTCGAGCGACCACTCAAGTTGTTAGCACGACGACGAAATGGTGTTGCTAAGGAAGCTCATCCCATCCGGATTAATCCTTTCATTAGTGAAAATTTTAATCCGGGGACATGGGAGCCAATGAGCCTCCGAAGCGACATCCCAACAATTGGTATCAGAGCCACGGTTTCCGGTTTTGTGTGTTTTGGATTCGGTTAATTTTTTATGCATTTTTCATATATTATATGTGCCGGATAATAGTAGGATATGCGTAGTTTAACTCTTTGGTTGCAGGCATAAGATCCGACTATTATGGCCATGTGTGTGTATGTGAATGGATGTGTGTAAAAATTTATTATTTGAATCCTCGGGGTTGACGAGGCTAGATTAGTATTTAATTTTTGTAATTAAATACGGCATTGTTTAGCCGCTCATTTTAGTTTACTTTCGATCTAGATTATTTGTACACTCCTTCGTGGAGTATAGGATTGATGGATGTAAATTGAAATGTTTTATCTCGGCTCGGAACTCTTTGGTGACTTGCGCATGGGAAAAGATGGAGCGGACGAGGTGGCCACACGACGGGATGCATATTGGAGGACAATGCCATAATAGTTGGAAAAATTCTGTTTTTTCCATATTTATTGCTTATTTGTTTTATATGCATGTTGTGTGTGATGTAAAATTCCTCATTTGCAATTTACTAAGTGGGAGAGGGATATTTTAATTAATTCCCGCGGCCTCCATTACAATTTGACGTGTGATGCGAACAAACTTATGTGTTGGCTCTGAGTGCCTTCCTCCCTGCGGACGGGTTTGTTTGCGGATCACTAGGTCAAATAATGGTTATAGGAAATTATCTAGGAGCATGTGTACTTCCACAGCGGTAAGGCACATAATCCGAAATAATTCCCTTAGTATCGTGTAATGGTGCACACTTAGATGCAAATGAAAGTATCCTCCCCATTGGAGTCACTTTGCTTTTTATAGGGCCAAAGAGGAACCAACTATTAATTTTATTTGTCAAAAGTAAGGTTGACAAGATAATAAAATTAATGGGTAAAACCTCCTCTTACAAATGTAGGTTTCGTATACGTCCACACAGCGTGGCATACGAAATTCTCGGTGTTTTGAGGTGTTGGTTGATTTCGGGATTTTATTGTTTTGAGGAATCAATAATATTTGAAATCTAATATTTTTGATCATTGTGATTTTTAGGAATTTCAAATGGCTTTCAACCCACTTGCTGTGATTTTAAAAGAAAACAAACTTACTGGTCCAAACTACATTGATTGGAAAAGAAACCTGGATATTGTCTTAACTACGGAAGAGTACAAATTTGTACTCTTCGAGGTCTGTCCTCCTAAGCCCTCAGATGACTCTGATGAAAAGGAGATGGAACGCTATAAGAAATGGGTTAAGGCAGATGAGATGGCGCGGTGTTACATTTTGGCATCTATGTCAAATGTGCTGCAACATCAGCATCAGGCCATAGCCACAGCTTATGACATGATGTTCAATCTCAAGGAACTTTTCGGACATCGAGTAGGCGGCTAGGCGAGAGGCTATGAGAAACTTGATGGCGACCTCCATGATCGAGGAACACCGTTAGGATCATGTTCTCAAGATGATGGCTCATCTTAATGAGATGGAAGTCCTAGGAGTGAGATCGATGGGGAAACCAGTCGATATCATTCTCCATCTGCCTAGGAGTTTTGGCGATTCGCCTCAACTACAACATGAACAAGAGGTTGTATTCGTTGGCGGAGCTTCGAGAACTCAGCGGCAGAGGGCTTTTTCGTCGAGTTCTCAAGCCATGGTCGCTCGGAAGGTTTCTTCCTCTAAACCGAAAGGTAAGAAGAAGAAGAAGCAAGGTGGAGCGAAGAAAGTGGCGGAGGACCTCGAGGCAAGAGTGAAGAAGAAGGCAAGTGCTTCACTTGCAAGGTGGACATTGGAAGGCGGTATCCTCGGCCGAAAGAACAAAGGTATATCTTCTTATTTAGTTGTTGAAACATGTTTAGCGGTGTTATCTACGATTACGGTGTGTAGATCAGAGCCATCGACCATGTCTGCAATTCCTTGCGAGGTTCGAGAAACCACGACTAGTGAGGAGAGATTTACCGTCTTCATGGGCAATGCTTCAAAGGTGGCGGCTATTGCGATGGGAGGCGTTTATTTATCTTTTGATAGGAATAAATTTTTGGTTTTAAGAAATTGTCTTTATGTACCTACTTTTAGAAAGAATTTAATTTCAGTTTCTAAATTGTTTTTGGATGGATATTCTGTTTCTTTTAATGACAAGGTGGTTATAAAAAGGAATAGGGAGATTATCTGTTCTGGTACATTGGTTGGCAATTTATATACTCTTGAACCAAAAACTCCCACGATGCATATAGAAGTAAATAACTCATCTTCTAAGTCTAATAAGAGAAAAGAACCTTCATGAATGAACCAAACATATCTTTGGCATCTAAGGCTTGGTCATATTAACCTAAGTAATTCAAAGGTTGATAGCTCATGAACCTTTGGGTTCATTAGTGGTGGAGGATCTCCCAACCTGCGAATCTTGCTTGGAAGGTAAAATGACCAAGAGGCCTTTCAAGGCCAAGGGGTATAGAGCCAAAGATGTGTTAGAATTGGTTCATTCTCGACTTCCTATGTCTATCCAGTAAGAGGTGGCTTTTAATACTTCGTCTCATTTATAGTCGATTATTCAAGGTATGGATACATTTACTTGATACGCCGCAAGTCTGAATGCTTTGACAAGTTCAAAGAATTCAAGGCTTATATGGAGAACCGTCAAGGTAAAAGTATCAAGACATTACGATCGATCGTGGTGGCGAGTACCTCTTGGGAGAGTTTAGGAGTTACTTATCGAGGTGGGATTCAATCCCAATTATGCACTGGCACACCCAGTGAGAATGGTGTAGCGGAGCCGAAGGAATAGGACTCTTATGGAGATGGTCGGATCGATGATGAGTTATTGAGTTACTGTTTCGTTACAGGGGTATGCCTTTGGATAACTTGGTTCCATCTAAATCAGTACCTTCTACTCCCGTAGAATTGTGGACTGGGCGAAAGCCTAGTCTGAGACATATTCGGATATGGGGAGTCCGGACATGTCTTTGAAGGGATGTTGGTAAGTTGGAACCTAAATGCAGTATGCATGTTTGTTGGCTACCCTAAGGGAACGAAGGTGGTTTATTTTATAATCCTAGAGATCGAGGGTGATCGTTAGCATGAAGCCGATTTCTAGAGGAGGATTATGTAATGAACCACAAGCCCAAGAGTAGGATTGTTCTTGAGGAGTTGGCGGGGAAGTTCGACTTGATTCACCAGAGAGGATACCCCACAAGTCAGCACCGCATGTCACGAGCATACACGAGGTACCTCGTCGTAGTGGGAGGGTTGTTAGACAACCCGAGATTCATGTTTTTGGGAGAGTCTTGGACTTAGTCACTGGTGAACATGAACTGATCCTGGACATATGTGAGGCAATCCAAGATAGAGATGCGGTATCTTGGCAAAGAGCGATGAATTCAGAGATAGAATCTATGGATTCTAATCAGGTCTGGGAGCTAGTAGAGCCACCCGATGGTGTAAAAACTATTGGATGCAAGTGGATCTACAAGAGAAAGAGAGGGGTAGACGGGAAGGTTGAAACCTTCAAAGCTAGGCTTGTTGCGAAAGGGTATACTCAGAAAGAGGGCATCGATTATGAGAGACCTTTTAAGCGTATATGCTTAAGTCTATCCGATTCTCTTATCTATATTTGCTCATATGGATTATGAGATATGGCAGATGGATGTCAAGACAGCTTTCCTTAACGGAACTCTTGAGGAGAACATCTATATGCGGCAACCAGAGGGATTCATTGCTAAAGGCAAAGAGCATCTTGTATGTAAGCTTAATCGGTCCATTTATGGATTGAAGCAAGCTTCTAGATCTTGGAACATCCGCTTTGATGAGGTAATCCAGTCATATGGATTTATTCAAAGTTCGGATGAACCTTGTGTATACAAGAGATGTGACGGAAACGTAGTGGTGTTTCTTGTACTATACGTAGATGACATTTTGTTAGTTGGCAACAATATCAAAGTGTTATCAGACGTAAGGGTATGGTTGTCCAAACAGTTTGACATGAAGGACTTGGGAGAAGTGGGACACATCCTTGGGATCAAAGTTATAAGGGATCGCAAGAAAAGGATGTTGTGCTTATCTCAAGCTTCATATATTGACACTATCCTTGCTCGTTTTAGCATGCAAAACTCCAAGAAAGGTTTTCTACCTTTTAGGCATGGAGTTCCTTTATCTAAAGAGATGTGTCCCAAAACATCAAAGGAGATAGAGGACATGAAGGCGGTTCCTTATGCTTCGGCAGTAGGAAGTCTTATGTATGTTATGCTATGTACGAGACCGGATATCTGCTTTGCCGTGGGCATGGTTAGCAGATATCAGAGTAATCCTGGACAGGGACATTGGACTGCGGTAAAGCATATATTGAAGTACCTGAGAAGGACTAGGGATTATATGCTGGTTTACCGGGCAGATCAATTAGTCCCTGTGGGTTACACGGATTCGGATTTCCAATCAGATAGGGACAAGAGTAAGTCTACCTCGGGGTTTGTGTTTACTTTTGGAGGTGGAGCCATAGTATGGAGGAGTGTCAAGCAGAAATGCGTGGCGGACTCTACCATGGAAGCTGAGTATGTGGCAGCCTCTGAGGCAACCAAGGAAGTTGTATGGCTCAGAAACTTCTTGATGGACTTGGATGTGATTCCTGGTTTGCCCATAACTATCACAATTTATTGTGATAACAGTGGTGCAGTTGCAAACTCGAAGGAACCACGAGCCCATAAGGCGAGTAAACACATAGAGCGCAAGTACCACCTTATACGAGAGATCGTAAAGCGAGGAGAAGTTGTTGTCGCCAAGATTGCATCAGAGGAGAACCTGGCGGATCCATTCACTAAGGCCCTTCCAGCGAAAGCGTTTGATAGGCATGTGGAGGACATGGGGATCAGATGTATGACATTGTGATGACGACATAGTCTTTTAGTATAAGTGGGAGATTGTTAGAATGTATACTGAAAGCCTAGCTCTTTTTGTATGAACATTTTATTTTGAAATAAGAATCACATGATCATTGTTTGCACTTTATATATTTATTATATGTGTGTGCATATTGTCTAATATTTTACATTGTAGATGTGGCACAGAAGATCATGTTATCAGTCCCTTGTAAAATATAAGTACAGGCTCACAACCAAGATGGTTTTGGACAAACCATTGGCATGGTTGTAGTGTAGCTTGGTATTGTTTTATCTTGAATATAGAGTTACACTAGTACACTTAGGTGTATTGAGCAGGACCGACATAGAGGTGATTCAATTTAGTGCTGATTACATAATTGAATCGGACCTCGGATATTATGTTGTACATGCTCTTAATCCCGATATAATAACGGGCACATGTACTTAGTATTTATTTCTTTGATTTACCAGTGGGTGAGATTTAGATGGATTAAATCAATATGCCCGGTAAGTTGGGAAATAATATTATTTACATGGTGTGCCGTTGATTATAGGACGAAAGCGTGTCCTATATATTAGGTTGATGATGTCCCCTTGAGGAGCTCATAAGGTTCATCATGTAAACCCAGCTGGTTGACTTAGTCAACATGATGATAAGGTTGAGTGGTACTACTCGAGGAATTAGATGTTAATTAATTGATGGTCAGTAAATCAATTAATTGACGGACATTCGATATCTTAAACAGGGGGAGATTAATGTACGAATAATATATGGAGCCCATATTAATTTATGGGGGTTGGTGAGGTAGTTCAATGATGATCCTCTAGTGGAATGGAACATCATTGATGGATCAAGTTTGTGTGGTTCCGATCCATCGGGTGGCCAAGACCCAACTCCTCCTTATGGTCCCTATCGTAGCCTATTATAATCCTTGTGAAGTCTAGATCCAAGAATGTAAAACAAAACCTAGAACCAACGGTTGGGATTGAATCCCTAAGATCCGATGGTTAGGATGAAACCCTAGAACCAACGGTTGGGATTAAATCCCTAAGATCCGATGGTTAGGATGAAACCCTAGAATCGATGGTTAGGATTAAATCCCTAGATCCGACGGTTGGGATAAAACCCTAGATCCGACGGTTGGGATGAAACCCTAGATCCGACGGTTAGGATGAAACCCTAGAACCAACGGTTGGGATTAAATCCCTAAGATCCGATGGTTAGGATGAAACCCTAGAATCGACGGTTAGGATTAAATCCCTAGATCCGACGGTTGGGATAAAACCCTAGATCCGACGGTTGGGATGAAACCCTAGATCCGACGGTTGGGATGAAATCCTAGATCCGACGGTTGGGATTAAACCCTAGATCCGACGGTTGGGATAAAACCCTATATCCGACGGTGGAGATTAAATCCCTAGATCCGACGGTGGAGATTAAAGGAGGTTTAGGCCCTACTCTATATATAGATGGCTTAGGGTTGGGCGGCAACTAAGTGATTTGAATTGGAATTAGGGTTTGGAAAGAAGTTGGGCGGCTAGGGTTTGGAGCTAGGGTGGGCGGCAATCATCTTCATCCAAGGTTGTTGCCGGCGCCCACTTCCTTCATTCTTCCCTTGGCCGGCGGTTCTCCTTCCATAGGTGGCCGGTTATCTCCTCCTCCCTATTCTCCAAGTGGCGTGGCAACTCTTTGAAGTGATGGCGCCTCATCATCCATTGCTCCTTGATTTGGTGGTTGGTTCTAGATAGGAGAGGTATTTGTTCATTTTTCTCTTTGTTCACAGCGGACAAGGTAGAGGAGAACTCGATCTAGAAGGCTTCTACTCGTGGAGGATCTTCGTCCACACGTCGTCCACGAGAAGGATAGGACATACGGTAGAAGATCGTGAGGTATAAAGTTATTTTAACTTTATGTACAGATCTGAGCATGTTCTTATTTGTTTTGATTATGCATGTGTGTGTGTGCAAATATATTGTATAATCATGGACCCCGAAGACAAACATAAAAACCGGCGATCCGTCCGTCGTCTCTTCCGCGGCTAATCAACTAGAAGAGTAGAGTTGCTTGAACAACTAGTTTGTTCGAGCGACCACTCAAGTTGTTAGCACGACGATGAAATGGTGTTGCTAAGGAAGCTCATCCCATCCGGATTAATCCTTTCATTAGTGAAAATTTTAATTCGGGGACATGGGAGCCAATGAGCCTCCGAAGCGACATCCCAACAGGATAAGCCTTGTTTTAATCTCCACCATTGGTTCTAGGGATTTAATCTCAACCGTCGGATCTAGAGATTTAATCTCAACTGTTGGATCTAGAGATTTAATCTCTACCGTTGGATCTAGAGTTTTGTTTTCAACCATTGGATCTAGGCTTCATGAGGTTTTAATAGGCTACAATAGAGACCATGAGGAGGAGTTGGATCTTGGCCACCCAATGGATCAAGCCCACATAAAGTCCGATCCATTAATGATAATCCAATCCACTAAAGGATTATCATTGATCTACCTCACAAACCCCCATAAGTTAATATGGGCTCCATATATTATTTATATATTTTTCTCCCCGTGTTTAAGATCTCGAATGTCCGTCGATTAATTAATTTACTGATAATTAATTAATCAATATCTAACTCCATGAGTAGTACCACTCATCCTTATCATCATGCTGGACCAAGTCCACCTGTAGGGTTTACATGATGAACCTTATGAGCTCCTCAAGGGGACATCATCATCCTAATATATAGGATACGGTTTCCTCCTATAATCAACGATACACCATATAAATAATATCATTTCCCAACTTACCGAGCCTATCAATTTAATCTATAAATCTCGCCCATTGGTAAATCAAAGAAATGAATACTAAGTATATGTGCACGTTATTATATCGGGATTAAGAGCATATACAATATAATATTTGAGGTATGATTCGATTATGTAGTCAGCAATAAATCGAATCACCTCTAAATCGGTCTTGCTCAATACACACAAAGTGTACTAGTATGATTCTATAGTCAAGACAAACCAATATCAAATCACACTACAACCATTCCAATGGTTTGTCCAAAGTCATCTCGGTTGTGAGCTTTTACTTATACTTTACAAGGAGCTGATAACATGATCTGTCGTGTGACACTACACACCATGTTATCTACAATGTAATGTATTAGACAATATGCATAACCATAAATATGCAAACAATGATCATGTGATTCTTATTTCAAAATAAAGATGTTCATATAAAAGATAGACTTTTCAGTATACATCCCAACAATCTCCCACTTATACTAAAAGACTATGTCGTCGTCAAACTGCCATACATCTAATTCTCATTCCCTCCACATGCCTATCAAAAGCTCTCGCCGGAAGGGCCTTAGTGAAAGGATTTGTCAGGTTGTCCTTCGATGCAATCTTGGCCACAACAACTTCTCCTCTCTTTACGATTTCTCGTATCAGGTGGTACTTGCGCTCTATGTGTTTACTTACGCTATGGGCTCGTGGTTCTTTCGAATTTGCAGCTGCACCACTATTATCACAATAAATTGTGATAGTTCTGGGCAAACCAGGAATCACATCCAAGTCCATCAAGAAGTTCCTGAGCCACACAACTTCTTTGGCTGCCTCAGAGGTTGCCACATACTCAGCTTCCATGGTGAAGTCCGCCACGCATTTCTGCTTGACACTCCTCCATACAATGGCTCCACCTCCCAAAGTAAACACAAAACCTGAGGTAGACTTACTGTTATCCCTGTCTGATTAGAAGTCGGAATTTGTATAACCCACAGGGAGTAATTGGTCTGCCTGGTAAACTAGCATATACTCCCTAGTCCTTCTCAGGTACTTCAATATATGCTTTACCGAAGTCCAATGTCCCTGTCCTGGATTACTCTGATATCTGCTGACCATGCCTACGGTAAAGCAGATATCTGGTCTTGTACATAGCATCATACATGAGGCTTCCTACTGCTGAAGCATAAGGAACCACCTTCATCTTCTCTATCTCCTCAGATGTTCTAGGACACATCTCCTTAGATAAAGGAACTCCATGCATGAAAGGTACAAAACCCTTCTTGGAGTTCTACATGCTAAAATGATCCATAATGGTGTCTATGTATGAAGCCTGAGATAAGCACAACATCCTTTTCCTGTGATCCCTTATAACCTTGATCCCAAGGATGTGTCCCACTTCTCCCAAGTCCTTCATATCAAACTGTTTGGACAACCATATCCTTACGTCCGATAACACCTTGACATTGTTACCAATTAATAAAATGTCATCTACATATAGTACAAGAAATACCACTACGTTTCCGTCACATCTCTTGTATACACAAGACTCATCCGGACTTTGAATAAATCCATAAGACTAGATTACCTCATCAAAGTGAATGTTCCAAGACCTCGAAGCTTGCTTCAATCCATAAATGGACCGATTAAGCTTACACACAAGATGCTCTTTGCCCTTTGCAATGAATCCTTCTAGTTGCTTCATATAGATATTTTCCTCAAGACTTCCATTAAGGAAAGCTGTCTTGACATCCATCTGTCATACCTCATAATCCATATGAGCAGCAATGCATAAGAGAATCCGGATAGACTTAAGCATGGCTATCGACGAAAAGGTCTCCTCATAATCGATACCCTCTTTCTGAGTATACCCTTTCGCAACAAGCCTTGCTTTGAAGGTCTCAACCTTCCCGTCTATTCCTCTCTTTCTTTTGTAGATCCACTTGCAACCAATGGTTTTTACACCATCGAGTGGTTCTACTAGCTCCCAGACCTAATTTGAATCCATAGATTCAATCTCAGCATTCATTGCACTTTGCCAAGATATCGCATCTTTATCTTGGATTGCCTCGTCATATGTCTAGGGATCAGGTTCATGTTCGCCAGGTATCAAATCAGAAGATTCTCCCAAGAACATGAATCTATCAGGCTGTCTCACAACTCTCCCACTACGATGAGGTATCACTTGTGTATCCTCTGTGACACGCGGTGCAGTGACTTGTGGTATATCCTCTTGTACCGGTGGTACTGAAGAAGTGACTTCCTCTTTTAATTCCTCCAGAACAATCTTACTCATGGGCTTGTGGTTCATTACATAGTCTTCCTCTAGAAATATGGCGTTCGTGCTAACGATCACCCTCTGATCTCTAGGACTATAAAACAAACCTCCTTTCGTTCCTCTAGGATAGCCAATGAACATGCATACTTCTGTACGAGGTTCCAACTTACCAAAGATTCGCCAAAGATACATGTGCCGACTCCCAATCCGACATATGTCTCAGACTAGGCTTTCGCCCACAATTCCAGGGAGTAGAAGGCACTGATTTAGATGGTACCAAGTTCAGAATATACACTGTCGTATCTAGAGCATATCCCCAGAACGAATCTGGCAACTCAGAATAACTCATCATCGATCTAACCATCTCCATAAGAGTCCTATTCCTTCGCTCTACTACACCATTCTACTGGGGTGTGCCATGTGCAGACAATTGGGATTGAATCTCAGCCTCTGATAAGTAATTCCTAAACTCTCCCAAGAGGTACTCACCACCACGATCAGATCGTAGTATCTTGATACTTTTACCTTGACGTTTCTCCACATCAGCCTTGAATTCTTTGAACTTGTCAAAGCATTCAGACTCGCGGCGCATCAAGTAAATATATCCATATCTCAAATAATCGTCTATAAAGGAGACGAAATACTCAAAACCACCTCTAGCCTAGATAGACATAGGACCACACAAATCAGAATGAACCAATTTCAACACATCTTTGGCTCTATACCCCTTAGCCTTAAAAGGCCTCTTGGTTATTTTACCCTCCAAGCAAGATTCGCAGGTTGGGAAATCTTCCATCACTAATGAACCCAGAGGTCCATCAGCTATCAACCTTTGAATTCTACTTAGGTTAATATGACCAAGCCTAAGATACCAAAGATATGTTTGGTTCATCTTCGAAAGTTCTTTTCTCTTATTGGAATTAGAAGATGAGTTATTAACTTCTATTTGCATCGTGGGAGCTTTTGGTTCAAGTGTGTATAAATTTTCTATCAATGCACCTGAACAGATAATCTCCCTATTCCTTTTTATAATAACTCTGTCATTAAAAGAAATAGAATATCCATCCATAAACAATTTAGAAACCGAAATCAAATTCTTTCTAAATAAAGGTACATAAAGGCAATTCTTAAGAACCAAAACTTTATTTTTCTCAAAAGACAAATAAACATATCCCACTACAACAGCCGCCACCTTCGTGGCATCACCCAAGTATACAGTAATCTCCCCCTTAGCCAGTCATCTGGTTTTCTGGGACCCTTGCAAAGTATTGCAGACATGATCAGTGGCTCCCGTATCTACACACCAGCAGCCGGTAGATAACACCGCTAAACATGTTTCAACGACTAGACTAAAAGATATACCTTTGTTCTGCTTGCGATTGGGGCAGTCCTTCTTCCAGTGTCTAGTCTACTTACAAGTGAAGCACTTGCCTTTCGACTTCTTCACTCCTCCCTGAGTTCCTCCCATCGCCTTTGCCCTAGCTTGTTTCTTCTTCTTCTTGCCTTTCGGCTTAGAAGTAGAAACCTTTTGGGTAATCATGGCTTGCGCCTGAGCACTCTGACGAAAAAGCCCCTCTGCCGCCTAGAGTTCTATCAGAAGTTCCGCCAACGAATACAACCTCTTGTTCATGTTGTAATTCAGGCAAAACTGCTCAAAACTCCTAGGTAGAGACTGAAGAATGATATCTACTTGGGTTTCCCCATCGATCTCAGCTCCGAGGACTTCCAGCTCATTCAAATAAGCCATCATCTTGAGAACATGATCCCTCATGGGTGTTCCCTCGATCATGGTGGTCATCATCAAGTTCCTCATGGTTTCCTGCCTGGCAGCCCGATTCTGGTGTCCGAAAAGCTCTTTGAGATTGAGCATCATGTCATAAGCAGTGGGCATGGCTTGATGATGTTGCAGTACATTTGACATAGATGCCAAAATGTAACACTGTGCCATCTCATCGGCCTTGATCCACTTCTTATAACTCTCATTCTCCTTTTCCCCAGAATCATCTATAGGCTTAGGAGGGCACTCTTCGAGGAGTACATATTTGTATTCCTCAGCAGTTAAGACAATATCAAAATTCCTCTTCCAATCAACATAGTTGGGTCCAGTAAGTTTATTTTCTTTCGGTATCACAACAAGTGGACTGAAAGTCATTTTTGAAAAACCTAAGAATCACATAGATCAAAACTTTAGATTTCAAAAAATTATTGATTCCTCAAACAATAATATTTTACACCTCAAAACACCGAGAATATCATATGTCATGATCGTGTGGATGTATATGAATTCTACATTTGTAAGAGGAGATTTTACTCATTAATTTTACTATATTGTCAACCTAACTTTTTGACAAATAAAATTAATAGTTGGTTTCCCTTCGGACCTACAAATAAAAGCAGTGACTCTGATGGGGAGGATACTCCTATTTGCATCTAAGTGTTCACCATTACTCGATACCAAGGTAATTATCTCGGGTTATGTGCCTTCCGATGGGGAAGTACACACGCTTCTTAATAATTTCCTATAACCATATTCGACCTTGTGATCCACAAACAAACTCATCTGATGGGGAGGAAGGCACTCAGAGTCGACGCGCAAGTTTGTTTGCATCACATGTCAAATCGTAATGGAGGGCGTGAGAATTTATAAAAATATCCCTCTCCCACTTAGTAATTTGAAATTGAGGAATTTTCTAGCCTACGACATGCATATCAAACAATAAGCAATAAATATGAAAAATAAATATTTTCCAACTATTATGACTTTTGTCTTCAATATGTCTCCCGTCGTGTCGCTATCTCGTCTGCTCCTCCCTACGCCATGTACAAGCCATCCAGAGATCCGAGCGAAGAAAAACTATTTTAATTTACATCCATCGATCCTATACTACACGAGGGAGTGTACATGAAATCTAGATCGAAAGTAAACTAAAATAAAAAGAGTGGCTAAACAATGTCGTATCTAATTACAAAAATTAAATACTAGCCTCGTCAACCCCAAGGATTCAACAAAATATACAATTACACACATACAATCACATACACACATATGGCCATAATAGTTGGATCCTATATCTGCAACCAAATAGTTAACCTACGCACATCCTACTATTATCCGACACATATAATATATGAAAAGTTCATAAAAGTAACTGAATCCTAAACACACAAAATTGGAAACCGTGGCTCTGATACCACTTGAAGGTTTTGGAACCGAAGCTCTAATACCAGTTGAAGGTAGGAAACTTCGCTTCCCACTTCAACTCGGTCGCTTGTTCATGGCGATCCCTTCTACGTCCCCGGATAAAAAAAAATTATCCTTGACAAGAGAGATTACCTAAGCTACCGTTTCATCGTCGTGCTATTCGATTAGAGTAGTTACTTGAACAAACTTGTTGTTCAAGCCACCAACCTCTATTCTACGAATAGCCGCGGAATAGACGATGTACGGATCGCCGGTTTTTGCATTTGTATTCGGGGTCCAAGTTAATTTAGCCACAAAAATAGAATACACAACATGTATATGATTGAAAAACAATTATAGACATGTTACAAAAGAAAATAGACAAGCGTTATACCTCTCGATCTTCTATTGTATGTCCTTCCTCCTTTTGGACGTCGTGTGGGTGACGATCTTCCAAAAGTCGAAGCTCCTAGATCACCACCCTTCCTTCCTTGCTCGCTCCGAACAAGAGGAAGTATAGAAACAAAACCCTTCTCCTTCTTTCAACCAACCACCAAGCTCCAAGCTTGGTGCTTGCCGCCGGCCAAGAAGAAGAACTAAGAGAAGTGGGCGCCGACCAAGAGCTTCAAGGGAAGACCCTAAGCTTTGTTTCCACCGACCAAGGAGAAGAGAAGGAGGAAGTTTGGACGTCGGCCAAGGGAGGGGAGAAGATGATGGGCACCAGCCACCTTAAGGAAGAAGAGAAGAAAGGAAAATATTTCCTTAATTGTGGCCGCCCAAGCTCCAAACCCTAGCCACCCAAACCCTAATCCTATCTTGCTTCTAATTCATCTTGCCGCCCACCCCCTTGCCTCCTTTTATAGAGTTAGGGATAAGCCTTGTTTTAATCTCCACCATTGGTTCTAGGGATTTAATCTCAACCGTCGGATCTAGAGATTTAATCTCAACTATCGGATCTAGAGATTTAATCTCTACCGTTGGATCTAGAGTTTTGTTTTCAACCATTGGATCAAGGCTTCATGAGGTTTTAATAGGCTACAATAGGGACCATGAGGAGAAGTTGGATCTTGGCCACCCAATGGATCAGGCCCACATAAAGTCCGATCCATTAATGATAATCCAATCCACTAAAGGATTATCATTGATCTACCTCACCAACCCCCATAAGTTAATATGAGATCGATATATTATTTGTACATTTTTCTCCCCACATTTAAGATCTCGAATGTCCATCGATTAATTAATTTACTGACAATTAATTAATCAACATCTAACTCCATGAGTAGTACCACTCATCCTTATCATCATGTTGGACTAAGTCCACCTGCAGAGTTTACATGATGAACCTTATGAGCTCCTCAAGGGGACATCATCATCCTAATATATAGGACACGGTTTCCTCCTATAATCAACGACACACCATATAAATAATATCATTTCCCAACTTACCGAGCCTATCGATTTAGTCTATAAATCTCGCCCATTGGTAAATCAAAGAAATGAATACTAAGTATATATGCCCGTTATTATATCGGGATTAAGAGCATGTATAATATAATATCTGAGGTCCCATTTGATTATGTAGTCAGCAATAAATCGAATCACCTCTAAGTCGATCCTGCTCAATACACACAAAGTGTACTAGTGTGATTCTATGGTAAAAAAAACCAATACCAAATCACACTATAACCATTCCAATGGTTTGTCCAAAGTCATCTAGGTTGTGAGCCTTTACTTATACTTTACAAGGAGACGATAACATGATCTGTCGTGTGACACTACACACCATGTTATTTACAATGTAATTGTTAGATCGAAGCGGATCGCTAGAGGGGGGGTGAATAGCGATAAACCTTTTCTTTTTCGAATTCATTTTAAAACACTTAT